>JADMNL010000023.1:510886666-511508333 GCA_016271365.2 Neoceratodus forsteri | reverse complement strand
AATTCTGGCAGGTGTTAGCAGATGTTATTACTCCAATACTTCAACAAGTATATGCTGAAACAGAGGTGCAAGGGATGCTGCCGTCCACGTTACATGAGGCAGTTATTACCATATTGCCCAAAAAAGGGAAAGATCCCACTTCCCCTGGTAGCTACAGGCCGATCTCACTCTTAAACGTAGATAGTAAGATATTCACCAAAGCACTAGCACTAAGACTGGGTTCTCTGTTACCACAGTTAATACATCTCTCTCAAGTAGGGTTTGTCCCTGGTAGGTACAGTGCAGATCAACTTAGAACCTTGACCAACTTAGCCTATATCGCATCTCAACTACATACTCCAGTGGCTGCGGTAGCTATAGATTTCAAAAAGGCGTTTGATTCCCTGGAGTGGGATTATCTCCATGAGGTATTGGGTAAGCTGGGAATAGGCCGTCATTTTCAATCCTGGGTAAAAGCCTTGTATACTTCCCCAACGGCCAGATTACTGACCAATTCTACCTTATCCCCACCCTTTAAGTTGGCACGTGGCACCAGGCAAGGTTGCCCTCTCTCCCCCCTTTTATTTGTGTTGGCTGTAGAGCCATTAGCGGCGTGTCTTCGGGGCAGTCAGTCTATAAAAGGGATAACGGCTGGAAACACAGAATACACCACCCTTTTATATGCTGATGACCTCCTGGTCCTAGTAGCAGATGCAAGTGAGGCATTATCCTCTATACTTGCTACCCTGTGCCACTTTAAGGGAATTTCTGGACTTCGAATAAATGCTACCGAAACCGAAGTTTCCCTCTTAACTCCAGATGTCAACCTTCGGTATTAGGGGACACGGGCTTGAAGTAGGCTAAGGAAAATATCACATATTTAGGTATTCATTTTTTCTGCCGACCTCTCGAAACTATGGGAATATAATCTCCGCCCTCTATTGGTGGAAATGCAAAAGGATATGTCCAGGTGGACCAAACTTCATTTAACCTTAGCGGGAAAAATAGCCGCGATTAAGATGATCTTGGCCTCCAAAATTTTTTATCTCCTGGCACATATCCCTCTTGATTTGCCACAGGGCTGGATCCAGAAGACAGATAAGGCAATAGGGAGTTTTCTATGGGAAGGAAAAAACCCCAGGTATAGTAGGAATAAACTGCGGGTACACTGGAAGGTAGGGGGGTGGTGTCTGCCCTGGTTTACAGGGTATAAGTGGTCATTTCACCTAGCACAGTCCATATGCTGGTTAGGATTAGACTCCTCCCCTCAACCACAATGGGTGGACATAGAGCAAGCGGTAAGTCAAAAAGTCTCTCTGTCATTGCTTATCTATAATAATCCTCCAACAATTTTAAAAAAGCATCCCACGATAGGGGCTGCTTTGCAATGTTGGGAAAAAGTAAGGAGGAAGCTGAAGGTGGACTTGGCACCTGTTAAACTAACTCCGTTATGGGGAAATGGAAACCTGTGTATAGATAAAAAAGCAGTGTATTGGAAAAGCTGGGTAGATAAGGGCATTACCAGGTTGGAGGATATATTAGCCCTGTCCGCCCTGGTAGTGGACTCGTTTGCCAACCTGCAGGTCAGATGGTCAATTCCAACTTCCAATTTTTGGAAGTATTTACAAATATGGAGTGTGGCCCAGACATATCTGACCCAGGTGGCAAAAAGAGGCACCTTAAGTACACCTTCCTGGATAACCAAAAAAAAACGGTTGGCCGGTTTAATTTATAATGCTCTCCGGAAATTAATACCCTGCCAGAGTGAAAAATCTAAACAAAAATGGGAAAAGGCATTAAAACTGGAAATTACTGATGCACAATGGAAGGAATGCTGGAAGGGGGCTCAGAAACACTTTATAGATATGAGAAATAAGTTAATACAAAATAAAATTTTACACTCCTGGTACCGCACACCGGTAGTGTTACAAAAGGCGGAGGTGATAAATTCTAATCTATGCTGGAGATGTAACTTCCACCCTGGGGACTTAGCTCACATTCTTTGGTCCTGCCCAATGATACAACCAGTGTGGGATAACATTTGTGAAGTAGGAACCAAAGTGTTAAAAAAAAGTATTCCACGGTCTCCCCTTTTGCTGTTACTGGGTATAAAATCAGAAGCTCCCCACTTAAAGAAACTGGAACACCATTGGCTGGCCCTGTGGGCCATGCAGGTGAAGAGGCTCCTTGTATGTAGATAGTGGACTACACTGATACCTAGTACCCAAGAACTCCTCGCCTCCATAGTTCACATTGCCACTATGGATAAGCTTTCCCACTTGATAAGTAACTCCCTTGCAGTATACGAGGAGTGTTGGACCCCCTTTGTTAGATATGCTACCTCTAAGACTGGTGTGGGCTGAACTGTGCAACCAGGATCTCGAATAAGGCAACAAGACTATGGAAATGAACTGTAAAACTTGGCTAACCAGGGCTGTATATATAGGTGGCAATAAAATGCCTCCTTACTCATATGCAATGTACCTAAAAATTTATAGAATAGTGATTCTTTGTGTTTGTTTGTTTTCTAACTAGGGTGCCAGAAGCCTGGATAGCACCTGAGATACAACATTTTTTTTTTGTTCCCTGTTATGAGGTATGAATGAGGAGCATGGATGCCTTGCTTCTCCATTATTTTAAGATAATGAACCGTATATAGTGGGGTAAGTACAGGTCATGTAACATTGCTTCTTTTCTGCTCCTGCGCTGAGTTGTATATGTAACCAGCAACTCACTAGTAAATCCTGTTTGGTATAAGGGTTATCATTATTGTAAAGAAACTGAAATAATAAAAATTTTAATGGCAAAAAAAAAAAATGATGGAAGGTAGAAATCTAATTGTTAGTATGAGATTTATTGGGGGTCTGCTGATTCTAATTCTTGAATCTAGCACTTTTGACCAGACTCCCACTTTAAGGGGGAGACAGTCAAGAGTCATGTAGGAAAACATTTGTTTCACCCAGAATGATAGTGTTGTGTAACACATTACCATAAGAGGGGACCTGAAAAGACAGTGTCCAGCATTTTGAGAGTAGACTTGATAGTTATCTTAATGGAAACTCTTTACAGGATACTGTTGCTAGTATAGCAAGGAGGAAAATAATATGGGACACACAGTCTTAACTTGTCCCAGTAAACGTATATGCTCACAGTATGTACTATATGAGACTCTCCAGCCAAATAGCACATCTTATACAATAATCAAGATAGCTGCCAAAAATTATGCTCTCTGATTGGACAAACCAAACTACCTGCCATGCCTTTATGTACTTACAAATGCATTATGTGGAATATGCTAAGTGAAAACTTTTAATACCAGGCTGTTTTGTAAGTGCAATAACACACTCTAGAGTGCTGTGTTTGTTTGGAAGCATAGGCAATCCTCCAGTATGTACTGAAGAGCATTCAGACTTTGGCCTCTTGATTCAGCACATGTCAAAGGAGAGCCTGTATCTCCCAATGAATGCATGCCCTATTATGTATTTCACCCATTTATACACAAATTCCTTCTCTGTAAAATTTCTTGATTATCACATTATGCATTCCAAAATATAAGATACTCCATCTGATACTGTGGTTCATAACATTACTGAAAAAAAAAATAAACAGAGACAATAATAGTAGAAAAGTCAAATGGTCCATTCAGTCTACTCATATAAAACCATGAAGACCATGCAAGCCATGTACAAGTCACAGGCAGAAACGTTTAGGGCACACCTGGAGCATACTGATGCTGCATATAAAACAAATTCACAGAACAAGCACAACATTAGTGCATTTAGAATCTCACTCCTTCACTGCAGATGTGTTAAAATGGGAAAACTCATCCAGTTTATTGAAAACATGAAGAAACAGAGAAAAGCAGTACTCACCTTGACAGCTAGGGCAGGATACCTCAAAGGGGTTTTATGTTCACTATGTATTTTGACAGGAGGTCGGGTTCTAGAGTTTCCCAATAGCTTAAATTTTTCACTGTTTAAATTTATTTATGCGTTAGCATTTTTAAACTTCTTTAAGTGATAGTATCTAAACTATTTTTATTTTTTAAATTCACATTTTAACATTATCCAGTAGTAAAGTCCATATGATCAGAAAGTGGTTTAGCACCCTTGACATCTCCAATGGATTTTGATTTTTGCTACTGGCCCAGAAAAGCCAATACAAGTTTGCTTTTACCTTTGAGGGTCAACAGTACACATGAACCTGTCTCCCACTTGGTTTTCACAGCAGCATTTCAGTCTCTTCCATCTACAGGTGATAGATGCCATATAGGATTTTTCTGCTCCACAATTCCTTCTGCAGTATATGAATGACCTAGGCCTGGCAACCACTACCAAGGAGCAACACTTTGACCTCCTTGATGAGCTACTGACTCTCTTACAGAGAGCAGGTCTCAGTTGCAACCCCACACAAGCACTACTGTGCCAGAAAGAGGTTATCTTCCTTGTTCTGTGAATCATAGAACAAGGCAGGAGCCTGGCTTGGTTGAAAATCCAGGGCCTACAAGATTTGCCCCTTCCTACCATGTTGGCAACACTCAGATGTTTCCTGTGCATGGTCAACTACTCCAGGGACTTTATTTGTGACTTTGCACAGAAGGCCACACTTCTGTATGAGCTCCTGAAAAAGGTTGTTCCCTGGACTTGGGGTCCCATCCACACCAATGCTGGCCTTGGCCTCTGCTCCAGCATTAGTTAACCCCAATCCAGCCTTACCCTTCCACCTGGAAACAGCCACTTCAGACATAGCCATGTCTGCAGACCTTGCTCTGTAAGTCAATGGCATTCTAAGACCTATTGCCTATGCATCCCAAATGTTGTCCCCAGTGGAACAGAAGTACAGTTTTTGTGAAAGGCACCTTCAGGCCACCTACTGGGCTGTGAAACATTTCCTGTACATTATTGGGTATTCACTTATTATTATACACACTAACCACACCCTTACAAATTTTGGTAGAATGAGATAACAGCACTGGGGAATGGGAGCCTACAATAACAACAACCCAATCCCCAGTGCATGTCTCCAGGGCTACCATAGGGTAGGGCAGCCAGATGGGGAGGTGGCCAATATAGCAACAGTATGTCACTATACGTATGCATGCGGGGGGAGTGAGCATGAACAGCGAGGGGCAAGAGGGAATGTGAGGGGTGATACCATGTTGGGTTGCCGAGGTGACCCCGTGGCATGGTGGGTGGGTTGGTGGCACTGGTCAGCAGGGTACTGAGTTTGGATCTGGGCGCTGGTGTGTTTTTGTTGTACCCGGCCCTGGCCTTTTTTTTTTAATGTTTTCACCCTCCCCGACATGTACCCCCTTGGAGCTGAGAATCCTTAAATAGGGGGGTGTAGGGACATAAAACATAAAAAATGTAAGTCCCCAGCACCGTTTTGTTGTGCACCGGGGTGTCAGAGTGCTGAAAACAAGTTTCGGCACTCTTGACCCTTTGTGCATATCCACACTCTGACCCAACAGTTTACACACAAGTTTTTCATACACAAAGTGAAAGCCCATTCTAAATCTGAACCATACCACAGTTTCAGTGATCGAGCAGACACTCTTACCAAAGAGGGTGCTCTGGGGGGGGACACATGGGATATGTCTCACCCTGTAGTGTTAGCAGCTGAGTGAATAGTGACTGTGAAGAAGAAACCTGAATCTTTTGTGCTCTTGGACTTGTCCACAGCAAAATGTCTGATCCTCAGCTGAAAGAACTCTACAGATTCCTAGACAAAGGAACTGAACAAGAACTGCTGACCAACTGTCCCTACAAGAAACATGCTAACAAACTGCACCTATCAAGTGACAACAAATTGATATGGAACCAGCTTGATGACTTTAGCTACAAATTATGGTTAGTTCCCAAGCCATTGCAATCAGAGTTCATCCATCAGGTTCATGATACTACAACTGGTGGACACCAGGGGTAGAAAATACATATCCAGAGACTGAAATCAGTGGGCTGGTGGCTTGGCATTACCAAGGATGTAAGACACTAGATCGACAACTGCCTGATCTGTGCTCAAAATAATCTGGCTCCAGCCAAAAGAAATGCAAAATTACTTCCTCAGAAACAATCAGGGCCCTGGGATGCCATCCAGATTGACTTTATTGGCCTTCTAGCCACAACTAGCAGAAATAATAAGTATACCCTTGTGGTCACTGATTTCTTCTCCAAGTGGGTTGAAGCCTTCCCCACTCAAAACTACATAACCAAGGCAATGGCAAAAGTCCTGGTGGAGCAATTATTCTCCACATGGGACCTACCTTTCAAGGTAGACTCTGATCAAGGAACCAGTTTTACAGGTGAGTTGATTCAAGAAACACTCAAGCTACTTGGTTTCTGCCAGAAGTTCCTTACTGCTTACCACACTCAATCCTCAGGTCAGGTAGAAAGAACCAACAGATGGATAAAGCAAATGCTATCCAAATTCATTGAGGACAATCCCAAGGATTGGGATTCCCTTTTACCTTTACTCCTTATGGCAATTAGAGGCACTCCCTCAGCCACCACCCAGCTAACACCCTTTGAGGTGATGATTGGTAGAACTATGATATTACCTGAGCACCTGTTGATTGATCTGAACATACCCACAGCAGACTGAGTGTCTGTGGATACATACGTCACAAAACTCAGAGATGACATCAAGACCCATCTATATGCTGCACATCGTATGGGCAAGGCCCAGCAGCAATCCAAAGTTCACTTTGACAAGCACACATAAGTGGTGCATTGGCAAGTCAGAGATCAGGTAATGGTACTCAGATTTGCACACCCTGTTCATTCCTTCTCCAATAAGTGGGAAGGACCCTACCCCATTATCAACAAACTCAGTCCAGCAGTCTACCAAGTTAGACTTTTTTTTTTATTTAGTTGTTTAACCAGGTATAGCACACTAAGCTGAAAGCTTTTTTACAGGAGCGACCTGGGAGCACAAGGAGGTTAAGTGACTTGCTCAGGGTCACACAGTATGCAAGTGGAAGCTGTGGGATTCAAACCCAGGTCTGGTCTGCTGGATGTCACCAAATTTGCAGCTCAGAGCCTTAGACCACTGCGCTATACTTCTCCAACAGAACAAGCCTACTGACAAGTGGTTACATGAAAACTAATTGAAACTGTATAAAGGAGAATAGTTACTTTTCCTAACCCCATTGGGTGGAATAGTACCTACTGACTTTTTCTTTCTTCCTTACAAGTACCTATGCAAGATGGCTATCTAGCACTTGATCCTCCTACTAGGAGTACTCACCTCTGTCCATGGCAAGGATATGAGCACTATATCTAACAACAACAAATGTCTACAGCAACTCCTTCCACTTCTTGATCATTCTGAGGGAAGACACATGACCCCACCATACAAAACCCACCAGTATCCCCAAAGGAGTCAGCATAGATGTTCTCAATAAATTGATCACTGTTCAGGAAGGCAAGGATGCCTACTTGACTGCCATGATTGTGGCACCTGATAAATCATCCCTCCAAATCAAATGGCAAATTGAAAGTCATGGACAGACACTTCCTGTTGCCCACCTCTAAAAAGGAACTTTCAAAGGTTGGCCCAATACTAGGATCACCCCACATGGTAACCTGTCCATCCAACAAAGCTAATTACAGACATCTGGTTTATACAACCTTGCTGCTTTGATAGATCCCACCTTCTGTGAGAAATATCCAGAAGTTGCTACAAAAGATTTTTGTATTCACAAGTATATGTTTACAGAAGCTATATTTTTGTCTGTAGTACCTCCTACTGAAGCAGAACTTACTGAATGTCCCCCACAGGAACCTGACCCACCCAGTGCTTTAACCGCCACCTCACTTCCAGGTACACTTATCAATAACGTGTAGTTTACATACTTCCATTATTTTCAATCTCACCCATTGGAATGTGACTGAATTTGGTATGTGTTCTAAAACTAACACTTCTAAGTTCTTTAGCAGCATGTTATTAGATAGTCTTGCTGCATACCAGACACATACACAGCATCCCATGGCTGGTTCATATACCATTGAAGACTTAGGTTTATTCATGCCCAGACCTGATCCCAAAAGCAATAAAAATTATGCATCATGCAGGAGGCATGCCACTGCTGATGTCACTGGTGCGGCTGGCACCATATCCAGACTCTTCAGATCTGGCACGTCCATCTGAAACAGGGTAGACATTGCTGCCATCAAAAGCTAAACAGTTAAATTCCAGACTGGCATGAAAAATGCTGTTCTACCACCCTTATTGCATGGTGTAGATGGGCTTAGTCAGGAATAGCGCTATACTGTGTACAGTATGCATGATATTGCTAAGAATTTTAATGATACTAAGAATAAAATAAATTAACTTTTTTTCCCCAAAATAACAAGGAGGCAGACAAGCCATATATTGCCAGGGAACTTTTTTGCTCTGCTTATGGTTCATATGTCATAACCACTATCAATAATCTTTTCCAGGATCTGAAATCAGGACATATTTCTGATATCATTCATGACAGATGCCTAGCCAAATGGTATTGTCTACATTGTAGGTCAACTGCTTGTATCACAATGTGCATGTCTAGGTTTGTAAATTTTCCACTTTCAACTGCCTGAAATCTAGGGTATGTTACACGTCATCCCAATAGGGGCCCATGCTACACTGCCAATCGCTGCTTCATCCATAACACCATGTTTGTGACTTTCACTGTTTCCTTGCCACGCTTTGATCCAGAAACTGCACTTTTTGACAGACTGGCCTCCATTCACTCCATTGGGCATCTTGACGAGGACATTTACCAAGAAAGGATTGACCTTCCACCTCTTCTGGTCTTCCATCCCACCCTGGATGCTTGTATGGCTCCTCATACAGACTGTCATGCCAGAATGGGATACCACTACTTATGTCACTGTGATGTGTTCAACATCATCAAACTGGCGTGTGGCTATTAACCAGACTGCATTGACTGGTCTTTACTTTGGACTCTGATATTGCATTAAAAGAAATGGTACCCCAGGGCAACAGCATCATCATCTACATCATCACCAGTGGGCAACACTGGCCATCTCTACAGAGATTATGCAGAAGAGGTGCATCACTTCACTACAAGACTTGCGAATCAATCTTTCACCTGCCCAATTCATCTGCAGAAATGGAGGATTCCTACAGTGAGAGTGTCATATAATTCTGATGAGCAGTACTGTACAGTCAATAATCATAAATCATTTGCCTATTGCCCACCAACAAATCAGGGTAGTTAGTGAGGTAAACACCAAGATAGAGCAGTCGATAGGGAGAAGGGCAGGGGTAAATGAAGAAAAAGACAAAGGCAGTAAGGACAGCGATGGGGCAAAAATAAATAAAGCCATAAAAAATGGAGAGTAATGAGTACCAATGCCTGTAATCTAGGTAATAAGCTCACCAAAATGGTGGCCTGATGGAAGACGGATGCCTGGATATTGTGGCAATCACAGAAACATGGTACACAGAAAACCTTGACTGGGATGTCAACATACCAGGGTACACAATCTACAGGAGGGACAGGGAGGGAAGAAAGGAGGAGGAGTAGCTCACTATGTAAGGGAAGGGATCAAAGCAACCGAACTTAAGGGTAAACGGGGAGGAGAGGAGGCACTGTGGGTCACCCTGGAGACTGAAAAGGTCTCCATAATCTGCACAGGGGTTGTATACAGACCTCCATCTCAGGGGGAGGAAATGGACAAGGAAATGATAGAAGGCATCCTTGGGATGGCAGAGAAAAGGGAGATATTGCTGATGGGGGACCTGAATATGCCAGATGTTAACTGGAGCACCTTTGCTGCTGCCAAATCCAAGAGCAGGGCCATTCTCAATGCCCTACAGGGGGCATGCCTCAGACAGCTAGTTTTGGAACTCACTCAGGAGGGAGCAATCTTAGACCTGATATTCTCAAATGGGGATGGAAAGAGGATCTCCGATCTTGAAGTGGGTAGCCATCTGGGAACAAGTGACCACCAAACAGTGTGGTTCATGATAAACTTAGCTATAGAGTCAAGCCATACAAAAGTGAAGGTACTGGACTTCAGGAGGCCTGATTTTGTCAAAATGGGAGAGTGCCTCAGAAAAGCATTAGCAAACAGGCAAGAAGGTGGGGTGGAGCAACAATGGGGAAACATCAAACCACCATCACAGAGGTAACAAGCCTTTGTGTGAAGCAAATAAACAAATAAAAAGAAAGAAAAAACACTATGGTTCTCAAAAGGAGTGGCGGGAAAGTAAGGGAGAAAAAGATAGCATTCAGGAAGTATAAGGAAACACAGAAGGAGCAGGACAGAGAACTGTACCAGTTAAAGCAGATGGAAGTGGGGAAGGCAGTCAGAATAGCAAAGGCCCAAACCTAGGAAATGATAGCCCACTCGGTTAAGAAGGGGGATAAAACCTTTTATAGGTACATTAGGGATCAAAGAAAGACTAAGGCAGGTATACTGAGGCTGAATGAAGAGGAAGGTGGTTGGGCAGAGAGCAACAGTTAAAAAGCAGGGATACTGAACGAATACTTCTGCTCAGTATTTACAATGGAAAAGCAGGGGGAGATACCTAATCCAGTCAATAGAAGCACTCTGGGTAGGAGGGTTGATATTAGTCCTTTCACAGAAGAAAGGTTTCTGAAGGAACTCTTAAAAGTGAAGGTGGATAAAGCAATGGGGCCTGATGAGATTCACCCAGAATTCTAAAAGAACTAAGGGAAGAACTAGTAACACCACTGACTACCCTTTTTAATAAATCTTGGGAGAATGGAGTGATACCTAAGGACTGGAGGAGGGTGGATGTGATTCCCCTTCACAAAAGTGGGAGCAAGATAGAGGCAGGAAGCTACAGAACTGTCAGTTTGACCTCAGTGGTAGGGAAAATGATGGAATCACTTCTGAAGGAAAGAAATGTTGAGTACTTAGAGGCCAGGGGGGTACAGGACCCAAGGCAGCATGAATTCACAGTGGGAAGGTCATGTCAGACAAATCTAATTGATTTCTTTGACTGGGTGACTAAAGTAGTAGACCAGGGAGGGGCTGTGGACATGGCCTACCTACTGTAGACTTTAGCAAGGCAAATGACACAGTCCCGCACAAAAGATTAATAAACAAATTAGCCAGCCTGGGAGTGAGTACCAGGGTAGTAGCCTGGGTAAAACACTGGCTGGACAACAGGACACAGCGGGTTAATAGTAAATGGAGTCCACAGTGAAGAAAGAGGGGTTACTAGTGGGGTACCGCAGGGTTCAGTACTGGGGCTGGTCCTTTTTAATGTCTTTATAAGTGACATTGCAGAAGGACTGGAAGGAAAAGTATTTCTGTTTGCAGATGACACAAAGATCTGCAACAGGACTGATATGTAAGGTGGGGGTGGAAAGGATGAAAAAGGACTTGGCAAGGTTGGAGGAATGGTCAAATGTATGGAAGCTTAGATTCAACGCAAAGAAGTGCAAAGTAATGCACCTGGGAAACAAAAACCCAGGGGAAGAGTACACAATGGCGGGTGAGATACTGACAACAACAAAAATGGAAAGGGACCTTGGCGTAGTTATATCAGATGACCTAAAGGTGGGCCAGCAATGTGAGAAGGCAGAAAGAAGGGCTGGGAAATACTGGGATGCATAGCGACAGGGATCACCAGTAGAAAACAGGAAGTTATTCGCCCTCTGTACAGACAGCAGGTAAGACCACATTTGGAGTACTGTGTACAGTTCTGGAGACCCAATCTCCACAAAGACATAGACAGGGTGGAGGATGTCCAGAGGAGGGTAACCAAAATGGTGCAGGGTCTGCACCAGAAGACATATGAAGAAAGACTAAAGGAGCATAAGATGTATAGCCTTGAGTAAAGGAGAGAGGGAGGGGGGGACATGATAGAAATGTTCAAATACCTCAAGGGAATCAACAAAGTCGAAGAGGGTAGCATCTTTCAGAAAAAGATATGTGCAAGAACAAGGGGGCACAATTTGAAGATAGAGGGAGGACAGCTCAGAGGTAATGTGAGGAAGTATTTCTTCACAGAGAGGGTTGTAGATGCATGGAACGGCCTTCCTGAGGATGTTGTAGAGTCAAAAACAGTGGGGGAATTCAAGAATGCATGGGACAGACATAAGGCAATTCTAGTGGGGGGGTAGGAGGAAGTAGGCTGTTGGTTAACTGGGATCTGCAGCTTATCCGTTCGGTAGGGAAATGGGCAGACTAGGTGGGCCAAGCGGTCCTTATCTGCTTTCAAATTCTATGTTTCTATGGCTCCAAGACTTGCACTATACAGTACCCTAATTTTTGTTTTATACCTCATCAAACTTATGTTATAGGTCATAACAATGATTACTCCAGTTCCTACCCCAGAACATGATGTTATTGATACTGAGCCTGAATATTTGCTTGCTCTATTTCTATATTTGCCTATGTTCAATGTCCATATAGATCCCCTGACTTTGTCTTTTCAGACACTTTTAGATAGATAGGATACCTATCTCATCTACATCAGCAATAATATCTCCAAAGCTGGAGATGCCCTTAATATCCTTATCCATGATTCTTATCTAAGCACTGCGCTTTCTAATACATGTTGGAGCTGACATTTAAAAGTTTTGTTATTGTTCAACTGTTTTTGATTATCTTTTTGATATTCATACTTTGCTGTCTCAGGCGCATGTCAAAACGACATCATGAGCAACTCAAGTTCCTTTACAAGGCTCGTGTGTTGGGTCTGTAAATGATGGAGATTGTTCCCACTACTTTCCCATAGCATTGTTGCTTTTTCAGTAAGGCAATGAGGGGGTGTTAGGCTTGGTTCCCTCACTCATATTGGCTACCCACTGTGCAACAGAGACAATCTATATATCTATGCATATGTTATGATAATCAGCACTAATATGTAGGGCATTGGTACTTACCGTACAAGTGTAAGTGACCCGGAATATTAGTTGTAATATTACTGCTAGTGATACAAGTAGCAGGCCAAGAGTACATGTTGTATTCTTTGTATTTTTCTGAGAAGTTTTTGTATAGCCTACACTGCCATCATGCAGATTTATGTAACATAACACTTAAACCTATATTTGGAATGCCTCCTTTGTTTCTATTTTAGCTGACTTTACAGTTTTGTATATTTGTAGATAACACTGTGGAGTCACATAACTTTTAACCAATAGGGCTTGTTTTATGTATCTAGTTAGCCTGCAAATATAATGGTTGTCATGACAATAAGCAAAGCATATAAGCTACTGTATTATGTATAGCCTGTGAGACCATTGCATACCCTGGGGTATTTTGGGAAACTCTCATCTCCCAGTATCTACACTGATAAGACTCTGATTTAGTGGGAATGCTTATTTTCTGTAATAAACAAGTTTATTTCTACACTTGCCGCTTATCTGTGTTTCTTCTGTTAGCTTATTACTGAAAAGTACCTGCTCAGTGTGGATGTATTTCCCTACACCTAACAGTAGAAAAAGCTTGGGTAACAGAACAGGCTAGCTTTGTTTTGTGTAAAAATATTAATCTGTTGCAAAGTTATTACGTTTTTTGTTTCCTATTGTTTGCAATGGGAAGATCACTTTTAAGGATACAGGGAGAACAATCAACCGAGGATTTGTTCTTATGAAAAAGGATTCACTCTCACAAGACCCATTCCTTTTTCATGAGATGCCATCTTGTTTCATTTTTTTTTTTTTTTTTTTGTTTTCAAAAGCCACAAAAATGACACCTGGAAAGAGACCACCATACCTACTATAGCTGGTTGATCAGGACCCCCTTAGGTGCAATCTGACCTTCAATGTTAGAAATATGCCCCAGAAATGTGCTTTATTTACCACTAGGAATCCTTTTTTGTGACCCTGTGATACAAAAAGAGAAGGAGACATTTAGTGTGACCAATAACTTTGATGTGGCCCTTCTTAGGTGCCCTTACAGGTTAGCCAGTTCTACCAACTAACCCATCGAAGCAGGATTTCTTCAATATCCCAAGGAGCTCCATTAAACAAATTCTCTGGGTACCTCAGGAGTTAAACCATTGCAGGTGCATTGAGGTTGTAATTGGTTGGTTGGTACTGGTACACTTAAAACAAGAGCAATGTGCTCAACTTAACATTCCCCAAAAGGCTATACAATTAGTTCAATGGTAAAACAGAACCCACAAACTTATTTTTAATCTGGTCCAGTAGCCAACTGGTGAACATAATGAACAACAGATAAACTTTCTTAAAACGCAGGGCATTACTGTGGCATATTCATGGTTCCAGAACACGAATGGCTCCTCCTGAGTCAGCAGGCCATTAGACCTTTATGCTCCCAGGGCATCTACCAAGCTGGCAGGCTGTGTCCTCCAATTCTGTCACTCCGCCCCCACTGCACTCCCAGACCAACAGCTGTAGAGTGCTGTCTCCAAAGCATTGTCTCTTGTGCTGTCTAGCATGACTGATGTCGCTAGAGAAACAGTGTCATCTCTCATGCAAACAAGCACACAATTGCTGTTCTTCTCCTTGAATGGAACAGCAGCACTTTTAGAGTTCATCTTTCTATGCAAAACCTGGGATGGCACTGCTTGCACCCACTTCCAGCATGGCAGGTCTTCATACTACCATATCTCCTTCAGATATTTCTGCTCTAGCACAGTGCCCTCTTTACAGGCACAGTTCAGGGACCACTTCCAGTGGTGCCTAGGGCTGTCACTCAGCATGCTGACAGCTCACAGGTAAGTGATGAGGTACCAGAATCTGGGGCCCCTCCTTTCCCCTGAAACGTACAATAGTCCTAGTTATGGTGGGGGGAGGGTGATCACAGGGAAGGGTCCACTTCAATACACTGAAATCAGTTTTGTCATTCATCTGAACTAAGGGTTCAGTCCACAAAAATGCCTGGGATTTGTGCAATATTCATGTGTTTTCACTGTGGTACTCTGCACCCTTTGCCCATCTGCACCACATGGCAACCAAAGCCCCTGTCTGCTGTGGATCAATAGTGTGGTTCTTCCCACAAGGGTGGGAAGTAGCGAGGGGTGTGGAGTGGTGGTGGACACTAAACATTCAATCTGAAGCCCTGGAAGACTCACTGCAGGATCACTGATTCTGCATAGAGTAGGGGCTGGGAGGATATGACAATCCACCAAGGACTGCTGTATTCCTGTAGGCAATCCATAGAAAATGCAATTTTCACCAGTATGCTGGTAAGGCCCCAGCCCTCCATAGGGTCTCCGAGGGCTCAGGGTGCAAGGTCAGGGTGATGATCAATTGGCAGTTTAGTTTTCATGTCTGTGTGTGGGGAGGTGCATACCTGTTACTGTATTCCTTAGGGCAACATAGCCTCTGCATCTTCCCCCTGCCCTTTGTAATGTAGACTTTGTTTTTTGAATAGGATGTATGCGCAACCCAAAGCTGGCCTAGCATGTAGAAGTGCCAGAGGCAAAAAGGTGTGTGCAGAATGGGCACACATCATTGAGCTATGGATGTGCAGAGGTCCTTGATTGTACAGAACTGGACCTCTGTGATCAATAAACCTTTGCAGCACCCCATCATGGCTACGGATCCAATAGAGAATCAAGCCCTATAGCTTTGAAATGTAAAAATATATATGGTTTCCTTATGAAATAAAAACTTCAGTCTGTCCTCACCTCATTTTGGGGAGAGGGACACAATCTCCATGAATTTCATAGTTGAAGGCATGAAGAAAATGATACTTGATACCAATGCATCAGAAAACATATGAGGACAGATTAACAGAGCTCAATATGTATACCCTAGAGCAAAGGAGAGAGAGAGAGAGAGAAAGGTGATATGATCGAAACATTCAAACACCTTTAGGGCATTAACAAGGTGAAAGAGTCTAACATGTTTCAATATAAGAAAAATAGCAGGACAAGAGGACACAGCATGCGATTAGAGGGAGGCTGATTAAGGGGTAATGGGGTGAAGTCCTTTTTCACAGAATGGGTGGTGATTGCATGGAACGGCCTACCTCAGGAAGTGGTGGATATGAATACAGTGTTGGACTTTAAACAGGCATGGGATAGGCATAAGGGAGCAATACAGATGAGTACGAGTAGATAGGCCATTGATAGAGTAAAGGTCTCTGGCACATTCATAAGGTAGAAAAACAACAGACAGACTGTATGGGCCTTGCAGTCGTTACCTGCCATCAACTTCTATATTTCTAGTGTTCCCTTTGGCAGTTGCTCTGACACACTTTAGTGTGCTAACTCTTAGTTTTCAGATTGTGCACCTCACATATTAAAGTTCAAAGGGTTTTTCTTCATATTTTCAATTAAAAGGGGAGTTTCATCATTTTAAACCAATCTGAAGTGAAGATGGATGTTTTTGAGTATGCTAATACTGTGCTTCCTTCAAGCTATGCATGCAAGAAGATGAACACAACTTACACAAGTTTAATGCAAAAGTTCTGCAAGGAAAATTAAAGGATGAATGAAACATTTGTGCATAGACAGTACATTAGGATGGTGCAAGTAATGCATAATTCCCTAATACAGTGGATTATAAAACAGATAGGAAAATGCTGAAAGCTGATTGGCAGAAATTCAGTTTCACCCATAATGTTATCCATCACAACTTCACATATTGATGAACGTAAACACATAAATGGATCCATTTTATAATCTCAATAAGGCATTTCAGAAAGTGCCTCGTGGGATAATGTCACTTCTTTGGTGATTGAATGCACTCCACCTGTGACCTTATACCTCACAATGCACCCATGATATGATGCTATCCCACCAAAAGACATACCATGGTGTACCTGATTGTTTATGTTAGCCAGAATGAAAGTTCTAATCACAGTTTCCATGGGTTACATGTTGCAGAATATTCTAGAAACATAATGTAATTGTGTGACTATTATACAACAACTGAAAGTAGAGCACTCACCCCCAACATAGACACTGTAAACAGGAACTCTCTTTCCCCCAAAAATCGTTTATTAAGATGCCATCACACAAAGCAGTGGGATAAAAACCCTTGAGTTAAATGCATAACATGTTTCACACAAAAAGTGCTTTTTCTCAAAAGAGCAGGAAGCACTCGAACAGGAGGCTTCAAAAAATGGTTGTCTTAAAGAGACAGTACGTTAAAACTTCTACTCAGGAGGAAATATATTAGACTACAATAACTTTCTAATAACTTAAAGTGCAAAACAATGGTAAATATATACAGAAGAATGTAAAAAGTTATTAAAATACACCATCTATTATATATTATTTGCAAACTTAATTAGCAATGGTTCCTCAGGTTCAATGGAGTGTAGTATACTGAGTCCCAGCAGCTTTATAAAAGGAAGTCTAGAATTTCAGTGTCTCTGTATTATATTTCCTTAGGACACAATCCAGAGTCCTAGTGCTTACATCTGTATATGAAACAAAAAAATAAAGCAAGTTAATTTGATTTATCAGGTTGGGCCAGTGGTATGAAGGGCTGAGGCATCAGTGCCTTACCTCCTGCCATGTCGGCAATCCGCATTCGGTGGTGAACAAGGGTTGCCAGGTGTGGCCAGGGAGGGAGAGAATTGAGCATCTGGAGGACTGCTCTCCTCTCCCTGGGAAGGAGGCTTGGTGTTTCCACTAAATGACTGCCCCAGGTGGATAGTGTGCAACTGAGGGTGCCAAATAAGGGGAAGGTGCAGTGGGGCTTCTGCAGCCTGTGTGTATCTCCACATACATGTGCTGATGTGCACACCCCAGCAACATGAAAAATGTGAGAAAAATGGAAAAGGGGATACTGGCAAGCTCCATGATGCCCTGTAGGGGCAGATTCAGGAGTCCTCTTAGAGAGAGAGAGAGCTGTAGCTGTGCCTGCCAGCCCCCCCAGGAGTAAAAGTTCTATAAAAAAATGATATCAAATCAAAACCATAGTTTAAACCTGGCCAACCCTCCTGACTCCAAGATGCCTCATCCAAAAGGTCTTTCTTTGAAGTACTAGATTGTCAATGTCTCCCACTCTGTCTACAATACAATTGCATGGATACAGATATATGGACGTAAGGTAATGAGCTAAAGTTTATACAGTAAACATCCTTGGAGGAGTCATAGTGAGTAGGAGTGGTAGTTCCTCTAGCGTCAAAGTGTGAAGATTGAGATGTAAGAGTCCTTTGATAAGTACTGTAGGCATGTCTTGGCAAGTGGGGTGGGAAGGGAAGGGGGCTATAGGGAGTGGGGAGGGAAGGTCAGCTGAGACAGGAAAGGGTTGGACATGATGGCCTGGGGAGGAAGGACTGTTCAAAAGGAGAACATGACAGATACCACAGGCAATGGTTGGGGTTTAAGTCCAGTATTTGAAGCAAAGACAGATCGTGATGTTGGGACCTTGATTTGGACAATGACAGAAGGGAGGACTCAAATGATGCTTCAGGCAATGGTTGAGGTTTGAGTCCAGAATTTAAAGCAGTAACAGCTTGCTGTTTCGGGGATTTAAAAACTGAGCCCCCATGAAATGACGTAACGAATGTTGCATGTTTTACATTGGCAGCAACCTTTTAGGACGTTACTTAACCGTGTCTTGAGAGGTTGTTCTTTTTGTTGCTTGCTGTGAACTAACTGGCCTGGCAGGGTCTCTGCCCTCCTATATGCCATTCTGGGTGGAACGGCAGAAATGACCCTGAGGGCAGCCTCACTCTGGAGAACAGGCCAGTGTTTTTGTAAGTTATGACACATTCGACATGGTGAGACTGTCCAGAAAAGATAGTAACAAAATGTATTCTGTCCATCCCTGTATCTCTTCCCCTGTTATCCTTCCAAAGGTTATCTCCCAAAAGGGCAGTTTTTAAGGTTTAAAAAAGGAACTGCAGCACAGAAGCAAATTATCAGAAAGGAGCTGCAGTCTTTAGGAGTGGGTTCCTAGAGAGAGAGGGTACTGTAGACAAAACATAATGAAGCAAAGGAGTATGACAATGTTCAATCCACAGTTAATCTTCTGCAGGATTATATAATTCTACTTATTAGTATGAGCACCAATTTTCCATGTGCAGTTCTATTTTTGGATTGTCTCCCTATTCTTATGGCAATTATTCCAATTTGTCG
Source organism: Neoceratodus forsteri (assembly GCA_016271365.2). Classification (NCBI taxonomy): domain Eukaryota; kingdom Metazoa; phylum Chordata; order Ceratodontiformes; family Ceratodontidae; genus Neoceratodus; species Neoceratodus forsteri. The sequence goes on along the minus strand of JADMNL010000023.1, from coordinate 511,489,358 downwards.
GACAAGAAAGTGTGACATGCTTATCACAGAGTATTACATCCTGGCTGACTCTGCTGTTCCATGAATAATGTATGCGGGACTGAGTACAGACAGTGTTTCACTATTCATACTCAGGAACAAAAAAAAATGCAGACTGTAAACAAAACAAATAAAACAAAACCTCTAAGCCTTTCCCAGGTGACTGGGGTTAGCCCAGGCGAGCCACTCCCCTACTCCAAGTCATCTCCCTTGCTCCATCCCACCAATTCTGTCATATGCTAATTTAATAAATCAGGTAAAAAGGTGCTGGCACTCTGCTAGAAGCTGCCACATGTCTTTAGTGGTTCCCCTTCCCTAGAACTGCATCCAGGACCCAAGAGGACAGTTATGAAAAGTATCTCCCCTCTTGATCCCAAATCCATGTTTTGGGGGGCAAAAGTAGGTACTAATCTAGGCTAGTAACTGGCCCTCCTCCCTCACCTGCAGTGTGTTGCTGGATGGTATAAAGAGATGGGCAACTGGCAAAAGCAGTGCACCTGGGATGGGGGACAAAGTAACCCACATAATGCTAAACAAACCTGTCTGTCCAAGTGGAAAGCTTAGAATGTGTTCATTAAACTAGCATTAACCTACTGTTTACCAGTTTTTGTACCAGACAAACACTTACACATAAATGGATTTGCCTTTGTTTGTATATACGTTCCCTTGAGTGTGTTGTCTCTTTTGATAATTTAAGTATTCACATAAGCATTTCTTAATGAACAGAGGCTTATTCTTATTAATCTGTGCGATTTAAGATTATCCCTTTGGTTTTGTTTCCCGTAGTGACAAGGGAGTTACTCTCTCATTTATCATTTTTATGTTTTATAATGCTACATTTATATCTGCAGTAGGAGAACACTGATAGTTTTATGATGCACTGAGATATTATTAACTGTCTGTGCTATAGTTTGGTGGTACAGGGCTTGAACCTGTTATAATGGGAATGTTTGTGGGAGTTTAATAATAATGAAATCTCAGATGGCAGTGTACTACAGAGCACTCTTAAGTTTTAAGGAGAGATTATTTGCTTCTTCCTTTGTTGTCTAAGAGACTGCATAGCCTACAACTATAAATTACTAAGCTTTATTCTATTTTGTGTGTGTGTGTGTGTGTGTGTGTGTGTGCGTGTGTGTTTATTTTCCACTCCCTTCACTCCCTTCCAAGCTGAGGCTATCAAACTGCAAGGAGGATGTTGATTTAATAGCTATACATATGTTTATAGTTGTTGTAGTAATGCATGTCCTCTGTGTAACACCACTTTGATGATAAATTACTGTTAAACTCAATAACATTTCAATTGAGACAAAATGTAACATGTCCCAGAGTGGTCATTTAAAAAAGTAATAAAATAAATTTCTGAATGGTCCGGAGAGGCCAGTATTTTAAAATGAAATGGTAGACACAGAATGATGTGGGAAAGCCATTATTTTTGGTCTCCTATATTGCTCTAGATCTAGTGGATTCAGATATTCCCCAATATAAAGCTGGCCTGCCAGTGCAGTGGTAACGCTAGTGTCTGCGATGCTGATGAACATGTTTCAGAAGCAAATCCAGGTTGTCGGAGGACCAGCATGGGTGAGGAGGATCTAGCATCCATAAGACTGCTCTCCTCCTCCTCTTGGGGGGGGGGATGTGCAAATCTTCAAGCTTGCCTGGCCTTGGCAGAAACTGGGGGAAGGCAGTCCAGGTCATGAAGGTTGAGGTGTTAAGACTGTACAACATCACTATTGAATAAATGTAGACTTCACAATAGCTTGATTCAAAATATGCTATTTATCTTCATCAGCATGGGGACAGGACAATAACTCATGAGTGGCAGATTGACAAGTGAGCTTTTAAGTCTTGTTTCTTCACAAGGGATGTCAAATGGCATATTCTGAGTTAGGCAATTGCATGTCCAGTTTATGCAATGTATTTTGTTTTCTCCTTCTTTCTCTCCCTGTGGGACTGCTGACAGGCTGACTTTCAGATGTCCCCTCGGGAGGGCTCACATCCACCCACGACCGCATTGCTCTCTCACGACTGCCCCCTCCAGTGAATCCTCCATGGATCCCCCCCACCGCAGCAGGGCCTGGGAGAGGAGGGCAGTCATCCCACACAGTACACAAATCCGGATGCCAGGGTTGAGCTGAGGGTTAGAAGCTTGGTTTAGGCTTCATGCAGCCTGCCAACACTCCCATTTTCCATTTTCTTTCCTTCCCCACCCTGTTGCTGGGGTGTGCACATCAATGTGTGCACATGGAGGCTGATTGCCAGTAGTGTACCATCGTTAGCTTCCCCAGCCCATTTTGTCCTCAGGCTTTCACCTCAGGGCAGTCATTTGACAGGACTGCCAAGCCACACTCCCCTGAAGAGGAGAGCTATCCTCTGGATGCTCGATCCTCTCCCTCCCTGACTGACCCACAGTGACCACTATTCGCCATTGAACACAGATCTCCAGTGTGGCAGGAGGTAAGGTGCAGTGCCTCAGCCCCCATGCCACTGGGCTGCATGTAATGTACTTTAAATGGTAACACTTTTAAATTAGTTCTCTGAAAGAAGATTTAACTGTTTCTCATTGATTTCACTGTTCTGTTTTGAGTGAAGCAGAGGCTATTGTGATGTCATCAGGCATAATTCAAGGACTTCTCCCATTGGATCTGAGTTCCTTTGTGACCTGTCTTAAATGGCGATAACTGCCCAAAATAAAGATAAACAGCTAAAATAAATCCTTTATCTCTAAGATATCTCTAAGATTTGACTTTCACTTAATTTGCATATACAGTATACCATAGCATAATATATGGGGAACCATATATTGTATAAAAAGGCTTTGTTTCCACCAAGGAGTGAGATGACAACATACAGTAGAAACTGAAAGCGAAGCATGAGAGGTATCTGTGATGTCATCTCAGCCCGAGATGGAAGCATCATCCATACATAAAAATCAGCACACGTTATACCGATACACAACAAACATTTGCCAATGCTGAATATTTGCTTGCAGATATTAGCATTGGAAGTGCAGGAGTTAGTTAGATGTAGAATAGGAATGGCAGTGAAGTATTGACCTCATGCCAACCCCCACCTCCACCCTGCAGAGATAGACAGGCATTGGGATGTGACTTTGGGTCATCACCCATAATGCTCACAACATGTCACCTCACCCTGTCCTGCAGACACAGTTAGTGCTGAGGTGTGCCTTGGGGTGTTCGGCTTTACCACTCCATTTCATAAGGACATATGCTGAAATGGGTGCAGTATAGGAGAATGGGGTGAACTCCGGGGCCGAAGAGTCCAAGGTACACCTTGATGCCTGTCACTAGCTTCAGGGTGGGGGTGGGGGTGGGGGTTGGAATGGTGTGAACATTACAGCTGGCAATCCAAAGACACACCCCAGTTGCCTGTCAGTCTATACAGGGTGGGAAGTTATGGTTAGAAACCCTAACACCCCAGGTGCTTGTTGGTACTTGTACTACAAATTTTCAACACGGCCTTTTTTTGTGACCCCACCTCATGAAAGCATTTGGGACTTCTGCTTATGAACAGTGTCACTGTGGTTTTGTGAATCTGTCCTGAATGTTGATTTTCCACAATGACCATGCCATTCTGTGCCAGATGTGTGAAAACACAGTTCAGGCAGGATACAAAATGATTAAAAGTATTTGAACTTACTAGCGTATGTGGAAACTGTGCAAGACACGCTCGTACACAGTCGTTTAGTGGAATTATTTCACCAAATTTTCAACATATGCATTTTGCAACCTCTGCTCATGAACAGTGTCACAATGATTTTCTTAATCTGTCCCGAACGTTGATTTCCCACAGCGGCCACACCATTGTGCACCAAATGTGCAAAAACACATTTTGGGCAGGATGTGAAAAATGACAGCTGTACTGTTCATAACAAGGTGTGCAAAAATGACAATGTTGAATATCTTGAGTGAATACATTACAAATTCTCGAAGTTATGAGTGTACATGGAAACTGCTCAACACACACTCATAACATAATCATTTTATGGACATTTGTCACCAAATGTTCAACACAGGCATTTTGGGACCTCCACTTATGAACAGTGTCACTGTGATTTTCTTAATCTGTCATGAATACTGATTTCCCCACAGCGACCATGCTGTTGTGTGCCTGATGTGTGAAAGCACATTTTGGCCAGGATGTGAAAAATGACAGCTGTTCTATTTATAAGGAGGTGTGAAAAAAATGCCAATGTGAAAATTTGGAGTGAAAATATTACAAATTCACGAAGATGCAAGTGTGCGTGGAAACTGTGCAATGTGTCTATATATGCAGATGATGCCTTTTTGCACTTGTTAAACCTGGAAAAATCCTTCCCTGTGATTTTCACTATTATAGAGGGGTTTAGTAAGGTTTCAAATTATAAAGTCAACTTGGGTAAGACAGCAGTGTTTCCTCTCAACTGGAGACTTCCTAGACAAGCTATCGACCCCCTTTGGTTACAGTGGTGTCTGACTACTATAAAATACTTGGGTCTGCAGCTATCAAAAAATGACATTTCGATGAGGAAACTGAATTTGGACCCCTTGCTCAGTGCTATTTAATAGAATCTTAGTAGGCGGCAGTCTCTTCCCATTTCACTTTGGGGTCATATAAACTTAGTTAAAATGAACATTCTCCCTAGGCTGTTCTACCCCTTAAGTATGTTAAATTGTGGGATCCCCTTAGCGTGGTTTAAAAAGGTACACTCTATTTTATCTTCTTTTATTTGACTTGTAAAATCTCCCAGGTGGACATATAACAAACAAGTGACTTCCAAGTGGCACGGTGGATTGAGACTATCCCATTTTGGTTTGTATTTTTGGGCAAGTCAGCTGGGAAAATATTTGTGGTGGGCTCCAAGTGATGAAAAGACTGCCTCTTGCTCCTATAATCCAGCATGGTTGAATTTGGAAAGGGAAATTGTTTTGCAGGCGGGTCTCACCCCTCAGGCCTTGTTACACATTTCCCCTAAAAGTATACCAAGTGAACTTGTTCTCTCTCCTATTCATTGGTCCATATGAATGCATGCACAGCCATGTACTTTCCTACAGTACAAACATACCAAGGATCCCCTCCAACCACTGATTGGTAATCCCAGAGTCAGAATTGGGGGTAAGAGTATCCCAAAGGGATGGCTCCCCCTGCTTAGGGCTGCTAAAATCACAGATTTCTTCCCAGATGGTACTTGTCTGTCCCCTCTGTTTATGACGTCTCACTTTGTAATAGAGAAAAATTATCTTTTTGTTGTACTCTCCCGGGTCGTGCCTGAAAATAGTCATTTTATGGCTAGTGCACCTACCCAGTTAACAAAAACTAAATAAATAAATAAAAATCAAATCTTCAGAGTTTTCCAGCTACACCATCTTTTAGGGTAGATATCACCCTGGTTGAAAGAAGTTGGGGTGGATGGGGAGTGGATCTGTGCCCTTAGCCTGATTTGTGGCAAACCAAGAGTGGTTTCCAGGTTGTATTCTGAGCTTGTATCCAGGTCACTGGATTGCCCAATACAAGGACCCTAGATACTGGTCAGACCAATTTCCCAACTCACAAGGTCATTGGCAATCTGTCTGGAAAGATTTGCACACTTACATCTCTCAAGACAGATTAAGGCTCACCCAATTTTAAATTTTACATGATATATACTGGACCCTATTCATATTACAAAATCCATGTGTGTTAGGTGTGGACAAGAGGAAGGGTCTCTCAAGCATATATTCTGGGAAAGTTCTTTGGTTAAGCCTTGGTTTTTGGGATCTGATCAGAGCCAGAGCCGATCCCTTTGCATGGAATGGCAGATCTATTTACCCCAGAGGTTTGTCTTCTGGGGGACTTTTCTCTAATTCTAGTATGAGCATGCAGGTTCCACATGGCAATGATCTCCCTAACATTGAAAAAACTGGTACTACATCACTGGTTGGATGGGCATAACATTTCATACACTGAGTGGCTTCAAGACATGCTTTTCAGTCTTCATGCAGAGCAACTCAAGAACAGTTTATGGGGGTCATTACCTCATTATAAAAAAAATTTGGGACGGGTTTCACACTCTATACCTACTACAATCAGGAACCATCACCAAAGATGTAACATTGAACCTTCCTAGCATAGCCTAGATTCATGGTTAGATTCATTCAATTTTCAGATGTTTATAACTTCCTCTAATGATTAGATGCCAAGCCAGGGGTGGAAGGGGAGGGGGGTGGGGGACTCTGACATGATGTACCTGCTGTGATTTTTAAGATGTTGTCATATGAGCATGTCATGGTCTTTGTGAAACGTTATAATAAAATTTTAATTTCAAAAAAAGAAACTGCTCAACACACGCTCGTAACACAGTCGTTTTACGAAATTTTTTCACCAAATTTGCAAAATAGGCTTTTTGGGAGCCCACCTCATGAACAGTGACACAGTCCTTTCATTACTTGGCCCCAAAAAGTGATTCTGCCCAATGACTGCGAAATCACCTTTTGGGATGGAATAACCAGATGACAGTGACTGAATTCATAAGGTGGGGTCCCAAGAACCCCATGTTGAAAATGTGGTGCCAAAATTCGCAAAAATGGCCAAGTTATCCACCTAAGTTGAAAAAAAACCCATGTATGTCATTATACAGCTTACCAGCATGTCTTCAGTTCGCGGTCGGCTTTGAAGAGTGCAGACGTGTTCCCACTACACCGAAGATTGTCGTGCGGGCTCGGAGGTAAGTATAGGTTGAAAGGAATGTGTGGGAAGGTGGTGTGTAGAGAATTATGTTGCGGATTGGGGATGGGCACCAGAGACAATGAGGGACTGTTTTGTCTTTACAGGTAAAAAAAAAAACATTGCTGGAAGGTTTTCCTTTACAGGTTTCTTTTGCACACTGGGGTGGGCTTCCAGTGTGCCACCTGTATTTTTTGGGGAGGGGACTGAAGCCAACAGGGATTGGGCTCCCCCATTAGCACAGAAATGGGTCTGTGTTTGGGGGGGCACATGATGTCAAGGGGGATTGAGCACCCCCTCAGCATATAAAACTATTACATGGGGGACATTATGCTGATGGGGATTGGGCTACCCTGTCAGCAAATGAACTGGGTAGGGGGCATGCCAACAACGGGATTGGGCACCCCCATCAGCTTCCATGGGGGACTGTGAGAGGCGGATGGCGACAGCCACCACTATTTTTATTGAAATGGGACACCAGAAAAGGCAAGCTGTGATTCGCCACTGCAATCAGGGACCACCCCAGCAGCAAAAACAGCTGATTGTTAAATGATGGGGTGCTTCCTGATTGCAGCAGCAAATTGCTTTCGAGTTGGTGGCATGCTACAATATTGCTGTCATCGACAGTGTGCTCCTCTACTGGTGCCACAGAGACCAACCCCAAAATGGAATGCTTGCATTGGCCAAAACACTGCCACACCTCCACAACCTGCTACTACAGCAAGCTGCTGCAATATGTTTCTTGGGCATACGCTCAAGCAAACATAAAAAAGGACCCAAAAACAATTGGGAGAATTACAGACCTATCAGCCTCACCTCATCCTTAGCCTTGGCTACAGGAGGGAGCACCTTGCCCAGGAGCAACTGGCAACAGAAGCCTCAGGCACCCATTCCTAAGCCTCAGCTACAGAAGGGAGCACGTTGCCCAGGAGCAACTGGCAACAGAAGCCACAGGCACCCATTCCTAAGCCTCAGCTACAGAAGGGAGCACGTTGCCCAGGAGCAACTGGCAACAGAAGCCACAGGCACCCATTCCTAAGCCTCAGCTGCAGGAGGGAGCATCTTGCCCAGGAGCAACTGGCAACAGAAGCCTCAGGCACCCATTCCTAAGGTAACTGGATGACTTCTAGCAAGGTTCACATAGTGCCCCGTCTTGCCTTTTTTCATTGACTTTGAATTTTTGCACCCTTTTACATAGGCTCTAGCTGCTGAACATGCCAAGGAATTCCCTAACTGTATAATATCCCAGTGCATGCTTAACGTGTAAAACATTTTAAAATATCATAGTGTGTGATCACCAAGTGGGAACCTAAGGGATTCTCTCAGTTAGGCTAATTTTGAAATGCACAGCTGGCCTGGTCCCAAAGAATCTAGTGCCATTTTCAAATCTTGATCTCCACTAGTTAAGGCACTCTACTGACCCTAGATATGTGCCAGAGTCAGTATTTGAGAATTACTAGCAACTGCAGGTGTACTAGTTCCCTAAATTTAGCCGCACTGACCTGAGACTTAATTCGTATTTGTTCCTGGAGTCTAAACTCAACGCAATGTCTGATCTGCCTCTGGACCATTTGGTTTGCCCACCCAGGAATCATCTGTAGTAATTTGCAGCCTGAGAGCTGCACGGCCGTGATCCTGCTCATTTAACCCTACAGCAGACGTGGAGGCAAGATTACCCTGCAGCTAAATTTATCCAAGAGCAGCTAGGATTTCACCTTGCCGCCAGGGGTTGGAGCATAGAAACAGCAGCCAAAGCACACATACAGGTCCTCCTGCCTGTTGAAATTAGATTGTGCCCTTCGTGTTCTGTCCTGCAGCCACTTTGTGGCTGCTCCCCATCCACCCCCCACCACTCCCTCCCTTAGTCGGCATTTGTTTTATAGTGTAGGCTGCTCTGGTGATGCGCAATGGGTGTGGACATGCTACCAATCTCCTCAGTTTCTCATTTGCAGCTTATATTCCATCACCACCAGAGGGAGCTTGAACACTTCTTCCTAACCTGCTATCTACTCCCATAAGCTGCTAAATCCCACTTTGCAATGTCCCTACCTAGTACTCTTGACATTCTACAAACCGTACGCTCAAGGAATTAGCCCATACCTGCTACACACCTATCTTATACGAATGGCTTCCACACTAAACAACCTCCTAGCCATCAATCCACATGTAGTAATCCTTCTATGCCTCATTCTAGCTCCTCTCACAGGGCTTTTTTTGTTATGCTGCCCACCTTCTCTGAATCTTTGCCACACACTTCCCAATGATTTTTCCCACTCTAGAATGGATACACAATCTTACTTGCCCCTAGCAATCTCACCACTCTTTGTCCCCAGTAGGCTCATCTACCATATAGCCTTCTTTCTACATAAATGCCTGTCCCACACCCCCACCCTGCTGACCCCCTTTGTCCATCGAAAGCTGTGGTATCTGATTCTACAAGCACTAATGTTAGCGGGGGATATTGAATTAAATCTGGGACCCATAGGAAACATAACAAACCCTGATGCAACCTGGAATGACTCCAAAGGCTTCCACATTGCTCACCTCAACATCAGGAGCTTGCCTCACAATCACATTGAACTAGAGGCATGGGTTGCCTTATATAACCCAGACATTCTCTGTCTGTCCGAAACCTGGTTGAAACCATCCACCCCTGATCCCCTATGCTCATTACCTAATTACAAGCTCATAAGGCAAGATAGGCCCCTGTCAAAGCGTTGGGGTGGTGTTGCTGTCTTCTATAAATCTTATCTATCTCTAGCATGGAATGACCCATCCCCCCTCTCCCACTGTGAATCGATTCATGCAATCTTACAACTTGGCTCAAAGAAGCTGCACATAGTGTGTGCCTATAACCCTCCTGATGTTGGCATCATTGGTCTTGAAGAACTCCTCTCCCAGGTGGACACAATGATCAGATGTAATGAGGCTCTTATTCTAGGGGATTTCAACTTGAACTGGGCTAGTAAAACAAACCAGCGCTTCCACACCTTGGTACAGGGCCACAACCTCCACCAACTAATCTCAGACCAAACTAAGGTCATGCCCCCCCCCCAGTCCAGCTCACTAATTGACTGGGTCCTCACAAATCGTCCTAACAGTATAGCCTTAGTAGGTATCCTCACAGATACAATAAGTGATCACTCCCCAATTTTCTGCATCTGGCGCTCCCCCAGTCATTGATCTTCTCCTCCAAAGCTGATCACCTTCTGCAACCTGGGTAACTTTATTCAGGCACAGTTTATGCATAAGCTCTCTATGATTGACTGGCCATCCATTGTCTCCACCTCTAATGCTCAGACAGCCCTTGACTACTTCTTAGCCAGATTTGGACTTCTCCAGGATATCCACACACCCTGTGTAACTTGCCATTAATGAAGAACCTTCTCTCTTAAATAAGGACCAGGGACAAAAGCTGGTGATGTTTAAAAGCCTCAGGGCTTCAGTCTAATCACAGTGATTACAGACCACTGTGAAATGCCTGCAAGAGGAACATCCAACTAGCAAATAGCTATTTCTGCAAAGAGTTATTAATAAAAGCTGCTGGGGACTCAAAGAAATTCTGGTCTATCATAAAAACACTTCTGGGAACTGATCACATGGCCACTTCAAATGACATGCTGCTGAATGACATTCATTGTAGCAACCCAGTGACCATTGCCAATTCCTTCAACCTTCACTTTTCTGACTTATCAAGTTGCGAGGCCTCCTCCTCCAACAGTTGCACTACATCCCCTTCATTGATACTGAAGCCTTGCCTACCCAACCACTGTTTCGTTTTAGGACTGTTACTAGAGCTGAAGTTCTAAAGTTACTACTTGCTATCCTGGACAGCACTAGCCTTGGGTCCAATGGGCTGGAACCCAGGCTCCTGAAAGTAGCTGCCCCTCTCAGTGCCTTCCATTTAATCAAAGTCTTTAACCTGTTGCTATGCCATGGCACAGTTCCTAATATCTTGGAAATAGCTAGAATAACATTAATTTTTAAAAAAGGTGATCCTAAAGAAATTACAAACTATCGACCCATAGCTGTTCTCTTTGTACTCAGCAAAATCCTTGAAAAATTTGGGGCTAACCAAACCACAGTGTATCTTCAGATGTATAACCTCCTCTCTGGTACCCAGCATGGCTTCCTCAAAGACCATCGCATCTCCACTGCCCTCCTAAAGCTTACAAATGACATCTATGCTGCCATGGACACTGGCCTCTTGACTGGTGCAGTTTTCATTGACTTGACCAAAGTGTTTGACCTCATCAACCACACCCTTCTCCTCACAAAACTACATTCCCTTGATTTCTCTGCCAATGTGGTGGCATGGTTTAACAGCTACCTGTCAAACAGGAAACAAGCCATAGTCTTCAATTCAATGTCAGATCTCTCCTCTATCCAGGTTGGCATTCTCCAGGGCTCTATACTGGGCCCCCTGCTTTTCTCTATCTTCATTAATGACCTTCTGTTGCTCACTCCTACCTACTCATCCCTCGTCTATGCAGATGACCTCATCATCTACTACAGTGCCAAGAATATCTCAGATATAAACCACTCTCTTGGCTCTGACTTCCTAAGCATACAATCCTGGCTGTCAGTTAACAATCTGGTTCTCAATATCAGCAAAACACATTCTATGCTCTTTGGCACTTCTGCCAAACTTAAAGCAAATCATGACTCCCTCAAAATCTCGCATACAGATGCCCCCCACTGGTCAGCAATAGCTCCTACAAATACCTGGGTGTTTTCCTGGATGAATCCCTCAATTTTGATCTGCACATTACCATCACCTGTAAATCTGTCAACACTAAAATTGGAGGGGCCTACTGCACTAGCTTTGCTCGTACCCCATCTGCCAGACTTGCCATTGCACAAGGCCTTTTGCTCCTGTTCCTGGCCCATGGCACAGTCACCAACCTTGGTGCCACCAAGTCCTCCATCCACAAATGGGACACCACTTACAATAACATCTGTCATCACTTCGGTATAAACACCATTGCCTGCTCTATGCAGATTTAAACTGGCCCTCTCCCAAAGCTCATCGCCGTCAGTCCTATGGTTCCCTAATTGATGGTATAGTCAGATCAGGTCTCCCACAATCCCTTGCATCCTTGCTTTACTCCAAGTCCCCCTCTTATGGGCTTTGATCTTCAGAACAAGCACCATTCTATATCCCTAGATGTAAAACCTCTATGGGTGCACAAGCTTTCTCTCACACTGCTCCTAAGTATTGAAACTCCATACCTCAATCTATCCACCAAGCTCCCACCCATGCTGGTTTCAAGAAACTTCACCGTGACCGTCTACATGCTTCTAACCCCTGCACTTGCTTCTACCCACCTTAAATCATTTGTTCCCCATCCCTCAACACTCTGCATTTATTTCCCCTGCTGCCTCTTCATCACCTCTTTCTGTTGACCCTCCCCTTATTCATTCTATTTCACCTATCCCCTCTTTCTCCTCTACTTCTGCCTCCCTCTCCCCCTTCTCTGTCTTTACTCTCTCAAAGCTTACTACCTCTAAGGGCACTTATTGTATACTGTATAGAACATGTCCATTTATTCTTTTGCTCTCTATATTAATTTGTTTTGCACATGTCTATGTGTTTGGCATTGACTAATACTGTATTGCCTGTATCCTGACTTTGTTCTAAGTGTATTTCTCCCTATACCTATGTTGATTGTATTTGACCCCTTCTCACTGAACTTATATCTTTCATGTGCTGTGTGACATGGTGTGATTATGTATTTCAACTTGTATTCTCCTGGGTCGTGTCTGAAAATAGGCATTTCTATGCCTAGTGCACCCACCTGGTTACCAAAAGCAAATAAATAAATAAATAAAATTGTAAGTTGTTGGAAAGCACTATTAAGGATATAATTAGCCAAGTTCTAGATATAATAGACCCAGAACAACATGGATTTAAAAAAGGGAGGTGTTGCCTTACCAGCCTTATGTGTTTTTATGAAGACGTCAGTTCTCAACTGGATAATTGTATACCATATGACGTTGTATTTATTGACTTCAGTAAGGCTTTCGATGTTATACCCCACACCGATTTAGTTACCAATTTACATAAAACAAGTATTAATGAAAACATCATAAACTGAATTGAAAACTGGCTTAGCAACAGATCTCAGAGAATGCTAATAGCAGGGCAATTATCAGATGTGGGTATGGTTGGTAGTGGTGTCCCCCAGGGCTCTGTGCTAGGCCCCTGTTTACTTCAAGTGTTTATTTCTAATCTAACAACAGTCTATCATCCACAATCAAATATGCTGATGATGATGTAAAAATAGGAGACCCTTGTAGTACAATTAAACAATCACAAATTATCCAAAATGACCTTAATAAAATATCACAATGGGTAACAGATTAGGGCATGAAAATAAATACTAGCAAGTATAAAGTCATGCACCTAGGTAGCCTGAATCCTTTAACAGAATACTCCATTGGTGGTTAAAATCTGAGCATGACAACAGATGAAAGATATTCTAGCAGTATGTATATCTGAAGATCTAGGCTACTCAAAACAGGTACACGAAGCTATTAACAGAGCCAACCATGTAATCTTGTCCATAAAAAAAATCAGATCAAGGGATAAAAACATAATGATGCCACTTTATAGGGCTTATGCAAGACCTCACCTAGAATATGCCTCCCAACTCTGGTACCCCTATAAAAAAACTGAAATAACACTACTGGAAAGGGTCCAGAGAAAGTATACAAAGCAAATATCTGGATTGTACAACAAGTAATATGAAAACAGAATTCAACTACTTAATCTAATGTCTTTGGCAACTCATTGCCTTAGGGGAGATCTTATTTTTATGTTTGATCTTGTAGAGGACCCTTATCTACTGTCCAAGTTGGGTTTTGAATTTAAAAACAACCGGCACAACACCAGAGACCATCCTGCTCCAGCTCACTAGGAAAAAGTTTAATTATGTAGCTCATAAATATTTCTTTACTCAAAGAATTATAAACCCCTGGAATACACTCCCAATTGATATAATTGTTAACAGGACAAAAGCTGAATTCAGCTGTTGTCTCAACAACCATATTCTATCAGGGTTTAATTTTAGCTACTATAATTAACTTCACAGGTTCAATTATGGGCTCAAAAAGCCTCCTAGCATCTTGCCATCCTTAGTATGATCCTCAGTATAAAAGTAGGCCTAATGCTCAACTTTTTTTTTTAAACATAGTTTTTTCATTGGTAAAATTCCATATGGTACATATTGTCTTTTACATACATGTTACGTCTACAAGGGTAAGTTATTACATACAATCATCTGCAATTCATATTTGAAGTAAGTGTGGAAATATATCCATAAGTTATCACCATTGAATATTATTATGGTACTGTTTTTCTTCTGTTACTTAGGCGATTTCTTCACACATTGGCATTTTATTATAAATATAGACCCATTTATTTTCTATGGCCTCTGGTATGCCTCAGTTATTCCAGTAACCTAGATTTATTCTCTTGAGAAGCATCACAGCCAAATGCACTATTTGCTTTTGCTGCAAAGTCTTTTTCTGGTTCCCTAAGTCATTAAATAGCATGTTTTTTATAGTACATGGTATATGGATTCCCAAATTATTTGTTATAATATTTGTTATTTTTTCCCACCATTTCTTGATATATGGGCATTTCCAAAGACAATGAATAAGAGAACCATTATTTCCACAACCATGCCAACAGTCATGACTATATCTTGGACTGATTTTATTTATTGTTTCCCCGTCATATATGCTTTGTTAATAATTTTAAATTGGATTGTTTTATTTTTGGCTGATATAATATTCTTAATTGTGTCAATCATAATTTTTGTTCCCATTGATTAGTATTAATTTCATATACAATCTCTTTCTCCAGTGTCTTTTGTTGTTTTGTTTTAACTATTTCCATAATTTGTTTATAAAGTTGGATAATCCCTTGTGTGAATAGTGCTTAATCAGTTTGTTTCCTTATCAATTTGTGCATAGTTTCAGGTCCCCTTACATTGTGTTCCTTACAATATTCCTTGAATTCTATATCAATACTTTGATATGTTATGTAATTCTGAATCTTTTTAATATTGAAGTTTTTTTTATGTAATATATATTCTGGTATTTTGTTGTCTACTAATAACTGAGTCCAATTAATAATGTTAATAATTGTAAGGTATTGCCAGTTCTTATTATTTTTATTATTAGTAAAATTGTTACTTAAAATAGATGCATAAAGCCAAGGGACATTTTCTTTACAAATTTTGCCCTGCCACTTTTCCATGTGGCAGAATTTGATTTAATATTTTTGTTATGGTTAATCTGGGTGAGTTACTACCAAATAAGAGGTGTGTAATATTATCAGCCTTTTCTTGATTCTGAATTGCCTGGATAATGTGTAATTCTTGTGGATTAGTAATCCCTAGTTTCACATATTAGTCATTGACTGTGCCAACATATATAATTCCAGGGGTCTGGGCAACCAAGTCCACCTTCTGCTACAGATCTTATTATTGTGCTCCATAAAATTTAGGGTGTCTCCCTTTCCATAAGAACTTAGTAAATGCATGCTTTACATCTTGAAATCATTTTACATCTGGTGATCCATATAGAGCTTGTACTATATCAATGTAGTAGGATAGCACCATCATTTTAATGGTTCATACACGTCCCCATTATGAGATTGACAAATTATGCAACAAATTAAATTGATTTTGTATTTTCTGCTTAGCTATATTACAGTTAAGCTTTGTCTTTTCTATTTGATTTGTCAGTTGAATCCTAAAAATGTTATCTGGGTAACTTAGGTAACATTGTATATGTTGTTATAATTCTGATTGTTGTCTCCCTTATTTGTTTCCATAATCATTGATTTATTTTGGCTTAATTGATATCCTGATATTATGGAAAATGTTTCATTTTTTTAAGTGCTGGAATTAATTTGTCCATCTTTTAATTAGAATGAATACACTTTCAGCAAATGCACTTGGCTTATATTCTTTTCTCCACCTGAATTCCTTGAATATCTCCATTTTTCTTAATTTGCATTAATAAGGGTTCTACTGGTAAGATGAAAATTACTGGAGACAGGGGACACCTCTGACTTACTCTGTTCTGCATTTATATTTCTTTTTGTTATTGAACCATTCACTATAAATGCTAATTTTGGTTTAAGATATCCTGTAATAGCTTTATTATTTTTAAACAATTTTCTGGGGTTTGCCTCTTCCCCAATATTTAAAACATATATTGTTTTTGGATAAGGTCAAAGGCCTTAGTGGCATCTAAGGCCAATGCATAGTATTTTTCTTTGAGGTTTTTGTGCATATTGGATAAGAAGCTGGACTTTATTTAATGACTGTTGCTGTAGTGCACCCAGGAATAAAACCTGATTGATCTTGATGGATGGCAGAGGGGAGCCCTTCAAGAAGTCTTATTGCTATACTTTTAGCTTTTATTTTGTTATCATATTCAGAAATGCAATGGGTATATGCTTGTTAATGTGGTTTTCTTCCTTACTTTCTTTTGACATAAGCACCACCAGTGCTTTCCTCATTGATTCCAGGAGGTTCCCCTCTCCATCCATTGCCTCCTGTATACTTTTATATAACCATGGTACTAATTCTTCTGAAAATCCCTATTAAAACTCATTTGTCAAACCATTTCTTCCTGCACTTTGATTTTTATTAATGTTTTAATAATATTAGCAATTTCACTTGCTGTAATGGGATTATTATTGATCTGCAACTGCAGGATTTGTTTATCTTGAATAAACTCTTCTATCTTTGGAACATCCATGTTCATTTGTTGGTACATATTTTGAAAATGTTGTATCACTATCTCTTCCTTTCCCTTATTATCAGTTGTCCCTGTTGATTTTTAAGAGCTGATATAAAGTTGCTTTATTGACCTTTCTTCAAAAATTTAGCTAATAATTTTCCAGCCATATATTGTAGGTACCTTATTCTTTTTACTTTCTTTATGTTATTAATAGTTTCAAATAGTTACAAATAGTTTGACAATATTGTAGTTGGAATTTACAATCATACCATTTCTGAATATATTTGGAATAGTTTTGAATAATCAGATTGCCTAATTCTTTCTTTTTCTTTAATATTGTACCTTGTTTATTTATTTTTTATTTATTATGCCAACTTTGGAATGATATGATTTCTCCTTTTATTTAACTTTTAAAATCATCCCGTTACTGATAGATTTTTTTGTTGCCCTGTATAATTATTATTTTTATGGTCAATGTGTATGTATTATTTTGTTTTAGGGTTAAACAATTTCCATCAGTCAACAAGATTATGTTCCTCCAAAAATATATATATATTTTTTTTTAATTTGTGTATTTAGTTTAGTAACATTTTTTTTTGTCCTCCCATGGTTTTAATGAAGCATTAAAATATTTCATTATTATCAAGTTGGTGGCTTGTAATTCTATTATTCCTTCAGTTACTTTTGCTAAAAAACATTATAATCTGTAAAGATGCAATATACGGATCCAAAAGTAATATCTATTTGATTATCTAATTCCCCTCTAATCAAAATTATTCAGCCAATAACATCTTTCCGTTGTTGTTTTATTTTAAATGGAGAATTTTTTCATATCAATATTGATACTCCCCTTGCCTTTTTATCCCCCACTGAAAAAAAAAATGTATGTGCTAAACAACTTTTAGTAGGTTTTTTGGATTCTTTTTCATTGAGATGCATTTCTTGAAGTACCCCACAATCTGGCCCTTCAGTGTATTACAGCATGCAAGTATGCTTGCCCTTTTTATTGGTGAATGTAATCCTTTGACATTCAATGAGACTAAGTTTATCTGAGTCTGCATCATTTATTATATTCATAGCTCCTCCTTTCTGTTACCACATGCTTATTTTCATTATCTCTTTTGTCTTTTTTCATTAAAGAACACCACACTTTCCAACTTTCATGTATTCATCACCATTTGTTAATTTTTTGTTCTGTTTACCTATCCATTCTTCCACCTTTTGTAGAGTTTTCTTCTGATATTTCCCATTTCTTAGTTGATCTCTTCCCTTGTAGCCCTAGTAATACCTTGTACCATTTCAATTTACATAGCAATGTTTCCCTTCCATCAGAATTCTACCCTCCCACCATACATTGGATTGTTCATCACAACAGTTTTCTTTGATGACCTCCCCCCAGTATGTTTTGTTGATCAAAAATAGCCTAAAGGTTACCACATTTACTTTTTCCCTTCAAATGTGCTGGTATAAGTGATCAACTTATTTTTTGATCCCCCAATACATTCTGTTGCTGATTGGAATGTTTCCCCCTTCCTCGCTCCTGACAGCTGCAAAAAAATACCCCCTTTCTACCTTCTTTTCTTCCTTGTAGCTGTTTTTGCCTAATAAAGGCTTCCAAATGAAATTGCATGTTGTGAGCATATCCCCCTTCACCCTTTTTCTTAAATACATGCTGATTTCATTTTAAATTCTTCATGTCTAGATAGTTTTATTCTAACACTTTTAGGATTTTTTTCCTTAGTTCCTGAGTTGCTTCCTATACAGTTGCATAGACGTGAGGTGCTCCTTCAATTATATCCTTTAGTTTAGCTGGGTATATTACTGTGGCTTGATAATTCTGATCCCAGAACTTTTGTTTTAAGTCATATTTTTTCCTCTTGTGTATCATTTCTGCTGGGAGGTCATTATACATTGATATAGGAGCCCCAATAATGTTACTTCTACTGTTTTTATAGACAGCTGACATGAACATTTCTTTGTCCTATGATCTAAAAAATGTTTCAATTACTGGTTGTGGGGACCCTTGTGTATGATTTGCTCAAAATGTCCAGTGGATTCTATCAACTTCAGTGTTAAGTTCTTTTGGTTCTTTAGCTAGGTAGGCTGCTGCTATAGTATTCAGTAAATCTTTTAAGGGCCGCTGTATGTCCCATAGCTCCAAAATGCCAGAAATTCTCACATTTGTTCTGCATGCCCTTGTTTCAAAATCAGTCATTTTTTCTTTTATTTCTTTGTTACTGATCTCCAGACTTTTAAATGGGACAGGAAATGAAATAAATAATTGAAACCTTTGTTATAAGTTGTGTTTTTATTTCTAATAAAGGCTTTCTGGTTTTGTCCTTGTTATCACTGAAAGGTAGTTTTATTTTTTTAATGTAGCAGCACACTGAGATTATAGACATGGCTGCTACTGGTGCTGCCCATTTCTCATTTTTTTGTGTTCACACAGTTATTGAGTGTGAGCCTGCTTAATGATGACATTGTCATTCTTGCATTCCAAGGCAACTGCATGACTCACACACTGGATGACACTTCCATGTGCAGCTGTCAGTTTCTGTCAGCTTCCAGGAAGTGAAGCACAATGTGATTTTATTTATTTGTTTATTTAACAATTTGGAAATAACCTTTGAGCTATGAGCTCTTTTACAAAGGTTCCACATTAAAGACAGTACAAACAGTTACAATGGCACAAATTCACATAGAAAGAACTACATGTATCTAACATAGGATAGGTTATACTAACTTGCTTATTTGATGGTGCTTTTCTGTTTGTGCTGGAAATTATAATATTATGTACATAATTCTGTTAATGCTCAAGGCCATGAAGTTTGGTTTGCTAATACTTCGGTAATTAGAAAATTGCAGTTTACCTGCTGAGATTTGTAAGTCCTGTTTGCAGTAGGTACTGTGGTGAATGACAGTTGAGAAAATAGGAAAGTGCAGGCTATGAGGATTAATGCTGAGAGATAGGTTATATTTATCAAGGCAGTTGATGTAGTTATAGCAGGTAGCAAGCACTGTTAAATGAGAACCAGCTGAAGAAAAAGATGGTATGTAGGCAGAGAGTACAAGACTGGCTCAACCAAGATACAGAGTTGGTACATCTCAAAGGCTATTCAGCATGCAACACCTGCTGAAAGCATAAATGACATTCCTGCTGTGGACCCTCATCTCATGTAGCACTGTGGAGTGCAGGTGTTTAGTGTTTAGATTTAAAGAACTAGTGTATTGGGCTGTTTTCATGCAATACTACATAACTAAGACTTTTTTTAACCATCTGACAGGTGCTGCTGTCCCTCTGTTATGACAGATTGTATCTCAAGAAAAGGCACAGCCAGCTTTCTGTGGAGCTGCTTCTTCAGATACCACACACCACTAAAGTGCCATTTTCATTACCCAAGTATCAATCAACCAATATGGTTGTGTGCTGTCTGTGACCATTGTTTAGCGGTGTTGTGACACAGCCACTAATTTGCTATAAGAATACACAATATGTTATGATGAAACATCATAATGATAATAGTTTCTGGCAATCATTGCAACTTGCACACAATTATGCATTGTTATTTACAGCTCAATGTAGTCATGGCTGTGGCCACTTCTGGCACTGCAACTATGCACGGCACAAGAACATTTGTTCTTCTAATGTGTGATACATGCTGTCCCATAAGGGTCATGCATAAATTCACACCTGCCTGTAGACTCTGACATGTAACCTGCCCCTGTGCTATCCACGAAGGAAGCATGACTCTCATGCCAAGCATTCCTTTGCTTTTTCAGGTGAAGATCAACAGAGAACAGACAAGGAGAACAGCCACTGCATCATTTCCCCTACATGCAGAACTTACAGCAGAAAACTGTGCAGCACATGTGTGAACTCAGAGTCTGCTTCAGTGTGTCTGCACAGTCACCATGAGGTGACCAACAATGGGAGTCCACAGAATGTAAAGACAGTACTTGTAACCAGGAGTTGCACAATCCATGGCAATGCATATCGTGGTGTTTATTTTCTATTTCATTTTATTTTTGATTGCTCATTCAGCAGTCTGCCATTGATTCCACTTTTCCCTTGTGGCTATTCTGGTAGTGGGACATTTACTTATTTATTCAAATTTTTAGCCCGTTTTCTATGGCTGTTACAAATATTTACTTTGCACACCAGTACATTAACTCCCAATGAAGCCTAAGGGCAAAAATGTTTAGACCTTACATGTTTGCTTTGGGCATTAGCCACTGTCTGGAGTGACATATATTCATTAATTAATATGTCACCTTTTTTTAAGATAGACCTGTGCCAGTCCCCTTTTGTAACAGCTGTCTCAGTATTCATCAAAGACATGGCCAGCTTCTAAAGGGGAAAGGCTTTCTTTGCAAAGCAAACACTGGTGAAGTGCTTTTCTCTTTCACCCATGAGTCCATCATCCTGCATGACTGTGTATTTTTTTTGGGGGGGGGATTTGACACTGCCATTACTGAACCGTGTAGCTGCACACTATGGACAAATGCTGTCTTATGCTGAACCTTGCAGGTTACTTTGAAAAACACACTATACCCTGCAATTTTGGCAGAATTAATGTAAACAAAGGTAGTGTTGGAGAGTGTGCAAAAATGCAATCCATTTGGGAAAGGCACCTCATTGCTTTGCATATCATGGCTCCACTCTGGTATTTCAGTTGGACTAAACTGGGTAAATGAAATGTGAATAAAAAAGTGTTTTCTTTCTTTTTTTGTCTCTCTTTATTTTAAACAGATATACTACGTTGCAGTCACTGAAATTAAAAACAAAATCACATAAAAATACTAGCTCCCATTCCCAAACAGATGAACAACAAGTCTACCTAATAAAGATGATAAATTATGAACAGGTTTCTTGTAGAAAATGATAGGTGCCCTGCTGTGAGGTCGAACGCTGATGAAGGAGTTGGATGTTTGGTGGAGAGATGACTACATGCGCTAGCATTTGTGGAGTAAATTATAGTTGCAGGGCTGCACAGCTTGTTTTAAGTTTATTAAAGGTATGCTACCTGTTTCCTGAGAAGTGAAGCTTTTTCCAGACCATCTTATTGTCTTCTATTTCTGCCTGTTTAGTCTTTTTCTCTCTTGTCCCATTTCCCCTTCTGCAATAGAAATTAATGCAGCTGGATTCAGGCCTGAGTGGTGCAGGAAGGGGAGAGAATCTGGTCAGAGAGCTGGGCCAGGAGTCAGGGTTCACGGCATTCTAATTAGATTCTGATTAGAGCTTAAGAACTGGCTAAACTTTAACAAGAGTGAACCACTCTAGGCAAAAAGGCCAAAAGGACCGAAGGTATTGGAGCTGAGAAGCTGAGAAGTGCTAAGAAGAGGGGGACTTTTTTAAATAAATTTGTTTTTGTTTTTATGAGTTTTATTGTGTTGTATTGCTGTTCCGTGATTATTATGTGTGACCGTGTGTGACCTTATTGATCAATTAAATTAATTACATAGTCACACAGCTACACTATTTAAATTGGGAAAGTTATGTTCATTTATCCTTCCATTTTAGCACTTTAAAGTATCATATGTTAAATATTGAACTTTTTTTTAATTATGTTTGCTCTTGGGTTAAATTCTGTGCCCTTTAGGTTTCTGTATCACATGATCCAGGTGATCCAGGTGTATTTAATGCACAGACTCTACTTTGACATTAGTCATTTAGGATGCTACTGGGGAACTGCGAGCCTGTTTCTTGTTTTATGTTCTGTGGAGTAGGGGGAATGTTACAGTATTTTTTTTACTTAGAACCCAAAACACTGACAGCAAACTAGCTTGCAAGCAAGTAGTATCTGTGTTGCTTGTTATTTGGCTTCTCAGTAAATCTATAGAATTTGTTTGCTGTGGTTCATCGTGGTGTGGGTTGCTGTCCCCTTGGAGTCTGGTGCTTCAGTGTGACAGCATGTATCATTAGCCCAGCTCATTTTATTTCTAAAAAAAAGAAAGTAACAACAGAGATATTTTAATGTGTTTTTTTTACCTGATCTGGATCTGGATCACAATATTTTTGGTAGAACATTCTGTGTATTTTGCATTTTGTGCATTCTGTGCATTTTGTAGTCTGTGCATTTTGTGCATCTGCTTTCAAAACATTGTTTGAATTAGTTTTTTTTTTTTAATTTAGACTGTATGGTAGTGATTCTGGAAAAGAAAGTTAAGTGTATTTTTTTGTTTCCTCTTTTAACATAGTGGAAAGTTCGGTGAAGGCACCCTGTGTTTTATTAACTTCTGAGGAAGCTGTGAATTGCCCTGCTTGTATCCTCCTCTTCATTCTCTGGTCTGTGAAAAGTGGATTTCAAGTGGATTAAAAATGGATTTCAAGATAGGCTTTCAGTGAATTTTTAAAGCTGTGGCAAGTTCCTAACAAGTACTGATTCTGATTCTTGAACTTATCTCTGAAGAGTTAAAGTGGGCCAATTGCTTATCGTCTTCATGAGTTATCTCCCAATGTGATTCTGCTGACAGTTTCTGCACTTGCATCAAGTAGATCTTCTCCTCCTTTTGCCAGAGAGCCTGTGTTTCTGCTATTGTCAATCAAACCTTTTTCTAACCTCTCTGAACTTAAAGAAAACACAAAGGTAAAGGAGTTGCTCCAGGGTTTTTGCGGACTTTGGAACTTCCAATTTAAACATTGCATATTGAATATTGAACAATGATTCCATTTTTTTTTTCAATATTTTATCATTTTATTTTGTTTTTGTATTATTACACCAAGGAGAGATTATAGTGAGACTGTAGTGTATAAGTATACATATTTGAGTATCAAAAATGTTCACTAAATCTATTAAGTTGTAATACTATATTTCTATACGTGTGTATTTTGTATCTCTCTGTATCACCGTCTTGTGCTATAGTAGCTGAATTATATATTGCATTTGTAACATAAGGTGTTGTATTGTTGCAGTACTGCATTAATACACATTGCACAAACTGCACTACTGCACTTTACACTTTTATAGACTGTTCTCTTTTAATGTGGTGGAGGAAAATATGCATTGGTTTGTTATATAGGTTATATTTGTAGGATTTACATATTTAGAGTAATTTTTGATATAAAATGAAAACAAGAAGTAAGGGGGATTTGGAGAAAATGGAAAACAGAGATGTGACTGATAATTGTTATTAGACACCAAAAGGAAAAAGAAAGGGTAGGAAATTAGGTAGAGGGGAAAATTGCTGGAAAGGAAAATAAATTAGATAAGATAAAGAGAGATAAAAATGAAAGTAAGGAAGTAAAAGGAGACACAAAAAGACAACTTCTTATAACAAAGCATTTCCCAAGATGAGAAATTACCCCAGAGAATACTTCAACTCCAATCATAGATTTGACTAGGAAAAAAATTACAAATAACTCTTATGAAAAGTCACCAAATCTAGTGATTGAGTCAAGTGCTGATAGCATAGCAGGGGGGAAAACAAATGTATGTAATTCAACATCAGTGATACTTCTTCCATCTGGAACACAAAATATACAAAATATAAGCTGCTTCCTACAGACTGAATCAAATGAAAGTTATCAGCAGTTGCCTGACAATTATCCTCAGCTAGAAAAGACTGAAGTAAAGGAAAAATAACTAAAATGAATAAGGGATGAATTGCAAGATACAATAGTTGGCATTAAAGATTTATCACAGACAGTAGAAAGAGAACAGCCTCAGTTTGATAGTAATATTAAACCCATTGTTTATAATCATTTTCTGGAAAATGATTTGGTTGAAGTTTTGAGACACCCCCATATTGCTAATATTGCCTTAATAGAGCAATTAATATTAATTAGGAGTGAACTCACAGCATTAAAGACAGTAGTAGCTATCAACATGCAGTGAATTGACAAACTATTGGAGGATGATAAAACAGAAGTGAGTACGGGTGAATACAAACTACCCTTCTGACTGAACAGAATGCATCTCAGAAAGATGAAGTATTGAACATAAAACAAGGATAGAAGTTAAACATAAAGATGAGAGAAACAGTAAAAGTAATGGTAATAAAATAAAGCAAAGATTTACCAGAGCAAATAATAGGAAAGGGAAAAAGAAGGGCAATAAAAAAGATAATAACAGGACACAATCTGTGGATAAGGAACAAAAGACAAAATTACAAGAAAAGGAGATACTGAAAAACAGTTTAAGAACATCTTATAGTATGGAAGTAAATGGAGAAGATGGTAAAATAGATGCAACAAGTGGAAAACAACAAAAAAATATACAGCAGGATGTGGATATGAATATTCTCTGTGAAGACAGAACGTCTGAGGACAAATTTAATATAAATGCAAATGCTATAATTGCACTGAAGGGGTACAGCAGGAAACAATAGAAAATAATCACATGAGGATAGAATTATGGAAATTGATATGTGGAGAGCTCTTGGATTTGGAGATATGAGACGATGATATAGTCAATGCAATAAGAGCAGATGATTTGACCTCCAGGGATACCATATTATTTTTTTTAAACATAGTAGGGTTGCACAATATGTATGGAGAAACTCTGAAGCTTTAAGGAGGGTTGGTCTATCAATGGACTACCCTATAGCAGTGGGAATTTTAAACAATAATAAAATAGTGAATAAGCCACAGTTAATAGTACAATTAAGAGACTCTCTATCTTTACATGATCTATAGGTACTGGAGGAGAGCAATCAAATTGATGTGACACTTTCAATTTTTGGAATTGACCACATTGGGATGGAAACACAGTCAGAATTAAAAATAATGGTTGTCTGTTTAATAGCCAATCTCCTGGGCATTGAATTTTATGAAGGTGACATAGTCAAGGTGGAAAGGGTATTTAGAGGTTGGATGGGAGGAAATCAAATTGATTTAACTCTAAAAATAAGGAGTTGGTTAAAAAAATCTTGCATGCCAGTACCAAGTTGGATAACATGAATATACTGGTTACAAATTTAAATGAGATGA
The DNA here is from genome assembly GCA_016271365.2 of Neoceratodus forsteri. Taxonomy (NCBI): domain Eukaryota; kingdom Metazoa; phylum Chordata; order Ceratodontiformes; family Ceratodontidae; genus Neoceratodus; species Neoceratodus forsteri. The sequence continues at coordinate 511,463,950 of JADMNL010000023.1, read as the reverse complement.
CTAAAGAAAAATGGGTGGAACAATGTGTGGGGAAAGCCACACAATCAGTAACCTATAACATAGAAATATCAAACTGGTTTGAGTGATTGGCGAATGAAGGTAACAGCAGACCTTCAAAAAACACAAATAAAATATTTGCACAGGAGATTGAGCAATTGCAAGAAAATGATATCCTGGATGACAGTGGTTTTCTATATCTAAGTAAAAATGCTGGCAGAATAGGATTTATGTCTTGAAACATTGCAGGTTTGGTATCTAAATTCGTAGATGGGGAATTTTGTGAAATTTTGAAGAAAGTGGATGTGATAGGACTACAGAAGACATGGCACAGAGAAGAGCAAGAAGAATATACATAGATACATAGACAGTGTCAGCAGATAAGGGCCTATGGCCCACCTAGTCTGCCCATTTGAGCTTGTAAGTTCAGTTTGTTTTCCTAGAAGTCTATTTCCCCTTACTCCTGACCTCTAGAATTCCTTTATGTCTATCCCATGCATTCTTAAATCCCGTGATTGTTTCAGCCCCCACCACTTCCTCTGGCAGGGTGTTCCACTTGTCCACCACCGTTCTGTGAAGAAATTCTTTCTCATGTTTCCTCTGAATTGTCCTCCCTCCAACTTCATCCCATGCCCTCTAGTCCTGAAACATCTTTTTCGCTTAAAAATAGTGTTTTCCTGCACCCTGTTCCTCCCTGTAAGATACTTGTATGTCTCTATCATATCCCCTCTCTCCCTCCTCTCCTCCAGGGAGTACATGTTCAGTTCCTTCAACCTGTCTTCATAGGACTTGTGATGCAACCCATGCACCATCTTTGTTGCCCTCCTCTGAACCTTCTCTACCCTGTCTATGTCCTTACGTAGGTATGGTCTCCAGAACTGTACACTGTACTCCAGGTGGGGCCTCACTAGTGTCTTGTATAGCGGAATTATGACCTCCCTTTTCCTGCTGGTGATGCCCCTGCCTATACATCCTAGCATCCTATTTGCTTTACCTGATGCCTTGTCACACTGTTTCCCTACCTTGAGGTCATCAGAGATGACAACCCCAAGATCCCTTTCCTGCTTGGTGCATGCTATATCCTCATATATATATATAAGTTTGAATGGATATACTATGGTACACATACCAGCAAGGATATTTAAGAAATTGGGAAGGAGAATGGGAGAGTTAGCTCTGTATATAAAAATAACTAATTACCTAAAAGTGATAAAAAATATAGTCAAACCAAGCTATATAATTATCTTGCCAACAGCACGGGAAAATAAGTTAATAGCTGTTAAAGTATATAATATACCAACTAATTCAAGTATATGTGCTAAATCTGTAATGGAAAAAATTTTGGAAGATATTAGGAAACTGGATGATGGGAAATATGCAGAGCTTCTTCTCCTAGGGGACTTTAATATAAGAGTCAGAGAAAGTACAGAGATGGAACATGAAGAGATAATGCATGCTTTAAATATACCAAAGATGTACATTAGATAAGAAAAACACAGATGTGCATAAACAAATGAAATACCTACTTGCGACATTACAGTTAATAGTCTTAAATGGACGTTTTGAATCTGACAATAGAGGAGAACTAACTTGTGTTACCATCAGGGGTTCTACTATAGTGGATGACATGCTTGCCCCAATAGATGATTATAATAAATATGTAGATTTTAAAATAATAAATAGGTCAGAGAGTGACCACTTCCCATTGGTGCTGTTTAGAAAGACAGATAAACTTATAATAAGGGAAGAACAACAAGCAGTTTGTATAAATAATAAACAAAAAAATAAATTGGGATAAACTCCCTGGGGACAAGGTTACTAACTTTAGTAATAAGTACACACAGAAAGTAACATTAAAGTTTGAACATGAAACAGATCCTAGAAATACATATGACACAATAATAATGCAGTATAATCATTTTATTGAGCAAATTATACAAAAAGAAAGGAAGAACATTCAAAAGCAAGGATATGAAAATTGGTTTAATAAAAATTGTAGAAAGGAAAGAAGATGATGAAATTAACAAAGAAAGAAAAAATATCCGACAAAAACCAATAAAGCTGAATTGAATAAAATCAGAAGACAGTACAGAGAACATGTTAAAATACAAAGATATAAACATCAGAAGGAACTTTGGGATGCAATACAACAAGCAAGCAATACCCGACAGGGTGGGCTGTATTGAGCAATAATGGACCACCCAGGGGCATAATGAGGTCCAACACCACAGGCGGAGGGCCTTATAGCCCCTGGGCGGTCCAGTATTGCCCAATACCCCCCACCCTGGAGGGTATTATTGTGCTTAGAAAATGGGTTCCATAAAAAATAATAAGTTTAATAAAACAATGTTAATACAAAATTAGTTTAAAGTTAGTTTTGTAATAAAATAGTTCCTCCAACTGCTTTACACTGTTGTGTTTTCTTGGTGGGAATGGGATGTACATAGGGAAGGAGTTCTAGCCTGGTGGTAGAAAAGCAAAAACAAATTAAGCATGTGTAAAACAAGTATTTGTTTTCAATTTACTTTTGCCTTTGCTGTGCAGTGCTGATCTGTATTAGTTTGCAGGGATACTTTTTCAGAGTACAAGAATTGGGAAAAATCAGCCTGAGGAGAGAAAACTTACAGTACTCAGTTTAAACTGTAACATTGTCCTTTGTTTTGTATTTGAATAACTGCAGTACCATTGGTGTAGCGAGGGTGCTTGAGTTTCCAGTGGATGCAGCCTGCGACCGAGTGCAGCTACAGTTTCATCTTTAGTGCAGATTTGGGGTTTTAAGCAATTTGTCAGCATGCATGATCGTTGTTTTGGTATTCACTGTTAAAAAAAGGTGGTTTAATCTTTACATGTTAATATGAAGGGTGCTGCTGACTGTCTTTTCTGTGCATGTGTTGGGGAGGTAGTGTTGTCTGGAGCAGAGCAGGCAGCGTCTTTTTCAAATATGAGTGCTGAAGGAGTCGGGAAGAGTTTTACATTGCCATCAGAGAGGTCGTTCATGTCTTACTGGAGCCTCCCTAGTTCTGTCTTTGCAGCTGGTTGTCAGGCCCCCCCCCGAACCAGTGCAGTCACGGTGAAAGGTGTAATTAGTGGAGCATAGCAAAAAGCATAATTCTCTACTCAAGGACGATTGTACTGTCAAGCCCTCTGTTTTCCATATCAGTCCCTTCAAACCCAGATTTTTGCACTGTGTCCTGTCCCACCTGTTGAAACACCATAATAACTAATGATTGCAATTGCAGCAGCTGCTGCACCTTGACTAGTAAGTTAATTACAAAAGTCAAAAAACACTTGCTATGCCTCCTTGCTTATTAGAGATCAGGCCACTTTTCCCCTCTGACAAGATGCTGTAGTGTTGCTTCTGGTTACAGAGACTTGACAGCAGGGCTACATGCTGAAAGAGAAGGAGCTCGAGAGAGTGGCAGCGCTACCAGGAGACAGCTCTTTCTGTCTCTCCCACTCAATGATCGGATTGACTCTAACTTTTTTCTTTCATTTCTTTGTTTTGTTTTTTTAATGTGTGCCTAGTATTTATTCAGAAAATTGACTTAGACAGTATGAAAGGGGTAGGTGGGTTGGCCAACTGACAACTCACCCGCTAAACAGGAGAAAAAGAACATGGTGGCAGATCAAATTTGAACATTCCAATTTATCCTATGATTTCCCTTATCAGGTCAGTTGAGACTGGTACTCATTCTAAGCTGGGGCTGTGTCTGATACATGGCTGTCAGTCTTTGTCTGTGTGTGTGTGGTGGGCTCACTTGTCACTCGCTAAGCATTAAAAAAAATGGTGACAGTTTGAAATTGTGTGCCCAGTGCTTCGGCCAATGAGGAAGCAGGGTGCTGGGCACAAGGATACTTTGCTGGCTATCAGGAAGGTTTGAGCTGGGGCTTTTTATTTGGTGGGCATCTATTATCTGATAGATGCCCACCTAAATAAGTGTCACAGCCAATCAGATGAGAGAATTTTCTTTGCCCGTTTTCTAAGCAATAATAGATAAGAATGACAAAACATTCTGGAATCTGGTTGCGAAAGGTACCAACACTTTTAAAAAACAATACAATGCTTATATTGAGCCAGATACATGGGTAGAATACTTTAAAAATATATTCAAATTGGAACAGATAATGGATAAGATGGAAATAAATGAAACAGATGGTTACTTTTGTTGGTTCACAGAAATAGAAGTCAAAATAGCCTTAGAAAATTTTAAGAATCATAAATCCCCAGGACTGGATAATATACAAATAGATTTCATAAAGTTGAATACAGATTGGTGGGCTAAAGTCCCTTCTGATTTTTATAATACAACAGTAATGTATGCCTATACACCAGATAGCTGGTTGAGAAGTCACATCGTTCCCATTCATAAAAAAAGGTTCACTTAAAGACCTAGCAAATTATAGGCCTATTAGCCTACTGGACACCATAGCTAAAATGTACACTAAAGTTTTGTTAAATACATTAACTGTATGGCTAGAACAACATAATGTTATTTCTGAATATTAAGCTGGATTCTGGAAAAATACTGGTACTATAAATCAAATATTTCTCTTAGATCATGTATTGGAAAAATATTGTAAAATTAAAAAACAACCAATATTTTTTGCATTTGTGGACTATTCGTCAGCTTTCGATACAATAATAATGGAACTCCTCTGGGAAGAAATGATAAAATTGGGCATAGATTTAAATCTAATAATACTTATAAAAAGGATTTATCAGGATACCTAGACATGGATAAAATTCTCTCCAGCTGATGCACTAACAGGAAAAGTAACGACCATGGTTGGAGTAAGACAGGGCTGTGTACTCGTCCTGACACTTTTCAATATCTATATAAACAATATTATTATGGCACCCAATGTTTCATATACCCAAATTAGGTTCTAGAAGACTGCCTGTACTGGCCTACGCCGATGATTTTGCAATAATATCGACAAGTAGATTGGGATTACAGAGAGCTTTAAAGAAAATGGAAACGATGTGCATAAAGCATAACCTTAAGCCAAACATAAGAAAAACTAAGGTTATGGTGTTTGGTAGTAATAAGAAATTCAGAAAGTTTACCTTACTAGGTAAAGATCTAGAATATTTGAAGGATTTCCCCTATTTGGGAGTGACATTTCCAAAAAATTTAAGATGGAGCAAACATATAATGGTTTGTACTAAGAAAATGCAGAACTCAATAAAAACATTGAAAAGATTTAATTATCTGTATGGGGAAAATATGACTGCACCAATGATCAAACAATAAATGCAAAAATCGTATAGCAGGCAAGTTATGCTGCTGAAATATGGGGTGTGGACAGAATTACCAAGATAGAAAGTTCATTAAATAAGGTCTATAAACAACTATTAAGAATACTGAATAGTTCACCCAGCTCACTAGTGAGAGCACAGTTTGGACAAATAAGTTTTCAATATCTAGTATAAAATAGATTAATTAATTACTGGATTAAATTATCATCAGAAAACAAGAATTCATTAATGGAGATGTGTTTAAAAAATGCAATTAACAGTATAGAAGAATGTAGGCTGGTTAAATACTATACAAAGGGTAATGAGAGAAAACAATTTACAATATTTATGGAGTTGGGTCAAACAAAAGATTAATATAAGTTTAACGTACAGAAAATACATCTCTAAACTGATGAAGGAAAAATCAAATGAATAAGACCTTAGAAATATAACAATATTGAAAGTTTCTCCTTGGTTAACTAGCAATGCCAAAGAGCATAGTCTAAGAACATACTTAAGTATAGTACAGGAACCAGAAAACAGAAATGTGATAACTCAATTTAGGTTTGAGACATTTCCAAGCAATGCAGTAGAAGAAAGGTACGATAAAGATCAGGATAACATGAAAAATTGCTACTGTAACTTACATGAATTAGAAGATTTTAAACAAGTAGTATTAAGATGCCCATGGTACAAACATATATGGGCTAAAAGACTGGGGGAGTACATTGGAACACTATACATGCAGACAAGATATGTGCTTGATTTATTATTCAATGCAGAAAATCCTGAAGTTCTAAACAATCTAGCTATATACGTAAAAGATAGTATAAATATAAGGAAGAAAAGAATACAGGGATTTATAGCATAAATATGAGACATAATAAAACTGTAGTCCTATGGATGCACTTCCTGAGAGATATCAGCTTATAGTAATAAACCTAGCTTCCTCCTGAGACATAAGAAAACGGTAATGGCATGGATGTATTATTTATGATATTAAATTATAGCACTTCATAAGGACTGATTGATGAAAAATATGTGGCTAGCAAGAAAATGAATGTATAATGGTTATTATTATATGTGGTATGGTGTGTTGTGAATATCGTGCGTGTATTTTATCATTCTTTTCTATGTTTAAACTTTTGCAATGGCTTTATGCTGAACAGATAAATTAAAATATTGGAAATTATGAACAGTTTCTAATTGCAGAGGAGTTGGGGGACACAGGAAAAAAAAAATATTTTGCCTGAGTTGCGTCCAGTGTAGTCAGCAGCATCAACAGCTGCTTTTTAAAATAAGAATGCAGGACCGAATTAACACTGTAGAAACACTGTATCAAAAATTAGATTCACAAAGGGAAACTGTAACAATAAGTCAAAAAGAGATAACCTAAACTGTTTAGACAATTGCCTAAAACATTTATTATATGTGCACTGCCTTCCCAATTAATCTTGTTGTGTTTTCCTGAGGGGGTAATGGTCGATACAAGTAACAAAGCAGGAAAAAAACAATGCACTACTTTACATAACTACACACGTGTCAGACATCATTTAGAATCAACTGTGTAGGGATATGAGAGGAGGTGGAAGTCAAAGTCACTTACAAAAACAGCAAAATTATTAGCAATGCTCAGATGGAAGGGATCACTTTAAACTTACCCAAATCGGCAATTCAAACCAAAAGATGTCTTCAAATCAAAACTTTTCTCAAAGTCCTCCTCCAAAAAATGAGCACTGCATATTAAAGAGTACTTAAATAGAGAAAAATGTGACACTCTTGGATTAACAAAAAAATACATTTTTTTTTACATTTTCCATGGCTTGAAAGAAATGCAATAACACTTTCTCAGATGCTGTATTGCCACAGCCAAAAACAACACATCTCTTCAACATGTTGTCAAGATGAAGGAAAAAGAGAAACAAGATCAAGAAATCAAGATTATACAGCTAAAGTAAAAATTAAAAAAAATATACACACAAAGAATGAGAGAGGAAAATTTATTATTGGCAGAAGTGACACTGACACAAGAAGTAAAGTTTTTGTAAGCTGGAGGATGATCAAATAAAAGCAAGGCTGTCAGAATTGGTGCTTTAGTCATTTTCCATCATCTGCTGCAGACGGAGATGTTAGGGACTGACAAATGTGCAAATGAGATTGGTATAGTTTTGTTTGTTTGTTTGTTTCAATGTGCAGTAATTATAAAATATGTTTCTGGCTCCAATGTTGTTTTTTTATTTCATTACTTTTGTTTACTGGAGATCCAATTTCTGTTCCTAGGTATGCAGAGTGATCGTTAACACTGATAGCAAAATTATCATAGCAGTAGTGATATGACCACAGCCGTGCACTCTTTTGACTGTATTTTCCTCCAAGAGCTAGTCAGCATCTTCCATTTCTGCAGTGACTCCACAAGCAAGTCATTGAATGATCTAAATATTTATTTTGACAAATTAGGTAAAAACGCTATTATGTTGGGTTTGTGTGTACAAATCCAAGCTACACCAGTACAAACTCTGGCAAATTATTTTCTGTACAGTTCCTGGTTATAACTGCTACAGCCAAGCCCTTTTGTATATAGGTAATGTTACCACAGAGTGACAGAAAGTTATTACCTTACCTATTGGCAGTGATAATTTGATGGATGCCTTGTACAGTGACCAAAGATAGGAAAGATAGCTGACTAGTTCTCAACCAAAAATACAGTCAAATAAGGATACAATTATACTATCTCAAAAAGTAGAAAATTCTTTGCAAAAAACTGCTTTAATGCAACATTTAGGGTTCAGCCTAAAGCAATAAAAGGGAAATGTGGTTTTAGAGTTTCCAACCCTAAAACCCCACCCTTAGACATACACACATAATGGGGTGATCCTTAGAGTTGACAACCCTAAGGAAGACTGCACTCCTGATTTGTTTTAGGGGTGGGGGTGGGGTTTTAGGGTTGGAAACCTTAAAACAGCATTTCACTACCTTTTTTTTTTTGTTTTGGCCTGAATCCTAAATGTTACATTAACACAGTTTTATTGCAAAGAATGTCCTTACTTTGGAGATTTTTGAGTACAATCATATCCTTATTTGACTGTGGGAGCACAGGGCTTGGATGAGATGCATATATGTAGGATGCTATGGAAGTGTAGGGTCCTCTGGGCCCTGTGCTTCCATTTGTAGGACATCAACAACCAAACTGTCAGTATAGCCTTCTTATTACCCTACTGCATGCACCCAAAACTGAAAAATTTCAAATCCCTGTCAAAACATGATTCTACACCAGTGCAACTTCATTCCATGCCACCGGTGTGAAAAGACAGTTTCAGCAAGATTTGAAAAATGACAGTTGTCACATTCATAAGGTGGTCTATAAAAAAACAGCTATGTTGAAAATTTGGGGTCAAAATCTTTAAAATTACCAAAGTTCTAAAGAAGCCTAGCAAAGTTAAAATGGATGTCCATAACTTTATAATTTTTACCTATTCTGACCCCAAAGTTTCAACATACCTTTCTAATGACCCCACATCATGCACAAGGGCAGTCAAAATGGTTGAATCCCACCCAAAAGGTGATATTCGCAAGTGACTGTGAAAATCACCTTTCAGGCCAGATTTTCCAACTTCCACCACCATTGCCCATGAGCTAGGGTCTCAAAAATGCCATGTTAAAAACTTGGTGTACAAATCTGCAAAAATAGCAAAGTTATGCATCAAAGTTGAAAACCTCATTGAAATACAGTGAACTGCACTTACCTTATTTTCTCATATAGTAGTCGGCATTTCCAGCAGCAAGACCTATCTTTGATCAAAGAGTGGATCTTCACCCTGGGACCTGTTCAGGTGAGTGAGGGTGTGTGGGGGCTTTGAGTGGGTGCAGGGTGGTGGGTGCTGAGTGGGAGGTTAGGGTAGGGGGGTTGGGATTGGTGAGGGATCATTTTCTGTATTATAGGTTTAAAAAGAAAGACATCAAGGGACTTTTTCTTTATTTCAGTGAGGATGGCAATTGGAGAGAGGTGATGTGCCACTAGACAACAGGGAAAGAAGAAATCTCTATGGGGATCGTAATCAAAGGGTGGGGGCACCACTAGACACTAGGGATAAACTTAGCAATTATGGGGATGGCTATCGGAGTGTGGGGGGCACAACTACACACCAGGGATAAAATAAACAATTATGGGGATGAAACTGGAGGGTGGTAGGTGTCACTAGACAACAGGGATGAACTTAATAATTATGGGGATGGTGATCAGAGAGTGGGGATGCCACTAAACAACAGGGATAAACTAAATAATTACAGTGATGGTGGGGGCAGCAATAGACACTAGGGATAAATTTGGTAATTACACAGATGGTGACTGAAGGGTGGGGTCTGTCACTAGACACCAGGGATAAACTAAATAATTACAGTGATGGTGATCAAGAGGTGATCTCACCACTAGACACCACAGAAAAATAAAATTATGAGGATGGCAACTGAATGTTGGGGGGTGCCAATAGACACCAGCGATAATTAAAACAATTACAGGATAATTATGGGGATGCAGTCAAAATCCTTTTTTCATTTGCAGAAATCCTTTTCCATATCAAACAAAAAAGGATTTCTTCAAATGAAAAAAGAATAGCATAAAAAACTAAGCTCACGCTTTTTCCATATGAACAGATCCTTTTCCTTTTCAATGAAAAAAGTCATATGGAAAAAGTCTAAAATCTTTTTCTATATGAAGGGATCCTTTTTTGTTCAAATGACAAAAGCTGCAACAAAAATCTAAGTCCAGAATCTTTTTCCATATGAAAGGGTCCTTTTTTGTTTGAACAAAAATGCCCATACAGAAAAAGAAGATGCAATACATGAAAAAGGATTTAAACTTAAAAGAAAGGGTCTGTTTTCCAACAGCTAAATGTGGAATCCTCCAAATGGAATCCCAATGAGCAAGATGCATGTATTGGTCTCTCAGCAGGATGTAATTTGTGTGGGTTTTGAAGAAAATTGGAAAACAAGATGGTGTCAAATGAAAAAGAATTTTTCCAAACAAAAAAGGATTAGCCGCAAATGAAAAATAATACTTTTTCTTGTGGATCAAATTATTTTTTTGTTCCAAATATCTATCCAAAAGACTGCACTGATGATGCTCAGGAACAGATATTTTAAAATGTAATAACTTTGGAATAGATTCATGCTTTTTCACCAAACAAGTGAAAGGCACATCTGTGGGACACGCCCTTTCTATCCTGAAAATGTCAGACCCAAATTCTAAACTGTCTTGGCACAAGGCAATGGCAAAAAAAAAACAGCAAATGTTTACGTTTCTAAGCTGTCCTCATCTCGGAATCCACACATCCAACTGAATGAAACTTGGCACGTTATGAGATCTGCCCCACAAGAATGCCAAATTTTGTGAAACTCAGTTGAACAGTTGTAAAGATATTAAAGTTCACAATTTAAGGTTTAACATAGAAACCCATGTCAGCCCTAAATATAGGGACACTACCGCAGGAGATAGATAGATAGATAGATAGATAGATAGATAGATAGATAGATAGATACTATATATGAGGGATATAGCATGACCACAGGAGAAACATGAAACAGTCATTTTGTAGATATTTTTATATTGAACAAATTTTGTGCTAACTGTAACAGATTTTCATTTTAAAGTTATTTGCATTTGTTTGTCAAAAAAGTGAAAAAAAATTCTGCTGTTTTCTTGCTAATTATAAAAAGAAAACAAATGGTAGCTATAAATGAAACACCACTCATTTTGTAGATATTTTTGTGCTGAACAAATTTTGGGTTACAGTACCATGCTATCATTTTTTGTTTTAAAGTCATTTGTATTTGAATACAATTAGTACTGCTACTGAAGTCAAACATTCTAAATGAGGATATTCAAAAGCTGCAGTGAGGATATTGGGACCTAGAGTGAGAATGCTTCAATATTCTCATTCTAGGTCTGGAAGGAGCAAAAACATTACCAATATGTGCCCATAATATAAATGGAGTGTGATAAATAGGGGATACATGATGGGCAGGAGTGCGATATGAAAAATACCTTCACTCCTGCAGAGTGTGCTCTGGATACTTACAAGTACCGAAGGCAAGAGCGAGAGTATCCAGAGTTCACGATGCAGGAGTGAAGATATTTTCCATAGCACATGATCTGCACATCATGTGTTCAATTTATACAATAGGGGTATGAGTTTCAGAAGTATTATGATTTTTTGTGTTCTGTTGCTGTTTTTGTGTTTACTGTTTCTGTGTGTGTGTGATTTTCTGAATGGGCTGGCAATGTTACAAACTCTGGGGGAATGCTGAGTTTGTTATGCAATGCTAAATGAGTTAGCTTCAGGCAGCAGTGAGAAAGATACTGTTTTATGAAGCTGTGTGCTTAAGAATTTTGGCTGCAGTCAAGCTGAGAGCATCACAGTAATGGGCTGGGAATGAAACAGAATGTGGGGAACAGATGATGATATTTTGCCATGGTAATTGAGTTAGCTGCAGGCAGCAGTGAGAAACAAATTGTTTTGTGAAGCTGTGTGCTTTAGAATTCTGGCTGCAGTCAAGGTGAAAGTATCACAGCAATGGCTTGGGAGTGAGACAGAGTATAGGAAACACCTGAGAATATTTTGACATGGTAATTGAGCTGGCTGCTGGCAGCAGTGAGAAAGAAACTGTTTTATGAAGCTGTCTGCTTTAGAATTCTGGCTGCAGTCAAGCTGAGAGTATCACAGCAATGGGTTCGGAGTGAGTCAGAGTATAGGAAACACCTGAGAATGCTTTGCCATGGTAACTTAGTTGGCTGCAGGCAGCAGTGAAATATCACCCACAGTGGTGATGTCATGAGTACATTTATATATCTAGTCGTGATGTCATGACATGAAATATCTCTTGTGGTAATGTCACCACAGTGAAGATACATGTTTTTATCACACTCATTTATCCTTCACCCCTATTGTATAAATTGATTTATCTGAGTAACTGTGTACATAACTTTTCTTTATGTGCACAGTTACTATGTCACACTATATTTATGTACATAGTTCTTACATCACAGGCAATTAATCTAGACAGTTTCTACATCAGACACACACACACACACACACACACACACACATATGGCTGCCCACCTCCCCAGCAAGATTTTTTTCAGAAGTGTCCTCTTTTCCATTACTCCTACACATCCAAGCTACCTATGCCTCCTGCTCATTCCATACAGTGCCACCATCTCCATAAAGACTGATCCCAAACTGCATTGTACTGCTGGATTTCATTTTTACAAATAATTGAAACCCTCCTTCTCTCAAGCTTTTCAGAATCCTCCATACCTCTCCCTGTAGTGCTGCCCTTATATTCATGGTCCTACTTGTGCTGCTCTCCTCACATGGTCCTGCTTGCTCCAGATGCACTTACTAACAGGGCAGTAAAAGAAAATTCCAAGGGATAACAGAAAATAAAAAAGAAAACTCAAGTTTCCAAGGCTCCTAAACTGCTCATGCTAAGGCAGGAAGGGGCTCTTGTTAAACCCTGAACCATTTTCTCCTGCTCATTTTTGAAAAGCTGCTTTCTGCATTAATCAGAAGATACATTGATTCACTCGATGCAGCATCTGATGTGCAGTCCTTTTCAATGCACCTTGCTACCAGGAGCATGAGACGTGTAAAAGCGTCTCTTCACTAAGAAAACCCACAAACTATGCTACATTACAACTAAAACAAACTAAACACATCACAAAAGCTCCTACCTATTGCATAAATGGAATATGCTGACGAGAGCTTGTGTGATACCTGATTTATCTATTCATGCTGATGGCAAGAGATCGGAAAAAACATTCCATCTTGGTTCTTCTAGATCTCTCATCAGCATTTGACACTGTGGATCATGAGGTTCTTCTTGAACATCTGAGGTTCATATGTGGCCTGTCGGGTTCAGTCCTCAGGTGGTTTAAATCTTTCCTCACTGGCAGAACTCAGAGGGTGGTGTCAGGGATTCATTCTTCCAACCCAGTCTTTCAGTCAGGTGGGGTACCTCAGGGTTCAGTATTGTCCCCCATGCTGTTCGCAGTGTACATTCTACCCCTTGGAGACATTGTACGTATGTATGGACTGAGGTTTCACTGCTATGCTGATGATTCCCAGCTCTATCTTTTTCACCTGACCAGAATAGAGCTCTCTTAGTATTTAATAACTTCCTCACTGAAATCCAGGGTTGGATGAATTTGAGCTGGCTGAGGTTGAACTCAGAAAATACTGAGGTGATAGTCATGGACCCAGGGTGCTGGATAGAGGGGTTGGGGGCAGGTTTTCCTTCAGGATTTTCCTTGGAGGCACCCAGCTCCTCACCTCTGAATGGGTGCGAAACCTGGGGGTGATTTTTAATGATGGGCTGACACTGCGATTGCAGGTGTTGGCATTTGTCAAATCTTCTTTCTACCATCTGAGGAACATCTCCAGGGTTAAGCACCTAGTTCCATCTGGTGAGCTTCCTACGTTGGTCCACACCTTTGTGACCTTGCGCCCTGATTACTGCAACTTCCTTTATCTAGGGCTACCTGGGTTGATATCCACCGCTTGCAGCTGGTGCAGAACACTGCAGCCTGGTTATTGACAGGAACTCCCCAGTCTTGTCACATCTCTCCAGTGCTGTGCAAACTGCCAGTGCAGTGGCAGATCACCTTTAAAGTCAGACTTCTGACTTATAAAGCCCTACATGGACAAAGGCTGGACTACCTGAAAGAGCTTCTGGTTCCTTACTGCCCCAGGTGATTGCTCCGCTCAGCTGACGAGGGGTTGCTAGAGATTCCAAGGGTTTCTTTAAAATCTTCGGAGGTCCCAGCCCTGTGGAATTCTCTACCCCATCAGCTCTGGGAGTGTGTGACTGTGGAGGGATTTAAACAGGCCCTTAATACCCATTGTGATTGGTTGACCATCCATGGCACTCCAGACATTACCGCATGGGTTTTAGCCCACCTGATAGGCTAGTGATGCACATGACTCTAGGATCAAATTTCTGGTATATCCAGGTCCCAGACACCCCTGGTCTCCAGTTCAAATTGTGCATCTGATCGGGCAACAAGCACACCAGGATCCCTGTCTGCTCCACATCAGAAAGATAGGCCTCTGAACTATAAGGAATATATGGATATTTGTAAAATGGTGTTCCAAAAGAGAGTAAAAGAAAGCAGCCCACAGCTAGGTTAGCAAAGCCAGCTATGTGGCTCAAACTGTTCTCAGTTATCTCAGATTATTTAAGTTTCACTTCAGGGACTATAGATCTGCAGGGCCAGCATTCCAGAGTGATTCTATTGTGTTCCTAGCATTTTTAGTCAGGCTTATGCCTAGTCTTTTTCCCTGCATTGTGAGTTTCATGCTTTGTCAATCTGTTTAGCTCTCTGCTTATGAGTTTGTCGCAGGACTTACAGACTGTATGCTAGATCTACTGTTTCAACCATATTGCAGTACAAATAACAATTTAAAGTAAGAAAGGGACACTCTGTATGGCTTACCAAGTTTTAAACTGTAAATGTTGCTTTTTCGCTCCACGCCACTCGCGTGGTATACCTCCCGGCCCCATCGCTGCTCACAAGGTAGTCCTTGGCGCAGCACACCAACCTGGGGCCCCCCTCTCGCACCTCCTCTGAGGCCCTCTGCTTGCTTGGCACATCACTCCTTACTGCGGGGAGCACCCTCCATGCCCCAGTACTCTGTTTCTCCTTCGGGAGCATGCCCTCACAACTGCACTGTATGCACGTCCACAGGCCTCTGGCCTACAATTCCCAGCAGTGCCATGCCCTCCCTCCACCATACGGTTGGCGTCGGATGCTCCTGAACAGCACCATTCTCAGGGCTGCTCTCCATGATCCCTACTGCGCTGAAAGCGCTTCTCTCTGCCTATTCTCAAGCTCGAGACCCCCCTTTCAGTCTCAACAGCCGGTGGGTTATTGGGGATTGAGGGGGGTGATCTTCCGGCGCTCCTTCAGGCTCGTGACCTACATCCAGGCCTCACTCTTGTTCCACCACATGGGCTAGGTTGGTGGCAGCTGGGCCCATCTATCCATGGGGCGGTGGCCTAGGGAAGCCCTTTATATAGCAGCCATGCCTTGCGGCTTCTGCAGACGCATATACAGACACCTTCACCGCGACCTCGTGGTCAAGGATCCCCATATATGGGGACGGGGGGATCTAAAACCTTTAGGGGAAGCCCATGGAGGGCATTCGAGACCCGCGAGGCCTCACTAGAAGGGGTGGACACCCTTCCAATCTGGACGTGGGAGTTTAGACTCCCTCCATCTCGCCACAACCAGAATACAAGGGGGGTTATTAACAGGGGTGCAAGAGTTACCAATACCACACAAGCCAAGGTTTTTCAAGCCTTTCAATATGGGGTCCCTCACATAGTGACCTCCATATATTGACCACCAGCTACAGCTTTCCACACCCTACACACCCTACACACCCTACACACGGGTCCCTCTCCTAGCGACCTTTGTGTTATGGCCTACAATTATATGGCCTACAATTTCAGTCTTGGCGCAGGTCCCTCCCTACAGTGACCCCAGTGCTCACCAGTATACTGGAAGTCCTTCCCTATAGCGACAACTAGACTAGTCCTTCTATGCATGAGGGGTCCCTCCCACAGTGACCCCACAGGCTGTCATCCCACCCAGGGAATAGCGCAGGCACCCCCCCTGAAAACGAGGTGCCAGACCATACAAATTATGCTGATTACTAGGGGACAGAGAGATCCGCACAGCGCATTGTACTAGCCCTAATCATATGCTTGCCTTCTTCTTTTTCACCAGATGGTCAAGGCCAAGAAGTGTTCCTCTTGCAGCGCTACCCTTTTGCCCCAAGCTCCGGGTCCCCTTTGCTCCACCTGTCTACTTGACGACGATGAGTTATCAATGGAGCAAACTCTGGTCATGGGTCCCAACAATCCGGGGCCCAGCAGTACCACCTGGATGGACCCTGGTTCCCTCCTGATTCAAAACCAACAGGCCACAGTCGCGATGATGGAGAGTCAGTAGAATTTCATGCTGAAGATAATGGAGAAACTTGAATCCCTTACTCAGCATAGAACAACAGCGGTGCTTCCGGAACCAGACAAGGCAGGGGGGCCCTTGGAGGAACATCTAGACCGCGAAAATACTGTACCAGACAATTCTCGGCCGGACTCCGGAGAAGATAAGGATATCCCAGAGGAAGAGGATGGAGTGGACACCAACGAGGAGGACATGGAACCTCAAGCTGTACCGTCCCTTACTTCAAAACTGTGTTCATTCGACATGGTACCAGGCCTCATGAAAATAGTCAAGGCCACTATGGGGTTCAACGTCGAGGAGAGTAAACCCGAGTCCAAACTTGACCCCATGATCCAGCAGAAGGTGACCACCTCTGAGACTTTCCCTGTGTGCCCAGCTATCGAGGACATCTTCAACAAAGAGTGGCAATCCACAGAACCAGGCAGAATGCCAAATAGGAAAAACCTGGACAGGATGTATCCGGTTCAAGAGGACAAGACCGATATCTGGTGCAAAGCCCCCACTATTGACCCCCAAGTGGCGGCACTCAGTAAGAAAACAATCTTACCATGCAGCACAATAGCTCTAAAAGATCCAATGGATAAGAAAGTAGGGGACATGCTAAGAAGGGCATTCGAGGTTGAGGGAACTGCCGCCAAAGCTCCCACTATGGCCATTTACACAGCTCGGGTACAAATCCGCTGGCTCGAAGAGCTCCAAGAGCAAGCAAACCCAAAGTCCAGAGAGGCAGAGCTTTTAGAGTGCACTCTCGATGTGGCAAAATACCTGGTGGACATCGCAGTGGACACTCTGCAACTGCTCGCCAGGGCCACAGCTATCACCAATCATGCCAGGAGAGCATTGTGGCTGAAGTTGTGGGACTCCAATAACGAATCAAAGACACTATTGCAAAATTTACCCATGAAGGGAAAGCATGTTTTTGGGGAAGGACTACAGGACTTTCTAAAACAAAAAGAGGAGGGAAGAGCCCTCCTTAAGAACAAGGCCAAGTACACCTACCTCCCTTCCACAAGGTGGAGGTTTCGGGGGAACAGACTATACCCACCCAGCAGGGACACACACTCACAGAACAGTTCCGTTCGAGGCAGAGAAGCATCCCACAGTTACCGTAGTCCCTATTCCCAAGCTTACCAACCATCCTCCTTTAGAGCCCATGGTCAAAAATGTGGGGGAAGATGTAGAGGCTACAGGGGAAAACAGCAATGACTATGTACCCAGAACCATGCAGAGTCAGGGATCGTACCCTCCTGTGGGGCAAAGACTGTCACTGTTCAAACACCAGTGGTTCAACACAACCTCAGACAGGTGGGTCCTAGAGATGGTATCGAGGGGGTACTCCATAGAGCTGTCCCACACCCCCATCACTCACAGGTTTTTAACCTCCCCAATTGCCAAAAGAAAGACAACACCGCATCAGGTCCAACACATCCTGTTTGAACTACTGCAAAACAGAGCCATCCAGCCCGTCCCCACTCATAAGCAGAAGCTAGGGGTGTACTACATTTCCTTTCTCGTGCCCAAAAAGTTGTGAGAACTATGCTCCATTCTGGATCTGAAACACCTCAACGAGCACATGGTGTGCCACAGGTTCAAAATGGAGACCATACTATCAACTCTACGCAGCGTCCGGGTAGGTGACTACCTCACGTCCATAGACTTAAAGGACGCATATCTCCACATCCCAATCATACCAAGACACCAACAATTCCTCAGATTCCACATCTTGGGCAACCACTACCAGTACCAGGCCTTGCCTTTCAGCCTCACCTCAGCACCAAGAGTGTTCACCAAGGCGTCCATCGTCCTCGTAGCCAAACTCATGGAGCAGGGGCTGGATATCATACCCTACTTTGATGACTGGCTCATTGGAGCATGTTCCAAGGAGCGGGCTCTCCAAGACACTTCAATCACCCCACAGGCACTCGAGGAACATGGCTGGGTAGTGAATCAGGCAAAAAGCCATCTGGTACTCACCCAGCAGATCGAACATCTGGGGGCACTAATCAACACGTCCCAGGGATGGGCAAAACCCTCTGAGACAAGGGTGCTCAATCTGATAGCCCTGGCCTGTCACATGAGATCCCACCATCAGACAACCATGGGACGCATAGCCCAGTTGCTAGGGTGCATGGCATCTTACATAGACCTCGTACCCTGGGCCAGATTGCACATGTGACCGCTCCAGATGTACGCTCTTACTCGAGGTTCCCCAAATGAGTACAATCTACAGGTCATTGTCCCACTGCCACCATTGGTGAGACATTCCCTGACATGGTGGACAGTGAAGTCCAACCTCAGCAGAGGGGTACCTCTAGAGGCATCCTACATGGCCACAATAGAGACGGACGCGAGCTTATCTGGCTGGGGAGTGTGCCTGGGTGACTTGACAGCTCAAGGCCTATGGTCGCCAATGGAAGCCAAATTATCCATCAACATCCTGGAGATGAGGGCCGTATCCCACGGCCTCGAGGCTTTCAGATCATTCATCTACTGCCAGTCGGTTCTGATATGCTCCGACAATCAGGTAATGGTGGCCTACATCACAAAACAGGGTGGCACCAGGAGCAGAGCCATGCTGAGGGAGGCAACATCAGTCCTCAGTTGGGCTCAGACCAACCTCAGCCATCTCGGCTCAGTGCACCTCGCAGGCAAACTCAATGTGCATGCGGATTGGCTCAGCAGGCAACAGGTTCACCCGGGGGAATGGTGGCTACACCCCGACCTCTTCCAGATGATTCAGGAAGCATGGGGACCAGTGCCCATGGACCTCATGGCAACAAAGGAAAACACACAGGTCCAGGCATTCTATTCACGGTTCAGGGAAGGCTGTTCCCAGGGAACCAAAGCCCTGTCACAACCGTGGTCTCGGGAACATGCGTACATGTTCCCACCCATTTCCCTAATTCCCCAGGTACTAAGCAAGATCCGGGCATCTCGCTGTACCATCATCCTATTGGCCCCCCACTGGCCACAGAGGACATGGTTTGCCACGGTACTCGAAATGACTTTAGCCAGCCTCCGATTGCCTTACCGAGTGGATATGCTCTCACAGGGCCCAGTGATCCACCCGGCCCCACAAACACTGAAACTCATGGCCTGGCTCCTGAAAGGAGGAGACTAATGAGGGCAGGCTACCATGACTCATATCGACGATATTACAATCTAGACGGGCCTCCACCACTTCCACCTATGGTAGACAATGGTCTATATTCATGAAGTGTTGTCGAGAACAGGGTAAGGACCCTGAACAAATGGACATTTCAACCATTTTGTTATTTCTCTAACAGGGAGTAGACAAGGGCCTGGCCCACTCATCCCTCAGAGTACAACTCTCAGCAATTGGGGTGACCACAGGTCCCATCGGGAGATACAGCCCGGGAGCACACCCCGATGCCCTACGCTTCCTAAAAGCAGTAGAGGTACTCCAACCCAGAACCCGACCAACCATCGTGCCATGGGATCTCCCACTGGTGCTCGACTCCCTCAGTTCAGCTCCTTTTGAGCCACTCCACGAGGTAGACCTATTCTGGGTCAGCCTCAGGGCTTGCTTCCTTGTCACCATCTGCTCAGCTAGATGGATCAGATAGCTAGGGGCACTATCTTGCAAAGAACCCTATACAGTGTTTACCCCTCAGGGAGTCCGCATACGGATGGTACCAGCCTTCCAACCAAAGGTATCCACAGCATTCCATAGGGAACAGCCCATCAAGCTGCCCACCTTCTCTGGGGACACACAACAGGGCGTCTGGCTGATTCCACATCACCTGGATGTTGGCATCACCCTCTCCGTCTACATAGCTAGGACACTGCCCCTTCGTAAGACAGAAAGATTATTTATCGCCACAAGGGGACAAAGACAAGGCAAGGCAGCCTCCAAGTCCATGATCGCTGAATGGCTCAAAAGGACCATTCAGGAAGCTTACCTAGCAAAACATATGACACCACCCCAGGGTATCAAGGCCCATTCCACTAGATCAGTAGCCACATCCTGGGCAGAAAGGGCAAACGTCTCTTCAGAAGACATATGCAAAGCGACAACATGGACGTCCATCCATACATTCACCAGACACTGTAGGCTTGAGCACCTGTACGACATACAGCCCACTTTCACCACACAGATCCTCCTAGCAGCAACATCCACCTCTCACTCATAGACCACTCTGTTTCCCTCCCTTGGGTACTACACTGCTACTTATCTACCCATGAGGTAATGTCTGGAGTGCCATGGATGGTCAACCAATCACAATGGGTGTTTACTCACCTGGTAAAGGTGATTGTGTTGGTTGACATCCATGGCACTCCAAGACCTTCCCAACAGAGTACTCAGAGTGACCAGGACCTGAAGTCTATTCCAGACAAAGCTCAGGAGGGGTATGATACATTGAGATTTTGACAGTCGACCTATTAGGGGTCAGATTAGATTTAAATAATAGGGAAAATAAAATCAGGCCTGTTGGCCACACCAGCTTACGTTTTACTTCGCATCATTATATACAATGTTTGTATTGTTCTCTCTTGCACTTGTGTTTGCACTTTAGTAACCTTGATTTCAGCTATGGAAGATTCGAATTGGAGAGTAGGGGTTTCTGGGACCTGGATATACTAGAAATTTGATCCTAGAGTCATGTGCATCACTAGCCTATCAGGTGGGCTTAAACCCATGAGGTAATGTCTGGAGTGCCATGGATGTCAACCAACACAATCACCTTTACCAGGTGAGTAAACACCCATTTGTGGCATCAAGCCTACTCTGTTTGATTTTATCCGATATCTGAATTTTATACGGGACTGTATTTATTGCTTTTATTTTTTGTTTTATTTTATTGTTAAGGTGCCTTGGTTTGTTGAAAGGCACATTAAAATAAAGTATTATTATTATATATGAATGCTAGGTCATGTGGTACATTTGTACAATACACCCATGGGGGAGCACATCAGATTACAAAGGCAACTTTAAAGTCAGCTGAACATTAAATTAACATTACAGAAAACTGCTGATGCATTCAATGAATAAATGGAATTAGTAGGATGCCTGGGCATGTATGTATTATAGGTGAGGTGCTTTGCTCTTTGTAGGGGAGTGTGCCTTACACCCCTTGCTTATCAATGAATCATCCTTACCCTTCTGTCAACAGAAAAGACAAATGCATTCCCTTATGTAAAAGCAGACCTGTTACTGCCTTTTGCAGGTACTTTAAGGTGACGTCCTGGGAAATATGGCAATAACAAAATTATTATACTTTAAATAAATTAAAACACTCGTGACACCAAGACAAAATCTTAAGGCATTGAGGATACTTAATCCTGAATGCATGCAGTTAAAACAGAGTCAGCTATTTAAAACTGTTCTCTGTGTTCAAACTTCTGCCAACTCACAAACTTTGTGGCAGTCGAAAAGTGCATATCTGGTAAAAGGAGATACAATAAATAATTAGAATCATTTAATAAGCCTTATTTAATACAAAATACAGATAATCAACCAGCCCACACACTCACCAGAGAAACCTATTTCTTCAAAAAGGGACCCATTTCAATGTTATCACTAAGTCCGTTATTTTCCATAGCCTTGAGGGAGAAAATCCAATATTGTTTTTTATGTAGGAGTATATTATCATAATTTCCACATCTTCTAGGCATGATCAGTTTTTCTATACCAGTGGACATAAAACTGTGTTCCCCTTTATTTTTGGTCTTCCAGATGTGGACAGCCAAAGAATTAGTCAATTCCCCCCTTTCAATTGCACATACTTCATATCTTTGTTAGTTTTTGTACTCTTGTAATTGTTGAGAACAATCAACGCGTTACATATTTGCACACTGTCTCATTAAGATTTTACACATAAAAGGGATACCTTGGTTCAGAGATGTTTGCCTTTGAAAAAGCGCTAATTACATTAAATGTGTCAGGTAACATCAGGTTATATCTGACTGGGAGCAGGGTAGGAGCATGTGTGCCTGCAGGCATACAAGATTGAATGGACTCGAGTATATGCAAGGGATTCAGTTTGTGACTGAGTGCTAACTGTTAAGCAACTGTGTGTGTTTTTATCAGCATCTTATCACTTTACAATAAAATATTTTTCCACTGAATACCCTGGAGTCCTTGACTTCTTACAGAGTGGATCAGAGTAAGTGATACTCATTCTTTTAGCAGGTGCCGGGCCCCAGCTTGTTTTGTTTGACTATTGAGGCCCTATTCCCATGCAAAGAACTCAGCTGGCAACAGGAAGCTAGATTTGGGCCTGTAAGGGTGGTCCAGGTGCAGGAAGGCTGATCAGAAAAAGAAGGAGAGGCTGGTCCAGGGGATGGGTGATTCAGCTGCTGAGTGGAAGGTCAGCTAGGGGCAGGAGGCTGGTTCGGGGACTAGAAGAGTGGTACTGCTGCCAAGAGGCTGGTCAGCTGGCAAGGGGAGACTGGTCTGTGGCCTGGAAGGATGCTCCAGGTATAGTAAGGCTTGTTGGCTGGGGATATTAGACTGGTCCAGTAGCTTGAAGAAAGGTCCAGCTCCTGTGAGTAAAATCACTAGATCAGAGAACTGGAAGAGTGGGGCTGCTGCTGGTGTGCTGGTCAGGGGTTTGAAAAGGTGATCCAGGTAATAAGAGGCTGGTCAGTTGGGGAGGAGAAGATGGTCCGGTGGCTTTAAGAGTGGTTAACTAGGGACAAAGGCTGGTCCTGGGGATGAAAGGGTGATCCAGTTGCTAGAAAGGTGGTGGCTGAGATCATAGGCTGGACCAAGGACTGGAATGATGGTTCATGTGCTATGAGGTGTTCTGCTATGGGATGGAGGATGATCCAGTGCCCAGAAGGACATTTCAACTACTGGGAGGAAGATTTGCTTTGGTGAGAGTCTGGTTCAGTGGCTGGAAGGGTGGTCCCACTGCTAATAGGCTGCTTGGCCAGGGAGGGTAGGCTGATGTAGGACCTGGAAAGTTGGACCAAGGGCAGGGAGGCCGGCTGGCTGAGCAGCAGGGGCTGGTGTGGGGACCATAAAAGTGGTCCATTTGCTGGAAAGAAAGTGAGCAGGGTGTGGGAAGCTGGTTCATGGGCTAGAAGTGTAGTTGGCTGGGAGTTAGAGGCTGGCCCTGTGGCTGAAAGTTTGTCCCAGATGCTGGGAGAGGGATCAGCTGGGAATCGTAAGCTGGTCCAGTGGCTTGAATGGTAGTCCAGGTGCCTGGAGGGTGGTCTGCTGTGGGTTGAAGGCTGATCTGGATGCTAGAACTGTGTAGATGGTACATGGTTGATAGTCAAATGGGATGGGGCTGGTGCTGGATTCAAGCCTCTTTAAAAGATTTGAAGGGGTCTTATGCCCTCCATTAACACCTAGCTGAAACCCTAACTTGCTGGTTTGTGCAAGTTGTGCCTAGTCCTAGTGTTTCAGCCAAACTTGCCAGTCTGGGGTTTGCAATTTTGGTCAAATCGGAGTCTAGCTGGTTGGATTTAGGTCTGGGTGGACTGTTCCATGGGAGACCCAGACTCCAGATCAAACCCACAATCCACAGACCTGGATAACTATGAACTTCATGATAGAAGTCCAGTTCCGGATCTGCAGAGATGCCATTTCCATGACGTTGTTGTCTGTTGCTATGGGGATGCCCGTTGGCATGTACAGCAGCTGGCAGCATCCAATAAGGCAACAGAAGGTCAAGTGATGCACTCACAGTATATAATCTTGCTGAGTATGCAGTGTAGCCCCAGATGAGCCAAGAGGGCTGGAGGAGCCAGAGCTGTGCTCAGCACAGCCAGTCAGCCAGCAGACAGAGTCACCAACTAAAAGTGACAACCCCCCCAAAAAAATACCAGAAATATATGAGCCAGAGGGGAGGGAAGAGAAGAAATTAGGGAGAGTGAGAGAAAAGAGGTGGAGGAAAACCGATCATCGGGGGTGGGTGAAGGTGGTTTGGGGAGTCGGTACTGGGAAGATAGTGGTGGCCTGGGTGGCTGCTGGGGAGATGCAAACTAAGGCAGTGTGCCAGTACTGTGTGACTGTATGTACTGCATGAGCAAGGGCAGGCTGTTAAAATTTTGACTTGCGTCATTCCAGATCCAGAGGAGAGAGAGGGAGAGACTACTGGAGGCCCAAGAGAGATTTTACAGTTACAGAAAATCCCAAATGAAAGTTTTTTTTTCCTTTTCTTGGCCTCAAACAGTGTAGCAGTGTTTATAAGAGAAAGGGCAGTCTGGCAAAATCTTCGACTTGTGCCATTCCAGATCCAGAGGAGAGAGGGAGAGACTACTGGGGGTCCAAGGGAAATTTTACAGTTACATAAAATCCCATTTTTTTCCTGGCTTCAGTATGGCTATATGTACAGGGCAAGGGCAGCAGGGTGGCAAAATAAATCTTTGACTTGTGCCATCCAATCATGAATCACAATCACTTGTAAACATTCATTCATGATCTCATTCAGAGGGGTGAGAGAGAGAAACTACAGGGGGTCCATGAGAAATGTAACAGTCCCAGAAATCCCAAATAAAATATTTTTTCCTTCTTCAGTGTGGCTGTGTGTACAGGGCAAGGGCAGCAGGCTGGAAAAATAAATATTTGAATTGTGACATCCAGAGGGGGAGAGCGAGAGACTAGTGGGGGGCCCAAGATAAATGTAACAGTCCCAGAAATCCTAAATAACATTTTTTTCCTGGCTTCAGTGTGGCTGTGTGTACAGGGCAAGGGTAGCAGGCTGGCAAAATAAATCTTTGACTTATGCCATTCAGAGGGGGGAGAGAGCTAGAGAGAGAGAGAGAGAGAGAGAGAGAGAGAGACTGTGGGGGGCCCATGAGAAATGTGTCAGTCACAGAAATCTCAAATAAAATGTTTTTTACTTCTTCAGTGTGGCTGTGTGTACAGGGCAAGGGCAGCAGGCTGGCAAAATCAGTATATGATTTGTGCCATCCAGAGGGGGGAGAGAGATAGACTGTAGGGGGGGCCCATGAGAAATGTAACAGTCCCAGAAATCCAAAATAAAATATTTTTTCCTGGTGTCAGTGTGGCTGTGTGTACAGGGCAAGGGCATCAGGCTGGCAAAATAAATCTTTCACTTGTGCCATCCACAGGGGAAAGAGAGACTGCAGGGGGCCCAAGAGAAGTGTAACAGTCCCAGAAATCCCAATTTTTTTTTCCTGGCTTCAGTGTGGCTGCATGTACAAGGCAAGGGCAGCAGGCTGGCAAAATAAATCTTTGACTTGGGACATCCAGAGGGGAAAGAGTGAGACTTCAGGGGAACTCACGATAAATATAACAATCCCAGAAATCCCAGATAATTTCTTTTCCTGGTTTCAGTGTGGCTGTATGTACAGGGTAAGGGCAGCAGGCTGGCAAAATAAATCTTTGATTTGTGCCATCCAGTCATGATCACTTGTTAATGTTTATTCACAATTCCATGTATTAAAAAAAAGAAGTACTGTTTGGACAAACAACATACAAGTTGATGTGCCTGTGCTGCTTGCTGTGGGTGTCCCAGTGGATAAAATCTGACTTTGTGACTTGTAGTAGGCTATTTACACTACAACACAAGTAAAGTACAACTACACACAAGTGTCGTCATCTTCATCACTCATTCCCCATTATTCCTCATTACCATTAGTTTTATAGTACATCACATTACATTATATATAAGCATTAACCAACCCAAGTGTGGGACTCTGCTGAGTGTGGAGATGCACCAAATGTGTCTGCATCTCCAATTCATATTCTGAGGCACACTTAATAGTTGCTGAATTTGGTCACTTAACAGTAACTGTACTGTAGAATTCAGTCAGGTAATGTTGGAAGGAAGAGGTTGTGAACTTCTGTGCCATCAATGTGCTGTGTACAGTCACGAGTCACAACAGTAGATTTGTCCCTGGCCTGTGGGTGTGGGTGGGAGTCATTAAAAGAACATACATTAGTTAGAGGCATCTTAGTTTTTTTACAGGTTAGAATACTAATGATATAATGCAGGTATCTGCATCTCTCTCTCTCTCTCTCTCCTCTCTCTCTCTCTCTCTCTGTCTCTCGCAGCACATTCATGTCAGGAACCCGAGCAGGATATGCCACCATTACAGGCCAGCCATGAAGGAGCTAGCAGTGAGTGATTGCTTTTTTATTTAGCAGTTTTACATAAATTATTATACAAATATTCCATTAAATAAATTCCTGTGGGCATCTTTTATTTATTTATTTATTTTGATTGGGATTAATACCTTTGAGTCAAAGACTCATTTTTAAAGGTTCCAAGTCAGTGACAAAACAGAGCAATACAAATACAATACAATAAGTACAAATTAAGATAACAGTGAAAAAGGAAAAACATGATAGGCATCATGAACATCATTAAAATGGCACATGAGATACAAGACTTGCTACTTTCAGGTACATCTTAAAAGTAGAGTAAATTACATTACATCAAGTTGTTGCAGGGTAGGGATACACTGGGAATAGTGAGACATGTCAATAACAGGTCAGTGTTAAGCTTTGGGGATGATGGGGTGGGGGAAGGTAGGCAGCCAGATTGGCATTGTCAAAGTAGCTAGAGGTGGTGTGGGACAGGAGTAAAGGGGAAATGTGGTGTAGGAGGGTTGCAAGTCAAAGGTGGGGGAAGTGGGGAGTAGAAGAGGTGAGGAGGAGGGGGATAAGACAGGAGGAATATGAGTCAAATGTGATGACTTTGGTCACTTTTATGCAATTTTTCGCATTTTTTCAAATAGCTGTCAAAAAATCAGAACTAATCAGAACAAATCAGAACTTCACTGTGTTCTGATTCTTATTTAATAAGGGTTAGAACTTCTTTGAGTTCTCCCAGCCCTAGTTGTATTTCACCATACCCATATTTATCATTAACTGTATGACTAGAAGCTTGACACCTGGCTTACTTGAGGGGGGTCACTTAATGTCTTTTACAAGAGTGTCCGGAGGACTGACAATGTGGAGTAAGTCTTGAGACCTGGATTAAAAAAATAATCCCAACTTCCAGCCATTGACCAGAGGAGCCTAAGGGTATGGTGAAGGCAGCACCGTCAGATTATTGGAGAGGTTCTTTCCTTCCCAGCTGTAACAACAGTGCCTCATGGACAGGTGTGAAAAAGAAATCTAGCATCACAGGAAGGCATATGAGATCAGCCCTTCATCCTTTCCTGGTTTAGCTCATTAATTAGGGAAGGGACTAAAAAAAAAACAGATTATAATGGAGATGGCCGGGATAGATGTCATCCATGCTCCCCAGTTCTGCCTGACCCAGCTCCGGTCACCCTGCTCTTCCTCAATACCACTACCACATTGGGTCATAGGGAGGTGTACACGATGTGGAGATGAAGCCACAGGAATTTTTGCAGAGATCTTGCATCAGATGGAGAGGTGTCAGGGTAGCAGTGGATACAGACTAAATTTCTAGGGCCACTCAAAAGGATAAAAAGTCTCAAATATTAACAAAAAAGTCTACTCTGTAGTGGAGAAAGGGTTGAAGTCAAATCCAGTACCAACATGTCTCACCAATACAAACAGCAGTATGCCACTCCAGGTGCTAGAAACCTGGCACCTGGACTGACAAGCCACTGTAATTGCTGGAAATTCAGCATGCTGGTCTGGATAAATCCTTTTTTGATGCATTTGAATTTTTTTTTTTTGACTGCCATACTGTCTGCAGCTTGTGATTGGCTGGGGTACTGTCAGACCAATGGGCCGTGATATCATAGGTTCCCTCAATCACCTGGTGTCTGACTGCTGAGCTAATTGAAGTTTCCCTGTTATCTAGTGGTCCCCCCCTTTCTCACCCAACTTGCAACTGCTAAGCTTATTAATTTCCCTGGTGTCTGATGGTCCCCCTCCCTTACCCAATCCACAACTGTTTTCACCAGTGTCTGGTGGTCCCACCCTTGCCTCCCCACACTCACTGCCCTGGTCACCCAATTGTCATCTGCCCCACATGCATTCAGCATTGACATTATGCAATGTTGTATAGTGATACAGGATGTGGTCTGACAGTAGCTACTGTAAGTCCGCATGCAGTTTATCCATGCCAGTGCGCAGACTAAGTTGTATGTCAGCAGTGTGTTTAATCTCAGACCTGTAACTTTGCAGTGGTACACTCTTTTGTCCCAAACTTGGATGGTGCCTTCCAAACCAGCATCTCAAAGCCACATTGGTGATGACCCATACCCCCAAATGGGTGTTCGGACACTAACTGCATGTGTTTATATATGCAAAACACTAATCCAGATGTGAGTGGTAGCATGTACAGTAGTCTGTGCAACCACTAGCATGGTGGATTATAACTCTAACAGGGGTGAGAATATGGGATGGCACCAGATGCATGGTTTGCATGACAACATCCGTGTAACAGGCACTTGGCGTTACTGCCATAGTCATCAACACAACCCCCCCTCCAAAAGACCAGTACCTTTGCACATGCTTCCTGTGAATGCCGATTCTGAATTTTAGTGTACCTCTGTGGTCTAACATGGTGGTCCAATGGCCCTGTATCAATTGGTGGAATTGTTTCCTTCCAGGTATGCAGAGTATACTCGCTCCATAGCCCCATTTCTGAGCATTCCAATGTTTGGCAGCCCTGTGCACCACATCAATGTTCCTCTTGCATTAATGGATGGTCTGGATCAAAATGTAGCATACCCTTGTAAAAGTATTTATAGTACTTCTTATGATCATGGAATCTCTGTTGTGTACTGGGCTCTGATGGTACTGTGGAGACACTGTGTAGGGTACATCATGAACTTGCATACTGACACTATTAATAGCAGGGCCTTCCCCTGCCCCTTGTCTCTGCTGTTACACTGACCTGAGTAATATAAGCATGGATACCCCATTTGTGTTTTTATAAAAGGGGTGGAAGAGATGGGTTATGTGAAAAACATGATGGCCTCTATAAATGTGGATGCCCGTTGATGTGATGGATGGTGGACTTATTGTAGCTTCACTCATGGTGGCTATTCTGCCCCTCTGGGAGGGCACTGCTGCTCTAGGGTAGGCACTCTGGTACCCAGGGTGGTCAGTCCTCCATTCTGAGTGGGCCTCTGGGCCACTAGGGTGAGTACTAAGGCACACTAAGGGAAGACATTCTGGCTCCAGTGTGGGCATTCCTGTCCCCTCGGTGGTCAGTCCATCCCTAGGGTGGTCACAAAGATACAGAGGGTGGTCATTCAAGCACCTAGGTTGGACACTCTAGGGAGGGAAGGTGGGTATGGGGGCTGGGAAGGTGGTCAGCTGGGGGAATGGAGGCTGGTCCTGGAAGGGTTCTCCAGCTGCTGGGAGGTCAGTTAGTTGGGGATCAGAGTTGGAATGGTTGTTTAGCTGCTGGGAGCATGGCTGGCTGGAGGTCGGAGGCTAATTCAGGGACTAGAAGTATTTGGAAGGTGCAGGGTGGAAGGTTCAATGGGGGAAGGCTGGTCTGGGGGTCATGCACCTTTTAAAGACTTTGGAGGCTCCCCATGGTCTTCATTATCATTAACCTAGTGTTAAAATCCAGAACAGCAGGAATGGCCAGACCACACATGTTGTGCCAGTCCAGCTGGTCTCTCTGGACCAGGAAATTTAGTTTTTACCATTGTAATGTGGTCATGATTTCACTAATACACTTGGCACAGAAACAAAGAAACAAAAGCCGTATTTATCATCACCATGGTTGATACAAAATGAATCTGTTGTATAAAATTCAGAGACACACACACACACACACACATGATTAATGTCAATTTATCAGTTACTCAGAGGGAAAGGTGGCTGTCAGACTGGGTGTGCTGTCAGTCAGAGCTCTGTTTCAGCTCCGAAAAATGCCGAAAAACACTGATATAAAGTTATAATTTTAAATAACTTTAAGCTTTGTGGTTTGTGGACCCTTTTTAAAATAACTTTAAATAACTAAAATTAGCCAAGTCTGTTTTGGTTAGTAGGCGGCTTTGTGACTGAACTGGTGCGTGCTCAGATAGTTGAATTAGTGTTAGGGCATTGGAGTTTAGTCAGGGTCCTACGTGAGGCAGGTTAGGAGTTTTACGTTTTTTATTTTTAGCTAGGAGTTTTCCAGTTAAAGTGCCAAAATTGTTCACTTACTTTTCTATTCACGATAACACAATATACTGATGGTGAAATTTTTCAGAGTTCAGTGTTGGGCCTGTTCTGGCTCAGAGAGGCATGGGATGGAGTGGATCTGCAGAGAGAAGGAGCAGTGGTCCTTGTTGGCTTGTAGTTGGAACCAAAAGGTTGGGGATTGTGTTTGCTGTCTAGAGATTGTGGGAGGACTGGCTCAATTGATCCTGGAAGGTACTGCTGGCTGAGCTGGACTGGTGCTGCATGGTTGATTGGCCCGCCCAGACCTGTCCACTCATGAACTGGTGGATGCCAAGTTGGAACTTTGTCCAGGGTTTTGCCATTGCTGGCAGGTGGCAGCTTGGAGCCACTGTCTGACTTTTGGATGACTGGGACTTTTCCATGGCTGCTGCAGTGTACCTGGGGATAGAGCCACAAAAAATTGCAAAACACAGAACAAAGTTTGTGTTGCGCTTTGTAATTGTCTAGGTGTCAAAGTTTGTTATTCACAGTTGGATAATGTACCTGCACTATCCGACTGAATAGGGCCAGGACCAGTCAACGGTTACCCTGGTATGGCTAGCCCTACCCTACTAGCGTCTCCCCGACATGCAGCCAAGAGTATGGTGCCACAAGGATGCAGGTGTAATATTTGCAATTCACAAAAGCAGTCATGTAAATGAGACCATTGGACATGCAAGGTGCTATGCGGTCATTTTCATGCCCATTATGAGCCCATTATGAGCCCATTTACTTGGGCTGCGCTCATGTGTAGCACACTACCCCCCCTAGCCCATACCCCAGAGGCAGCCCTTTATACCTGGCCTCTAGCGTAGCCCCCCATCACCAATCACCAGCCCCAGTAAATAAAAAGAAGTCTCCCTGATGCTAGTGGTCATCCCTGTGATCGCTGATCGCCAGCCCGGTTAAAGTAAAAGAAGTCTCTCTGGTGCTAGTTGTCCCCTCCCACGCCAATCACAAGCCTGATAACAAGAAGTAGTATTCCCTGGTGTTTAGTGGTCCTCCCTCTACCAGCAGCCATGCCCAATAAAGAATATAGTATTCCCTGGCATCTAGTTGTCCCTTCCCTACCTGCACCCATGCTCAATAAAGAATATGGGATTCCCTAGTGTCTAGTGATCCCTCACCCCACCCTCATCCATGCCCAATAAAAATACAGTATTTCCTGGTGTATGGTGGTCCCTCCCCCACCTGCTCCCTCACCCCACACATACAACAATATTCTTTGATGTCCAGTGGTCCTATCCCCCACCTGATTCCTGCATGACAGGAGAAACACATTCCCTGGCATCTAAGCGGGCCCCACTATCACAATCACCTGTATGTAACCCATTCCTGGAGTCTGGTGGACCCCGCCCCCACACTCCAGGCAGGTAGTGCCCCTAACACCTCAGCTCCACTATCTCGATTCAGAGTTGAGATCGCACAACCCTCCTCTCTCCACCACGGTAGAAATCAACTGAGATGTCAATGAGCACGCAGGATGAGCTGTCAATGAGCACATAATCATGTACAGTATGCACTCATTGACATCTCAGTCAGCGGCCAGCCATGGTGGAGAGAGGAGGGCTGTGCCAGTCGCTGGCTCCACATCAGGATGTGGGGGAGTGAGTTGGTGGGGTACTACCTGCTGGGGTGTATGTACACATTGACATATCAATTAGCAGCTGGTCATTGTAGATAGAAGAGGACTGTGCCAGTTGCTGGCTCAGGATCAGGACAGGAGGAGCGGAGGTGGTGGAGGAGCACTACCTGCCAGGATGGGGGGGTGGGAGGTCCACTAGACACCAGGAAATGGGTTACATACAGGTTATTAGGGATAGAGTGGGGGTCCATCTAGACACCAGAAAATGTGTTTCTTTCATCATACAGAGGAGTAAGTGAGTGGCGGGACCACTGGACACCTGGAAATGTTGTAGATGTGGAGAGAGGGATTGGGTGGGGGAAGAACCATTGGACAACAGGGAATACTGCATTCTTTATCGTTCATTGGTGTGGATGGGGAGAAGGAATACTAGATGCCTGAGAATACTGTATTCTTTATAGGGCATGGGTGTGGGTAGGTGGAGGAACCACTAGATGAGGGGAATACTGCTTCTTTTTATTGGCCTGGCAATCCCCGGGGGGGGGGCACTATCACCAGGGAGACTCCTTTTACTTTACTCAAGCTGGCGATCAGTGACAATAGAGAGGGAACCACTAGTACCAGGGAGAATTCTTTCACTTTACTTGGGCCGCTGATCAGTGGTCACAGGGGGCCGGGGGGGGGACCACTTTCACCACAGAAACTAATGTTTTTCCTTTGGTCTGGTGATCAACAATCCTGGGAGGGCCACTACCACCAGGGAAACTGTTTTTCTTTTGGTCCAGCGATCAGCTGGGGTGGGGGGTTGCCGCAGTACCTTTGCCAACCACTAGGGTTGCATGGGATTAAAGCAAGGTTTCGGTCAGCAGTATTTGCTCCATGGAAGGAGACCCACAAAAGCTCTTGTGCAGATCAAATGATCTGTGAATCAGACTACAGCGATATGCAGGTCCTCTCCCCCACATTTCCATTATGACCTCCACCAAACATTGCTCCGGTGCAAACCCTATCTGAGCTCACAAACCGGGTTTTTGAGAATACCAACTCGGTGCAAAACCTGGTTTGTGCCAGGGCAATGTTTTGTAAATTTAGTCCCTGGTCTCCAGATTCTGGAGGATACCTTCCCATCAAAGACCTGCCTATGGTGGTGAAATCAGTACACTGAGGCCACTGAAGGATGCTGTGGGTGGTGAGGGAACTCACAGGTTCATTTTTTATCTCTCTCTTTTTCTCCTCCGATTTACTGGTCATTATGTTGCTTGGACTGCTGTGAAAGAGCAGTGAAGCTCCTTCATTCAGCATTTGATTTTCCTTCTCATGAGACCAGAGAATTTTTCCACAGACTAATAGTATGGCCTAATAAAGCCTAACAAACTGTGACTATATCTGTGTTACTGACACCTCATACTGGAAAGTTTAATTGTCTTCTTTTTCAATTAATCAATCAACATTTTATTTGTATAAGGCACCCTTCCTATGCTCAGGGTGCCTTTACAATACACAATAAAAACACACAATATTACAATTTAAAAACAGATAAAACATATCAGAGTGCACTTAATAAATTCCTGAGAAAGCCTTGTTAAATAAGTGGGTCTTCAACAGTTTTTTAAAACCCTCTACGGTCTGGCTCTCTCATATCTGGTGAGGTAGATAATTCCACAGGGTAGGTGCCATAAAGGCAAAAGATCTTCCTCCTGATAGTTTTAGGGATACCCTAGGAATATCTAGCAATCCCTCACCAGAGGATCGGAGTGAACGGAAGGGGCAGTATGGACATAAGAATTCTTTCAGGTAGTGGGGTCCTTGCTCATGCAGGGCTTTTTGGGTCAGCAACATGACCTTGAAGGTAATCCGCCACTGTACTGTCAGCCAGTGCAGTTCACTCAGCACAGGTGTTATATGACTGGATCTAGAGGTTCCAGTCAACAACCTGGCCGTCGTGTTCTGCACTAGATACAAGCAGCGGGTATCTACCCTCGTAAGCCCTAGGTAGGGGGCATTGCAGTAATCAAAATGACTGGCAACAAAGGCGTGGACCAAGGTAGGAAGATCTTCGGGTGGGACCAGGTGCTTCACCCAGGCTATGTTCCTTACATGGTAATCCGAAGATTTGAATACAGCTGAAACCTGCACCCTCAGGGTCAGGCCTTCATCAAACACCATGCCCAGGTTTTGCACCTGGCCTGAGGCAATAAGCGGGGTCCCCCCAAGATTTAATCCTGAGGGTTTTCCCACCCATGCCCATGTTGTCCTATAACCAGGGTCCACCACCAATACCTCTGTTTTTCCTGAGTTCAAATCAAGCCAGCTGGCACTCATCCAGTTCTGAATCTCCAGTAGGCAGTTATTAAACACCGCAGCAGAATCTAATTCCTGTTCAGGCACAAAAGACTTGTACAGCTGAGAATCACTGGTATAGCAATGAAAACTCAGCCTGTACCATCTTCTAATGTCCCCTATTGGGAGCATGTACACCACGAATTACATGAGGGACAGCACCGAGCCCTGTGGAACCCCGCAGGGTAGCCCATGAGGGGCCGAGGAATAAATCCCTGATACCACTCTTTGGGATCTACCCTCAAGGAAAGACCAAAACCAACTGAGGACCACCCCTCTCAGTCCACAGAAGAACTCCAGGTGCTTGAGCAGCATCCCATGATCCACAGTGTCAAATGCTGGTAAGAGATCAAGGAGAACCAAGATGTAACGGGTTCTCTGATCTCTCACCACCAGAAGGTCATTGAGTACCCATACCAGGGCTGTTTCTGTGCTATGCCTTTTTCTGAAGCCACACTGGAGAGGGTCATAGATATTGTGGTTAGTTAAATGGTCCTCCAGCTGCAGAGTGACCACATTTTCAATAACTTTCTCTACAAAGGGTAAGTTCATGATCGGTCTGTAGTTAGCTGGGCAGTCGGAGTCAAAGGAGGTTTTTTTTAAAAGGGGGTGTACTACTGCCTCCTTTAAGGAATCTGGAAAGATCCATCTCTCCAGTGAAACCCCCACTATCCCAGCAAGGTCCAGGCCGATAACTTCTACACACCCCACTAGTAGGTGTGTAGGGCCTGGATCCAAACTACAGTAAGTTGGCCGCAGAGTCTGAATAATCCTCACTATATCCATGACTACCAGCTGACTAAAGGTGGACCAGGTCTGTCGGGCATTAGTACCATCTGGTTGATCAATGGAAGGTCCAATGGGAAGGCACTGGCTGATCTCATCCCTGTTGGTGGACACCTTATCAGTGAAGAACTGCACAAACTCCTCACACTGTGGTTGTGACAATGCTTGACCGGAGTGAAGACAGGCTGGATTGCACAGTCTGTCCACAGTCCGGAAGAGCTGGGTTGGCCTGTTCTTCACCGTAGCAATTTCTCTGGACAGGAACTCTGCCTTCTTATGGGAAATTGCTGATTGATAGGTCTGATAATGATCCATCGATCTAAGTCTATCCACCTCCAGGTGAGTTTTCCTCCAGTGTCTTTCCAACTTTCGCCCCTGCTTCTTCAACTCATGGATTTCCCTGTTAAACCAAGGAGCACCTGGGTGAGAGGTAAGAGGGTGAACATGAGCAGGAACAATGATATCCAGGGCCTCAGTAACAGCCTTCTTATAGGTTGACACAAGAGGCCCCAGATCAGTGCAATCCCCTGGAAATCCCAAGAGGTCCAGCACCATCATTAGGCTTTCTGAGGTAACTCCTCTCGAAGGACAGAACTGTACCAACTCCTTTGGGGCAGACCTATTTCGGGGGGCTGTGAAACTGAATCCCAGGATGTGATAGTCAGAACAGCCGACTGGCTCCACCTCCACATCGGAGATCTCCATCCCCAAGTGGAACACCAAGTTCAATGAGTGCCCTTTCTCGTGGGTTGCAGTGGTAATAACCCATGTTAGGCCCAATGAATCCATCAACTGGAGGAGGTTTTGTCCAAGCAGTGAGAGTTCATCATCGATCCAGACACTGAAATCCCCGAGAATCAACCATCTGGGGGATTCCAAAACCACCTTGGTGATGAAGTCTGCAACCTCCCTCAGGAACTCCCTCCCATCACCTGGTGGACAGTAAATGAGAAGGGTCCTGTAGCCTACACCTGCACCCACTATACACTCAGAGGAGTTGGTCACTCCAACTGGCACCTCCCAGAGACCCAGTTTCTGTCTAAAACAGACAGCAACCCCCCCCACCCCAACGGTCCTCTCTCGGGCGATGAATCACCAAGAAACCATCCAGAACCACAGCCTCCAAAATGGGGTTGGCTCTTTCGTCCAGCCAGGTCTCAGTGATATAAGCCAGGTCAGCAGATGCCACAAGATCTGCAACCACTGCGGTCTTATTTTTAATTGACCTGGCATTGCTTAACACCGCCCGAAAGGGTCTGGAGTCCAGCGGTGGCCCCACTTCCTGCCTGACCAAGTCAGAACCCTTGGGTATGGGCACAAGACAAGGATAACCTTGTTCCTGTGTCCATTTCACCTTAGGGCACCTCCTAGTCCTCACTGTCCCAATCAGTCCACTCCTTTCCCATTCCTTCTTGAGAGTTCCAGGATCCCCCGCTCCTTCCACTCCCTCATCTTCTCAAGATGCTGAAAGTAAGACATCTAGAGTAAACATTAAAAGACAGCAGTGGATGATCAAATGGGTTGAAGTCCATTAATCTTGAGGGGAAGTACTGCCTGACTGTATTCCTAACTCCACAGCCCATATCGCAGGTACTGTCAGACACACACCAGTATTAACTCAGTCACACACCCACTCTAATTCTTCTTAAACTCTTACAAATAAATATACCCCTATTTTAAGCCAAAATTAACCCTTATTACAATCACTTCCTAACCCCTCACAGTGCTCCCACCACTGTAGGGTAAACTTTAGGACTCCTTAACCCCCTCCCACAAGGCTGAACTTTAAAATCATGAGAAGTCCTTGAAGCACTATAGTCAGCTTATCAAAGGCCTTTACTAAAATTGTATTTCACCAGCTCTGCATGCCCAGCAAGCAGTCAAAATCTAAATGTCAGTTCCTTAACCAGAGATTTCAGTTGAATAAAATCAGATGAACAGTGTTAAATGAAGTTTAGACCCCCAGGCACTCTCACTACCTGGGAGATCCAAAGTAAGCAAAATGAACACAGGCACTTTCACTGCCCAGAACAGTAATCGTTTGAATGAAAAAAAAAATTTGAGACCTGACCGTTTATTTTCTTACACACTTCCTGGTCAACAAATCCTCCAGATGACAAATCCAATTTTCCAGGCAATGACAACAGCCTGGAGGCCCTCTCTATGCGGGTCACCACCCAAAATATCTGCACACCACAACCATGACTCCCCACTGGTCCCAGCCCACCAGCCGACACCCATGCAGAGCGTAGGAAACTACGGACCCACCAGACGGCTCCCCGGCCAGTCCAAGCTCAGTTCTCCTGAGTAGGGGAAGACTCAGGTGGCTAACCCACAACACTGGGTCCTGTTGCTGTCCTGGCAGAGGTGCAATCAGGAATGCAACATCCAACAGTAATCAAAATCCAGGTTGTTTTTGTGGTGTCCCAAAATAACAACACCACCTCCAAGAATAAACAAAAATTCTTGTGTTCCATGATGTAATCCTCTCCAAACAGGTCTCTCCCATCCAGAAACTCAAAAAGAAAGCCAAACAGTCCCACTGTGTAATCCTCTCAGGACACTGCTCACACACGGGTCTCTCTCATCCAGGAACTCACTCTCTGGTCATTTCACTTTTTCACCATGGTCTCTTCTCTTACGGTTCTTAAAGCTATCTCCTTGTTAGGATCTACATAGCTAGCAGAGGGGCAACAGTGAGTTATGCAAATTAAAAAAACAACAACTTTCCTCCCACGGTCAGAAAGGTAGCAGGTGCGGTTAAACAGCTCCAGTGCACACTTCAAAGTCGGCTGAGCATCCCCTGGTAATGCTCTAAGGTTAAACTTCACTGATTCACTAGTTCTGTTTTTACTGATAGAATTGAGAACTTTAAAACTAATTAAATAAAAAAAAGCGGAAGAGAATGAAACAAACGAACGAATACAAATGAATACAGTTTAGCAGCTTACTTTCAGCATGCCTAGCACGGAAACCATATTCCTTCCATCTTTTTGTTTTATTAATTGGGTCCTTCTGTGTGATTTTTTTAAACATTGTTTATTAATTTGCCTGGTTTTGGGGTGGTTTGGGGTAGAATGCCAACCTATGGCTGTATGACTGGTTGAGAGTAGTTTGGGTGATTTTTTGGAGTGAGATATTAATTTCTAATCCATCCAGTCTGAATGTGAAAGTAAACACTACAAGATGCAAAAAGACATGAATTAGGCAGTCTGGTAAGGACAGAGCCAGTAAGCACCTGGTGCATCCTAGGAGTTGTAGTTGAGATTATTTTAAAGAGACAGAGCAGATTTGCATTCAGTTTCTAATACCAATGCAGAAATACAAGTGACAGCCACAAGAATGCATATAACCCACTATAGTAAACTCTTCTCTACAGGCACAAAAAAGATATACAGATTCTTTCTTTCTTTCTTTCTTTCTTTCTTTCTTTCTTTCTTTCTTTCTTTCTTTCTTTTCCTTTTTTGAAAGGCATACTGAGCCAAGGAAAAATATACTCCAAGGTCTGCCTTAAAGGACCCTAGTCAAAATAAGGTGACTAGGAGTGTGCGAGTAACGAATAGTATTTCCTAAATGCCTTGAATAATGCACTATTAGTTATTCTGATCCAAATAATGAACAGTGGCACAATCCCTGCCTAACCTACTTGGGAAATACAATATTAAAAAAATAAAACAAAAGAGACAGCCCCTATCTTATATCCCATACGATATACAACCCCGGTCCCCCACCCTCTGTTGGAATCCATCCTTCCCCCCCCCGCACACAAATTTTCATTCATTTGGCTACATTTAAAAAGAATCTTCCACAATGGGTGGCTTGCACAACCCGCCCACCTCCATGGCCATCTGTCTGATATGATGCCCACCCCCCACTCTGGCAGCACCCTCGTCCCACCATCCTCCTAAAACTCAAAAGCTGGCACAAGGAGCCTATAAAGAGGAAGAAGGTGACTGGCACTACTAACCCTCCTCTATGGCCAGCCACTTTCTTCTGCATGCTTGCTCATAGTTAAACCAGTTGATTATGTGACCCACTTGATGAGGGTGCAGTAGAGTTGTGCGAAATTGAAAAATTTCGCCCCTCAAAATATTTTGAGAAATTCTTGCATTTCGTGAAATATTTTTCCTGTGTAAAATGTGAAATCCCAGGGGTAAAATACGGAATTTGACCACTGAAATGCAGAATTTCACCACTCATGGGCGACATTCCGCATTTGAAGGCTAGAGGATGATCCGTATATAATTAAAAATAATAAAAAAAAATTATTTCCCCCTCGTGACTGCAATTCCCCCTCCAGACTGCAATTCCCAAATATCCATGCCGGTATATAAAATAAAAAGAACAACCTTTTCCATAGGTAGTGGTCTCTCCCCCCTCCTATTCCCTAATCACCCATATACTGTATGTAATAAAAAACCCTTTCCATGTGTAGTGGTCCCTCCCCTCTCCCCTTTCCCTGATCACCCTTATATATAATAAAAAACCCTTTCCATGTGTAGTGGGCCCTCCCGAGTTCCCAATCCCATTAAAATGTAAATAAAAATAATTTCGAATTTCCACAGTGTAGTGGCACCCCAAACCCCCCACTCACTGTATCACATCCCACCCCGCTCACCCTGTCCCTGTACAGCCCGCAGGTCAGCGAGCAGCACAGCCCTCCACACACCTCCATGGCTGCCCACTGACTGAATTGTCACTGACAGAGTACACACTGAAAGCCCATTCGTTGACTCTGTCAACCAACTGGTTTGAGGCGTGTACTGTAAGATGTCATTCACAATGCACTTTTTTTTTGTGAGTTTTACACTCATGATTTTTTTTTTTTGTAGTTACTTATTTTTTCCCCCTCAGAGTGCTCTGCTGCCCCTCTGACATCCCCCAACACACGGGCACTGGGTATGAGGCCCCCTCCCCTGAACCCCACAACTAACCCTTCGCGGCAGGGGGTGGGGAGTGACTCGACCCACCAGACCGGATGAGTGTTCATGGGAGATGCCTTCCTGGGCTGTTGCAGTGGGGGACTATTGTCATTCTGCAGAGGACTCCCATTTTTCCACTTTTTTCATCTGGCTTCCCTCGAGGACTGTGACATGCAATGGCACCACCAATGGTAGAGCGCATGCTCCCTTGCACACACACGCCAAGTGCCTGCCACAGTCATTCACCCGCAGTCTCTAGCACTGACGTGCCACCTCCTAGCCTCCACTAGGGGGCAGCCAATCACCGAGTGCTGCTAACCCCCCTCCCAGGAGAAGGAATGTGGTCCTGAGGATGCTCAATCCTTCTCCCCCCTGCCAACCCCCGGTGGCCCATGCTTTTTCCTGAACACGGGTCACCGGCATGACGCAAGTTAAGGCGCCCAGCACCTTAGCCCTCAGTGCCACTGGGCTGGCTCACAATGCACTTTGTGAATGACAGCTTACAGTACACATGACAAGCTCGTTGGTTGACAATGTCAACCAAAGGGCTTGCAGTGTGTACTCTAGCTGTCATTGACAATTCAGTCAGTGGGCAGCCATGGAAGTGTGTGGAGGGATCTGCTGCTCGCTGACTGGCGGCTCGTACTGGGGCAGTGGGAGCGGGGTGTATGGGAGGTTGGGGGGACAAATACACTATGGAAATGGGAAATTGTTTTTATTTACATTTTAATGGTATCTGGAACTGGGGGGGAGGGACTACTACAAGGAAAGGTTTTTTTATTATATATATGGATGATAGGAGAATGGGGAGGGGACAGGAACCACTACAGATGGAAAGAGGTTTTGTTACATATATGGGTGATTGGGGAATGGGGTGAATCTCGAATCTCAGCGGGGAAGGATGCTTCATATTGTGTGGGGGGTGGGGCCACTAGACACCAGGGATTGAGACACAGGAGGGGGGAAAACACTTCATTGTTTACATTTTTAAATAGATCACACCCGTGAAATATTCTGCAAAATGTGTGAATTTTGTGAAATGTTTCATGGGGTGAAATTCTCAATTTTCCTAGAATTTCATTGGCGAAATTTAATTTTGCTGCATCGTTAGTGTGCAGGGGGTAACCATTGGGCTTAGTTGTAGGGAAGATCAACTGGGATGTGCTTGGGTAAAAAAGAAGGGGCCCAAAAGGCTGGACTCAAGTACAAAGAGGGACCCACTGCGATGGGCCTGAGTACAAGGGTAGACATGTTAGTCAGGGCATGGGTGGAGAGTAGGACCCACCTGAATGGGCTTCGGTACAGAAGTGGGAGCAAATTAGATGGGCTTGTGTGCAGGAGGTTGACTCAAAGAACTGGGCATGACAGTGGTGGGGGGACCCAATGGGCTGGGCTTGTGTGCAGAATGGGGCCCAGCAGTCTGGCTTGGGTGCAAGAGGGGGTACAAGAGTACAGGGCTTAGTTACAGAAGGGAACAAGAGGGATGGGCTTGTGTGCTGGAAGGGATACACTGGGTTGGACTTGGGTGAAGGAGAGGACCCAGAGAGCTAGAACTGTGAGCAGGAGTAGGTTCCAAAAGGTTTGGTTTGGTTGCAAGACTAGGACCCAGGAGGCTGGGCATAGGTGTATGAAGAGACCCAGTTGTCTGGGCTTTGGTGCAGTA
This sequence comes from Neoceratodus forsteri, assembly GCA_016271365.2. Lineage (NCBI taxonomy): Eukaryota > Metazoa > Chordata > Ceratodontiformes > Ceratodontidae > Neoceratodus > Neoceratodus forsteri. Next base: position 511,422,363 of record JADMNL010000023.1, on the reverse strand, counting down.
GGGTATGCAGTAGGATGGGTTTGTGTACAGAAGGAAACCCAGTGAGCTGGTCTTGGGTGCAGAAGGGGACCTAACAGGCTGGGCTTGTATACAGGGGGGCACCCAGTAAGCTGGGCTTGGGTACTGGATGGAGACCTACAGTGGTTGGCTGTCTTGGGTGTATGAGGGGAATGCAGTTGGCCCTGCTTCTATCCAGGAGGAAACCCAGTTGGCTGGGTTTGGTTGTAGGATGGGAACCAGTTGGCTGGGCTTGGGTGCAAGAGGAAGGCCCCTTTGGACTGGGCTTGAATAGAGGAGCAGGCCCAGAGGACTGGGCTTGGGTGCAGGAGGAGATCCACTGGGCTGAGTTTGTTTATAGTAGGGGACCTAGTAGTCTGGATTTGTGTGCATGAGGGAACCAAGTAAGCTGGACTTGTTTGCAGGAGGGGACCCATTAAGGAAGTTTTATATATAGGAGGGAGATCCAGGGGACTGGGCTTTGGTGCAGGAGGAGACCCAATAGGTTGGGATTTTGTACAGGTGGGAACCCACAGGGCTGGACTTGTGTACAGGAGAGGACCCAGTGAGTTGGGTTTGTGTGCAGGAATGGACCCAGTTGGCTGGGCTTGGGTGAAGGAAGGAACCCAGAGTGCTAGGCTTGGGTGCAACAGGGTAACTGAGTGGGCTGGGCTTGGGTGTAGAAGGGGGCCCAGTGGGCTGGGATTGTGTGCAGGAGGGGTACCCAGTGGGCTGAGATTGTGTGCATTGAAGTTCTGATGTGGTTCTGGGTTAAGAGTATGAGTACTGTACACTGAAGAGTCCCAAAGAGGATGAATCACATGTCTCTACTTTGTCATTCTCAGTCTATAGAGGATCAGACGTATAAGCCTATCTGAAAGATAATGTCTCTTCTGGCAAAGCCTTGCCAGCTTGACTTGCACAAGGAACTGCATAACCATGTTGGCTTGCTCTGGAAATAAGGCTCGAGAGTATACATACTGCATATGGCTTTGAGAGATGCACAAAAACCAAACTATTCATATTATTTCATCTCTCCTAGCATACTGGAGTAAATCCTATATACTGCTTTCCATGCAAATCACTTCTCTGGTATGCTGTAGAGCTAGAAACAGCAAAAAAAATCTAAGTTCAAATCTCAGTTAATTAATAACTGAGCTTTGCATTTTTAGCTAAAATATTTTCTAAGTCAAGTAAATGACTAACTCATAAGCTGTATTATGTTTAAGTTGAAAATAAAGTTAATTGATAACTACAATATTTTTCAAAGTCTGATTTCTCAACTAAAGCAGAAGTAAAAAAAATCCTCTACTAATGACTAGCTAGCAAGGGTTATACATTAGATGAGCAAACCTACTCAACCAATGGTCAAGCTTAAAGCTAATATTTTTAGTTATTTCCTACTGAAAAAGAAAACATTTGGTATTTGCTAACTCATTTTTCTTTTGTATGGACTGCCATGTTGTTTATGACTGCCCATACATTATTTTGTATAGTATTTGTTTTAATTGGCTTATCTTCGTTCTAGCTCTGTCTTGAACTGTGCTCAGATACATGGAAAACAGAGCAAGCAATAGGAAACATTTAATAAAAACACTGACAGTGTAAGTAATAGCTACATGAACTGGCAGTAGTTCAATTAATTTGTCTTTTAAGTTTGCTTTGGACATTTTCATTCTTGTGGATATCTTCATTATGAGGACTGTGTATACTGTAAGCATGAGAACTCTTAATGGACACAAGATTCTGTGCTATTGCACCACAGTAGTAACATGGTTACGGTGGTATAACAGCATTCTGACATCACTATAGTGGTACAATAGCACACTAAAGTGTATGGATTTCCATGCACAACACTGATCCACATATACAGTACTATAAACAGATACCATTGAAAATGAGACATTGTGTTTATCCCAAAAATGATCGGTGACTCAAAAGAGGCAGAGAAGCTAGTGGGTTTTGAAAAAGCTAGTACTACTTTTTTAAATGATGTTTTATTCAGTTTCAATATATACAAGTTCATACAGAAATTACTGTACTTGGTTTTGAGTATCAGCAATTGAGTAACATGAATATTAAGAGAAAACACTCAGCACAAAATGTTTGACCTGTGAGGGGCGAATCAATTTATAACAGGAAGACCTTCCATGTAAATAATAAAACCAGAAGAGCTATGTGCAGCAACGCCATGGACATAAATACATGGGGGTGATTTTCAAAAGGGATGGACACAGATGCAAATGCGCGTTGCATCCGCTTCTGCATCCATCCACTTACATCCAGGCAGCCCTTCTTCTAGTTTCAGAAATTGCACCCATTTACAACAAAAAGTCATAATCTGTGGCAGAAAATGGATGTAATTGTGAGTTGTGTCTAGTTCAAACTCAGCTGTGTCCAGTCGGATACAAACTTTGTATGCTAATAGACCCTCTAGTACTGTAGGTGGTTCAATAGTTGTTTTTTTTATTTGCAGATAATTCTTTTAATTGAAAAAAAGTTGAAATGTTTGTTTGTTTTGTTTGTTTAAACTGGTAAGACCATGGGCCAAAGACCCGTTTTCATGGGTGACCAGTGTACATGCAAAGAAATACATACAATAAGATAAAATACAGTAAAGTGTACAATACAATCATATATCAACACACATCCAAAAAAACAATTCAATAAAACATTTACACTGACTCTCAACTATTAAATACTCTCTAAAGTATGCAACAGTTACACAGGTATGCAATACAGGCAGAGTATATCAGGTTTGAACAGTGTCAGAGTCATTACATACAGTACAAGCAGCCGAATGTTAACAAACCCAGGTAGGTCTATATGGATGTTGCATTGTGATCAGGAACAAGCATAAATTCTAATTGTATATTATATGTTGGACATTATCTGCAGGGGCTTAATGCTCATGGGAAAGAACAGGTCATCAGCAAGACAAAAGCAGGAGTGGGGCAGGAGGGAAACATTAAACAAGGGTCATCATTCCTGTCCAGATCATTCCATGGGGACTGTGCACCATTTGTGACTCAGGTGGGATTCATAAAGGAGTATCTGGAAGTTAGAAAGGGTTCTCATAGGACCTGGCATTAGGGTAATGAGTTCTTAAAATGGGTCATACTGTCTAGGGTAGATAAGCACCAGACTGCAGCTAATATTGGGAAGCAGTGAGAAAATCCTTTGTCCTCCAACACCTGAGTATCAGACTCCTTGCCTCAATGCTCACCTTCATGCCCTCAAAGCCCTACTTAACAAGCTCCCACCTTACATTGCTTTCCTTTGTCTTCAAATGTGCAGCCATTATACCCTCAGAAAAAGTATATAATCCTCCCAGACATCCCCAGATTCTATGCCCTCTATTGCAAAGCTACAACTAGTCATGCCATCCCAAACACCTGGAATACAATACAGGCCTCAACCAATCAGAACTAGATTCCTTAAACTACTTTAAATCCTTGTTTAACAAGGCACTTCTGGATACTTGCCATTGCCACCTTAGCTAGCACATCCAGCTTTGACAAAGCTAGTTTAATATGCACTTATCCATGTTGAACCATTCCCCTCTTTTGACTTTTAGCTACTGTTAGAACTTCTCCCTATCCTACTGTATCTATTAGAACATCAGTACATATAGTAATATTATTATACTGCTCGCCTGTATTGAATGGCTTACTGTCTCTGCAATACAACTGTATTGCATACCATTTTTGACTGTCTTTCTAGTGTAGTTGTATTGTATGCTAGTTAATGTAACTGTATTTTATTGTCCGCCAATTTTGAGTATTGTATATTGTTATCACCTTGTCTTAACAGGACCTCTTTGTAAATGAGCATGCTCAATGGAGTTTTCCTTCCAATAAACTTGAACTTGAACTCATGAGCCAATGTAAGTGATGCTTCTTAAGGGCCCATGCAGGAGAGAGAATGCCCAGGATGAAAAGCTGTAGGGACAAGGGAAAGGCCCTGTCCAGGATATCACAACAGCATTTGTGTAGCTGTACCCAGAAGTTGCCTACCTCAGAGCAGTTCCAGATCATACATAACAAATCAGCCCCCCAGAAACTGCCAACGCCAACAAATATCATGGCTCAGGAGCCAAGGAGATTTGAATTTGACAGGGGTAGGGTACTACATGTGCATGAGTTTGTTCTGAATAAGTAAGCTTCTCAAGTCTGGGCAAGCCTTATAAATAATGCACCAGAGCTGAGACCAGAGTGGTTTCGGGATATCCTGCCCTAATGCCTGTGATCATTTGGCCAGGGGCCTGTCTGAGGGATCAGGGGCCCTGTTGATTATGGATTTGTAGATCAAACCTGCCCTGTTCCTGGGGGCTTTGAGCCAGGGAAGTAACATCTTAGGGGGGTTAGCAACGGGGTACAGCTGTGGGAGGTTCTGAAGTAATCTGCCATAGCTCTATGGATTTGCAGACAACTTCAGAAGTCACCTTTGGGCAGATCAAAGCACCTCTGAAGGTTGTCAAATGAATCCAAGTGTGTAGAATTCAGAGCCTGTAAGTCAGAGACACATGTTCTAACAGGTTGGGACACATTGCTGCTTTGAAAATAGCAATAGATGCATCTTTGGCAGATCTTTTGAAAATCCTGCCCATACTGTTTAAACAACACTGTTCATTCCAAGGGAACAAGCTCCTGAAAGTTTTAATTTATGATTCAATGAGTCCTGATTTGAAATTAGCAGTCCAGAGTTGTGTACATGATAATGCACCATAAGGAACTAAAGCACAGAACATGCACCCTTCCTTACTATTTTATGACATTTGCAAATATATCCCCTAGTGATAAACATTCCATATAACTAGGTAATCATACATATTAATAAAAAAGTGGTCTCTGTAATGAGAAACAGAGAGCAAATCAGAAAGTAATATGTTTATGCGGGACTATAAAACTGTCTCAATTAACTTGCATGACAACCTCAACTTATAAATATCACCAGGCTAGCTAAATGGTTTTGCTTTTGATTATTAAACAGATAAACAGAAACATGTAAAGCACATTTACCTCTTGCTTTGTACAAGGAACAGTGATGCAGGTGTGCATATAACGTAGAACCATCAGTCGGAAGGATAATAATGTTATCAGGACATCTCCCTTTTATAAAACCAACTTGATCTTTATGAATTAATTTACTGATAACATTTTGAAGCCACATTGCTAAGGTTTTTTCCTAATATTTTACAATCAACACTGAGTAATGAAACTGGTCTGTAATTTGCATGAACTGAACTTTATCTTTTTTTTGGAATCATGATTGGATTTGGCTCTTTATGTATACTATTTTGGTTTGGAGGTCTTTTTTATGTTTCCTTGTGGTTGCACAAGAAATATTTTGTTACAAAGAATGGCATTTCAGGGGTGTGTCACTGACCAGCCCATGCAAAGCAATCTACATTGGGCTTGTCCCTAACAGACCAATGATCACACAAGCTAACTATGACAGTGGTCACATTTTCATGGGTAGAAACTTTGTGTACTCAAAAGGACTGAAACACTCCAATGAGAAAGCGCTTCAGTACTCTCATTCGCATCTAGCAGACCAACAAGCAGCTGAGCGGCTTTATGACTTTGTGGATCATGTCAGTCGAGCCGGACACTCAGCTTTGTTTTATATGTTCCTCTGATATTTTGTTTCTGTTTCCTTTCAGCAAATACTGTACCCCGTAAATTTAAATATGTACGCCTAAATATTACATTTGGTGATGTTGGTGGCAAGCCAAGGGGTACACTCTGTCACGAAGGAGTGTGGAAAAATATTGCTGCTAAGTAAAACGCATTGCCCATTCTTAAATAGTGTTCTGAACTGCACAATCTGATGCCCCTTTCAAACCGAGCACTGCAGGGACAAGGAGTGCAATGATATTGGTACTAACAGCAGGACTGTGCTGACTTACAACTTGAACTCTTGGAAATAGGAATCTTTACCTGCGTTGCTCTCCTCAACCTGCATCCCTTTCCTCCAAACCAACTCTCGAGTCCTCTTTAGATAAATCCCATCATAAAAGAAAACTTTTTTTAACTTTCCAGTTTCAGTGTAAAAGTAGAAGACAAAATAGCAGTGCCACTGTTTGTGCTTTGTAGTTTATATATATCTCACACTCCTCAGAGGAACCTTAAATGTGTTTTCCTGTATCCTAATGATTTTTTTTTTCTTTCTGTTGCAGGCTAAATATTTTGTTGTAAATTAGTCTCAAAGCAGTGGAGCCTGGGTCTGTGTATGCCGACACTCTCTACCCCCTACGATGGTGGCGTCTGGAGATGATATTATAGAATGAGGTGGTGATGTCCAGCTGGAGAGCTCTTACATTCACTCTCTATGGGTTCTCCAGACTCTCATTCAGTTGTGATATCTTAATGTTCAAGAAAGTCTTGCTCTTACTGAGTAACTCTGCTCCCATTTCTCAGCCTCCAGCCACTGCTACCTTTCGGGAGACTTCACCTCACTCCCCTTGCAGAAACACCCCCACCCTCTCCTGGCAACTGACAGTGCAGAACTCCTGTAATTGCAAATACATTGCAGCACACATGCACACAGTTAGCAGGGAGCTGCTGGCTTTCAGGCAAGAAACACGCACACATGTAAGTTTCTTTCCTTACTAATATCAAGTTAACAGTATTTTTTTATTTGTAGGTGGAAATTTTACTGAGCAAATTTACTGGCATACCACATTTTCATTGGTGGGAGTTTTATGGCATGAGCTGCAAGATTTTTGTATTTGTAACTGTCAGTGGTGAAAACTGGGGATCGTGAATTTAGATCAGCAGTGGCAGATACGGCTGACAACACTTTCTTCAGACTTTTTCCAGGGTGAACATTCATACCCCACACCCCACCCACTCCATTTCTATATCTGTCCCCGGTCAGGAATGGGACGTGGAATCAAAACATGTTTAATCACACCATGTCAGAAAAAAAGTTAGGAAGGACTGACTGCTGTAGTGGAAATGTGTCTCCTCAATACAGGACAGTGTGCAACCCTGTAAACTATACACAGCCAAAATTTAATAAAACAAAAGAAAGCAAGTTCTGAGAAACGATGTTTCCTGCATTAAAGGCAAAGAGTCCCTGAACTAATTTCTAGTTGGTACATCCTCCCCAAAGTCGCTTTTCAGTAGTGTGTATTCAGTCAAGAAAAGGGAAGGAACCTATTAAAGTGTTGGATAAACAGTCTCATCAGTCAATGGAAAGGCTATAGCCTGTTGTTCAATGGGGGGAAATTGCTCCTCCACCACTCCTTACTTAAGCACTAGGCCACCTCCCGCTCTGCTTCAAGTATTTCAGCAGCCCGGCTGCATGGCTGGCTGGCTGTGGGCTTCTTCCCTGCTTCTTGTTTTGCTGGCTTTCCCCTTGTCCTTGCTGTTTGGCTGCATCTCTTTCTCCCTCCTGCTTGTCCTGCTTGCCTGTTTCTGTTTTTGTTTTACCTGCTGCTGTTCTGCCCCCCCCCCCGTGTGCTTGCCCCTCATTGTGCATTCCTTATTCCTCTCCCCCGCCTGCTTCCAGTACCTTTTCTGTTTTCCTTTTGGGCTCTCCTTCCCGGTCAGCTGCCATACTGCCATGCTATAGTTCTACCACTGCTTCAGCGCTTGGGCTCGCATTTCCTTGCTCAGGTTCTGCTCCCCTAGCCCTTCATTTTCTCCTCCAGCTGCTCAGCTTTCTTCATGCTACCTGCTTTTGCTGTTGCTTCCTCCAGGCTTGCTACCCTATGCTGTGGGCTCGCCTGCATATTGCCTGCTCTGACAGAGTCCGAATAGCCTCCCACAAATCTTCCTGATGCATGGTTCACTGCTATTTTTACAGCCCTTTGTGCTGGGGGGATCCTCTCCTGCTGTACCACTCTTTCATCCTTTCTGACACACTGCAGTGGCTGACCACTCTTTAGGAACTCCATACTGTGACTATTTTAAAAATTTATTGCATACACATTTTGGGGTACTTGCTTAAGGATCGGAACAATGCTAACCATTACATTCCTCAACAACAGGTTACAATTTTGAATTCCTGGGAGTCCAATATAACTGTCTTTACAGCATCAACCACATTCGTAAAAAATAACTACAGGTTAGGCACTGCATACTATAGAGTCCTGCAGCCTCAATTTAAGTTATATTCATTCGCCTTAAATCATTCTAGCTACTCAGTCTGATGAATGGATGCACACTTATTTCAGGGGTCATTTTTCAGCTGCCTTTTGTTTTTGGTGTGCTGAGGTTCTTGCACAATAATGCATCTCTATCTCAAATTTACATATTTTAGAACCAGAAATAACAGAGGCTATTAAACTGAAGCTATTTACAGTGGCATCCTAACTACAGATGTTACAGTTTCGCTTACTCATTATTCCCTTCATCAAGAGGACATTAAGGTGCACAGTGCTTCTATCTGGGCTACCTTGGTCATGCCTCCTCATTTTCTGCCCTGCAACACCTTTGGTCCAAAATCATGGACTCCCCTCATGTCCCTCTCCATTTATTCCAGTCTTCATATCCCTCTCCCTTGTATGTACTTGGACAAGTCCCCCTACATGGTTTATGTTTATTACCCCACTACCGGACCGGAGGGGTTGTCATTCTCAATATTCTTTCACCACCTCTTAGCAGTGTGATACTTTGTGGTGTTGTCCATATCTATCAGTATTTATGCTAGTCATACCACTACTGAATCTGTGTTGTCATCCAGGAATATGCCTAACCTATTAAAAGCTCTAGCATTTCCTATTTGCCCAGGATCATGTGACCAGACTTCCACCATGTATTCAATTTCCCACTGCAGCACTTCAAACGGCATGAATCTCTTCGGCTATGTGTGTCCAGTGTGTTCCCATCCCATACTGCCACACTGCACCAGGGGGCCCCTCGCATAACACAACTGCTTCTACTCCCAGACCATCCATCACTGGCAACGAAGTAGGCATTTACTTAAGGCATGATGGCAATTTAACTTCAGGTGGACTCTTCGAATCTGGCACCTCTTCCATGGTGAAGGTGGACCACATGGGATCTCACCTTCCCAATCTCGTACTGTTGAGTGATATGGTGATGGCGGACCATGTGGGTCCTGCCATCTCTATCATGCACTACTTGATGAAAGGAATTGCATTACTTGTATATGGTGATGGTGGACCATGTGGGGTCCTGATATCCCTATCATGCACTATCGCTTACATACATAGGCACTATACCATGATGGACACCTGGAGTTCCACCATCCACTCAATGTCTAGTCAATGGATTCAACTCATGGTTCCATTTAGTTCCCCTTATCAGCATAATGGATTCCTTCAGGTCTTGTCCTCCTAACTTGGAACCATACTATTACTGCGACAACAGACTGCGGCAGTCCTACAGCTGTACCTTAACCAGCCCATTCTACAGTGATGGTGGAGCATGTGGGGTCCCGCCATCCTGCACATACTCTACTCCATTCTATGGCGATGGTGAGCCATGTGGGGGTCACACCATCCCAAGCATCCCCTTTCAAGCATACGGTGATGGCGGACCACATGGGGTCCCATCATCACTTCTCCTATATGTCTTTTAGCAGCCCTCTTCTTATTTCTTATCTTCCATCCAGCTACGGCGGCCCTCGTTTTACCCTCAACTAAGTAATAGGAGAATGATGATGGACTTATTGGACTATGTTACTCAGCATTTCAGTCATGCAGGTACCTTCCGCTATATGCTCAACGCAACTTCGTTGGACTCTCCTTCCTCTATCTGCATCTGTCACTTTGCCAGTGATGGTGAGTCTTCACTGCCTCTCCTCACAAGCATCATTCTATAGAATTCATGAATCCTGTGGAGTCTATCCATCCCACCATTTCATAGTTTTCCTCTTCAGGATGTTAATCCTTTACTATAACTGACTTCATCTTGCATTATTGCAGACCCTCAAGGTCTGCTTTCTCAGTACTGACCACCAAGACTTTCAGTCACTTACATACAACTCTTCCTTCATCTGGCTTCTATGGGAATTAATTCCCCAGCTAGCCTACCTTTGAGCCTACTATCATCATCATCACAGTCCAATGCATATCATTTCCGTAGCGATGGTGGACCACGTGGGATCCTGCCATCCTATTTCCATATGCCTCATGACGGGCTGTATTGGTTCTTGCATGTCATGTCAGTTTGCCACATCACATCTCATCCTTCATATCTTGCATTATTCCAGGTGACTACAATGGCAGACCATGTGGGCTCTTGCCATTCCAACAAAGACTATTGCCTTCCTATCTCGGATTAAGCTCATAATACAATGAAGGTGAAACTGCTTCAGGTTACAGCCATTTCAACAACCAGCCCAACTGTACAGCCCTATCTAGTATCCAAAGGCCATGCTATGGATCTACAGCAATCATCTATCTCAAACTCAGATTAACCCTTGTCACAGCATCCGGTCATCATTCCAGCTGGTATTCCATCTGCTTGAACTTTCATCTGCAACATCGACTTCCTGCTCATCGTCCTGGAATAGGACTCTTCAACCTGCATCATTGGACAGAACTCCTGGACATAACCATACTTAAACCTAAGCACCATTCAGGATTATTCTCCTCTTGGTATGCCCAGAGGATGGGCAGCTCAGTAGCCATGGGTCCTCGGAGGTTCCCCCCAAGAATTTTTTCCTCTCCCGCATGCTACTGATCACACTCTCTGGAGTTGGAGAAGGTAGTCACTCGCTACTTCTTTTGGGGCTTTAAGTCTACACCTACCCACTATCCTACTCAGCATGGGATGTGAAGAAGCACCAAAGCTCACGTTATAAACACCAAGCATATTCCAGTCAGCTCATAAGTATACACAAGCACTAAGCTATTTGCCACACATTGAACTGTACTAAGGTTTGTGGCTTTAGAGTTTGAGTCCATGTCCACCTCTTCCTTAACTCCAGTAGTCACAGCAAGCTTTAACAGACTTGCTCACTGAATGGAGATGGGTGTTAAAACTTTTTTTAAGTACCTCTGTGATTTATTTGAGAGGGGACTTTATATTAGAATAAAGGATGGTGATGTGTGAGTAACAAGGTGAAAATTCAGTAGTGGAGTTTATGAAACATTATAATCGGCTGAGTGGATTGTGATGTTCCCTAAACCCCCAAGATTGAATTGTCACCTTGTAACTCACACTTCCATATCATTTTTATGTTTCCTTGCACTTGTGTAAGAAACTGCTATCACCCTGCTGTTTCTGCTCGTTCCCTCATGCAAGAATATGCCATTGTAACTAAATGGGTTTTCCCTGTACAAATGTTTGTAACCACATGTGTTTGCTAAACTATGTAACTCGTATGCTGTAACAAAGACTTTGTTATGTATTTGTCCTCAATGTGACAAGGTACCTTTGGAAATGAGCCTCTGGCTCAAAGGTTGTAAATTGATGTATAAATAAATAAATATATAAATGTTTTGTTACAAAGAACAGCATTTCAGCAGTGTATCACTGACCAGCCCAATATAGGGCAAGCTACATTGGGCTCAACCCTGACAGACCAACGACAACCCAAGCTAAGTATGACGGTGGTCATAGTTTCATGGGCAGAAACTTTGTGTCCTTGAAAGGACTGAAATGCTCCAATGAAATAGCACTTCAGTAATCTCATTTGCATAAAGCCATACAGTAAGCAGCTGAGGGCTTTATGACTTTGTGGATTGTGTCAGTCGAGCCAGACACTGTCAGCTTTGTTTATTATGTTCCCCTGATATTTTACTTCTGTTCCCTTTCAGCAAATACTGTGCCCCCAAAATGGAAATGTATACACCTAAATATTACAGTTATAAATAATTTTATTTAAAAATGCATTTAGCTTGGAATGACTTTATGTGCCATCAGTTAACTACTGCTCCATCGCATCCACGGTGATGTCAGTGCCAAGCCAAGGGATACACTCGTTCATGAAGGAGTGTGGAAAAAATATTGATGCTGAGTAAAATACATTGCCCATTCCTAAATAGTTTTCTGAACTGTACAATCTGATGCCCATTTCAAACCGAGCACTATAAAAGTGGGAATTTACTGTTTGAAAATGCAAACCGAGAATCTGGACATGATCAAACAGTAAATTCCCGCACTTTTAGTGCTCAGTTTGAAATGGGCATCAGATTGTGCAGTTCAGAAAACTATTTAAAATTGGAAGTGCATTTTACTTAGCAGTGATATTTTTTTACACACTCTTTCATGAACGAATGTACCAATTAGCTCTGCGCCAACATCACTGTGGACGCACAGGTGCAGCAGTTGAAACTGCACATGAGATCAGTCCAAGCAAAATGTGATATTAAACAAAATAACTGATAAATGTAATATTTAGGGAGATCAAAGAACACTTTTCGATTTGAGGGGCACAGTATGTGGCACCAGCTTCTAAACAGATTCTTTGAGAAGTCTCTCTGTGGCATTGACTTTTAAACAGCAGTCCCTTTGAGAAGTTTGTGGCAACAACTTTTGAAGAGCAGGTACTTCCAGTATACGTGTCACCAACTTTTAAACAGCAGTACCTTTGATAAACAGTGTGTAGCACAACTTGGTCCCTACTTGCTCTCCCATGGAATTTAAATACAAGCGAGTAAAGTACCATGTTTACTGGAGTGCGGCATACATGAGGTACCATATCTGCAGAAAAATTAGGAGGGCACCAAAACAACATCTAGCTATCTAGTAGTCAGAGGCTGTAATCTGACCAAATTAGGGATGGGAGAAGCAGTTCTCTTATTGGGGCCTATGCATAAAAGTGCAGAGTGGCTACGCACCATGCTGGGGGTGGGAGTGGGGCATGCCAGCACTATGAGTCATGCACAAAGGCACATAGTGCCTTCCACGTTGGGGGGGAGGTGTAATTGTCTGTAGGTTTTGGCAGGGGAAACCCTGCTGTCAGTGCTGTATGTACTGCAGTGCACACAAACATCCACCTGGTCCATCACACACGGTACCCTGCACCCGTCCCCGTGCCCACCCACCCATCCACCCCAGCACACAACTGTGACACTCTCCATCACTGCCCCCCCCACAAAAGGGGGGCACCGGTCCCAGGAATGCAGTATACTCCCCCAAGGCTCCATAGCCTCATCCCCATACATTACCACCCCTGTAGAGGTGCTTCCAACATAACAGACAGTGGGAACACATACCAGGTGCTGTGATATGAAGAACAACCCCTGTCACCATCCATATGCTGGCAAGCCTCTTGTAGCGGGCACTGTCTGCCCAGCTTGGTAGAGCCCCCTGACCCTCTGTCCCATTCCCCTGAATCTCAGTGGTAGTCTGTGGATCCTGCCACTCCAACGGCACCAACATCCCCGCCTGTACCTGCATAGTCAGTGCCGTGGCCAGACAGCCATCAGAAAATCCCTCCGCACACCTCCTCGGCTGCTGGCCATCCACATGATGCTGGGAGCACATACCCTTTTTACAGGAGCACATTCCCAGCAGTATTTGGATGGCCAGCAGCCAAGGAAGTGTGTGAAGGGATGTGCTGCTGGCCATCTGGCAGCGGCACCAAGTATGCAGGTACAGGTGGGGATGCTGGTGCCTCAGGGGGAGTGGGGAGCTCCTGACTACCATTGAAGGTCGGGGGGGATGGGACCGGGGGTTGGGTGTGTGGGACCATGGCACCAGGATGGGGCAGCAATGGGTGGAGGGAGAAGCTGTGATGCCACACACTGGGCTGCCATGTGTGGGGGTGGGGAGTGTATCGTCTGCTGGAGGGAAGGCGTGGCATGTGTGAAGGGGCACTGCTACACAGGTGCTGGGGCTGCTGATAGGGTATTTCTAGACTCTGGAATGATTAGGGGCTTGAGTCCCTACCCCTCCCACCAATTGTAAGGACACACAAATATGCCAGGGGTTAGTCTAAGGACTTGAGGTGTTTTGTTTGTGGCTAATTTATTAGGATGCCAGAATCCAGCCTCACATGCCCAGCCCTAGAGATGCCCCAGCCTTCCATGTATTGGATGGGAGCAGACGCAACGTGGCAGGTGGCAGTCATGCTCCAAGGGCTAAGCCATGGGGTCTGCTACAAGATGGGGCATAGCCACATGGGTCTGGGTGTCCACTGGTGCAATTCACGAACCTTGGACCCATAACCTGCCACACAAGGGATCCACTTTGGACCCAGGATGGGCATCCAACTGGATGCCCGGCTGGGTCCTCGACCCTGACCCTGGCTGGCCTGCAGAGTCCTGTGCACTGGGGGGTGGAGCCATGGACAGGTGGTGACTGCTGATGGCTATGGCTGGTGAACACCTGTCCCCAAGTGTGGAGCAACATGGGCAGGATATGAACCGCCGGTGTTCAATTCCCACCTGGTAGTGCATAGGCCCCATTGCTTGTAAACTGCTTTGGCATACAATGCATATGAAAACCACTATTTAAATGCTGAGTTTTCTTCATCTTCTTCCCTAACAGTGATGGGGTTAATTTGCATAGGCATCCAATATCAGCTGTGACTAATTGATAACAGTAGATGGGGCTGTCAGAAACAGAAGGTGGGAGGAGGTACTTGAGAGTTAAGGACAGCTCGGAGAGAAGAGAAACCCTTTTCTTTGTCCCTTTTCCCAGGTCAGTGGCTACAACTCCTGTTTATTATGTGTCCTTGCTCTTGCACAAGAAATGTTCTGTTACAAAGAACGGCATTCCATGGTTGTGTCACTGACCAGCTCAATGCAGGGCAAGCTACATTGGGCTCATCCCCGACACACTGATGGCCACCAAAGCTAATATGACGGTGGTCATAGTTTCGTGGGTGGAATCTTTGTGTACTTGAAAGGACTGAAGGGCTCCAAAGAGATAGCAATTCAGTACTCTCATTTGCATAAAGCTAGCTGGCAAGTAGCTGAGCGGCTTTATGACTTTGTGGATCATCATGCAAGGAAACAATTTGGCATTGACAAATGCTTGTTTTTAGTCTGTAAACACGCAGTTGTCCATCTTTTTCCTGTTTCCAAATAAGACTTGTTTCCAATATAAGACAAAGTCCACCTTTTCTGACTCTAACTTATTAATTTCATATTTTAACAAAATAATTTTACAGTAAATCCCTTCATTTTTAGAACAGTCATCTTTGTGCCCATCTTCAAACAGCCTCAACAGATTTTCAAGGGTCATCTTTGTGCTTATCTTCAAGCAGCCTTAACATATTTTCTTCACTTTCCAGATGAGCTTTTTTCTCTTTTTTTTCAGATTAGGGAGAAAAAAATGTTTTTTTTCTAATGCCCCCTTTATGCCCTCTAAATTCAAGCATTTGTAGTCTGACCAATAGCATATACTAAAAAAACTTACTTCCTCCCTTGTCCACTCACAAAAGTTCTTGCTTTTTAATAACAAATAGTTAAAGCTCCACATACTGTATTGAGTCCCTGTCTTCCCAAATTCTTTTTTTTTATCATATCAGATTTTTTTGCACCTCTGCCTGGCTGCCCTAATCTGACCAACCCCCCCAGCCCCATCTCCTGGAATAACCGGGACTTACATTATGACCAGCCTGGGAGAGGTACCTGCGGGGAGTCGGTCACCATCCTGCAACCGGCAATGTTTTCTCCTCCTTGGTTTTCTCCCAGGGACCCCAGGAGTGGGTATGCATGCATATGGAGGCACGCATTAGTCCCATGGCCCAAGTGACTCCCCTTTCCTCCAACCCCATTGGCCTAGCGCCAGGCTCCTCACCTGGCCCATGCTGTC
Source organism: Neoceratodus forsteri (assembly GCA_016271365.2). Taxonomy (NCBI): domain Eukaryota; kingdom Metazoa; phylum Chordata; order Ceratodontiformes; family Ceratodontidae; genus Neoceratodus; species Neoceratodus forsteri. The sequence continues at coordinate 511,406,677 of JADMNL010000023.1, read as the reverse complement.
CCCAGCCACCAGCAGGTGGCAGCCATCAGCAAAGAGGAGCCATCGCACCTCCCCAGAGAGGAGAGGAGAGTGTGCCTGTCGGTAGCTCCATGCAGCTCCACTCTCCCCCCATTGCCAACCTCTGATGGCCCGGGCTCGCTCCCGAACCTGGGTTGCCAGTATGACATGAGGTTAGGGGTCCAGCGCCTTAGCCCTCAGTGCCACCGGGCCAGCTCTGTCTTCCCAAATTATTATGATGGATGCCTTGACAGGATTGCTATCAGAGATAGTACCTGTGCCTGTGCCTGTCAATCAATGATCCAATATCATCACTAAGAGGTTTAGCAAGTAGAATAAAATCAGTTCTGCTATATGAATTATTTAAGTAGCAAATGTAATCCTCTGAGTAGAATTTACCATTCTCCATGAATTCACTAACCCAAGACTGCTATTAGATCAATATTGATTTTTCTTGATCTAGCTTTACTATCTCTAGCTACAGAATTGCTCCTATTAAGACAAACATCTAATGAATATTAAAAATCACCACCTACAAACATCTTGCTAGTTTTTTTGTAGATTTATCTCCCCTTGATTCTGATAAGCTGTTAAACAGTTTTTCTAGGGGTGCTGCCAAATCCTGGATCAACTCTTTCAACACCCATGGATGAATCCCAATAGGTATGGGAGATTTGTCTTTAGTGTATGGTGGAATGTTGTTCTGCAAGGAAATCCATGCCCAGAATAGGGTTATAATGTATGGTCAAACTTTATTATTAATCAATTTCAATTAATTTATAGTGTTATACTACCGACGTGACATCCTGATGTTGTTATACCATCATGAGCATGCCACATCAATGATACAACATAGACTGTGTTCACGCATGCATGTCCTGGACACTGTAATGTGTTTGCACATGCGGCGATCCATGAACCCCATTCAACAATGGCCACAGCGGTGAGAAAGAAACACCATGGGGAGGGGAGATCCAAACGTGAGTGCAATGGTCAACCTAAATTCCTCTTAAGAGTGGACCATACACTATGAAAGACAATGTATGGTCCACTATCAGTAACTAGCCTGTAACCAACTCAAGGTTGCCATCGTGACTTAAACCTCTCGAGCTTCATTCTCGAGGTTTGCACGGCTGCCATTGCAACCTTTCAATAGTTACACAAGCTTGTTACCAATAGATGACCATACATTATCCTCTATGTTGTGCTGCAGTAGTGACAGCAATGTGTTTTTGTGCTGCAGTAGTGATGTCACTACTGCAGCACGACTTAGACTCCCCTGCACATCTGCTTCCCTCTTATCGATCAAGCTGGAAGCAGTTTTTTTAAGCTTGAACTTACTGAAACAGCTGGAGCTGCAGCTGCATGACTAGTCACATGCTGAATCAGTAATTTGAGCCCACTGCCCACCACCAACCATCAAGTGCCTCACCCGCAATTGTAGATTCACTAAAGGGAAGCACAGTGTCTGAAATGGGAATGGATGCCCATACACTGTAAAAGATAATGTATGGGCATCCATACACAGACAAGCTTATGTCTTCATCTCAAGTTTTCTATCGCAACCAGGGAACCTCTCAAGTTTCCATGTTGCAATAGAAACCTTTCAATGCAGACATAGGCTAGTTGGGTATGGTTGCCAGTACAGTGTCAGCTATATTGTTAGATTTCACAGCCATTTGCTCACTCTTTCCACAGACATTGTCCTCTCTCTATCCTTTGCTCCATGGGACCCCTTAATTTTACCCTGCTTTCAGGTAGGGGAGTTTATGGGAAGACTAGATGGGCCGAGGGGTCCTTTTCTGCGATCAGATTTCTATGATTCTATGAATGCAGAACCGAAAAGGTTGGTGAGGATATCTGCCTTGTCTATATTGTGTTCAATACTCACCCCATCCTTCCTGATCCTTTTACTGTTCGCGTCATCTGTCCATCCTCCCTTATGTAGCTGAAAAAAAGTGTTATTATTCTTTTTAACCCCTTCTGCGATTCTAAATTTTATTTTAGCTGTTAACTCCCTCACTGTTTTTTTTTTGCTACTTCACATTTCCCCTTGTAATGCTTCATATTACCTTCAATCTGGTCTGCTTTATATCTCCTAAAGATATTTTTATTTCCCCTGTTGCTGCCTTTAATTGGTATTTGAACCAAATGAGCTTCTTATGTATTATACAGTTTGTAAAATATCTGACCCAGTTCCATGTGGCCCCAATAACTCATTGTTGATTTCTATTTGTTCTCCACTTCTGCCACCTCTTTTATTCCATTCATCCTGTCCACTATCTCCCTCCATCCTGTCAAAATCTGCCTACCTGAAGTCAGGGATCATAATGCTGGAGTTTTACTGCTGAATCACCAGTATGATGTTAAAACGTATGGCTTTATGGTCACATTGCCCTAAGGTGTCCTTTTCACTGCTTTTTCTGAAGTTAACATCTACCCAAGTTTCCCATGTGTCCTACTGCCCACCCAGGCCTCATAAATTCCTGCTGCTGCTATGTTGCACAATGTGTGTTGATATGCATAAGTTATGTACCTTTTTTGTATCTGCTTGGAACCTTCCTCTGCTATTTTGCTTATGTATTATTGTTATTCACAATGTCTTGTACAATTTTATACCTGCCTGTATAACCTGCTACTTGCCTGCCTGTCTTTATGCACTTATGAATTATAATTCTGCATTATTACACTGTACTTGCACCTCCTTTCCCCCCTCCCCCAGGTCACACCTGGAAATGAGCCTTGACTCAGTGTGTCTCTCCCAGTTACCAATCCTTAAATAAATAAAACACTAAATTTCCTTCAATATTCTACTTAGACATTACAAAGTCATGACTGCATTCTCTAATTGCCTCTCTCACCCATGGACTCAGGGAGCAGTCCTGCATTGCCTGCAAGAATTTCTGTCTATTTGGGGTTTTGGCTTTCTCAATCTAAATCAGGAAGTTTAAAGTCACTTATGAGAACTATATTGCTCATTCTGACTACCTTTCTAATTTCTCACTAGCTGGATAGTTTGATACCTTATACTGGACTAATGTATGTCTTTGAACAAAGATGGTATAATACAGAAGCTATTGGGGACTGCAGGTCTCTTCTTCAGGTGAATAGCCTTTCACTAAGTGATTTCTCACTCCAACTGTAAGCCTAATTCCATAGATCTGTTGAGAAACTTACAGATCACACCTGCCCTCAAGTTTCCACCCCTACGGTCTTACACCTGCACTCATAAGGATTCTAGCTCCCCTCTCTTCTTCACAATCCTTGTCTCTGTTACTCTGAGAGAATCCCTGACATACTGACACTCCATGCCCTTTCGTTCTCTCTATTCTCTCTATCCCTCCTGAACAGGGCATAGCCAGAGACTGTAAGATCCCAACAATTATTTTGTGATGTCCATGTGTTAAAATACCTAGCTCATCTGCAATAGTGTTGTCACAAAGTCCTACATTTTATTCCTTAAGCTCGTGGCATTTGCATAGGGATCTTCCATTGCCCCCTCTTCCTTGACCTGTCCTTTCTTTATTTGATCCCTATCTTCTGCCTAGTTCCTTTGGGTCCTTTGCATGTCCTGATTTTCCCCTACTACCCTCTAACTGCACTTTCTAAGACCTGTGCGAGTTAATGCAATGGTGTGACCAAGCACTGTCTTCCCCTCTCTTAGTTTAAAAACTTATTGATAGCCACATCTGGCACACTGCACTAATTCCTTCTGTTAGATAGCAGTCCATCATCCCTAAATAGACTGCTACCCTCCCAGATAGAACCCCACCACCCCAAGAAGTGATACCTCTTTCTCTGCCCCATCCTTTTAGCCATGTGTTGAACTCAGTAATTTTAATCTAACTGTTCTCTTTCTTACATGGCACTGATAGCACTCTAGAGAAAGTTACCATTTCTACTGCTACCTTCAGCTTCCTACCTATTACATGGAAACCGTCCATTAACCTCCTAATATTATATCTAGCCAGGCTATTGGTCCCTAAAGGGATGACCATGTCTGGCATCCCCACTTCAGCTCTGGTGAGGGCCTCCATCCAAGAATGACTTTGTTCATTGTCATCCCTGGAAGCCAACACATTGATCTTTCAGTAGAGTTTTAAGCACGTACCATGTGTTCAATCCCTCTTATTAGTGAACCTCCTAGTAGAAACGCTGTTTGCCTGCTGCTACTACTAGCCCCCTCCTTCTGAGCTCATCTGTTCCAGATATATTCTGCAACATATAGACACCACCTTTAACTTCTTGTTGAAGGTTGTGGATTGAACTGTTTCAGCTAGTAGGACAAAGTGGTTCATAGTACTCCAGCTGGGTCCCACACCCTACCTGGTGCCCCCATTTACTGTGATGATAATATAGTAACAAAGCCAGCTGACAAAAAGGGAGGGATAGTAATTATGGATTATGGGTTCTATAAAGACACGTGTTTGAGATTGTTGCAAGACACCAGAAATTATAGGAAATTAGATTTAGATCCAACTGGGATGCTAAAAAGGGAAACTGATAATCTATTAGGTGAACTAGTTCTAATGAATAGTCTAAAAACCTGGGGAGGAGACATTTTAACACAAAGATTTCCTTGAATACCGGTATTCTATTCTATACTGAAAATTCATAAAAACATTTTAACGCCTCCGGGATGACCCATAGTCTCGGGTATAGGCAGTCTCTTTGAACCAATCTCGAATTATATAAATTATCATCTCCAGCCATTAGTTGAAGCAATCCCAACCTATGTCAGGGATATTGGCCACTTTATTGAAATGCTAAAAGAAGTGAGTTTGAGAGGGGAAGAAAGGGCAAATACTATTTTGGTGACTGTTGATGTCTCCAATTTATACACATCAATACCACACAAGGAAGGAGTGGAAGCAAAGAGAGCACTTCTCGATACCAGGGATCCTTCTGGACATCCTAAAACAAGTACATTGGCTATGCTAGCAAATTTTATTTTATCATAAAATTACTTCAGGTTTGAACAAACATTATTTGAACAAGTATGAGGTACTGCCATGGGCTCCACCATGGCCCCGGCCTTTGCCAATGCCTATATGAGCACATTTGAAAATAAACATATACTAAATATAGTAACAACCCCTTTTTTTTGCAAATATTAAAATACATAAGAGATTTATAGATGATTTGTTTATCATATGGATTGGTAGTAATTCCGAACTTGAACAATTTTACGTCTATTTAAAAGCATATTCATCTAATATACAATTGATAATAAATTCAAGTAGGAAACAGATTCCTTAGTTGGATGTACCAATCAAATTTAGAGACTAGGGGTTGATCGCAGCCCTATATAGAAAGGAGACAGCAAGAAACACTATTCTGCATGCACAGAGCATCCACTCAGAGAAGCTGATTCAGAGTATCCCTTACTCACAATTTCTAAGGATCGGTAGAAACTGCACAATGGATTAGGATAGCAGCAGAGAATCAGAAAAAGCCAGAATGAGATTTAAAAATAGAGGCTATAGCAGTTCAGCACTTAATCAAGCTGAAAGAAGAATAGAGGGACTGACACAGCAAGTATTACTGCAAGGTGCAGGACAGACACCCAAAGATTCTAGACTGGGCTTTTAGTGTTAAGAATAATCACAAGATGAAAGAAATCAAGCACATAATAAATCATCATTTGCAATTAGTTAAGAATTACTCAGGGAGCAATCATGTGTTCAGAAGACCACTGCTGATGGCTGTAAAGAAGGTAACAACTATTAAAGACAGATTAGTGCATACAGTGCACCCACAAGGGAAAAAGAAGGAGGGAAGGCAATTGTTGTTGGGCCCCATTAGCCTTGGTATGGTCCCGTGTGGACATTGTTCGGTCTGCAGGCATACAAGTAAAAAAAATATTTTTAAACATCCCTACACTAACAAGGAATTTCCTATCAGACAGTTTGTCACATGTGTGACACTGCCGGAGTTATTTATGTCCTGCAGTGCCCATGTGACAGAATATATGTAGGTGAGATGACTCATGCATTAAAATCAAGAATCCAAGAACACAGATCAAATATTAGAAACAGAACCCCTACACCAGAATCCAAACATTTCCAAGAAGCAGGCCATACTGGGGCCTCCCTCAAGTTCTGGGGTATGGAAATAGTCTCACCCCAAGACAAAGGAGGACATTTAAAAAAATTGATGGAACAAGTTGAAAGTATGTGGATCTATTTGTTGGATGCCCTCAATCCACATTTTGGACTAAATAGGTAAATAAACTGGAACAGCTGTAGATTAAAATGAATACTGAATTTCAGAGTACGGGATATACTTTGATTGGTATGGACCAGAGAGGAACCAAGGAGTGATCACTGAGTTTCAGAAAAATAAAGTGTAAAAATGTCTATGGGGAAGCACAGTAGGGTAGATTGAGAACATTATATTCTTGTGCAGGAATTGTGAAATGCTGACAACACTAAAAAATAAAAATAATAAAAACATACACTTTAGAACAACATATATTAATAAACATAAAACAAAAAAAATAACTTTTGTTGCTTAAGAACTAGTTGGAGTCTTGCCAAGCCAATCAGGGGGTCAATGCTGAAGTTTCTTTTATCCCTCTGGGTGCCTGGTGGAGACACCCCTGTGGCCTCTGTTGAAAGAATATTTTAGAAATAGGCCTGTGGAAGTTTTTTTGAATAGATCTCTTAGAGTTTAAGTCCATTTTTTTAGGATAAATATATATTCATCCATTTTTTGGAATATATTAAAAAGTAGTAGGCTAAATATTGGCCCCAGTGCAGCTGTAGTGTCAGTGAAATTTCTACGTAATCAGTCCATGCAATAAGGAGTATGAAGGGAGAGGTGAGAGAAAGGAATGTCAGTTACAAATACCATGCTAAGTACATTTTAAGGCACACTGCGCATACACGGAAGAGCCCATTTGGTCTCCATGGAAATAACACAATAGTATTAATTCTCACTATAGGTGATGTCATCACTTGGGGCAGTCCAACAGTATAAAACACATAATGTTTTAAACAGGCGTGAACTCTTTGGGGGTTGGCATTCAACTGAGCAGCTAGCATCTCAGGTAAGGTATTTAAAATATAACTCAACTTCGGTAACTGAATACAAAGGAATAAAACAGAGTTAAAAACTATAATACACGAATGTAGACTAAATCAAGTTGTGAAACATATTGGGAACATGGAGTAACAGTTTGAGGGAGAATATAAGAGATACAAGATAGTGGTTTCACTGTTAAGGAATGTAACTACCTTGCACACACTGAGAGGAGGAAAAATAAAATTATATAACCGAAGGGTAGAAGTAAATTCCATCGCTTTAAGGCAAGAAATGCCCGATGTGCGAATATTATATGAAGTGAACATTCTTTAAAGTAAAATACTAGCTTTCCTGAGACATCATTTCTAGCTCACTTAAAAATACTCTACAGTAGAGCTTTTGAATAGAAAAAGGGGAGAGACAGGCTTATAGTGAGAATTAGGAATTCTGAGCATGTGCTGCTTACATAAATATCATAATGAAAAGTTTAAATGGGAGCGTGTGTCACCTGTGAGAATGCCTCTTCTAAGGTGATTTTTTATTTCACAGAATAGCAACCAATATATGGGGCATACACCTAAGACAACAATACACTGAGTCAAGCATCTAACTCCAACCCATGGTAAATGTTGTATATAATTAAATAACAATATGGATTTAAAAGTTTGACATAGTGATAATTGATTGAATGTTCATATTCGTGTTTGTTTCTAATAAGAAGGGGAACTGATGACTGAGATCAAATTCTAGTTAACTGAGGTTAATTGAACAGATGAAATTATATTGGTTTTACTAACTGATGCCCAGCTGAAGGTGGTCCAATATTTAGCGGATTAATAAAGATGGTTTTTACTGATGAGGCACTTGACACATTTAAATTCTATTCAATGGGGATTTTTTTATGGGAAACTTTGTACAGGGGCTGATGATTAGATATAAGAGGAGCACAATTGCCACATATGTAAATTCCAAATTTAAAGTGTCTGCTTTGTTCTTTTGTTATATAGATGAAACAAAAAGAGAAAAAAACGTATACAGAAATTTGAATATATCAGTGAGTTGGCTGGCTCACCACTGAGAAAGTGAATCAATTCATGATCCTTGAATTAAATTTAATTATAGAAAAGATTCCTCTGGTTGGATGACTAAAAAAATATTGTTTGTCGTTATATTACGAACATACAAACATATGAAATTGCCAGAATATACAGGCCATGTGGTCTAACTAGTCTGCTCGAGTGTGCAGCACTTCAGCCCATTAGACTGCAGCTGCCCCCCCATTAACTCTTCCCTCACCAAGCTGCCCCCTGGTATGTACTTTCCCCTTGAATTTGTCCCACCCCCTCTTGAAGCACCCCACAGTCTGCATTGATACAAGTTGCTCAGGCAGTGCATTCCATCCTGTTACCACTCTTTCAGTGAAGTAGTGCCTTCTCCTTTCCCTCCTGAATCTGCCCCCCTTTAACTTCAGGGAGTGCCCTCTGGTATCTCTTCTGTTATGGAGAGGGAACCCACTTTAAAAGCCTACTCTGTTCATCCCCTTTAGGTACTTGAAGGTCTCGATCATGTCCCCTCTCTCTTCTATCCTCCAGGGTATACACGTTGAACTCTTTTAGTCTTTCCTCATAAGTTCTATCCCCCAACCCCTGGATCATCTTTGTTGCTCTTTGCTGCACTGCCTCCAGTAGTTTGGGTCCCCTTTTCGAGTACGGGCGACAGAACTGCAAGCAGTACTCCAAGTGCAGCCTCGCCAGGGACCTGTACAGGGGCAATATGACTTTGCTACATCTGGATGTAATCCCCCTTGCTATGCATCCTAGCAACCTGTTAGCCTTAGCCGCTGCCTTCTTACACTGGGCCGAGTGGTTTAATTTCCTGGTCACCAGCACCCCCAGATCCTTCTCCTCGTTGGATGTGGACAGTTTGATAACATCCATCCAGTAGCTGTATCCTGGGTTTTTGGCTCTGAAATGCATCACCTTGCACTTCTTGGCATTGAACCCAAGTTTCCAGGTGTGCGACCACTCCTCGAGTCTTGCCAAGTCCTCCTGCAGTAATTTACCACCCTCCTCCCCATCCACCTCAGCACAGATCTTGGTGTCATCGGCTAAGAGGCTGATCTTATTCTTGATCCCAACTGCTATGTCTGCAATGAAAATGTTAAACAAGACTAGTTCCAGTACTGATCCCTGTGGGACACCACTTGTCACTTCCCTGGGCTCCGATGCTTCTCCCCCCAAAATACCCTCTGTTGCCTATCCTTCAGCAAGTCTTCTACCCATCGGGCTAACTTCCACCCTATACCAAGACTCCTCAACTTGCAGGTCAGCCTTCCGTGTGACACTGAATCAAAGGTCTTGCTGAAATCCAGGTAGACTAGATTTATCGCATGGCCCTTGTCCAGTGCCATCATGACCAAGTCAAAAAAATCAACCAAGTTTGTCTGACAGGATCTGTCAGCGATGAACCCATGCTGTCAGTCATCTTGCAGATCATTATCCACAAGAAACTGCACCAGCCTTTCTTTGAGGATAGATTCCATCAGTTTTCTCACAATTGCAGTGAGGCTTACCTATCTGTAGTTCCCTGGTTTGTCCTTGGGCCCACTTTTGTGGAGAGGTACCACATATGCCTCCCTCCACTCTCTGGGCACACATCCCTTATTTAGCGAGGTGTTGAACAGATCCACCAGTGGCTCTGCCAGGACCTTTACGAGCTCCCTCAGCACCCTGGGATGTACCCCATCTGGTCCAGGTGCCTTGTCTACCCTCAGGGACCTAAGGCCCTCCAGCACCCTTTCCACTGTGATGTGGTTGTCTCACCCCCCCATGCCTGCACCCCTTTCTCTGCAGGAATGGGTCCATCCCTCTCCCTTGTGAACACTGAACAGAAGTACTCATTAAGTACTTCTGCCTTCTCGACCCCCTTGTCTACCCACCCACTGCATTTCCTGATCCTAACTATTTGATCCTTGCACTTTCTCTTTTCCCTGATAAACCTGAAGAAATCCTTTTCTCCTTCCTTAATCCTCTGTGCTAATTTCCTTTCACTGGCTGCCTTTCCAGTCCTGACCACTCTGCTCACTTACCTGGATTTCCTCACATAGTTCTCCACATCCTCTGCCCTGTTGGTTCACTTGTAGGTTTGGAAGGCCATTATCTTATCCCTCACCTTCTCTGTTACCTCTCTGGTCATCCAGCTTGGATGCTTGGTCCTTGATTTCTTTTGCTGGCTCTTTACACAAGCCTTAGTGGATTCAATTAGCCCTAGTTTTATGATCGCCCATTTCTGCTCTGTGTCCATGTCAGGATGGATGCCATCTATGTGTGATCTCATTAATTGCCCCATCCTGCCAAAGTCTGCCTTTCTGAAGTCCAGGACCTTTGTTTTTGTATTGTGGATCTCTCTACCCAAACTATTAGAGAACCACACTGTGTGGTGATCGCTACCAGCCAGTGGTTCCTCCACCCTTACATCTGTGACCTGTTTGCCATCCTCCAGCACCAGGTCTAGAGTATTTTCTTCCCTTGTTGGCACTGTCACCCTTTGGGTGAGGAAGCCATCCTGGATTGCTTTCAGGAGGATCTGCTCCCTGGCACGTGTGGTGGCTGGAATGCACCAATCTACCCCTGGTAAATTGAAGTCTCCCACCACCACAGTGCTCCCTTTGCTACAGAGTCTCCTTAGCTGCTCCCCTAGCTCCCTATCCTCATTCTCTTTCTGGGTTGTGGGCCAATAAACAACCCCCAGTCGGACCCTAGCCCTCACTGTGGCATGGAGTTGTATCCAAATGACTTCTGACCTACCTTCCTCCATCCTCCCTGATGCATTCAGTCCCTTCCCTTATGTAAACGGCTACTCCCTCCCTTACCGTTTTCTCTGTCCCTCCTGAATAATTTATATCCTGGTATGGCCAAGTCCCAGTTATGGTTTTGGGTTGCCCACATCTCAGTGATGGACACTATGTCCACCTCTCCCTCTGCCAGCAGTGCCTGCAGCTCTGCCATCTTATTTCCCAGGCTCCTAGCATTTAGTGATGCCACCCTCCACCCTAACTCTCTTCCAGCTGACCCCTTACTCTTCCTCCCCATCCAAGACAAATTAGGCCCTATCATTGCTATGGGGGAACGTCCTTTGGACCTCCTCTTCTGATTCACTCCACCTCCCCAGCCCCTCCCCCACAGCAAGTTTAAATTATACTTTGTGGTGATATATTCCCTCAGTCTCTGCTTTATCACCCCCGAACCCTCCTTACTTAGATGTAGCCTGTCCCCTGCATATAGATCTGGGTTCTCCCACATGTTGCCCCACTCTCCCACCCAGCCATACCCCATGGACTCACACCATTCTCTCAGCCACTTGTTGAAGTCCATGTTCTGCTTTTTATGTCCATACTTTCCCTTGCCACTGGCAGAACATCTGAGAATGCCACTGTGCTTCCCTCCTTTCTGCATAGCTTTCCCACTTCTCTGATGCTGTCCTGAACCTCCTCTACCTGCCTTCCTTCCAGGTCATTTGTTCCCAGGTGAAGAATGATGTGTGCTCCCCCCCCACACCTTCTATACACACCTACCAATTGTAGGATTATAGGCACTCTCCTGAAGAAGCATATACATATGTGAAACTTTGAGTTTGTGGCCTCTTAAAATATTCATCAATAAAAGAAATGACAGCACAAATGAAAGACTGGTGTAGTCCACCTTAATCATAGAGCTCCCTATGGATAGAGTATGAACTTGGATTTTGACATTGCGCACAAAGGGTGGCCGGTGAACAAAAAAAAGTTTTTGGTCCTTTACTGTGGGAATTTTGTGTGCATATGCACACCGAACCAGGCTAGTGACCCATCTACTGATCTACATCCCCTGTGCACTACCCTCCATCCCCTATTGCAAACTCAAGGTGTCCTCTGGGGAACCAGAGGTACATGCAACATGAACCTGGTCCCTGGGCTACTTTTCAAGAGGCATATCTCAATCCTTACAGCAGCTATCTGAGGCCAGAGATCTGAACATCCTACACACTACACAGAAACCATTCAGAGTATTTACTGAAAATAGCCACTGAACACTCCATACAGCTGGCCGGCCCAGTGGCACTGAGGATTGATGTGCTGGATGCCACACCCTGTGCCACGCCAGCGACCTGAGTTCAGGAATGAGCTCGGGTGCCGGGGGTTGGCAGGGGAGGGAGCGGATTGAACATCTGGCAACTGCTCTCTTCTCCCTGGGGAGGGATCCAGGGCATCTCTGCTGTGCTAAAGACCCTCAGTCGTGACTGGGGGTACAGCTTGCATGGAGTGAAGTAAGGGGAGGAGCGGGGTGGACATTTACGGCTCTGCCATGCAGACATCATTGCACATCCACACTCCTGGGGGAAATAAACAAGAAAAATTCCCATGCCTAGATAGGTGATGGCTCCCTCCAGTGCCGTACTGCCACACGCTCAGATCCGGACCTCGTCTCTTCCCCCTCTGTTCCTCCAGCTCCTCAGCTGGGAACTGGATTATAGATAGAGCACTGGAGTCATGTCGGCCCTACCTCAGGGGGGTCAGAGCTGGGTGGTCTCCCGGTTAGATGTTGGTGGAGGGCAGCTACCCTCTGAGAGGATGAGGGATCAGGTGAGCGGTAGAGCAGTTGGTGAGTGGGAGCAGCTGGAGAGAGTTCCAGAGTTGTGGAGCATAAAGAAAGTTCCCCCAAAAAACACTCCATACAGCTAATCAGCACCATCCTCCCTCCCCCTGTGCTTGCATACTGTTGTGCAGTGTGTGTTTTACTATGCTGCCTCTTCTCTGCTTGTCCCTCTGGGTCTTCTGCCTAATTTAGTAGAAATCACAACCATCTACCCATCTCAGAAAAGCATCTGTGCTATCCACAGAAAAAACACTGCAGACATTTACTTTTCTTCATTGCAAGACATAAGTATTCATTCTACTAATGCCCCTCTTCTCTGCCTCACCCTCTGAAAAGGATTCCCTTCCCCTGTTCCTCTCTTGTCTTATCAAATCCCTCTTCTGTTAAATCCCTATTGCACTTAACCTCATGGCACTACATTAAGTGGCACAGTTGCACTATTGCACAGCCAACAAATGCTCATAAGAAGTACTGGTATATACCTCCTGGAGTCTCAAGACCCAGAAGTGCTCACCCTTGCTTGCTGTTCCTGTGTACCTAGAAAATACCCTTTCACCCTTCCTTCTGTTTGGACCATGGTTATTCCTTCACAGATAAGTCAACCTTTTAACCAGTGTGTTTCTTAAAGCTCCTCATGTAGAGTTCTTGCTCATCTTACCACTTTACTACTAATTTTCTGTATCTGGCCCCAAAGCTTTTCCCACTCCAGAACTGCTAATTTACAAAACTCTCTCAGTTATTTTATTTTCTTCTCAGCTTACTCAGACAATTCCAATGGGTGAATTCTCAAAAAGATATGCATGGCACAAAGTGCCTGCATCAAACATGAATGACTCAAATAGCACCCAGAGTCATTCCCAAAAGCAATCTGCTTGCCTGAAAGGGGACATGCGCCACCCTTGCAATCTACATCTGGCTATGCCAGGCCTCGCAGGGGGGGTATGCCCAAGGGCAGTGCTGCCACATCCCCTTAATCGAGATATATATTTTTTGTTAATGCTTTTTTTACCTCATGCGGCCTCTGGTCTGCATTTTCACATTCTGGCATCCGCCGCCTCAGCCGCCGTCCGGTTCTGCTCTGGCTCTTAGTGAAGCCCCCACCACCATCTACCCCTGTGGCTTGCCCCCCACGGTGGGGCGGCAGGGAGTCCCCCATACTTCCCACTGACACAGAATCCAGTATTGTGTGGTGGTGCCCCCAGTTCCAGGCAGTCCCTTGAAATGTCCATCAAGCTGCCATGATGACCGAGCGCCACTTTTCCCTGTTTTAGCCTGACGTGGGCTGGGGCATGCACTGATGCCAATGAAGGGAGCGTACACGCATCCGAATACACTCCCCCTGACATCCCAAGCTCACCCCTACTGTACAGTGCACATGCACCACCCCCCAGCATCTGCCAGATGTCGCTAGTGCGGCGACAACTGAAACCCCCCCACCGCCGGAGAGGGAGAGCAGTCCATGAACGCTCAATCCGTCTCTGCCCCTGCTGACTCCTGGAGGCCCAAGTCAGTTCCCGAACCCGGGTCGCCAGCATGGAGGGAGGTGTGGCATCCAGCACCTCAACCCTCAGCACCACTGGGCCGGCTCTTCATCGGGATTTTAAAAGCCCCACAGAGGTCACAGGGAAGGGCGCAACTTAGACCAGCCATGAGATGTTCTAAGTGGCCTGCTCCACTGAACTGCATTGGATGAGCAATGTGTATTTGCTGGGGAGTAGTAGATATGGTTGGGGATAGATGTGCCTGTAGAAATGAAACTAGCACCCAGTGGGGTGTGTCTACAGCACATTATGACATTTACATGCCACTATGCTCACATACTGTACTGTACTGTACCAAATCATACCATATAGTACAGTACAGTATGTGTACATAGGGGGCATTTAAATGCTGTAGTATGCTGTAGATGCACCCTACTGGGTGGTGCCATTTAACATTTCTGCAGGCCCACACAACACATCCTCTGCCACCCCCCATCCATGTTGCCCGTTGCTCATCTCCTGATAATCAACTCTCCCCCTCCATTCCAGCCCCCAGTAGAGTTGCTCTGCAGGCCAGATCACTGCATCTACTCCTCCATGTGCGCTAATGGTTTGGTGCATCAGCTGATACAAGGCAGACCAGGAACATTGGTGCCAGGACCCTGTTTTTTGTAAAATCGGTGCTGGGTCCTGCGCTTATAGGGTCTGTCGCATTCCTAGATTATCGCAACTTGCGGTGTTCGTAAGGGAATTTTGAGAATTGACCCCCAAGTATGTCAACCCCTCTAAACTTGGAAGTTTACCCTTCTGAAAATCAGTTCCTTCGGCAAAATATCCATAGTTTCCAGCAACCATTTCAGCTGGAACTTAACTCCCAGCTATTTTATACACGCTTGGCTCAATTTCCATTAAAGTTCTTAGGACCTTTAAAAAGCACCTTTCATTATGGTCCAAAAAGTTGCAGCTTGTAGTCATTATATGCAGTACTAGACTTGAAAGGTTGTGTGCATTTGTTATTTTTGGCCAAGGTTTATTCTGCCCTCCATATTTTGCATTTGTTTTTGAGCCCTGCTTTAGCCCTGCTGCACTTCCCTTTACTTTTCAGCTGCTGGACTGCTGGCTCCTGCTGACATCACCATATGGCAGATGAGTGACTTACTCTGCAGTACAGTGAAGCTGCAGCAGTTTTGCAAGGGAAAGCTACATTTCTAGGTGTACATACTGTGGTATCTCTTCACTAAGACACCCTGTTAGCAATGCATAATGCCAAAATCCAAATGCCTTGTCAGTATGTTTTTTCTGTAAAACTGACTTAACTTCTGCCTTTGTAACAAAGCATGGGGACTGAGAGAAGATTGAGTTACTGTCAGCACTTTTCCCAGTCCTTTTGACTTTCATGCATAAATTGCCCCTTCTTGCATTGATTCCGGAATTGTATTTCATTACTGTCCTCTGCAGTTAGTTTTTGCATTCTGAGCTGCTAAAAACTACAGGGTGTGTCAAAGCTTTTTTAGCAAGTCTGATGTTGCTGTGGTCTCATGGCTGTACTGCTGACATTACTGTATGGCAGAGGATTTACTTATACTGCAGTACAGTAAAGTTGCAACAGTTTTGCAAGGGAAAACTACATTACTAGTTCAAGTTCAAGTTTATTTCATCAGAAAAGCTCCATTGAGCAAGTTCATTTATAAGGAGGCCTTGCCACAGGCAAAACACAAACAATAGATACATACTGTACAATGCATAAATCAAGGCAAAAACAGATATAGGATGGCATACACTGCAGAATGAGTTGTACAGGAAGATAATAAAATGGCAAAAGTACAAAAGATAGAATTAGCCATATACAGCAAAAATACAAATATAGTGCAAGACAGTCAATTTCCAGCCAGCGGATGGGGTGGGGGTAGAATAAGTGCACAGTAATGGATACAGAGATTCCCACCACAGCTGGTAAAGTACTTAGACCCAGTTGTAATTGGGGGACAAGAGAATCCAGGATCAGTATGGGAATCAATTACTAGGTGTACATACTGTGGTCCCTCTTCACCAAGGCACCTTGTTATCAATGCATTCTGTCAACATATAAATATCTTGTCAGTATGACTTTTTTATTAAACGGACTTACTTCTGCCTCTGTAACAAATCATGGAGCATGAGATAAGATCTAGTTGCTGTCAAATGAGACAGCTAGCTGTCAGCTTATGCATGGACTAAACAGGAATTCAATGATTTTTTTTTAAAGTATGCGGACAATCAAATCTGGGATTTTACAATTTTCTTCTGGTAAAAACAGTAAATCAATAGCTCAGAGTCCATGTCTTTCAAGCCGTCATCCGCTTTGTCATTCTACTGTGTGCCTTTTCACTCCTGTTGTTATCTAACTTCAGATATGAGAACCAGAACTGCGCTCAAGATGGGGTCTGCATTTTGTATGAGCAGGAGCACTGCATTTTTCTCAGTCTGCCTATAAAGTTTTTCTTGATGCATGTCGTGATTGCATTTACTTACTACTACAGTAAAAAATACCCTAAGCTGTTGACCCCATTGAAAGTTATTGCTGATCACTACCCAAAGTCACTGACCTAAGAAGTATGAAAAGAAAATTACAAAAGAAAAAACGATAGTGGATTGTTTGCATCGGTTCAAAACTGTTTGCTTGCTGGCATTAGCATTGGGAGTGCAGTAGTTAGACAGATGCAGAGTAGGAATAGCAGTGAAGTATTGAACTTCACACCAACCCCACCTCCACCTGCAGAGATGGACAGGCATCAGGGCATGCATTTGGGTTGTCGCCCATAACGTTCATGCCATTTCACCTCACCCTATCCTGCAGACACCGACAAGTGTTGAGGTGTGCGTTGGGGTGTTTGGCTTTACAGTCACCCCACTCCATCAGGACATATGCTGAAATGGGTGCACTATAGAATGGGGTGAATTGTGGGGCTAAAGTGTCCAAGGCACAGCTCGATGCCTGTCAGTGGCTGCAGGGTGGGGGGTGGGGTTGGAATGGCATGAGCATTACAGCTGGCAATCCAAAGGCACACCCCTGATGCCTGTCATTCTGTACAGGGTGGGACGTTATGGTTAGAAACCGTAATGCCCCGGGCATGTGTTGGTATTTGCAGTACAAATTTTCAGCATGCGCATTTTGTGGCCCCCACCTCATGAAAGCATTCGGGACCTCGTCTCATGAACAGTGAGACTCTAATTTTGTCAATGTGTCCCGAAATTTGAGTTTCCACAGTGACCATGCCATTGTGTGCCAGATGTACAAAAACACAGATTGGGCAGGATGTGAAGAATGACAGCTGTACCATTCATAGGGAGGTGTGAAGAGATGGCAATGTTGAAAATCTGTAATGAAAGTATTAAAATTGCTCAAACTTCCGAGCGTATGTGGAAACTGTGCAATGCATGTGTGTAACACAGTCATTTAGTGGAATTATTTCACCACATTTTCAACATAGGCAGTTTGTGACCTCTGCTTCTGAACACTGTCAGTATGATCTTGTTAATCTGTCCTGAACATTGATTTCCCACAGCAACTACAGTATTCTGTGCCAAATGTATCAACGCATATTTTGGGCAGGATGTAAAAAGTGACAGCTGTACTGTTCATAAGGAGGTCTTAAAAAATGTCACTGTTGAAAATCTGGAGTGAAAATACCACAAATTTGCGGAGTTATGAGGGTGTATGGAAACTGTATCATGCACGCTTGTAAGGCAGTCATTTTATGGACGTTTGTCACCAAATTTTCAACATAGGCATTTTAGACCTCTGCTCATTAACAAAGTCACTGCGATTTTACATACGAACATACAAATCTGCCAGCAGAACACACCAATTGGTCTATGTAAGTCTGCCCAAGTGTGCAGCTAGCACCCTAGATTGCAGCTGGCCCAGCCTCCTCCCCCTCAGTTCCTCCCCCGCTTGTCCCAGACCCTGCCACCCAACTCTTCCTCTGGCTTTATCCCACTCCTCCTTAAAGCTATTGACAGTACTACATGTTACCACACCCTCTGGCAGCACATTCCAACTAGACACCACTCTCTCAGAGAAATAGTTCCTCCTCATTTCCTTTTTGAAACGTCCCCCTTTCAACTTTAGTCCATGCCCTCTCGTCTCTCTTCCACTCCTCAGTTTAAACACCCCCTCAGCACTAGGTTTAGTTACCCCCTCAAGTATTTAAATGCTTCAATCATATCTCCCCTATCCCTCCTCTCCTCCAGCGTATACATGTTCAGGTCTTTGAGCCTAACTTCATATTTCTTTCCTTTCATCCCCTTTAACGTTTTTGTTGAACTCCTTTGCACCCCCTCCAGTAACTTTATATCTCTCCTCAGGTATGGCCTCTAGTATTGCACATAGTACTCTAGGTGCGGTCTGACCAATGATCTGTAGAGTGGTAGGATCACATCCCTATGTCTGGAAGAGAACCCCCTTGTGATGTACCCCAGAATCCTGTTTGTCTTTGCTGCTGCTCACGTGCAGTGGGCTGAGTTGTTCATGATCCCAGTTACCAAGACCCATAGGTCCTTCTCCGCCGTTCTGATCCCCAACCAATAGTCCTTCTTCTGGTTCTTAGCTCAGAATTGCATCACCTTACACATCTTTGCCTTGAATCCTAGCTGCCACTCCACTGACCATGTTTCTAGTTTGATTAGGTCATCCTGCAGTTTTCCCCAGCCCTCATCTTCATCCACCACCACCTCCAAGCTGGTATAATGTGCGAACAGACTAACCCTGCTCCCCACTCCATGTGCTATATCAGTGATAAAGGCCCAAATAGCACCGGCCCAGCACTGACCCCTGCGACACCTGCTTGTCACTGATCTGGGTGCCGAGAGCTCCCCCACCACCACCACCACCCTCTGGACCCTCCTCTGTAACCAGTTCTGTATCCATTTAGTCAGCTTTTCCCCACCCCCACTGCCATCAGCTCCCCCCCAGTCTCCCATGAGGCACTGTATCAAAGGCCTTACTGATGTCCAAGTACAGGACATGTACCACATGGCCTCTGTCCAACTCCCTTGCCACCCAGTCACAATACTCTGTTAGGCTGGTTTGACAAGACCTCCCTGAGATGAACCCATGTTGCTGCCCATCTTGGAGGCCATTACTGTCTAGGAATGCCACCAGCCTCTCCTTCAGTATTGGCTCCATAAACTTACCCAGTATGGATGTGAGACTTAAAGGCCGATAATTTCCTGGCTCCTCCCTAGGCCCACTCTTGTGTATGGGCACCATATGGGCCACTCTCCAGTCCTGGGGCACACATCCCGTTTCCAGGGAGCTGTTGAACAGATCTGCCAGTGGCTCAGGCAACAGCTTTGCTTCTCCCTCAGCACCCTGGGGTGGATGGCATTGGGACTTGGTGCCTTGACAACCCTTACTGCCCACAGTCCCTCTAGCACCCTACTTCCTATGATCACTTTGTCCGTCACCTCCTCCCTGCCTTTCCCCACCTCCCCAGCCCATTCTGGTAGTGGGCCATCCCTCTCCTTAGTGAAAATGGAGCAGAAGTACAAATTTAGAATTTCCACTTGCTCCTCCCCCTTTTCCAGCCAATCCCCTCCTGTCTTTATTCTCACAATATGTTCCTTGCTGTTCCTCTTTTCCCTGACATAGCTAAAAAAATACCTTTTCCCCTCCTTTATGCCCTGTGTGGAACTTAATTACTTGGAGGCCTTACCTTTTTTCACCCTCCTGGTAACCTCCCTTGATCAACTCCCGAAAACCTCCTTATTGTCTGCCTTCCCTGTTCTCCTGTACTTCCAGTATGCAGCCGTCTTTTCCCTCACCCCTACAGCACTTCCGTCTTCAGCCAGCATGGTTTCTTGCTTCTACTCTTCTTAATCCTGGCCCTGGTGCAGGCTACTGTGGCCTCTGTTAGCACAGTCTTTGTGACTCCCCACTTTTGTTCTGCACCCATCCCTGGCCTTATATCCTGGAGTCTTCCTTGCAGTATTGGTCCCATGCCCCCAAAGTCCACCCTAATAAAGTCCACCACCTTAGTGCCCTTTGCCTCCTGTCTCCCTGCCCAGCGTGACAGCAAGCCACACTGTTTGATGCTCGCTACCTGCTAGTGGGTCCTCCACCCTTACCTCCCTCACCACCTCCCCATTTGCCAGTACTGGGTCCAGAGTGCTACCAAGCCTTGTAGGCCCACTTACCAATTGCGTGAGAAGGCCGTCCTGGAATGCATCAAGGAGCACCTGCTCCCAGGTACTGCTAGTGATGGGGTGCTCCAGTCAACCTGTGGTAGGTTAAAATCCCCCATTATTGGCCCAGTGGCACCGAGGGCTTAGGCGCTGGATGCCTTACCTCGCGCTCTGCCAGCAACCCGTGTTTGGGAACGAGCATGGGTCTTCGGGGGTTAGCAGGGAGAGAAGGATAAGTGTCTGTTGGACTGCTCTCTCCCTTCTCAGGGAGGGGTTTCACTTCCTGATGCCGATTGCCCCTTGCGGGAGGCTGGGGATCAGGCACAGGGTGACAGCATCGGGTGGAGTCTGGGCAAGAGGCCTGGAGGAGGCATGTGGACACATGTGCCCCTGCCCCACTGGTGTCACTGCGTGCCCAGGCTCCAGCAAGGGGTGGGCGAACAAGGGAAAAAATTGGCACTTCTCCGCATTGGCTTGACTGCCATCCGCTGAGTGTTGCCTGAGCTAGCACCCATACTGGATCCAGAGGGTGGGGGATAGGGAGGCTCCTGCCACCCCTCTGCGGGGGGCAAGCCGCAGGAGTTCAGGGTGCCAGCGGAGATGAGACGGATGGTGGCCAGATTCCCGGACGGAATGTGAGAAGTGCCGGGGGGGCAGAGATGTAGCTAGGAGGATAAATAAAATAACTAAAAAAAAAAATCCCCCACTATCACGACACTCCCCCTTCTACACACCCTCCTAATCTGCTCTACCAACTCCCCATCTGGTTCACCAGATTGGGCTGGTGGTCTGTACATCACTCCCAGCCTCAGCTTTCTGCCCTTGGAGTGCAGGAGCTGCACCCAAAGCGTGTCTGTCCTCTCCTCTTCTCCCTCATCCCTTATGAATTTAATCCCTTCCCTCACATACAGTAGAGTGCAACCCCCACCCCTTCCAACCCCCTGGTCCCTCCTGTATATCCTGTATTCTGGGATTGCCAAGTCCCAGTCATGGTACTCTGTGGCCCAAGTCTCTGTCACTGCAGCAATCCAACTTCCCCTCCGAAAGGAGCGCCTGAAGCTCTGCAGTTTTGTTCACCAAGCTTCTTGCATTGAGACAGACCACCTTCCATCCATACCCCTACTTCTCCTCACTCTTTTCCTCCTTGGCCTGTGTCCCTCCTCCCAGTAGTCTGCACCCTTTCTCCTCCTTATGCTTACTGGGTGGTAGTGCCTTCTGTATTACACTCAGACCACTCTGCCCACCCACTCCCAGGGTTACTACGCCTCCGCCTTTACCTATATCTAGGGGGGTGAGCTCATTAGGCTCCCCTGTCCAGACCTTTCTACTAACCTCAGTCTTTTGGCCACCCCCCTCATTAATTTTAATCCACCTTAGTAGAGATGTACCCCTCTAATCCTGCCTTTCATACTCCCCTCCCCTTCCTGTTCAAGTGTACCCTGCCCCCCGCACACAAGTCACTATTTCCCCAGACCCTACCCCAGTTAGTCCCTACCCATAATTTTTGGCATGGCACCAATCTCTCTGCCCCTTGTTGAACTCCTCAATCCTACCCTTTCTCCCCATGCTTGCACATGGTACAGGGAGTAACTCCGAGAATACCACCAACTCCCCCACCTCCTCACACTGCTTGCCCAACTACTCGAACCTCCCCCTCACTACTTCCACAGTCTCCCCTGCCAAGTCGTTTGTACCCACATGTAACAGTAAATGAGGTTTCTTCCTCCCCCTTGCTGCACACTTGAGCAGTGCCTGCCCTACCCCTCCTGCAGTCAACCTGGGGATAGGTTCAACCCAGATATGGCTGTGCCTTCCCCCGTCCACCCCATCTCACTCCTTTCAGTATACAATCCCCTAGGATGAGTACCCCCCATCTCTT
This sequence comes from Neoceratodus forsteri, assembly GCA_016271365.2. Classification (NCBI taxonomy): domain Eukaryota; kingdom Metazoa; phylum Chordata; order Ceratodontiformes; family Ceratodontidae; genus Neoceratodus; species Neoceratodus forsteri. The sequence goes on along the minus strand of JADMNL010000023.1, from coordinate 511,384,496 downwards.
AGCCCCTTCCCCTTCTAATGCCCCTTCCACCACCCCAGTATTCAATCTTCTGTGCCCTTTACCTCGCCAGCTGCACCCTCTGTGACTTCTGTATCTGTACCCCTAATTCCACCTCACCCCTTTTCTCTGCCTTATTCCTCCCATCCTCCTTGAACCCCTTCCTAGCCAGACTACTTCCTACTGGGCTTCCCATGTCGATGTCCCCTCTTCCCCTGCTGATTTCCAACCCCTCTCCTACCCCCGCTGTTGTTGACTTAGAGCCCCTATTCTCTTCTACCCCGATAGTGATGCCCCTCCCATCCTTCCCTTCCCATAGCCTTCTCTCCTCTAGTCACCAATTCTCCTTACTAGCTTGCCTTCCCCTTCATCCTTGCTATCTCCTCCCTAGCTGTTGCCATCCTCTCACGCCCGCTTGTCCTCCCCTTCAGTATGTTCGGCCCTCTCTCCCCATAGCAGAGGCTCGAATCTATTCCTAGTTGATACCCTCCTACATCTTTTCCCTCCCTATTGCTTCCCCCTCCTACTTGTTCCCCTCCGTGCCACCCCTGGTCCCACCCCTGCTCCCTCCCTACCTACCCTCTGCCATCTGCCTCTTCCCCTGGTACTCCTTGTGGTCTCTTCTCCCAACAGGAGGCCTCCCCTTGCCTTGGGCACCCCTTCCCTCGTCCTCTCTTTTCTGCTAGTGCCTCTGATACTGGGGTTGGTTTCAGTCCCTAGTTGTTCTTCCTCCGTCCCCTTTTGCCATCCCCTATTGCCCCCCCCCAGCCAGGATGGCTACCATACTTATCTGCCCTGCCACTTACACTCCTCCCTAACCTCCACAGTTCCTCTCTCAAACTAGCCAGTCATCTACAGACCATACACCCCCCATCCTCCAAGCTCAGTCCAGGATCATGGCAGACCCCCACCCTGTGCACCCTACCACCCTTCCAAAGATGCTCGCCTCTATTGACATGTGGCACCTCCCATTTTGGCCCCCATCTTATGTTACGGGCTCTACTCCCAGGTTCTGTACCTTACCACAACTGTTAGGCCACTATTTACTCAAATTCCTGTCCCCCTCCACACTAGTCCCCCTACTGGCCCCTTTCGGACCGGGGTAATTCAGTCTCAAATCTCATCCATTAGATACTGTATTACTGTAGCAATCCTAAAGACTTCTTGTCCATTTTTCGCCCCACAGCTACCATACTTTTTGTTCTCAACTCTCATATAGTTTCACTTAGCCCAGTTAGAAATCCTATTGCACTCCAAGTATTACTCAGCTCAGTTAGGGAAATAAACAGAACAAATAAAGATGTATTATTACAGCAATCATAACAGTATAGCTCAGTGCTTAGTTCTGTTAGAGAAATAAACAGAACAACTAAATCTGTATTATTACAGCACTCCTCAAAGTATCCAGTCATTGCTTTGTCTCCAACCCAAAGACCCTGCTGTAATATAGGACGACAGAGGACCCTGGGCGGGATGGTGGGCAACCCTAAAGTCCCAGCAGAGCTCCGTTGAGCTTGCTCACTCCCCCATCTCTCATTCACTCATTCTGTTTCTCCCAGCGCTGCAGGCTGCTCTTTTATACTGGGCTCCTGCCTGCATTGGCACCTTTGTTTGCCCACAAAGAAATCTGCAGCAGTCCCAACAGAGCTCCATTGAGCTCCCTTACTCCTCCTCTCTCTCTCACTCACTCATTCTGTTTCTCCCAGCGCTGCAGGCTGCCCTTTTGAACTGGGCTTCTGCCTGTGTTGGCACCTTTTTCTGCCCACAAAGAAGTTCACAGCTGTCCTTACAGAGCTCCGTAGAGCTTGCTCACTCCCCCTCTCTCACTCACTCCTTCTATTACTCCCAACACTGCATGCTGCCCTTTTGTACTTGGCTCCTGCCTGTGTTGGTGCCTTTTTCTGCCCACAAAGAAATCCATAGCAGTCCCAACAGAGCTCTGCTGAGCTCGCTCACTCCTCTCTCACTTGCTCATTCCATTTCTCCTGGTGCTGCAGGTTGCCCTTTTGTACTGGGCTCCTGCCTACATTGGCACCTTTTTATGCCCACAAAGAAATCTGCAGCAGTCCTGACAGAGCTCTGTTGAGCTTGCTCACTCCCCCTCTCTCACTTGCTCATTCTGTTTCTCCCAGTGCTACAGGCTGCCCTTTTGTACTGAGCTCCTGCCTGTGTTAGTACCTTTTTCTGCCCACAAAGAAACATGCAGCAGTCCCAACAGAGCTCAATTGAGCTCGTTCACTTCCCCTCTCTCACTCACTCGATCTTAATCTGTCCCAAACTCTGATTTCCCACAGCGCCCGCACTATTCTGCACCAGAAGTGCAAAAACATATTTTGGCCAGGATGTGAAAAATGACAACTGTACTGTTCATAAGGAGGTGTGAAATAGTGCCAGTGTTGAAAATCAGGTGTGAAAATATTACAAATTTGTGAAGTTACAAGGGTGTGTGGAAATTGCGTAACACACACTTGTAACACTGTCATTTTTTGGACTTTCACCATCAAATTTTCAACATAAGCATTATAGGACCTCTGCTCACAAAAAGTGTCACTTTCATTTTCTCTATCTATGTCGAAAACTGATTTCCCACAGCAACCATGCTATTATGCGCCAGAAGTGCGAAAACACATTTTGGCCATGAAGTGTAAAATGACAGCTGTACTGTTCATAAGGAGGTGTGGAAAAATTCCAGTGTTGAAAATCGGGACTGAAAATATTACAAATTCGAGAAGTTACGAGCGTGCGTGGAAACTGCACAACGCATTCTCGTAAAACTGCCATTTTTTGGATTTTTTTTCACGAAATTTGCATCATAGGCCTTTTGAGAGCCCACCTCATGAACAGTGGCACTGTCATTTCATTAATCAGTCCCAAAAGGTGATTCCATGCAGTGACCGCTAAATCACCTTTCAGGACAGATTAACGCAATGACAGTGACTGAATTCATGAGGACGGGGTCCCAAGAACTCCTTGTTAAAATTTGATACCAAAATTCCCAGAAATGCCCGAGATATGCACCAATGTTTAAAAAACCCTATTTATGCCATTATACAGCTTACAGGCATTTCTTCAGCTCGCGGTCAGCTTTGAAGAGTGCAGATGCGTTCCTGGTCCATGGAACATCATTGCACTGGGCTCTGGAGTAGGTATGGGGAGAGGGGTGGGAGGCGGTGTGCAGCGGGTGGGCACGGGTTGGGGGAGGGGCTGCTGAACTCTACGTGTGACCGTTTTCTTATTTTACAGGTGTTGGGGAGAAAAAAAAATATTGCAGGACTGTTTCTTTTTTCAGGGACTTTGGCATGCTGGGGTGGGCTCCCAGAGTGCAACCTGAGTGTTTTGAGGGGGCTGTAGCTGACAGGGGATTGGGCACCCTCATCGGCACATACCAGTTGGGGTGGAGAGCTGAGGGGGATTGGGCACCCCCTTGGCACACAGAAAACTGGAGAGGACATTATGCTGATGGGGGGACTGGGCTCTCCTGTCAACAAATTGAACTGTAGGGGGACTGAAGCCAACAGGGATTGGTGCCCCCGTCAGCAAAGAAAGACTGTTGTTGGGGGGGGGTACATGCTGCCGAGGGGGATTGGGCACCCCCTCAGCACACAAAAAATGGGGGAGAGGAGTTTACAGTGTGCTGATGGGGAGTGGGCTCCCCTGTTGGCAAATGTACTGGGTCAGGACAACATAGGGAAGGCAAGGTACTGCTCTGCAATGAAGAGTCTCTCCCTTATTGCAGCGAAATAGTCGATGCTGCAATGACGAGGTGGCCCTTACCTGCAGCAGCGAAAACGTTTTATCTTGGTGGCACTTCTGCAGAACTAGTGTCATCAAGACACTCGGCCTGCATTGGTCCACCAGTGCCAAGCCCCCAAATGCAATGCCCCCGTTGGTTGCCAGAGTGCTGCACCTCCACAACCCACTTCTCTCCTAAGCTGCCACACAATGTTTCTTGCTCATGTGCACAAGCTAACATAAAAAGTAGATGACAATTACTCCTCCCCATACAATCATTTCAAAATAAAATGAATGTAATCTATTATAAAAAACATGTTTTCAAAATAGCAATTAGATTTTTTAGCACATTGCAAAGGTTTTTGAAAGTCCCCAACCTGAATTAAATTAGTCATAGTCCAGTACCGCCAAACTGCATTTGTCCATCTAATCCATCTTCTGAACCATCCCTTAAAACCTCGATTGTTTCCATATTTCTCAGCTTCTCTGTCCAAGAATGCCTTGGCCCTGTCAAAATCCCTAAAATATATATAAATGATCTTGTGCTAGAACAGGCATCCTAGCAGGACATAAAAGTGCAGATGTTGCTTTTATCTCTGGAAGAGTACAATCCAAGTTAACAACACAGCCCTTGCTTTTGTTGCATGACTAAGATCTGGGAATACCATGCCCCTTATAGCCATTACGGAATATGAATTTCACAGCTTTAGCTGCTGCCATAAACAAGCCTTTTCCATTGAAGCTGCAAAAGACAAAACAGCAGTTAGTCCAACTTCCGCCATTACTGTCAAGGAGTTTAGTGTCTTCTACAGCAGTAGAAGCTCCTATAGTTTCCATATGGCTTTGAGGTGCACCAGCCAAGGCTCAGTTCCTGTACAGAATGCAATAAACTGTATTCACACATTTTGTCTCAGTCAGAACCTTTTCCTTTGACAGGAAATGAGTAGCAGAAATACCCATATCTTCAGACTCAAACCCCAGTGGTAAACCTAAAACTTCTTACATTTCACAGCCTGAATATTATTTTCCATAATGTCTAATCTTTCTCTCAACAGGATATTCTTATACATTATCTTTCAAGACAGTCATGTGATCAGATGTTACAACCATATAAATATAAATATCATGTAAAAAAGCTTTCAGCTTAGTGTGCTACTCCTGGTTAAAACAACTAAAAAAATATATATACATAAAGATAATACCTTTATGAATATTTGTATTGTCATAACATCTGATCACAGGACTGTCTTGCAAATAGGGCTATTGCCCTTAAGACATGATATGACAAGATATGTATTTACATGAATTTACATTTCCTGTATAAAAATAAAGTTTTTCATCATCATCATATTCATCATCTTTCAAGAGCATCAATATTGGCCATCTATTTACAAACTACAGTACTACTCTTTCTTCCAATAGTTAACCTATTTTCTGCTTGATCCAGTTTCAGTTTGTTTTTTTGCAATTTAGTATGCTTTTATCTGCCACACCTCCTGAAAGCTCAGCCTCTGCCATCCCTGTTCACCAATCACCTTCCCCAGGGCTCATCTGTAATGGCTATACAATCCAAGGCTTACCCACTTCTGTGTGGGGCCATTGGCTGACGCTGCTCCCGCAGACTTTAAATCAGGATACTGGAGGACACCCCCACTGGGAGAACACCCTGGCTTACCCACGAGGGCAGGGCCACAGGACTGATCCTCACTGCTGGAAACACATTGCTTGGTCACCGAGTAGGGGCCATGGATCACAGCCCAGTGATGGAGAGGCGGGGTGTCATTGAGAGAGACAGTAGCATCTTTACGAGTGTTTGTCCCTGGGAGATGGGATGTGCAATGATGCCTACAGCACAAATGCCAACATCTTTTCAGGTGCTGGTTGCTGCCAATTCCCCAGCCTCCACCATATATCAACATTGCTCCGGACACTCAAACCCCCATCCTCCCAGAGAAGGAGAACCATCACCTGGATGCTCAATCCTCCTCCCCCCAAGCCTGCACACTTTATTCAGTTTCATATACTTTGCCATTCTAATCTGTAGATTCAGTGTAGCCTAACTTGTAGTGTGCTGGCATTGCTTTCAACTTTTCATCACCCAAATGTTTGACAAGATGTGTGACAAAAGGATAAAATGTGTACCATATCATCAAACATGACAATGCAAGCGCAGAACAGTGCACTGATCTTTACGTTTGCTGATAACTCAGCATCATAGAATATTATGAAATTGTGCTTTTAAATGTTAGTGAGTAATGTGGACTATAGCCTTCCAAATGTGAGACAAAAGGTTTATGAGAGTTAGAATGAGTGGCGTCCCTTATTATGCATGACTGCTACTGTTACCCTGAACCTGGAGATGAACCTTCAAATCCCATTAAAACTACGTATTCACTGCATGACCTTCAGCAAATCACTTAACCTCCCAGTTCTTCACCCCACATGTAAAATGGGTAGAATCAAGAACCAACTGAATATGAAAGCATCTCAGCTCTGCTATACTGGATAAATAAATTGTATACAAATATTTGGAAAAGAATTCTGAAACTGCATCCCTAGTGAATGCATCAGAGTTGAATCAGATTCAAAACAGCTTTAAGGGAGATGTCTTCATCTTCCACATTAGCTTCTAGAGCTGGAAGTTTGGTTCTAGCAAAGAATCAAACAGATGAGACTTGTATGACTTCCGGTGGACCATAAACACTTTGGGCTCAAATACTGCCCATTTCTGCTTCAAACTGATGGACCTGATGAAGAAATGACATGTGCAGAAAAATCAAACTTTGGTTCCTCTCACAAAACACCACCACCTACAAGCACATAATCAATGGTTTCTCTTACTAGCCTGGATTTAGGCTAATACTGTCCTCTCTTCCAGTCATGGAGAGATGGCAGGGAGCTGATAGGTGCTTCAGCTATGTAACTCTTTGAAGCTGGGGAAGTTGGGCAAGGGAGGATGGGGTGTCTTAATACAATAGAGCTTAAACTATGCCTATTTGGCATAAAATAGTAATTAATTAAACACAAGGGAAGATGCAGATGTTGGGAGCAGAGCAGAAGACCACGGAAGGTCTGTGGGTCATAAGACAAGCCGTGGCCACCTACAGGAGCGGGAAAGGCTTTTCAAAGCTTTTATTTACCTTTTGTATTCTCAAGTAATGATAAATCTGGCTCCTGAATATGAATGCTTAGAAAAAATATTCAAATTAAGGTATTTGCATTCCCTTCCAGATATGCATAGAAACAGAAAATGTCAGCAGAAAAAGACTCTGGTCAATCCATTCTGCCCTATTATTTCCTATGCTACCACAGGACATATTGTCTAGATAGGGTTTATTCCCTTGCTTCACCCCAGCCTTAATGCTACTCCCAGGTAAGTACAGTGTTAAAACCTGAACTCTGTCCTAGATGAATCTGAAACCTTGGCAATTGGCTAGGGCTTGTGTCACAGCTTCTTATAAAAGAGAAGTGTTTTGCAATTAGATATCTGGTGTAATATAATTAATCTTCATGGAAAAATCCATGGGGCAGGATTTTTAAAAGGCAGACTCGGGCACAAAAGAATGTTGCACCTGCATCTGCACTCATCTGATACGTCTGAGCAGCCCTGCTGCTATTTTCAAAAGATGTTCCCTTTTACAACACTAAAGTTATGATTTGCAGTAAATGAACTAACACAAATGCTGTATACGTAATTATTCGTAATTGCCACGGTTGTTTATTTTTTACACCACAAATGTAGGCTGTTGTTAGACCATGTAATAGGTTGTCTAACAATTCAGACATATTTGCCATTTAAAAATAGCAGCAGGCAAGCCGGTGCAGTGGTGAAGAGTGATGAGGCACCTGGTATGCCTTATGTTTTCCCCTGCTGGCAACCCAGATTTGGGCATGAGCTCAGGTTGTTAGGGGGGTAGCCAGGGGAGAGGACTGAGCATCCAATGGACAGTTCTTCTCTCCCTGGGGAGGGGAGAGGAGGCATGCCATCTTGTTCCTTTGCTGCCACCTCATGGAGGCCATGTGGCAGTGACAGTGTATGAGCGATGAGTAAGGAAGGGGACATAGTTCTAAAGCATGTGTGTTCACACATGCTTATTTGCTGTCATGGCTGGAAACAAGGGAGAAGACAGAAAAGGGTTGTCACCAGCGTAATGAAGCCCTGCCTGCCTGCCCCCATTCCCACATCACCACTTCACCACCGATCCCCCCGAATGTGGATGAGAGTCATCAGGTGGGGGAAGGATGGCTTCCCCTTCCTGGCCACACCACAGCTGGGCAATCTGTGGGGGGAGCTCTGGGACAAGGTGAGTCTGGGATGGTGAGTGCCAGACGGGGAAGGCAGGATAGGGCTGAATAGCCTGCCCATCACCAACCCACAGAAGAAAATGTTGTATAAAAAAAAAATAGCATCAGGCAGATCTCGACTGGATCCTCTTAAAAGTCCTCCCCACTGTTTTAACCTTGCTGTGTTGCAAACCAATATTGCTATAGAAGAGTTCACTGATTCTAAATCATCCCTGCCTAGTATCCATTCCCTAGAATCAGCAGTCCCTGACATAACTCAACACATGTGAATCTTTCATACAGTCTGGAATACAGGATTATGGTATTGTTTGCAGTGTTTCTAAAGGAAAAAGTGAAAATTTATACAAGCTGAATATGTAACCTTAAACATTAATACATACTTTTTTAAACTTTTTGAGGTTGAACCTAGTCAAACCAAAATAAAAATGTAGAACTTTTGTTCAATGGTTTTAGTTGAAAATGTCAAAATTTCAGAGGTTTATACAGCTTTAGAAGTAGCTATCAATTATTGACCTCTGGGCCATTTAAATATAGGCACCATCAGAAATTGAACTACCTTGTGCTTCAAAATTGGTTTTACGTATTCAGTAACTACCTTTGTTTTAGTTTTTTTAAGCTCTCAGTTAACTCTTTGTCTTTATTCCTTGCCTTCCATGTGACTGGATCTGAACCTCATTCCACAGTTGTCTGGCCAGTGCCTATTTGACAAGGGCATCAATATGTCTCATCCTACAGTCACCAGAAGTTCTCCATCTGGTGTTTCCCTGGGACTGGGGCCCTGTCTTATCCCCACTACCAGTCAGGGTCCAATATATGTGCATATGTGGTAGAAGTGAATTGCATTGCAGCTCTGACTGAGAATTATTACATTTTCATTCATTCATTTCTCTTCTATTGCAGCCTTGTAACCATAGCTGAAGTTTATACAAATGCTAAAATGACAGTGATAGGAACTATCCAATAAACATCACAGAAATCTGAACCATAAATACAATAGGAGAAGAGGAATATGTTACAGTACAGTATATTTTAGGACCCAGATGGACATAACAGTAATTTTAACCTAAACAACAGTGCATATTAGTGGAGAAAATAATTATCTCTAATTGTGTATTCTGTTTAACATTACTCCTTATTTCCTGTGTTGTATGATACCCTTTTTCACCATTTCAAGTTTGCTATAGCACTCTTTTTTACATTCAAAATAATAAAAGGAGTGCTTCTTATGTTGATTGCATGCATGCGCAAGAAACATGTTGTGGCAACTTTCTCCACAAGCAGGTTGTGGAGGCGTGGTACTGTTGTGGCCAATGCCCGGGCCGGTACCGCAAAGGCTTGTCCCGCCTCTGAATGTTACGGCATGCTGCTGCTGACACTAGTTCAGCCAGCATGCCAGCAATCTTCTAAAAAAGTAGCCTCTGCAATCAGGGGCCACCTCGTCATTGCAGTGTCAGCCATCCACTGCAATGAGGGAGTGACCTGTCATTGCAGGGCGGGATGTAAAGACCCTCATATTGTTTGTGAACGTGGCGGCAGCTTGCCGCCTTGTTCATAAACAATATAACCCCCCCCACCATGTTTAGTTGCCGACGGGGGTCCCAATCCATGTCGGCTTCAGTGGCCCATCAATGATTGTGCCAACGGGAAGCCCATTCCCTGCTGGCATTATGTCAACCCCCCCACTGTCATTGTTTGCTCACAGGGTGCCCAATCCCTGTCAGCATAATGTGAACCCCTTTAATTGTGTGCTGACAGGGTGCCCAATCCCCATCAGCTACTGCTGGCCCCCACAATGAAAGAGTCTAGTGGCTTTGTAGCCCACCCCAGCATGCCACATGCCCCTGTGAAATGCAAAATGGTCCCTCGATGTCTTTTTGTTTTCTTAACCTGTAAAAGGAAACTGTCCTCGTGGTCTCACTGGCCCCCCCGCAACCTGCACCCATCCACTGTGCACCCTGTCTCCCCACCCCTCCCCCATACTTACCTCCAGAGTCCAGCGTGATGATCTTTGGTGGACCAGGAACATGTCTGCACTCTTTAAAGCCGACCGCAAACTGAGGAAATGCCGGTAAGCTGTATAATGGAATGAATGTTTTTTTTTCAACTTTAATGCATATTTCAGGCATTGTCTGGAATTTTGGCATCAAATTTTCACCATGGGGTTTTTGGGACCCCTCCTCATGAATTATTGAACTGTCATGGCGTTAATCGGCCCTGAAAGGTGATTTTGCGGTCACTGCATGGAATCCCCTTTCAGGACTGAATAATGCAATGACAGTGCCAGTGTTCATGAGGTGGGCTCTCAAAAAGCCTATGTTGCAAATTTGGTGGAAAAAAAATCTACAAAATGACTGTTTTACTAGCGTGCATTGCGTAGTTGCTAAGTATGCTCATAAGTTCGCGAATGTGCAATATTTTCATGCCAGATTTTCAACATTGGCATTTTTCCACACCTCCTTGTGAACCATATAGCTTTCATTGTTCACAACCTGGTGGAAATGTGTTTTCACACTTCTGGCGCAGAATAGCGTGGTCACTGTGGGAAATAAGTGTTCGGGACAGATTAAGAAAATGACAGTGACACTGTTCATGAGTAGAGGTCCTAAAATGCCTATGTTGAAAATTTGGTGAAGATACTCCATAAAATGACTGTGTTATGAGCGTGTGTTGTGCAGTTTGTACTCACGCTCGTAACTTGGCTATTAACCATATATTTTCACTCCAGATTTTCAACATTACCATTTCCCACCTACTAAGGAGCAGTGCAGCTGTCATTTTTCCCATCCTGGCCAAATGTGTTTTCACACTTCCGGCTCAGAATAGAGCGGTCGCTGTGGGAAATCACTGTCCGGGACAGATTAAGAAAATGACAGTGATATTGTTTATGAGCAGAGGTCCTAAAATGCCTATGCTGAAAATTTTGTGATGATAGCCCATCCAATGACTGTGTTACAAGTGTGCTTTGCACACTTTCCATGCACCCTTGTAACTTTGCAGATTTGTAATATTGTAACACTAGATTTTCAACAGCGGCATTTTTTCACACCTCCTTATGAGCAGTACAGCTGTAATTTTTCACATCCTGACTGAAATGTGTGTTCACAGTTGCAGCACAGAATAATGCGCTCACTGTGGGAAATCAGTGTTCGGGACACATTAAGAAAATGACAGTGGCAGTGGCACTGTTCAAGAGCAGAGGTCCTAAAATCCCTATGTTGAAAATTTGGTGCCGAAACTCCATAACATGACTGTGTTACAAGCGTGTGTTAAACTGTTTCCACACACCCTTGTAACTTCGCAAATTTGTAATATTGTCATGCCACATTTCCAACAGTGTCATTTTTTTCACACCTCCTTATGAACAGTACAGCTGTCATTTTTCACATCCTGGCTAAAATATGTTTTTGCACTCCTGCCGGAGAATAGCACGGTCACTGTGGGAAATCAGTGTTTGGGACAGATTAAGATCAAACGAGTGAGAGAGGGGAGTGACCGAGCTCAACAGAGCTGTGTCAGAACTGCTGTGGATTTGTTTGTGAGCAGGAAAAGGCCCCAACGCAAGTGTCCAGCACAAAAGGGCAGCATGTAGCACTGGGAGAAACAGAACGAGAGAGTGAATGAGGGAGGGGGAGTGAGCAAACTCACTGGAGCACTGTCAGGACTGCTGCGGATTTCTTTATAGGCAGAAAAAGGTGTCAATGCAGGCAGGGACCCAGTAGAAAAGGCCAGCTTGCAGCGGTGGGAGAAACAGTATGAGCGAGTGAGACAGGGGGACTGAGTGAGCTCATCGGAGCTCAATCAGGACTGCTGCAGATTTGTTTGTGGGCAGTAAAAGACACCAATGGAGGCAGGAGCCCCATACAAATGGGCAGCTTGCAACACCAGGACAACTAGAATGAGCACGTGAGAGGGGGAGACTGAGCGACCTCAACGGAGCTCTGTCAGGAAAGCTGCAGATTTCTTTGTGGACAGATAAAGGTGCCAATGCAGCCAGGAGCCCCGTACAAAAGCGCAGGCTGCAGCACCAAGAAAAACAGAATGGAGCTCTATTGTGACTGCTGCAGATTTCTTTGTGGGCAGAAAATGCAGCAACGCAGACAGAAGCCCAGTACAAAAGGCCAGCTTGCAATGCCGGCAGAGACGGAATGAGTGATGAGAGAGGGGGAGTGAGTGAGCTCAATGGAGCTGTGTCAGGTCTGCTTCAGATTTCTTTCTTGGACCAAGAAGCTGCCAATGCAGGCAGGAGCCCAGTACAAAAGGGCAGCCTGCAGTGGTGGGAGACACACAATGAGTGAGTGAGGGACAGGGAGTGAGTGAGCTCAACGGAGCTCTTTTGGGACTGCAGCAGATTTGTTTGTGGGCAGAAAAAGGCAGCAATGCATGCAGGGGCCCAGTACTTAAAGGTAGCCTGCAGTGGCAGAAAACCCACAAGAAGAGAGTCAGAGAGGTGGAGTGAGAGAGCTCAATGGAGCTGTATAGTAACTGCTGCAAATTTCTTTCTGGGCAGAAGAAGGCAGCAATGCAGGCAGGAGCCCAGTAGAAAAGGGCAGCCTGCAGCACTGGCAGAAATGGAATGAGCGAGTGAGAGAAGGGGAGTGAGCGAGCTCAACGGAGCTTTGTCAAGACTGCTGCAGATTTCGTTGTGGGCAGAAAAAGGCACCAACAGAGGCAGGAGCCCAGTACAAAACGGCAGCCTGCAGCGCCAGGAGAAACAGAATGAGTGACTGACACAGGGGGAGTGAGTGACCTCAACAGAGCTCTGTCGGGACAGCTGTGAATTTCTTTGTGGGCAGAAAAAGGTGTCAATGCAGGCAGGAGCCCAGTACAAAAGGGCATCCTGCAGCACCAGAAGAAACACAATGAGCAAGTGAGATAGGGGGAGTGAGCGAGCTCAATGGAGCCCTATCGTGACTGCTGCGGATTTCTTTGTTGGCAGGAAAAGGCGGCAACGCAGGCAGGAGCACAGTACAAAAGGCCAACCAGCAGAAATGGAATGAGCGAGTGAGAGAGGGGGAGTTAGCAGGCACAACAGTCCTGTGTCAGCACTGCTGCAGATGTCGTTATGGGCAGAAAAAGCCACCAACAGAGGCAGGAGCCCAGTACAAAAGGGCAGCCTGCAGTGCCAGGAGAAACAGAATGAGCAAGTGAGAAAGGTGGAGTGAGCCACCTCAACGGAGCTCTGTTGGGACAGCTGTGGATTTCTTAGTGGGCAGAACAAGGTGCCAACACAGGCAGGAGCCCAGTACAAAAGAGCTGCCTGCAGCACTGGGAGAAACAGACTGAGTGAGTGACAGAGGGCCAGTGAGTGTGCTCAACAGACCAACGCAATCAACATTCGGCATTGACAAATGCTTGTTAAAATATGGCTAGGTACAGGATTTTATCAATATTCTGAGTTGTTTTAAACACCCAGGGTTTGATTTTCAAAGCCCCCCCAAAAATTGCAAGCCCCTGGTGTGCTGATCATTTGGCACTTGGGGCTTGCAGCATTCTTCCAGCCAGTGACTGTAATTTTCAATCCCAAGTGCCAAATACCAAAAGTTAGAGCAACTTTCCCCTGGTCTAATGTATGCCATTTGGCAGACCCTTTTTAAGGGGCTTGCGTTACATCTTTTGCACATCTGCCATAAAATGAGGAAACTGCCACAGCTGCACCTGATGTACAAAAAGTGGGATCAGCTGCATCAAAGGAATTTGAAGCAGCTGTGCCAAAAAATGGGGGTCGATACAGGGCTTGATGCAAGGGAGGGGTGCTGTACTGTTAGGGTGTGCCGTCCTTTGGATGAGACATTAAACCAAGGTCCCATCTACCCATCCTGGTGCTGTCCTGTTGGGTGTCCAGGTACAAGTAAAAGAACCCAAGGCACTCTGCATAGGGTAGGGGACATTGCCGGTGTCCTGGCCAATATTCTGTTTCTCATAAAACAGGAACAAGCAATTTTACAAGGCTGTGTGTGGGTACTGATATGCGATATGGCTGCCACTACACATTTTATTACTTCATTACTAGTCTAGTATTGCTTGTAAAGTGCTTTGGGGTAATATGTGTATGAAAAGTGCTATATAAATGCTGATTCTTCTTTTTCTTCTTAGTTTAGTAGCAGCATGGATTTAAATCCAGTGAACTAAAATACATAGAACTTCTAAGCACTGGGTTGGCACTAGGGCAGAGTGTCATGTGCAGAGTACTAGGAAGGAAAAGGGATCTAGTGGCCAGCTCCTCGATACAAGGATTTATGATCCCTTCCCCTGAACAAAGTATGAGTATAAAAATTCTGAATGCTAGCCTGCTAGCAGTGAAGGGATTGGTGCTTGCACCACAACTGGTATTCTTTAAAACTGAAATAGCTTCACTTCTCATTTTTTATTGTTCATATTGATACAGGATTTCAAGTGGAATCACATTTATTGCTTCTTGGTATGTGTTATTTACTTTTTTGAAAAAAGGACGCTTGTGGTTGTCAGTACATGTCAGCAACACTTACAGAATGGGGTCTGACCAAGCCTGCCTCTTGGGAAGGAAAATGTTAGCCAGGACTCTGGGGAAATTCCCCTACTCTCCAGCAGGGAGAACCCTTGGCCATCTTTCTGAGATGGCCACTTCGATGGAAACAGCAGAGAGGATGGACGTGGAGGAGACAGGGCAGCAGGCCTCATCCCATGATATCTAACTCAATAGGCTGTAGACATTGCAATGGGTGTGGAAGATTTGTTGGAAGGAGATACCGCCAACAAGGTATTTTTGTCATCAGGAGAGATGAGAGAAGAGGTACTTTCACCTGCTACAATATTAAGTGATGTTGTGCAAAATACAAGTAAGGTTGCTGCAGGGCAACTAGTGCAAAGAACTTTCCTAACGCAGACAAAATGCACCGAGTACAAGTAGAGAAAGAGTGCAGTTTAGAAAAGGCTAAGAAACTAGAAAAAGAAACATAGAAACATAGACTTTGATGGCAGATAAGGACTGCTTGGCCCATCTAATCTGCCCATTTCCCTACCTACAGGATAGGCCGCAGATCCTAGTTAACCAACAGCCTATTTCTTCCTACACCCCACAAGAATTGCCTTATGTTTGTCCCTTGCATTCTTGAATTCTCCTACAGTTTTAGACCCCACAACCTCCTCAGGAAGGCTATTCCATGCATCCACTACCCTCTCTGTGAAATAATACTTTCTCACATTGCCCCTGAACCGCCTCCCTCTACCTTTAAATTGTGTCCCCTTGTTCTTGCACGCCTCTTTTTCTGAAAGATGCTGCCCTCTTGGACTTTGTTGATTCCACTGAGGTACTTAAAAGTTTCTATCATGTCCCCCTCCTTCTTTCCTCAAGGGTATACATATTAAGCTCCTTTAGTCTCTCCTCATAGGCTTCTCTTGCAGACCCTGCACCATTTTAGTTGCCCTCCTCTGACTGCCTCTATCCTGTCTATGTCCTTATGGAGATGGGGTCTCCAGAACTGGACACATTACTCCAGATGGGGTCTGACCAACTGTCTGTACAGAGGGATAACAACTTCCTGTTTTCTGCTGCTGATGCCTCTCCCTATGCATCCCAGTATACCCCCAGCCCTCCCTACTGCCTTCTCACATTGCTTGCTAACCTTAAGGTCATCTGATATGATTACCCCCAGGTCCCTTTCCTTTTTTGTTGTTGTTACTACTTCCCCCCATTATGTATTCTTCCCCTGGGTTCCTTTTTCTCAGGTGCATTATTTTGCACTTCTTAGCATTGAATCCTAGCTGCCATACTTCTGACCATTCCTCCAACCTTGCCAAGTCCCTTCTTATCCTTTCCATGCCTCCTTGTGTATCAAACCTGTTGCAGATCTTTGTGACATCTGCAAAGAGGCATACTTTTTCTTCCAGTCCCTCTGCAATGTCACTTATGAAGACATTAAAAAGGACTGGACCCAATACTGAACCCTGCGGTTCCCCACTATTAACCCCTCTTTCTTCAGCATGGACTCCATTTACAATTACCTTCTGTGTCCTGTTGTCCGCCAATGTTTTACCCAGGCTATCACCCTGGGACCCACTCCCAGGCTGGTTAATTTGACTATTAATCTTTTGTGTGGGACTGTGTCAAATGCCTTGCTAAAGTCTAGGTAGGCCATGTTCACAGCCCCTCCTTGGTCTACTACTTTGGTCACCCAGTCAAAGAAATCTATTAGCTTCATCTGACATGACCTTCCCGCTATGAACCCATGCTGCCTTGGGTCCAGTGCCCCACTGGCCTCTAGGTACTCAACTATTCTTTCCTTCAGTAGTTATTCCATCACTTTCCCTACCACAGAGGCTAGACTGACAGGTCTGTAGTTTCCTGCCTCTGTCTTGGTCCCACTTTTGTGAAGGGAATCACATCCGCCTTCCTCCAGTCCTCGGGTACCACACCATCCTCCCATAATTTATTAAAAAGAGTAGCCAGTGGTTTCACTAGTTCCCCTTAATTCTTTTAGAATTCTGGGTGAATTCCATCAGGCCTCATTGCTTTGTCCACCTTCAGTTTTAGGAGTTCTTGCAGAACCCTTTCTTCTGTGAAAGGACTGGGATCACCCCTATCAAGAGTGTTTCTTAATTGGATTAGGCACTTCCTCCTTCAGGAATACTGAGCAGAAATATTCATTCAGTATTCCTGCTCTTTTCACTGTCCCCTTCTGCCCACCCACCATTCATTCTATTCAGCCTCACTATCCCTCCTTTGTCTTTCTACGCCGCTGAGCTACCTATAAAGGTTTTATCCCCTTCTTAACCGACTTGGCTATCTTTTCCTCAGTTTGGGCCTTTGCTATTCTGACTTCCTCCTGCTTCCTTCTGCCTTAACTGGTACAGCTCTTTGTCCTGCTCCTTCTGTGTTTCCTTATACTCACGGAATGCTATCTTTTTCTTCCTGACTTTCACAGCCACCTCTTTTGAGAATCGTAGTGGCTTTTTCTTTCATTTTGATTTGTTTATTTGCTTCACACAAAGGCTTGTTGCCTCTGTGATGGCAGTTTTGATGATTCCCATTGTTGCTCCACACCTCCTTCTAGCCTGTTTGCTAGTGCTTTTCTGAGGTACTCTCCCATCTTGCCAAAGTCAGCCCTCCTGAAGTCCAGTACCCTCACTTTTGTATGGCTTGACTCTGTAGCTGAGTTTAACATGAACCTCACTGTTTGATGGTCACTTGTTCCCAGATGGCAACCCACTTCTAGATCTGAGATCCTCTCACTGCCCCCGTTTGAGAGTATGAGATCTAAGATTGCTCCCTCACGAGTGGGTTCGAAACTAGCTGTCTGAGGCCTGCCACCTGTAAGGCATCAAGAATGGCCTTGCTTTGGATGTGGCTGCAGCAAATGTGCTCCAGTTAACATCTGGCATATTCAGGTCTCCATCAACAGTATCTCCCTTTCTCTGCCATTCTAAGAATGCCTTCTATCATATCCTTGTCCATTCCCTTCCCCTGACATGGGGGTCTGTACACAACCCCTGGGCGGATTGTGGTGCCCTTTCCAGTCTCCAAGGTGACCCACAGTGCCTCCTTTCCTCCCTGTTTACTCTTTTGTTCAGTTGCTTTTATCCCTTCCTTTACATAGAGAGCTACTCCTTCCCCTCTTCTACCCTGCCTGTCTCTCCTGTAGGTTATGCACCCTAGTATGTTAACATCCCAGTCATGGTTCTCTGTGTACCACGTTTCTGTGACTGCTACAATATCCAGGCATCCCTCTTCCATCAAGGCCACAACCTCAGGGAGCTTGTTGCCCAGACTACGGGCATTGGTACTCATTACCCTCCATTTCCTGATGGCCTTACTCCTTTTTGCCCCATCCCTGTCCTTCTTGCCTTTGTCACTTTCTCCATTTACCCCTGCCCTTCTCCCTATCGACACCTCTATGTTGGTGTTTACCGTACTTACTATCGTGATTTTTTTGGGGTGGCTACAATTTCCCTGCTTCTTTCCAGTGCCTCCCCCCTTGGCTAGTTTAAATGCTTGCCAGTGAAGCATTTAAACCTATCACATGGGATCCTGGTTCCCCTCCTGGACAGATGCAGCCCATCATGCCAGTATAGGCTTGCATCACTCCAGGTGGACCCCCAGTCCCCAATGAAGCCAAATCCCTGAGATCCACACCAGTTTTTAAACCACTGATTGAATCCCATGGTGCGGAACACCCTAGCCTCTCCTACGCCATAGATGGGCAGCACCTCCGAGAAGATTACTGTGCGTGTTACTTGTCTAAGGCTCCTCTCCAATTCCACAAACTCTTCCTGCACTTCTCTAATCCCTTTCTTAGCCAGGTCATTTGTCCCTAGGTGGACAATGACATCCAGCTCCCTACCCTGTGCAGCTGCTCTGGCAATCCTGAGGATTCGCTCCCTGTCCCTCCAAGCCATGGCACCAGGCAGGCACCTTACCTCCCTCTCTCCTTCCTCCCCCAGTTCTACCTTCCTAACAATGGAGTCCCCCACCAGGAGTTGTTTCCTTCCCCTGCGGGGTCCCCTGCCACCCTCCTGTGGGTCTCCTTTGTGGAGGTTCCCAGCATCCTCCTTAGAGGAACCACACTTTGCCAGAATAGCATAGGAATTGTGGAGAGGTACAACTGAAGGGATGCGCCTCTGTTCCACCACCCTCACCCTCCCTGAGCCCACTGTGGTCCAACCGCTCTTCTTTCTTGGCAACCTCTGAGGCAACAGCAGTGGCACTGGTGATCCCTGGATAGAAGAGAGGTCCCACAAATCCTGGCCAACTCATCCTGGAGATGAGCAACCTCCTCCTTCAGCCCAGAGAGGTGCCTGCAGATGGGACAACACCGCATCCTCCAGAACGTCTCCCGGAAGACTGCTGCTCCACAGCCACTGCACTGCACCACTCCCATCATGTCTTATTTCTGGCCCCTTAACTGTTTGCAATCCTTACTCTTTCCTCTCTTTATTTTTTCTCTCTCTCCTTACTTTCTGCCTGTGTGCCCTTTAAGCTCCTGATTGTCCAGTTCTGAGACAAGAATATCCTATATTTCTCAGTAGACCCCTTACTTGCTCAGAGGCAGACCTCCAGAAGCTAGAGAGGGCCGGAGAGCTACCCTTGCCCTTCTAGGATGGTGGGTCTTTGGTGGCTCTGTGATCACTCACTTCTCACTCCCAAACAGGAAGTTCCTGTTGTCAGTCAAATTCTGTGCCTATAAAAGTAGAACTAGCTCTGGGTGGGAGGGTGAAGGGCAATATAGTCCCAGTAGAGAAGTCCAGTCACAGAGCAGTCCTTTCTCCTGGTGTCTTCTGCCAAGCTATTAGCAAAATCTTTTTAAGGCAGTCTTTAAATGTAGCTTCCTTCTAGCTAAGCTACTCCCCCTACTTACTAGATCTTTCTACAAGTATTTTAAACCTCACTAAATGTGTTATTGATACAGCCCTTACCTGACAAACTCTCATCTCTGGCTATCAGTAGCTCATAGTCCATGTCTTTCTGTCTTGCTGATGTAGAAGCATCAAAGACTGCTGCAGCTTCGGGCTGCTCCTGCCCCATCAACAGAAAAACAGCAAACGGACCTTTCCGGAGGAACTTCCATAATGGCAGGCAGCAACAAAAGCCAGAAGCCCATATGCCAAGAGCCTCAAGCTTTGATCTCTAACATTTCAGTCACCAAAAATAAATCGACCCGGAAACGGCTTGATGCAGGGTGGCAGAACGCTGCTGCCTGACACTCAGCTACTACAGTTCAGGATCCAGCATCAAACCACATGAACTCTGAAAACATACACTCTTTCCCCCAAAAATAAAGGCTTTTCTGGATGGAGCAAACAACAGCAAAATGCTCCTATGACTAGTAGACAAACTGAAGTCCCTCACAATGCTGAAACTGGGGCTGGGAACTGGTTGCCAATCCATGCCCTTGAGAATGCGGGCTGGGTGCAGGGACCAGATGGACAATGGTTTCTCAATCCCATGGACAGTACATTTTAACAATACTCTTCAGCATCAGCAAAAGAGGTGGCCACCGAATCTATAACCAGCAAGAGCTCCAAAGAACCCCGGGGTAATTTCTCTACCACTACTGTTTTACAAAATGTTACTGCTATTCCTGATGATAATAATACTGCTGATATTAATGTTGGTGCAAATGTCATGATTACCTCAGATATAGGGCCTAGTTGTAATATTAGCCAGGCAGCAGAAGACCCTGTACGAATGGGGGCCCACTGATGAAGTATTAATGGACCCCAATAATCAAACCATGTTAGATCTGATGTTTAAGCTTTCTGATTTGTTCCAAAACAAAGGTGAACATGCACCTAGAAGGAACACAGTTGAATTGCTGTACAAAGGGGGGCTGGAATCACCTCTGGACAAGTTATACATATCTAGCATTTTATTAAAGGGGGCTATGAAGTTTTTCTCCTCAGAAATATTCGCGCTCTTCAGCATTGGCAACTCTAATTAAGATGTGAGCTTTAAAAATATATCCAGTTTGGACAGATTTTGGAACCAGTACCAGGTGCAAAGAAACAACCTGGTGTGGATCCCCTTCCAGGCCATTCCCCTCACAAAGCCATTAGTAAAGAGCATTATGGTAATGTTTAAAAACTAGGGAGTAAATGTAGAGGACATCCTATTTGGGTTAAGACAGCGATGTGAAGTCCTAGGAAAGCCAACACCCATGCTAGATAGTGAGCAGATCTGGAATGGAGGGTGGAAGGTAAGGGTGAAGTTATACTCCTCCAATTCAGGGCCTGTACACCTCCCTACTTCCTTTTTCCTGGGAAAAGATTGGGTTCCCTTTTTACATAGGACAGCCACGTTCCTGCTTTAAATGTGGCTCCCACACCCACCTCAGTTCTGCATGTGACACCTCCAGCTGTAGCCATTGTCTGGACTATGGACACATTGCCGCTAATTGTTGGAATTTTTTCAAATGCAATTTGTGTGAGAGGACTGGCTGTGCCTATGGGCGTTGTCCTTCAGCATCTCATAACTGGGAGGACTGCCCTTCTCATGAAGGCTTCATAAATACAGCTCAGCAATTACAGGCCAAAAGGGAAGCTAAACAGAGCCTCCGGGCAGCCATAGAAACTTTAGCGCCTGAGGCAGTTAACCCAACCCCTGATAACCCAGATCCTCAGAGTACAGACATACAGCCTGGGGGAACTCTGGAGTTAGAGGAAAACCTAACCACAAAAACAACAGAAAGGGAAGGTGGCACTACAGTATCTGAAGGTTTAGCTGAGGAAGCCCATAATGAAATGCCCCCCTCCTCCTGAAAAGGAGAGACCCTTCAAACTAGTTAGTCAAAAGAAACTGTCCTGGTTAGGAAAAACCCTCAAGAAACAATTTGGGGAACCTGGTGTAAAACAAAACACAGGTCCTTCCTCCTGGAAAAAAGGTAACTCCTTTGCAGCACTTAGCTCTGACATGACTGAAGGAGACTCGGGGGGGGGGGGAGAAGGGGCAAACACCTCTTCTATCACCTCCATGATGGATACAGAAGAGAGGGTGGAGAGGACTATAGCAAAAAGAACACATCAGATGAGACTATCTAAAACTCCGTAAGTCATTCTTTTTAAGTTCTGATTGTCTTGTTTTCCTTTTTTCTTTTCTTCCTGATGCATAGCTTCTCCTTTTTAACACCAAAAGTCAATAGCATTAAAAGTGAAACAAAAGAGGGTGGGTGTGTTATTCACTCTTTAAGATAATAGAAGTGAGATAGTGTGCATTCAGGACACCTGTATAAAAACACACCTTGAACTTCAACAGGCATCTAAACTCTGGCCCCTAGGCCCTTCCTTCTGGTCTACAGGAGAAGACACCTGTGATGGGGTTGGTATTCTCCTGCCTAACCCTTTACTTAAAGTGTCCAGATTAGTTGATATGCATCCAGGAAGAGCCCTACTACTGGATGTTTCTTACAACACAACACAACACAGAGAAGTTTTGCCTCATTGCAGGCAGGGCAGAGCAAGCCATTCTCAAGGGTATAGGGAGGGGATGGAAGAAACCGCATATTGTGGTCCACATGGGTACGATGACTTGTCGGGGGAGACCGTGGAGGTAGTAAAGGGGAGATTCAAGGAACTGGGGAAGCTGTGTAAGGAGGTGGAGAAATCAGTGGCCTTCTCGGAGGTGATCCCAATGCCCTGCGCAAGTACTGAGAAGAAGGGAAGGATAGGGGAGTTCAACACCTGGTTGCAGGAATGGTGCCATACCAAGGGGTATGGGTTAGTAGGGAACTGGGGCAGAGCCTGGGACAATAATGACCTGTATGCAGGGGACAGTCTACACTTGAGCAGGGAGGGGAAGGGATTATTGAAGAAGGGGATAGAGGGGTACATAGTGACAAGGGTAGCTTTAAACTAGGAAGGGGGTTGGCAAGTGGTCAGCTAGTAGGCAGAGTTTCCAGAAAAGGGAGACAGATGAGCCTACCCCCAAGGGATGGGGGAGGGTATTGGTGTAGGAGCAAAAGGAGGGTAAATCGGGGTGGGGGTTGCAAAAGAGCAGGGTGTAGGGTAGTGTCACTAAATGTGAGTAGCCTGGGGAACAAAGCAGCCGAGTTACAGGCCCTCCTAGCAGTGGGGAAGGTGGAAATTGTGGCCATAACAGAAACTTGGGCCACCTAGAACCACAACTGGAATATGATGATCCCTGGATACAGGCTGTTCAGGAAGGACAGGGCTAACAGAAATGGTGGGGGGGTGGCAATCTATGTAAGGGAAGGAATAAGGTGCATAAGGGAGAAGGGTGAGGTAGGCAGGACAGAGGCCCTGTGGATGCACTTTCAGGATCCAAAGGGCAGAGTATTGAGGATTGGGGTGGGGTATAGGGCACCAACTCAAGGTCAAGAGCTGAACAAGGAGTTGGCAGAACAGATTAGGAGGGTTTGCAGGAAGGGGAACACAGTGGTGGTGGGGGACTTCAACCTACCTGGGGTGGACTGGAGCACACCAATCACCACAAGTGCTTGGGAGCAGGTTATACTGAGAGCATTCCATGATAGCTTCGTGGTGCAGCTGGTGCATGAGCCAACTAGATTGGGAAGGACTCTGGACCTGGTACTATCAAATGGAGAAGCCTTAAGGGACCTGGAGGATGAGGACCCGCTAGGTGGGAGTGATCGCCACTCAGTGTGGTTCGCACTCAGTATGGGGATGCAAATGGGAAGGAGCAGACTTCAACAGGATGGGGGAAATTCTGATAAATCACCTGGAGGGAATCCAACCAACCACGGATACCAGTCAAAAATGGGAAATCATTAAACCAGGGCTGGCAGAGGCTACTGGGATATGTCCTAGGGCACAGAGTAAGAAGGGAAGGGCAAAGAAGCCCAGTTGACTGACCAAGGAGGTAACGGAGGGGGTGAGAGCCAAGAGGAGTGCTTTTCAGAGATTCAAGAGATCAGGGAGGGAGTAAGGTGGAGAGGAGTACAAAAAGAAGTTCAGGAGGTTACAAGACTAGTCAGAGCTGCCAAGGCATCCAGAGAGCTGAGGCTGGCACAGGGCATTAAGGATGGAGAGAAAGATGTCTTTAGATGCATTGGGGGAGAGAAGGAAGAACAGGGACTGGATAGAAAGAATTACAAAGGATGGGGTGGGTAGGAAAGGGGAGGAGCAGGAAGAGGCACTAAATGAGTACTTCTGCTCTGTATTCACAGTAGAGGGGGGGGAACAGATACCTCAGGGGAGGGGTGGAGTGCGCGGGGGAGGGTAGAGGGTGACAGATGAGGAAATTACGGAGAGCAGGGTACTGGAAGGACTGAGGGCACTGCAGGTGGACAAGGCATCAGGGCCTGATGGCATTCACCCTAGGGTACTCAAGGAACTGGAAGTGTACTTGGCAGGACCAGTGGCTGACCTGTTCAATACCTCTCTGAGCATGGGATGCATACCACAGGACTGGAGAATGGCCCATGTGGTACCCATTCACAAAGGTGGCCCAAAGGACGATCCAGGTAACTACAGACCAGTGAGCCTCACATCAATTGTGGGGAAACTCATGGAGAAAATCCTTAAGGAGAGACTGGTGACATTTCTAGAGGACAACAGTCTCCAGGACAGGCAACAACATGGGTTTGTCTTAGGCAGGTCCTGTCAGACAAATCTGATTGAGGACTATTATTGGATAACCAGAAAGCTGGACAAGGGCCATGCAATTGATGTCCTGTACTTGGACTTCAGCAAGGCCTTCGATGCAGTGCCACATGGGAGGCTAGGGGTGAAGCTGGAGTATGTAGGGATGGGAACTAAGATGGGCAACTGGATCAACAACTGGCTAAAGGGGAGGTAGCAAAGGGTGGTGGTGGAGGGAAAACTCTCATCACCAAGAAAGGTAACAAGCAGGGTTCCACAGGGATCGGTACTGGGACCACTGCTGTTTGGGATATTCATAGCAGATATCTCACACGGGACCCAGAGTAAGATCAGTCTGTTCTCAGATGATACCAAGATGGGAGCTATGGTAGATGATGACAAGGGGTGGAGGGGACTGCAGGCAGCCCTGACTAAACTACAAGAGTGGTCAGAAACATGGCAGTTGGGGTTGAATGCCAAGAAGTGCAAGTTACTACATTTCGGAGCCAAGAACCAGTGGAGGAGCTACCAGTTGTGAGAGGGTGCAGTTGGGGAGCACAGTGGAGGAAAAGGACCTCCTGGTGATTATAACATGGAAAATGAACAACTCAGCACAGTGCAGGAAGGTGGCAGTGACAGCCAACAAGATGCTGGGCTGTATAGGGAGGGGGATATCCTCTAGAACTAGGGAGGTGATACTTCTCTTGTACAAGTCACTGGTCAGGCCACACCTGGAGTACTGCGTGCAGTACTGGCACCCATTCCTAAAGAAGGACATCAGGCTATTGGAGGAGGTGCAGCACAGAGTGATGAAGATGGTCTAGGGTTTGAAGGGGAATTTTATGAGGAAAGACTGAACAGGCTCAACATGTATTCCATATAGGAGAGGAGGGATGGGGGGACATGATCAGGACCGTTAAGTATCTGAGGAGGATAAACAAGGCTAATGCAGGAGAGATATTCTGGATCAGAAGAGGGAGGGATACTAGAGGGCACCAGCTGAGGCTGGAGGGGGGGAATTCAGGAGGGAAATCTGGAGACATTATTTCATGGAAAGGGTGGTAGACAAGTGGAACACTCTACCTGCAGAGGTGGTTTCTTGCAGGATGGTGGCCTCCTTCAAGATGGGGTGGGACAGAGTGAGGGGGGATGACTGTGGGGAGGGGAATTGGGGGGCAGCTGCAAGATAAGGGGCTAGCTGTACAATCGAGCAGACTCGATAGACCACATGGCCTGTTTCTGCTGGCATTTCATATGTTCGTATGTTCGTATTGTGATATATGCAACTCAAATGAAAGCACACAGGGTTGCTTTGTTTAGGGAAACCCAACCCTACTTGCATACGCCCTGCCTCCTTGTTTGGTTTGGAGACTTTAATTGCAGTTTGAGGCAAACAAATAGAGGGCTCCAGACCTCTAAATTATTTTGTGACACTGCCACATTACAGCAGGTCATTTCTACTGCAGGTTTAAAAGATGCATATAAAAACGGCCATTCTTCAGGTGGTTATACTTACTTCAGAGGCCCTTTAAAAACTTGCATTGACTTTATATTTGTTTCTCCTATTTTAGAAATAATAGACATTAATACACAGGCCAGTGAATTCTTTGATCACGTGGCAATTGTTATGAAAATCTCTTGGCAGAACTCCCCAAGGTGCAAAAAAATAGCTGGAAACTCAATGAATCTCTACTTAATGACCTGGTAGCCCAACACAAGTGGAGGCGAGACTGGTCAGCTAGGCTATCTGTTGCTGAGTATTATGAGGATGTCACTGACTGGTGGGAAGACACAAAAAAATCATGGTGAGCCTTATTTCAGAGATGGGCTCAGTATGTGGCTAACAAAGAATATCTTTGTTATCTTCATTTACAACAGCAGTTACTCTAATTTCACAGTCCGAAGTCACCGACTATGACTATGGTTCTCAGATACGTAAGATTAGAACTCAGATGGTAGATTTTCAGTGCAATTGTGCAAAGTCATTATCACAAGAACTCAGATTTGGTACACGTGTACAGAAAGGATTGTTAGACCCATTTAAAGAGTATAAAACCAGGCTAGAGAATAGGGTTATTACAGAGCTCAAGGACACTTGGGGACAAGCAGCCTCTACCTTCCTTGGTATTCTAAGAATCATAGAACAACACATAGAATCCTTGTTCAGTAACACACCACAAGCCCCCGAGTTATTTAAGTTCTCTTAGTTTACCGCAGGTCTCTAAACAAGATGCACAAGAGTTAGTTAAACCAGTCACTACAGAAGAGGTAGAGGTAGCTATACAGCAGCTAAAAAAGGATTTAGCCCCAGGATCTGAAGGGTTAGGGGCAGGGGTCTATAAAATCTTTCATATAGAGTTAGTTGCAGCCCTTGTTATCCTCAATAACCATATGTTAACCTCTTCAAAATATGCTGCATCCATGATTGAGGCTATGTTGGTTTTACTACAGAAAAGAGGTCCAAAAACAGATATTAGTAATTGGAGGCTTCTCAGCCTCCTGAACACTGACAAAAATGTTAAGTAAAATTCTGCTATCCAGACTGTCGATCATTGCTAAATACTTAATTTCTCCTTCACAAACCTGTGTGGGTCCTGATAGGAAGCAACAGGACAGTCTTATAATCATCAGGGAACTCATTTTCAGAGGTGAACATGGTGAACTACAGGGGTATGTACTTGGGTTGGACCAGGAAAAGGCCTTTGATATGCTGGACCATGGGTGCCTCTTTGCCACCATGCTAGCCTTTGGCATACCACCTGTTTTTGTCAGATGGATTCAGGACATGTATCAGGGAACCTCAAACATGCCAAATGTCAATAGATGGTATGGGAAATATATCCAGGTCCATAGGGGTGTTAGGCAGGGGTGCCCACTGAGCCTTCTTTTTTATGCCTTTGGTATAGATATCCTTATAAGAAAATTCCTACTTACTGATGAGATATGAGGGCTTTCCATCATCCCTGAAATTCCATAAATAAAAATCTTGGCTTATGCTGATGACCTCATGTTAACATTAGCACCGGATACCTGCAAAGCTACTTTGCCTAATACCCTGCAGGGGTTCTCTGAAGTATCTGGGTTCAAGTGAAATATAGTTAAAAGTAAAGGAGTCACACTAGGTGAGGTTCCCTTCCCTGCATCAAGTAACTTTGCAGACATAAAGATTACCCATGAGCCAAATAAAATTGTGGGATTCAAATCTGGCCCTAGTAATATAGCCCTACAAAATTGGGGAAATGGACTAACTTGAGCCAATAGGGTTGTGGCCAGTTGGAAAGGGCAGCAACTCTTAAAAAAGAAGAGGGTGGTATTGATCAAAACACTTCTAGTCCCCATATTTTTGTATCTTAGACACATCTACCCACCACCCATGGAAGTAACAACAGGATTATATAGTGTCTTTTTTCAAGCTTTTTGGGGCTCTAGACTCAACCCCATTAAGAGGGAATTTACGTATCATGTAATAAAAGATGGGGGAGTGAATATGGTTCATTCCATTGTTTTCTTTTTCAGTCTCTTCTTTAGCTATAATATTGTCATTGCCTTAAAATCCAGTGTAAAGTTATGGAAGCCCCTAGTTAATTTATGGTTGCAGCCATGTCTTGACCTCCCGGGACCTGGGAAACCTTGACTACTGGCCAAAGTAACCACTGTACCTCAATATGGTTTAGATTGCATTAAAAATGCAATAAAATGGAAACTATCTCCTCTAAAATTTCAGACTTCTGATAGGAAAACCCTTTATAAGGCCATATTAAATTCAAAATGTCAAACTGATGTTGCATTCCCCCTTTGTCAAGCTACACAAGTAAGAGGCATGTTGCAGCAGCTGGCCAATCCCAGAATTCCCCCCATTGTATACCATAGTGAATGGTTAGGAAACTATGGTAGGTTAAGTGTAAGAGGAAATAACAAGCACAAACAGGTATCTGAATGTTATTGCCCCAGAGATTCTTGCATACAAATTTTAGAGACGCAACAACATTTATTTGTAGAGTGCAGTTAGGTTACACAATTCTGGGTGTATTTGGCTACAGAATGGGGAGAACCTCTTTTTTTATCCCTATTGTACCCAGAGGTGGTATATGACCCTCACTCAGGTTCCTGGGGTAAACACCATGTAGATACTGTTTATATTGTCTCCACTGTACTAAGGTACTTTACTTGGCAATCCCACTGTATGTGGGTAATGCAGCAGAGGAAAGTTTCCTATGAAGAAATAATTTCCAGTATCAAAAAAGCATTAAACAAGATTGTGCAGATGGATATGGTGCATTTCCCATCAGAGAAAGTGAAATACTTATGGATAAATTGTGACAAATGACTTACTTAATTGGTTTTTGTTGGGTATGGTTTAGGAGTCCATGTATTATATTACTATTATTGTTATATTATGTATTGATTGATTTTTTTTTCTTGAATCTGAATACATTTTGGTTTTTCCTTTTGATGTACTGTTACATTATGTTTTGTTACTGTAATGAAGTTTAAATCTTCAATAAAAATTCCCCTACTCTGCTGCAAGGTGCCTTGCTTCCTATGAGCAGAACGGAGGAGCCCAGTGGACAGAAGGAAGTCGATGACGAAGAAGCTGTAAGGTGTACAGCAGCTGTAGCGGTAGAACAACATATGGAGGCAGCTGCAATGCATCATCGCTTCACAACCGACCACAGAGACATCCACCACCAGTAGTACTAATGGATCAGCAGCTATGTCAGTGGACCCAGGTGAAAGTATAGACATTGATTTGCAAGAAGAAGAAGAATGGGCTCTGAGGCTAGAATTAGAAAAATTAAAATCAGACTTACTGGCCAGATGTCAGCAGCAGAATTTAATAAAGAATGAACCAGACTAGAGGAGGAAAAGAAACGGAAAAGAAATGGAGGGACTGCTCCGGGCAAGAAGGGAAACAAAAATGCAAAAGTTTTTATTTTCGGGGCTTCCCAAGTCCTGTGTGGACAATCGCAGATGCCAGAACATCTTGGCACCTCGAACACAGCTGCATGAATGCCCTAAATAGCTCTACAACAAGCAGGGTGGATTCAACAGCCAGGATCAGGCATATGGATACTGGATCCCCTGATTCCTTTACCAGGAGGTGAACAAGAAATAAATGGCCAAGTAGCGGAGAGGTCTGATACCTCTTCAAAAACATCTGCTCTTAAATGAAGCAAACACAGATGGAAATGGAGGGCAGAACCAACAAATACAGGTACAGATAAACAAATAAATGACCCTGAAAATATATTCTTTTCCCCACTAGAATCTGAGACAGAAATATTTTTTGAAGCAGTAACTGAGGTGACAATGCAGGGGGAAATGGAAAGAGAAAACAGTACTAATAGCATACCAAATGAGGCACCAGATCCAGAAGTAACTACCACACCTGTACCCCCTATTACTTATGCTAGCTTGCTGTAAAAGCCTTTTGAACAGGCAAAGAGGCAGCATGCAATACGGTTACATTATGTGGGTTGCTTAGAACTTCCTTCTGATAGATTTTATGCAGGAAAGCAACTTTTAAAGCAAGATTTGGGATTCTCCCCAGCAGAGGTATATGCCTTAATACATGCACCAGGAGAGTCCACATTCGATGCAAGTTTTAGAACTGCTCGGTTATTGGACAGGTTCTGGACTACCTACACCAAACAGAAACGATCATTGTTATGGGACCCATACCAGTCTATACCACTTATAAAGCCCACATTTAAGTTGGTGACTATCTTCTTCAGAAATGAAGGAGTAAACTTATCAGATTTTGTGTTTTGGCTTGAAAGAAAGTGCAAAATGGAAGGTGTGCCAGACCCCAATGTAGATGGGGAAAGGTTTTGGACAGGTGGTTGGAAGGTGAGAATTAAGGTGGACCAAGACAACACAGGGATTAAACACCTACCAAATTGTTTTTACTTGGGATGAGACAAAGGGATCCTATTTCATCAGGAGCAACCTCCCTCACACTACAAATGCAGATCACACTGCCATATAAGTAGTTCATATGAAATTATGAAATGTTTGCAATGTGGTTCCAATGTTCACTCAGGATTTAACAGTACATCTGTACCTATATGCCACTTGTGTGATGAGGGGGGTATTCCTTCCAAACATGTCCCTGGACATCACATAATACTGAAAATGTGGACTTTATAGTTCAGGACTTCTACATAAACAGAGCTACTCAACAACCACAAAGGCCAACAGGGCCTACCCAGATGCAAAATCAAACCCTACCACAACAGCTCCCGTCCCACCACCAGAACCAGCAAGAACCTCTGTGTCTCCCACAAGGACTGTAATCACAACTATGAGATGCACAGAATGTTACACAACAGAAGAAGGAACAAGGCAAACAGAATTTAATGTAACAGAAGAGGGAACATGGCACACGGAATATACACAGAATATACAAATATACCAGGAAGGGATACATAATTGCCTCCTCCCCCAATCCTCCAGATATGGCCTTTCAAACAGTGTCCAAAGGGAAGGCAAGAAAACCAAAGGACAAGCCAGAGCAAGAGGATTCCATACCTCTACAAAACAAGTACTCTGCCCTCCAATGGGGGAAACAGAAATGGATATGGATTCCGACGCGACTTCAGGACACTCTTCGCAAATGGATGGAATTTCAGAGGGTGAAGAAGGAAATATTTTACCCCAAAGTGAAACAAAAAAGAAGTGGAGAATGGGAACAAAATTTAGTCCGTGGAAGGAACCCACTGACTGACTTTCAATTTAAATGGCTGTGGAACTATTAATTGCCTCTCTAAATGTTAGTAGTATTAAGACTGACAGAAAGAGGAAAGCTACCTTTGCTAGTTTTACAGGAAACAAATATGACCTAATTCTTTTTCAAGATACTAGGTTAGCCACAACCCATGAAATACAGGCAGGAGGGGCAGATTGGATATGGGGGTGGGGCACACATTTGTCCATTGGAAAAGACCTGTGCAGTGGGTTGGGGATATGCAATGGGCAAATCACATACCACCATCCTAGTACCTCTTCTTTTCACCTTTCTTTGTCTTGGTGACTTAACTGGAGGCAAACAGCATCCCACATATAAACTTGATTTCAATTACAATTTTAACCATGACCCAGGCATGCATACAGGAAACTTCTTCACATTAACAACTAGCCACTGGTCACAGCACTGGCTCCTGCTGCATCCATTTCCCTGGCAATCCCCGGGGGTCCTTGTCTCATACCCTCTCCAGGCTCTCCCCATCTGCCTTAGAAGATGCATTCCAGCCCGAGGAGGAACCCCAACCAAAAAAAATCAACCAAAGTGAATTACAGACTCCTGAAATGTTACCTATACAGAATCATCTCATCCTACTACTAATATCCGGCAATGTTCACCCCAGTCCTGGCCCAGGAAGTATTGCCCAACCCATGGGCCAAGCAAAGATGGGATCCATCAAGATGGCATCTGTCAGTATCTGCAGCCTGTTAAGTAAACAGAAGAGACAGAAACAATGCTCAAAAACTTCCAAGGGGCTGTGCAAAGGGCTAGGATTGCCTCTGGCACTGGACAAGACAGAGGGCCCCAGCAGGACTATTGAGCTTCTGGGTTTAGAAATAGATGCCCAAGATGAAGTGTTCAGGTTACCACAGAGGAAAGTAACTAAGTTGAGAGAATGATTGCAAGACCACAAGGCTGGGCAGTGGAAGCAACTCAGACAGGTACAGCAACTGATAGGGCATCTCAGCTTTGATTGCCGGGCCATCAACTCAGGGAGGGCCTTCATGAAATGTTTGGTGCATGCAACACATGGAGTGACCGGGCTACACCACTGGGTGGATCTCACAAGGGATATCAAGGAAGATTTGAGAATCTGGGAAGTATTCCTGGAAACATTCAATGGCACGTCTTTTTGGCAAGACGAATGGGTATTTAATACAAACCAACAGTTATATACAGACGCAGCAGGGGGACTGGGCATGGGAGTATACTGCAGGGGAAAGTGGTTTTCAGATGCATGGCCAGAACTATGGGTGAGGCAAGGGCTGACCAGAGACATCACATTGCTAGAGATCATGCCAGTCTGGGTATGCACTTTAGTATGGGGGACAGAGCTGCGAAACCACAAAGTAACTTTCTGGTATGACAACAAGGCAGTAGTGGATGTACTCAACAATAGGGGGCCTCATCTGGGCCGGTTTTGTGGGTACTGAGGCAGTTGGTGCTACAGGGTCTGAAGCTCAACATGTCCTTTAGAGCTAGGCACATAGAAGGTATCCAGAACACAATAGCTGACAGCCTATCCCATCTGCAGCTGGACAAGTTCTGGGACATGGCACCAAAAGCAGAGGCACAAAAAATGCCCATCCCAGAGTATATTTGGGAAGTTGGCAGGAAGGAGCTGAAGTGCTATTTCACAACTCCTGGTCCCCCAGGACCCTAAGAGCCTATGAAGGGGCTTGAGTAGCATTCCAAGCTTTCAGGGACTGACACAACATGGAGATAAGTGGGCAGATTACAGATGAGCTTATGGGAAATTACATAGTGTACCAGTGCAAGAGAGAGCTAGCACACATGACAATAGGGGTACATTTGTCGGCCCTCAGTATAGTTTTTAGCTTGAAAGGGTGGCAGGATCCAACAAAAAACATGTTAGTCAGATGGATGATTCAAGGATGGGGATGACTTAGAACCAAGGAGAGAGAGATGATAGGAGAAAAGTGTCTGAGAGACTCCTAGCAGGTTTGGGGCCAGCCACACCAATAATGTGTATGTCAACTGAGGAGGGTCTATTATTCCAGGCCATCTTCACAACAATGTATTACCGGGCCCTCAGGGTAAGTGAAGCAGTAGGGCATGACAAGGACAATGAATGAGACAGACTAGAAATGGAAGATATAACATGGCAGCTGGATACAATTTCACTATGGATCATGAGATCAAAGATGGATCAGGAAGGTAACGGCTCCTTGATCTGCCTTGAGAGGAAGCAGGAAGCAAACATTTTCCCAGTGCTGGCACTGTGGGCTTACCCCACAGTGCAACATAAGCAGCATGGGCAGTTCTTCATCCATGGGGATGGGAAGAGAGTAACAAGATACCAGATAGTAGCAGTCCTTAAAAAGAGCATGGGTTTTCTGGGGGAAGACCCAAGATACTACTCATAGCAATCATTCAGAATTGGGGTGGCATTGCAGCGGGCAGCAGCAGGAGAATCAACTGAACAGGTTCGAGGGGTGGGACACTGGAAATCTGAATGTTATAAACGTTATGTATGGACTTTGAACAAATAAATATTAATCATGCTCATCTTTCACTTACAGGTTAAATAGAGGGGGGGACACTGGCAGGGGGGGTGAAAGCAGGGAACAAAGGAAAGGTTTGTTCAAACTGCACAGGCCAAATTAGAGTCAACAGTTTCTAGTCAGGGGAACAGACTACCAGGTTTACCATGTATTTTGCTTCCTGGCAGGATCAGGGCAGAGGCTGGAAATATGAATTTGTGGGCATTCTTTTATTTAGTGGGCAGAGAGGAGAGTGTCCGAGAAAGCAGGGGGCAAGCAGCTGTACCAGTACCCCAGACAGTGAAGGGTATCCTGGCAAGGAAGCAGGGGAATGAAATTGGCCCAGCTGCTTCCGACACTGAAATACATGAGGGAGAGATGCCCGCCACCAGACATGATTATACTACACTTAGGAGGGAACGACATTGGGTTCAGACCCTGGCTGGACATTTTTCTGCAGATCAAGTATGACATATAGACAAAGAGATGCTGGCCTCAGGTAACCCTGATTTGGTCAGACATGATACCTTGCAGAGTGTGGAGGTATGCTCACAGTCACGTAACAATTGAGAGAGTCAGGAGAAAAATGAACAGGAGAATAGGCACATGTTTTTTAGCCAACGGGGAGAGGGTCATTAAGAGAGGCATAGATGAAAAGGAATATTAATATTATAGGCCAGATGGGGTGCATTTATTGGACATTGGCGTAGAACTATTTAACACAGAAACCATGGGGCGCATCGAAGAATGGAAAAGGCAAAGAGGCCGATAAGAGAAGCTCTTTAAAGAGGATGGCCTGTCATCCAACGCAAGCCAGAGACAGGCTATGGGAAAAAGGATATAGAAAAATATTAAAAGGGGAGGGCAGGTGGGGAAGGGGGAGGGAAGAAGATCACAAAAAATTGGACAACAATAACATAACAAGCATTTGTCAATGCCGAATGTTTGCTTGCTGGTATTAGCATTGGGCGTGCAGGAGTTAGACATATGCAGAATAGGAATGGTAGTGAAGTATTGAAGTTCATGGCAACCCCACCTCCATCCTATAGAGATGGACAGGCATTGGGGTAAGTGTTTGGGTCATCAGCCATGACAGGCATGCCATGTGCCATTCTGCACCACTTGAACAAAATCACAGATGGAGCAGGATGTAAAGAATGACAACTGTACCATCCAGAGGGAGGTGTGAAGAGATGGCAATGTTGAACAGCTGTACTGGGAATATAAAAAGTGCTCACACATGTGAGCATACAGTATGTGGAAACTGCACAATGCATGCACATTACACAGTCATTTTATGCACGTTCGTCACGAAAGATTCAAAATAGGCATTGTAGGACCTCTGCTCATGAACAGTGTCACTGTGATTTTCTTGATGTGTCCTGAACACTGATTTCCCACAGCAAGCACACTATTCTGTGCCAGAAGTGGAAAAACACATTTTGGCCAGGATGTGAAAAATGACAGCTATACTGTTCATAAGGAGGTGCAGAAAAATGGCAATGTTGGAAAGCTGGAGTGAACATATTACAAATGTGCGAAGTTATGAGCATGACTGGATACAGTGCAATGCATGCTTGTAACACAGTCATTTTATGGAGTTTGATCACCAAATGTTCAACAAAGGCATTTTACGGCCAGTGCTAATAATAATAATAATAATTTTATTTATAGAGCACCTTTCAAGATGTCAAGGTGCTGAACAATTTCAAACAATCCAAAACTCTAAATAAAAATCATAAAACATCCATAAAAATCAGCATATCATCCAAATATCATATAAATAATAAAATCCAGACATTAATATAATAACTTACTTATCTAAAAAGGCCATATTCCATAGATAAGTTTTTAATGAACAGTGTCACTGTGATTTTGTTAATGTGGCCCCAACACTGATTTCCTACAGCAATCACGCAGCTCTGCACTGCAGGTGCAAAAATACATTTCGGCCAGGATGTGAAAAATAACAGCTGTACTGTTCATAAGGAGGGCTGGAAAAATGGCAATGTTGAAAATCTGGAGTGAACATATTACAAATCTACGACTTTATGAGCATGCATGGAAACTGTGCAATGCACGCTTGTAACACAGTCATTTGATGGACTTTCATCACCAAATTTTCAACATAGGCATTTTAGGGCGTCTGCTAATGAAAAGTGTCACTGTGAGTTTCGTACTGTGTCCCGAACACTGATTTCCCACAGCGACCGTGCTATTCTGCACCAGAAATGCAAACACACAGTTCGGGCAGGATGTGAAAACTGACAGCTGGACTGTTCATAAGGAGGTGCGGGAAAATGGCAATGTTGAACATCTGGAGTGAAAATATTGTAAATGTGCAAAGTTACGAGTGTGCATGGACACTGTGCAATGGACGCTCGTAACACAGTCATTTTATAGACTTTTGTGACCACATTTTCAACATAGGCATTTTAGGATGTCTGCTAATGAACAGTGTCACTGTGATTTTATTCATGCATCCCGAACACTGATTTCGCAGAGCGACCTCGCTATTCTGCGCTGCAAGTGCAAAAACACATTTCACCCAGGATGTGAAAAATGACAGCTGTACTGTTCATAAGAAGGTGCAGAAAAATGGCAATGTTGAATATCTGGACTGAAAATATTGCAAATTCGCGAAGTTACGAGCGTGCGTAGCAACTGCTTAATGCACACTCATAAAACAGTCATTTCTTGGATTTTTCCCACCAAATTTTCAAAATACACTTTTTGAGAGCCCACCTCATGGACACTGGCACTGTCGTTTCATTACTCGGTCCCAAAAGGTGATTCTGCACAGTGACTGCAAAATCACCTTTCGGGACCGATCAACGCCACGACAGTGACTGAATTCATGAAGAGGGGTCCCAAAAACCCCATGTTGAAAATTTGGTGCCAAAATTCCAAAAAATGCCTGAGATATGCTAAAAAGTTGAAAAAAACGTATCTATCCCATTATACAGCTTATCGGCATTTCCTCAGTTCGCGGTCGGCTTTGAAGAGTGCAGGCGTGTTCCAGGTCCACTGAAGATCATTGCGCCAGTCTCCAGAGGTAAGTATGGGGTGAGGAGGGTGTGGGGAGGTAGGGTGCGCAATGGGTAGTGCAGGTTGTGGGGGGAGGGGCCAGGGAGGCCACGAGGGACTGTTTTTGTTTTACAGGTTGTAAAAAAACAATAATAATGGGACAGTTTTCCCTTTGCAGGGGCATTGGGCATGTTGGGGAGGGCTCCCAGCGTGCCACCTGAAAATTTTTTTGGGGTGTAGCCACGGGGATTGGGCACCCCCTCGGTCTCACGTTACTGTTTGGGGGGTGGTGGCTGATGCCAATGGGGGTGGACTCCCCCATTGGCTATCCTAAGCAGTGGGACACTACTGCCAATCGGAAGAGGGCTTCCCGCTGGCAAGTCAACACTGTGATGGATGCCGATGGGGATTGGGGGCCCCGCCGCAAAACACACATTTGTGGGGAGGGTCACATGCTGCCAAGGGGGATTGGGCACCCCCTCGGCTCTTTGATATTGTTTGTGAACATGGCGGCAACACGCCGCCATATTCATAAACAATATCACACCAGCAATGTTACGCCCAGCAATGACAGGTCACTCACTCATTGCAGCACTCACTAAGGCTGCAATGATGAGGTGACTCGTGATTGCTGCAGTGAAATTGTTAGAACTTGGTGCACCTTCTGGAAGCCAGTGTCATCAGCACACTGTGCCTCCATTGGTGCACCAAGGCCAGGCCCCCAAATGCAATGCTGCTGTTGGATGCCACACTGCTGCACCTCCCCAACCCACTTCTCTTCTAAGCTGTCACATAATGTTTCTTGTGCATGCTCAAGCAAACATAAAAAGAAAAAAGTAATGGGTATACACCGTTATCTCCAAAAAAAAAGAAGAAGAAGGGCCCTCGTATTCTATGTCTGGGGGTGAGAAGATGAGGAAGAAGGGACCATAAATGATTATAAAATGATGAATTGTTGGATAGAATGTTTGGACTGTTGTATAAATAAGTGGACATAAGTGTATCTAAATGGCTGTATAAAATGTTACAGAGAAAACAGAAAGGAAGGAAGGCTAAATATTGTGACCAATTATATTTAAAAATGGAAATCATGAAGAACAAACTGGGTGACAAATTATATGTACCAATTAATAAATTAATTGCTTATCTGAGCACCCACCACTCAACATCTCTACCTCTTTCTTTGGGGAATCTGGGACAATATTATATTATCAGAATACATGTACTCATGCTTATTTATCCTAATGCACAAATCTGGAGATAAGGAACAGTTATCAAACTGGAGACCTATATCATTTCTTAATTCTGATTTTAAAATTCTGACCAAATACTTAGCAATAGATTGATGACAATCCTTAATTCAATAATCCATCCCATGCAAGCATGCTTGCTTCCAGGATGGAAAATCTCAGACATTTTAATTATATTAAGAGAAATATTGGAAAAAGGGCAAAACAAAGAATTGCCAGGATGTATTTTAAGTATAGCTCAGACTAAAGCATTTGATTGAGTATCACATGCCCATTTATAGGCTTGTATGGAAGAATATGGGTTTTATCAGACTTTTATTAAGTGGTAATAATTATGTTACAAACATGCTTCCATTTCCCCTTATATGAACAGAAGGAAGGGTAACCCCTGCAAAGTACAGGTAGGGGTATACCAAGGCTGCCCTGTAAGCCCTATATTGTTTATCCTGTCATTAGATCCCCTAATTAGGAAGATAAACAAAGATCAGCACATACAGGGACTTTCAGTGTCCAGCCAAGATTCTGAGATAAGAACATTAGCTTATGCAGATGATCTATACATTATTATTACCGATCAACAATATAGCATCCCAGTTAAATACGTATTAGATTCCTTCTCAGAGATATTAGGTTACACAATTAATATTCGGAAAAGTAAATGTGTGCCCATAGAAGAACCCCCTGCTTATCTTATAGAAGTTTCAGTGATATCAATTAGCAGAAAAGAAGAAAGAATCCCAGGTCTATAATTTGGACATTTCAATTTGGCAGAATTTTTAATTGGCATTTCACCATCAATACAGCACTGGATAGAGTTGCTCAGTGGAAAAAGTGGTGGATAAGCAAGAAGAAAAATGTGTATATGGTTAAAACATATCTCATTCCAATGTTCCTATATCTGAGTTATGTGTTCTCACCACCCCAGAGACTGGAAACAAGATTTATCAGTTGTTTTTTTTCTTTGAATATGGGGAAGTCTCTTGAACCCATTAAAGAGAGGAACTCTATATATGGACACAGCACTAGGAGGGATAAAAATGATAAATCCCATCACATTCTTCTACAGTATGTTTATATATTCTAACATAAAACCTATACTGACTAGGATCCTAGCCTTATGGACCCCATGGGTCATAAACCAACTGACACAAGTATTACAAACATGGGGCACAACAAAAGCAATAACTAAACAAACAAGAATGACATACTTACCCAGATATCTAAGAGTTTGTATAGGGAAGTTAAAATTATTGAGAATTACAAAAAAACATCTAATCAAGCAAGATAGAAAACAATGTTACACCTATATTCAGGACACTTTTTGCGTGGCCCCGTCTGTATTTTTAAACAGACCCAGAAATGTATTTATTTTTTATTTGAGTTTTGGTAACTGGGTAAGTCCACTGAGACAATTACAGTCCCTTTTTCAGGGTCAACCCAGACTCGAGAATCAACCACGAAGTTACAAGTGCAACCAGTAATGCAGTTCTCATGTTACAAAGTTGGCATTAGGCAGAGTACATGTCAAGACAAATATTGCAAGTACACAAACAATTGGCTACAGACTTTCTCTTGATGAGCAATGACAAGGCGGCCCGTGATTAGGACATTTCAGACATGTTTATGGATAAAAGAACCCAACAGAATATGTAAGATCAAATATGGTTAAGTGACCACAGGAAACTTCAGGTTAAAGACAACCTCAAACATAAGGACAAAACAGAAAGGTATTGCCCCAGGACATCTTGTTTAGAGCAACCTGAAACCATGAAGCATCTGTACTTTGAGTGTCCTTTTGTTATAGAATTCTGGGACATTCTTGAAAACAGATGGGCACATTCCCCAGACTATATTATCACACCTGATGCATTATTTTTAGGAATATTCCCCAGAAACAATGTTTACATAAATAACAGCACACTACAATTAATTACCACACATAGAAAATACTGGATATGGCAAGCCAGGTGTAGACTTACCATCCAACAGATAGTATGGCAGCCAGAGTGAGTGATCCATCTTGAACAACATCTTAGGAATTAAAGATGGAGAGAAAAATAAATGTACCACTGATTAATATTATGAAAGATGGGCAGTACTGGAATGGTTTAAGTAAGCAGGAGAAATAAACTCTAAGAGAAATAAATGCCAGAAATAAAGTTAGGTCATATAAATATGATCTAAAATAAAGTATAAATATAAAGGTTCTCCTTTTGTTTTAAATTACAGAAAGTGTTATATATGGCTAGAGAGAATAGCTTAATTATTTTAATAAGTTTCAAGGTTATTCTTTCCTCATTTCAAATGGAAACATTGTAAAGTATGATGACTTAATTTGAAGCTTCAATAAAAATGTCCCTTCTCTTTTGGGGGGGGGGGTATGTTGGTGCTTTGCAAATCAAATTTTGAGTTTCTACCAAGTTTTTGTAGATCATGACTACTGCGGTATTATGATTTGTTTTTGAGGTGGGTTTCTCTTTATTTAACTAGAATGAATTTAATAATGATATTATTTTTATTTTCTCATTTTATATTAAACACATTTTTTGGAATGTGCAAAACATTCTGGTATTTATAATTTATGATTTTTTCTTAAAGTTTAACATAAAAGTTCCCCTACTCTAAAAGCAGTGGGAGGGTGGTAGGTGTATGATATAATATTTAATTTACTTTTATGATTTTGATTTGTATATTTATTTTCTTGTGATTTTGAACATGTATTATAATATCATTTGATTTTGAAGTTTTAAAAAATTCCCCTCACTCTTTAAGTTGGGGGATAATATTGTTTAGTTGGTTTTTCTTTTTCTTTGGTTTGGAATGCAATAAGAGAAGTTACTTATATATATATGAAACACTTATTTGATTTTATTTTAATTTTTTTTATTTGTATATCAATTTTTGTGTGAATTGGCACTGTTGTAAATATTTAATTTGAAGTTATAATAAAAAATTCCCCTACTCTTGCTGCAGGGGGCTCGGTTTCCTGTGAGCATGGCTGAGGAACCCAGTGTGGGTTTGGAAGCTGACAAAGGAGGAGGTGGAGGAAGCTATGGACTTGCAGTATCAGCAACTGCATTTAGAAATGGCACACAAGGAATGAATGGAATAGAATCTAGTGCAAAAGAGGGGAGGTCTGATGTTAGCCCTTGGATGGAGCAGCAATGCAATGTCGAAGGAATGGATTTTTCAATGGCAGAACAATCATTATGAAGAGAATTGCAGGAAAAGAAAAATCTACTACAGCAACACATTTCACAAGCTGAGCTGGAATATCAGTCATTGAGAAGTAAACTTGAAGATGAAAAAAGAAAAATGCACTGATGGACACTCACCCTGCTCAGCTGCCATAATGCTCCTGAACATTTTCTTCTTTTCCAGGTGTGCTACAAACCCCGGATGTAAACAAGAATCTACAGGAAAAGGATGACTCACCATCAGCGAGACCAGAAACACATACCTGGTCACCTGAAAGAGCCTTAAAAGGGCAGGTTGGTTGCAACAGATGGATAGCACATGGATCCCAGACCAGGCAATACCGATACCTGGGTCCCCAAAAGAGTGTAGCCAGGATTGGATGGATAGACAAGAAGAGTCAGACAGAGAAATGGGAGTAGCAGGAGGAGTTGGCAGCAAAGATACAGACAGACCAGCAAATTAAAATGAAGGTAACAGCATTTTTTTTCCTCCTGCACTTCAAGCTACAGATTAATTTTTTGATGCCCAAACAGGGCTGGGTCTGGTCCCTAATTCAGAAGCACAAGATATTTTGATTGAAACAGAGATGACAAACCCCCAATCAGGTGCAGGAACAGAGTCAGTTGCATCCCCTACATATGCCAGTCTCTTTAAAAAATCAGTAGAGCTGGCAAAAAGGCGGAACATAGTATGTCTTAGATATTTAGGGAACATGGAGGACATTCAAGACCACTTTTTTGTGGGAAATGTTTTATTAAAACAATCTTTAGTTTTTTTTTGAGTGGAAGTGCATGCACTGATTCATACACCAGGGGAAAATACTTTCAGCATTAGTTGTAGGACCCCAGATATCTTGGACAGGTTTTGGATAAAATACGCATCTCTAATGATAAATCCAGCATGAGTACACTTCCAAGCAATACCCCTTACAAAACAAACTTTTAAGGTAGTTACTGTGCTATTCCGGAATGAGGGGGTAAACATTTTAGACATTACCTATTGGATGGAAAAAAGGTGTAAAATCCAAGCTAACCCTAAGCCTATCTTAGATGATGAGGGTTTCTGGAACGGGGGTGGAGAATTAAAGTGACCTTGCTCCAGGATGACACCAAATTACAGCATCTCACCAACTGTTATTACTTGCAAGGGACAAAGGGTTTATTTTTTACTCAGTCAGAAGAGGCACTGTCATAAGTGTGGTTCTTCTCGGCACCTTAGTTGCACTTGTAAAGTGGTTAAGTGTGCACAATGTAGGGAGGTGGGGTATACTATGTTTCATTGCAGAAGTTCCTTGAAATGTAACCTATGTGAAGATAGTCACTCCATCACTGAATGTCCATGGGCTGCACACAATATGGAGAATGCTGACTACAGCATACAAGACTTTTACATAAATAAAGCTAAAAAAGTCACAAGAGTTTCTTCCTCTCATGCACAAACTCCCCAGAAACTATGGTTACACCTGTTACAACAGAGGCTAGAGCTCCTGTGGTTCGGCCCACTACAGAAGATCCAGGCTCCAGTGCACAAATTAAGGAAGTTCCTGAGCCACAAAAACAGGTGCATCACCCTGAGGCACAAGCTACAGTTGATATGCCAACCCCCACCAAAGAGGAATCTTTCCATCCAGTGAAAAAAAAGGTGGTAGAGGGACATGCATAGTAATGACCCACATGGCCCTGTTTTGGTGAAACACAAATACACAATGCTGCAAGAGGGAGCGAAGACATAGAGATAGAATCAGACTCTACCTCAGTACATTCTTCCAGACAGGATGGTGGTTCAGACTTAGACCTAAATATGATAGAATCTGAGCAAAAATCTAGAAGGAGAAGGATGGGTATCAGGGCATGTGTGAAAAAGAAATGATGTACATAACTAACTAATATGAGACAACTCCTCTATGAACTGGTGGTAGCATCCTTGAATACTAACTCACATCTTCGTCTACCTATGAACCTTTCCAGTCTGGGTTCTGGGTGGGGCTTAGTACAGAGACTGCCCAGGTGAGGGTGCTTAATGATCCCATGATGTCGAGGGACAGGAGAGCTCATACCATCTTAGTCCTCCTTTACCTTTCTGTGGCATTTGACACCATGAACCATGAGGTGCTGCTTGACTGCCAGTGGTTCTGGTGTGCCTTGTCCAACAATGTCATTAGCTGGTTCAGGTCATAGCTGATGGACAGAGTGCAAAGGGTGAAAATGGGACTTGTCTCATCTAGCCCAAAGCCTCTGAGCTGTGGAGTGCCACAGGGATCAGTCTTGTCTCCCTTATTGTTCACGGTGTACATTCTGCCACGGGGGGACATTATCAGGCTGTACAGGTTGGGTTTTCACCGCTATGCAGATGACACCCAATTGTACCTGTCCTGTGCACCTGATATCCAGGTGTCAGACTCCATATTTAACAGCTGCCTCAAGGAAATCCAGTTGTGGATGACTCAAAACTGGCTTAGACTCAATCCAGACAATACTGAGATACTGGTGGTGGAGCCGGGTCATCATGGATGAGGAGGGATGGGGGTTGTCCCCAAATCATGTGTTGGGAGGTGTTCCTCTTGTCCCATATAGACAGGTGAAGGATTTGGGTGTGATCCTGGATAATGGCCTAACACTTGATGCTCAAGTGTCAGCCATGGTCAAAAGTGGTTTCTGTCATCTTAGGAACATTTCCCGAATCCGAGCCTTGATCCCTCCTGAGGATCTGCCCACACTGGTGCATGCTTTCATAACTTCCAGGCTGGATTACTGTAATGCCCTGTACCTTGGGTTATCTGGAGGTAACCTCTGCAGACTGCAGTTGGTGCAGAACACAGCAGCAAGACTTTTGACTGGGGCAAGGAGGTGTGAGCATATTACCCCAGTCTTCTGAAGACTGCACTGGCTGCCAGTCAGGTGGATGACTGTCTTCAAGATAGGGCTCCTTTCCTTCAAGACCCTGCATGGTGGGGGTCCTGCCTACTTGAAAGATCTCCTTGACCCTTACCTTCCAGCCCAGACGCTTTGTTCCACTGAGAGGGGACCTCTTGCGACACTCAGGAGACAGAGCATTTTCAACGGCTGCACCAACCCTGTGGAACTCCTTACCTGATTATTTAAGGCAGCCCCCTCAGTGAAAGCTTTTTAAAGGGGATTAAAAACATACTAATTCCAACTGGCTTTTATAACATGAGGTTGTTGGATAGATAGAAGACAACCATATTTATACTGATTTTATTATGTGTGTTTTGTAATTTTTAAATAATAGTGTTTATATTGTGGTTTTATTGTACAGTGCCCAGAGTCTCAGGAATTGGGTGCTTCATAAATAAAATATCTATCTATCTATCTATCTATCTATCTATCTATCTATCTATCTATCTATCTATCTATCTATCTAACAGCTTCAAATCTGAAAGGAAAAGATTGTTAACTTTTGCTCAATTTGAAGCTAATACATTT
Organism: Neoceratodus forsteri; assembly: GCA_016271365.2. Classification (NCBI taxonomy): domain Eukaryota; kingdom Metazoa; phylum Chordata; order Ceratodontiformes; family Ceratodontidae; genus Neoceratodus; species Neoceratodus forsteri. The sequence continues at coordinate 511,340,266 of JADMNL010000023.1, read as the reverse complement.
GATGTGATTTTCTTTCAGGACACTAGACTGCATTCTGTCAGAGAAATGCAGGAAGCCAGTATAGCCTTGTTGTGGAGGGAGGCTCATTGGTCAGTGGGGGAGGACCTGTGTAGTGAGGTGGGTATATGCCTTAATAATTCAGCAGCCACAATAGTATACATGGTGGACATAGTCCTGGAGACTGCCTTGCTGATAGATGGCACATTATATAAAATGGAATTTCATTTTATAAATGTATATGCTCCTCAGATGAAGGCTACTAGGACTGAATTATTCCAGTGTGTTCAACCATTTTTATTTACATCCAGGTATGTTTTGTTGGGTGGGAAATTCAATTGTAGTAGATTTCTGACTGGCAGGGGTTAAGAACAAATAAAATATTTAGCAACGTGGCCTTTTTAAATAATTTGGTAGCTCAAACAAGGTTAGTGAATGCTTTTGAATATACAGTAACAATAGCAAAGAAAACATATTTTCGAGGACAATTAGCCACACGAATAGTTTATTGGTTCATTTCAAATAATTTAGAAATAAAATCAACTAAAATTATACCAGTCACCTAATCAGATTATGCCATGCTATGTTTGACGGTAGCAAACTTTGATGGAATGCATCAGGGACCGGTTTACTGGAGGATGAATTTAAGCCTCCTAGGAAACCCTTTAAATAAGCAGGGGTTTGAGAATATTTTAGAGGTCCATAAATCTGCCATGCTTTTATATGACTCTCCCAAGGAGTGGTGGGATGACTCTAAAACAGATATACAAGACTATTTCAAAAAATGGAGACATTAAATGGAACACTTAAGACATATCATTATAAATTACTGAAGAATCAATTATATGCCCTACTGTCCTCCCAGAGTGAAGATAAGGGAGAATGTTCAGCACAGGTTGCAGACATTAAAACCAAAATGGCAAATTTACAATATAATAGATTGAAATCCCTAGAAACTGAGCAAAGAGTTAGTACACAAGAGAAGCAGGCGTATGTTAGCCCATTTGAATTCTGCCAACACCAGCAACAGAAAAAAAATAATAACCCAAATAACATTACGAGAAGGGACATCAGTGACACAGAAAACAGAAATCTTATCAGCAATAGACATGTACATTGAAACTATGTTTCAAGAACCCAGATTACCCCCACAAGATAGGGCTGGGTGATTGGCAGCACGTGAGCTTCCACAATTATTGTCACACTCTAAACACCTTTTAATCCAACCTATAACAAAACAAGAATTATTAGGGGTAATTAATAACTTAATAGCAGGCTCAGCTCCAGCACAGGACAGACTACAGTATGAACTGTATAAACAAATAGCTGAGAATTTATTGGAAGAAATTGTAATTCTTTTTAACAATATGCTTAATACTAATAGTATATCACTAAGCATGAATAAGGATTTAGTGGTTTTAATGTGTAAATCAGGGGAGAAAAATGTGTTTGCTAATTGGAGACCAATGACATTGTTGAATTCAGATTTTAAAATCTTTACAAAATTACTAAATAATAGACTGGCAATGGCTGCAGGAGAAATTATTCACCCTTCACAATCATGTGCAATACCAGGTCAGACAATATCAGATAACATGATATTATTGAGGGAAATAATAGAACGGGGACAGAAAGGAGAATTATCTGGCTTCTTATTTAGTATCGATCAGGCCAAAGCCTTTGACATGGTCACCTATAAATATTTATGGGCATGCATGGAACCATATGGAATTCTTAAGGATTTTATTAATTGTATTAAAAGATGTTATTGGCTAGCGGTACTTATATCTTATAGTAATTGGTGTATGTGAAAAGAATGCAGGATTGGTAGGGGGTACTTCAGGGGTGCCCCCTTAGTCCACTATTACACCTCTTTACATTGGATCCTTCATTACAGAAAATAAAATGTTCCCCGAAGGTAACTGGGTTGTCCTTTTCTAGTTCAGACACAGAGATCAGAACTATAGCATGCACAGATGATGTGTGTATATTGCTGGCAGATTTAGTTTCATGTCATCACATGGATGGAATTTTGAAAGAATTCTCGAGTATGACAGGTTGTCAGATTAATTACACAAAGAGTAAATGTATCCTGATAGGGGATTCGGCACAGGCTGGAACCACTATACTAGATATACCAGTTTCAGAAGTACCCTGTAAAATCTTAAGTATTTTGTTTGGTAAGGGGATTTGGCACTTCTTAACTGGCAAGTGCTTTTACAGTTAGCTCAGTCCAGAGTTATACAATGGAACAGATGGAGGATGTCGAAACTAAAATGGGTATATATGGCTAAAACATTTTTACTAACTTTGTTTCTATACCTTAGTTATGTGTTTCCACTCCTGAAACAACTCGAAACTACTGTATATGGTTGTTTTCTTAAATGCATATGGGGGAGTAGATTAAACCCCATTAAATGAGGTATTTTTTATTTAGACATAGCTGAGGTAGGTTTGAAGATGGTAAACCCCATACCCTTTTTTTCTGTATGTTTACAACCTCAAACGTATGACCTCTACTTATCTGTAAGGAGAATGTGTGGATTCCATTGGTTTGGGACAGTGTGGAATCTGTTATGCAAGTACGGCCTTTGAACAACCAGATTCCGAAACAGAGGCCCTCAAGTGGTTTACCATCTTTTTTTCAGGTATATTTTAGTAAAATAAAGTTGTGGTCATTCACAAGATATCAGATATTCTCTATTACAAGACAGGAACTCTATAAACATATTATGTCAATATTTTTTGAGGAAACACCTATTTTTGGGACACGACCAAAACATGAAACAGACGCCATAGGTAAAATGTTAGTATCCCCCCATATTCCACTAAATATGTGGGATATTATGTGGCTAGCTGCATATAAGAAATTGAATGCCAGAGGAAACTTGAAACACAAGGGTATAAACAAATGATATCGCCCTAGATCCACATGTGTAACGATAGTGGAACCTATGAATCATTTATTCTTTTCCTGTATATTATCAATTTTTGGGCATTGATAAAACAAAAATGGCCAGACTTACCTTTTTTGGAATGACATCTGAAATCTTGTTTTAAGGCATATTACCAAACCAATGTACTAAACATGTTACAAACTATGTGGTTGTTTTTAGTCTGTTTCAAATTTTATACATGGAATGTAAGATGTTGATTATCTATACAACAAGTGCTGATATCAGAAGAACAATTGTTCTCCATGATTGAGACTGCTGTTATGAAATTGAGAAATCAAGACAGACTTGCTTTTTCCACACAGGTGTATGACAAATGGTGGGGACACAGTTCTTGGATTCAGTAAGGATTATGGAAGGCTCTTTATGAGAAAGGAGAATCCTGCTTGCTTTGAAAACAGAGTCAGTGAGTACAAATATGAGTGTCCCTCTCCTGGATCTTGAGGAAACAGGGGTAGGTATGAAGTAAGGTCAATGGGGTTGTGTGGACTATTATATCTTAGGAGAGCACCCTACTTTCTCATAGTAGGGGAGGAGAGAGATGAGAGTGTTACTGAAATACCTACAGTATTTAACTTTGTATTAATTACTTTGCCAGATATTTTTGTTTCATTACTTATAGCAAAGGGTGAGGGTGGAAGGGGATTACAGCCAAACTCATCATGTAAAAGTGATTATTATTCAAGCAGTATGTTTTGATGTAAAAAATAACATGTTTGAGATAGTGTTTGACAGTCTAGCTATGGTTCGACCACCTATTAAATAAATGGGGGAAGTGAACTGGAGATATGATTACAATACCGTATGTCTCATAGTCTCATAGTCTTGTACAGGTTCATAAGGCCAAGGCCCATAACAAATCCACCACCACAATTTAGTGATGGTAGAGAAATTTTTGGTTTCCCATATAATGATTCAGATTTAATTAGAACTGCTCAGCTGTTTTACTCATAACAATACTATTAGGTAATGAATTTCATACTGATGGAGCTCTTTGGGTAAAAACATGCTACCACCTAGTTGTCCTATTTGTAGTAGTCTTTAATTGAAATTTATGTGACCTAGTGTTATTCTGAATTGATTGTTTCTCTAGGCAAATAGTAACAAATGGTGATTCATCTTGAAAAGCTTTAAAGAGATATATCAAATCACCTCTTAGGGATCTGTATTCCATGAAGTATAAGTTCAAGGATCTTAGCCTGTCACTATACTCCTTGTTCTTAACTGTATTTATCTTTTTTGTGACCTTTCATTGCACTCTCTCTACAATGTTTTTACCACCTATAGTAGTAGGGGAACAAAAGGGGGCACGATACTTCAAGTGTGGCTGGATCAGACTGGTATATAAAGGAAGTATTACCTCTGGTTTTCTGCTTTTAATATGTTTCTGCACACATCCAAATATACAATAGCATTTTTTAACGGTCTTCTAAATATGAGTATCAAATTTGAGATTGTTTGATATTATGACACCCAGCTCTTTTTCTTCCACTGTCTTTGTAAGTTGGACATTGTTCATAACATATTCTGCCATAGTATTGTGTTTCCTCATGTGCATCACTTTACATTTTCACTTTACAGTTTTGTTTTTCATTTGTATTGAATGCAAACAGTTTTTCATGGGAATATCACATGGTTGTATTATTTTGTTTGAAGTTATAATAAAATTCCCCTTACTTTTCCTGCCCAAGGGATGCAGCAAACAAGCCCAGTTCTTTCAGCCAACCAGATCTGGTGCATAGAGCTCAGAAAACCAGCACAGTAATTAGGCCCCAGGATCCTAGTACAGCACCTAGGCCTGCACTGGTAATGAAACCAGGAACAAAGCCGGTCCTAGTTCCAAGAGCATCCCGCAGGTCAGGACAGTCCCCCCCCCCCCGGAGTCACCAGCATTACAAACCCCTGATCCCAAGATATCACCCCCTGGGGAGTCCATTTCTTCTACCAATAACTCCTCCACAATAGAAGTAGATGAGGCTCCAGAAACAGCAGAGGTCACCCTACTCTTCTTATAATGGATGAGAGTATGCCCCCCCTCCCCCAAGAGTCTGCTATACCATTATTTAGTAAATATGAGATCTTACAACCAACTAGAAACCTGGGGTGACTCAGATTTGGAAGATGGACTCTGAGACCTTGGGGAAATCTGTTCCCCAAGAAGATGGGAAATCTCCAGACTTCAAGAAAAAACAGAGGAAAGGAGCGTCAGGAACCCCAAAGGGGAAGAGAGGTGAGAAAGGAGCCACTTGATTTTGGGGTTTAATGTAATTTGCTAGAATTCTTAGTCCACTTGTTTTTGCCTCATGGAGCAGTTTAAAATCACCTCCTTAAATGTTTGTAGTTTAAAAAATAAAAAGAAGCAGTCAGCATTGTATGCCCTCTTTTAGCACGTTAATTTTGATATTATATTTCTTCAGGAAACTTGGACAGCTTCCTTGTCTGAATTGGGCACAATGAAAAAGGATTAGTGGAGGGGGCCCTCCTTTGGCAAAGAAAAGGCAGATGGGGTAGTGATCCTTTTAACATGGTCTAAGTTTTTGGTTTCAAAACTGGTAGATCTGGTACCTGGAAGGGTATTATTACTTGATTTAATTCATGGCATCCAAAAGTTTTGTTGCATTAATGTCTATGCACTTCAAATTAAAACTGAACGTATTTCTATATTCAACTTGATTAAACCCTGTTTGACTACTTATCAGCATATAATTCTTGGTGGTGATTTTAATTGTCCTTTAGATTTGTCAATGAAACATGATAGTAGGAAAAGGTGTATTGTGATGCCATTGCACTAATAAATATGATACAAATTGCAGGGATAACTGATGGTTTTCATAACATACATAAAACGTGTGGTGCTACATGTTTTCGAAGTCATCTACAAACTAGAAATGATTATATTTTTTGTTCCCATGACCTTGTTCTCTGGGCGGCTGAATCACTACCAATAGAATTTTCAGATCGTGCTTTGTTATACATGAAATTAACATTTCGGAAGCATTCTTCTCCTCCTCTAAAGAGATGGTTAAACATAGTCTCTTTACAGGTCCCTGAACATCAGGATGGCATTAAAGCAGCCCTAATGGCCAGAGAATCAGTTTTTTCTCTCTATGATTCACTTTTTGATTGGTGGAGTGACACAAAAAATGAACTTAAATCTTTCTTTGTTGTACAAGGAAAAATTAAGAGAAATTTAGATTACATTAAATATTTAAGATCTAAATTCCAGAAACTTCTAACTTTAGTAAATTTGGGTCACACAGAGGTAAATTCACAAATTCAGGAAGTTAAAGGCCAGATGAAGTGGTATCAGTATGACAGGCCAGCATCTTTAGAGGCAGAACTGAAATATGGGACACATAGATGTCCATGTGGTGATGCTTGCATGAGTTGTAAAGAGAAGGTGGATGCCTCACAAATTTCTGCTTTGACAAATAATTTGGGTCAGATAATAAATGAATGACCCCTTTGAAATTTCCAAATTGATAGATTGTTATATTCACTCTCATTTTGGAGGCTTTCAAGAAGAAGTGGAAATTCCTGATACTCGGTTTTCTAGACTGATACCTAAAATACCTGAAATTGATTATAATCTAGTTATACATCCTATTTCTGCAGTAGGGGCTTCTCCAGCTATTGCTCAACTGAAGCCCGATGCTTCACCAGGGTGGGATGGGCTCCCCCATGATGTTTATAAAGCATTTTTGATACAATTGGCACCTTGGCTGGCAGATGTTTATAATGCCTTATTATCAGGAAACAGTCTACCATCAATATTTACTAAGGGCCTTTTGATAAATCAGGAGGAAAAGAAAATATAGAAAATTGGAGACCTATCTGTCTCTTAAATACAGATTACAAACTTTTGACAAGAATTCTGAATGTTAGATTACTGACAGTGGCTCGATCATTTATTCTTCCTGCTCAAACTTGCTCCATCCCTGATAGAAATAATAGAGATAATTTGGGAATTATCAGATATTTATTAGCATATTTCACTGAGAGTGGTTACACAGTGGCTGCCAGAATGTGTGGTGTCCTCTAGTACAATAAAACAGTTTAAGCATGCACTAGATGAATACTGCTCATTAAAAAAATATCAAGTAGTATCATAATGGTGTAGGTCATAATAAGGCTAACGCTATATGTACCTGAAATCTATCTTATGAATCTTATGAATATAATCAAGAACAACACAGTACATGGTTTGTGCTGTCTTTGGATCAGTCCCGGGCCTTTGATACTGTGCAACATGCTTTTCTGTTTCTAACTTTATTAAGATATGGTATACCCCCAGCTTTTGTGAATTGGATTGCACTGTTACATAAATTTGCAAATATAGGCCCAGATATTTAAAACTGTGCCCCAAGCCTCAAGTAGCACTACCCAGTGTGCAAACATTGCTCGGCCCAAATCGCCTGCCATATTCAAAAGGAATTCTCTGGTGCTAACCTTGCTGAATATAATATGCGAAGGAAGCCAGACAAACAGGTCTGGGAGTGCAGGGCAAACATAGCCCAAGAACAAGACATCACTGAATATAGCAACAGGGAAGTGCACACTGCAACTGCAGCCCAGTACACCCTGGAGCAAGCCAGTGTTGCAGGTGGAGAACAGTCTGTCTGATTGCACAGAGAAGACCCACAACACCTGCAAACAACAATGCAAGCCACATACTGCAGGACTGTGCTACACTGATGTGTAGTTTGCCCGGGTTAACCTGATTGCACAGTGCTAACACATTAGCCAGGGGCAAACTGGTTATCCCGGGCAAACGGGAGCCATATTCAAAGTTCCCATGCAAATGATCCTAGTTAGGTAATCTATGGGCAAACAAGTACATTTACATCTCATTAACTGCTGGGTAGCATACATTACCATGCAGTTTGCCTGGTGCTACTGCATGGAGCATGCAGCTCCACCTTTTGGTTGGAATGGAAGTACAGGCTGGATGCTGCAGACCAAGGCATGCCCACAGTGTCCCCTTTTGGTCAGCATGGAAGCACAGGCTGGAAGCAGCAGGAACTGTGTGCTGGCAGGCACAAACAGAGCAGACAAGCAGCCCTTGCATCACTGCAAGTAGTACAACACAAGGTACATATATACAGCGAGAGAGTGAGGGAGGGAGGGAGGAGTGATAACTATGATACATAGCAATATATACATATGGCACACACACACATACATATATATATATATATATATACAATATTTACATAGACACACACACAACCTCTGGCCATATGTGGCATTGTAGATGCCCCCCCCCAACAACATAGGCACCCCATGACACGTGTGGGTGGAACACAGTGGGGGAACCAGGAATGCATGGGATGGGCAAAAGGCATGCCTGGTCTGGTTGGGAGGACATAGGCTGTAGGTTAATTGGGGCTTGCAGTATAACCATGCAATAGGGAACTGGGCAGACTGGCTGGGCCAGGTAGTCCACTCTGCCATCATGGTCCTGTTGTCATGTGTGCCTGTTGCACACCCTGGTAGTCTAGTGGTCCCCCTCCCCCACCCCAAGCATGATCTCCGACCCCCATAGCCGTGATAGAGTGATAGTTTACCTGGTAGTCTAGTGGTCCCCCCCCACCCCTCAGCACATCTCCTGACCCCTGTTCCACATATCAAACATCCATATCCCTGGTAGTCTATCAGCCCCCCCACCTGGTGGTGACGCCACTGCTCATCCCAATCAACAGCCACAATGCAAGCCAGTGACCAGCTCAGTCCTCCTCTCACCACCATGGCCAGCCACCGGCTAACTTCATGGCTGTTGATTGAGATGAGTGGTGGCATCACCACCAGGTGGGGGGAACCACTAGACTACCAGGGATATGGCTTTATGTTACCTGGAACGGGGTTGGGAGACATGTTGGGGGTGGGGACCACTGGACTATCAGGGATATGGATGTTTGATACATGGTACGGGGTCGGGAGACTTGTTGGGTGGGGGACCACTAGACTACCAGTGAGAGGACTGTAATGTTACATTAAATGGGGGTTGGGAATCATGCTGGGGGGAACCACTTGACTAACAGGGTGAGGACTGTATTGTTACTTTAAACGGGGGTCGGGGATCTTGATGGGGGACACTACTGCTGCATTACTGGCAGCTTTTTGTTAGTGGTAACTAGCACCATGCTACAGGTCATGCTAATGCCTGTGCTTCTGAATACGCTGGTGCACCGGCATTCAGGGCCACTCCCCTCTGTCTCTCCCCTGCATACCTTATGGGGTAGCATCAGTACTAACACCTAGCACTGGCACTAACTGTCCTTTTGAATATTGCAGTCGGGCACAAGGTCCACGCTAGTCCTGCACAACAGGCTTTGCGCCCGGAGCTATGCTTTGAATATCTTGGCCATGGTTTTTTTATAATAAAGGGATATTTGGGACCAAAATTAATGTAATGATAGGTGTCAGGCAGGGCTGTCCACTTAGCCCACTTCTTTGTTTTCCATTTGGATCCTCTTATTAGAAAAGTAATAGAGTCCCAAGATGTAAAGGGTCTGCAATGGCCACATGGTAGTTCATTTCTGAAAATACTAGCCTATGCAGATGATATCTGCATCTTTTTACAGGATGCGAGTAGTGGCCCTGCTTTAGTACAGATATTTGCTGAATTTTCTAAATTTGTAGGTGCACCCTTGAACCTTAGGAAAAGTCATGGTCTCCCATTACATAAAGTTTCCGATGATGAAATAAAGTGGGTGGTATTACTATAGTTACAGAACCTATTAAAACCTTATGAATTAAATTTGAGAGAGGGGATTTAGCCTTCTTAAATTGGTCAGATAAAGTAACAGTATGTGTTTGAAAGGTACAAATGCGTAAAAAGGGCCCCTTTTCAAAGCATAAAAAAGTTTGGATACTTAAGCAATTCATAGTGCCAATTTTGCTCTATATCAGTTACATATTTCCCTTACCAGCTCAATTATGAACTACTGTATATAGCATTTTTTTTCAACTATTTTGGGGCAGTCTCCTAAATCCAATAAAGAGGGACTTTCTGTACCTGCCAAAAAATAAGGATGACGTAGGTATGCTTCATCCTATTGTATTTTTTCATACATTATTTTGGTCCCATACTCTTGTAATAGCACTACATGACTCAGTTACACAACAAAATGGTTGGTTACAATATTTCCTAAGACACTGTATCTCTTGCTGGAGTGAAGTTCCTACAAAACTTTCCAAAAAGTTTAAAATTACAACTTTTCTAAAACCATCTGTGCAGAAATTTGTTAGCTGGAATATAAGGAAATCACATGTGTTAAATTCAACAAGGAAGCAACTTTATTCTATAGTAATGGGGAAAATTTGCTTGCAGGAACCTGGCTTTAAGAACAACCCTCAGTACAGAACTAAATTAGTCATTGACCAGTTATTAGACCCTAGAATCCCTGAGAGAATGTGGGATGTGGTGTGGCTTTGTGCTTATGGTAAAATAAATGTAAGGGGTAACCATAAGCACAAGCCATTTCTGAGTGCTCTTGCCCATTTCCAGAATGCATGGCTGAAGTAAAGACAATGGAACATTTTCATTTAAAATGTATATTTAGCCAAGGTTTTTGGAGTTATGCCACTAGACACTGGAATGTTCCATGGCTGGAAAGACTTTCCTATGAAAGTTTGTTTCTATGGAACTTTCCATATACATTGTGGAAGTATAATATTAGCACCTTGAGAGTTCTGATGGCTTGCTTCAAATTTTACCTGTGTCAGGCTAGGTGCAAACATGTGCTAGAACAAAGCAGGATGTCTTATATGTCTATTGTGTCTATGGTAGATGCTGCACTAAAAGAAATGTATAGATAAGAGTGTCAAAAGGTGGTGCGGGATACTTTGTCCAAACTATGGGAATATTTTTTTTTATTTTTAAACCACCTTAGAAGGGATGGAGCAAGTTGCAAACTAATAATATTGGATCCTGGGAGGATTTGATAGGGAGTATAAATTCCTTGGGTGCCTTGTGCCTTGAATTACCTATACATTTGCTTTGTTATAATGAATGTAATGGAAATGTTTGCTTTGTTGGAAAAGAAAGCCCCCCCTTTTCCTTTTCTGTACCCCTTATTGATTTATTAGTATTTTTTTTCTATTCTTCTTTTGTTTTATAAATAAAAATTCCCCCTACTTTTCCTGTAGGAGAAACCTTTGGCTGTCTTCTGAGATGGCTACTCCCAGTGAACTGGAGGAGAGGATGAACGTGCAGGAGGCTGGGAAGTAGGTCTCTTCCCCTGTCTCAACAGCGCTAGAGACAGACCAATTCTTTGATGCTACTGGATCTATAGAAGATGAAATATGCTTAAGACCTGAATGCTCTGTGAGTACTGATAGAGACATATCTCTGAAATTACCTGAAGACCAGGACACCACTACTTCCAAGCTGAATATGCCAACAGAAAGGCTTGATAACATGGACCTGGCACACTTACAAGCCTCACTATTGGAAGAAGAAGCTCATTTTCAAAAAGAAAAACAGGAGCTCACAGCAGCAGTGTGCCCCTCTGACACTGACACCAACACAGCGATCTAAGTCACTGTCGACAAAATCGACAGCTTGCTGACAGGTCACTGTGTTGGTGTGCCTGAGACAGGGGCATACTGTCTCCTGGTCCTGCACCCTCTCCCTGAATCAACTCCGACTCAGAGTTGACAATCTTTATTATGGGGGTGCAGCGGCAGAGCCCCTCTGCATGGGGGGTTCGGGGGCATAGTCCCCTGATAAAAAAATGGACTGGGGAGATCACGTGATGCCCTGGGAGGAGTAGCAGCACAGCATTGCAGCTCTGCCAATGTGAATTGATTAAATATAATAAATTCTGCCAGAACTCAAGTTGAATAGTCACCTATCTTCTACAGAATCGAGTGATTATTAAGGGGAACAGTCAATACTTCAGGGGACTTGCAGAGAACCATGAATATGGAGCCATTGGAAGAACGAGACAAGGAAGTCGTGGTGGGGCTGGAAGCCAAAAGGCCCCGCAGAAGCACTTCACCAGAATCCAATGTGACTCAAAGCAAACCTCAAATGGCACAAGATCAGCTGAAGGAGGATATTGGCACTATTAAGACGGCATTATTCTCTCTCCCTAATAGCTGAGTTTAAAGAATGGAAGGGATCATTGTCGGGCTTGGGAACCCGCATAGGGGACACTGAAGTGAGAATATGTTCGGTGGAAGACCACCTAACAAAAATAGAAGCCAACAACTTGGAGTTAAAGAAAACAGTCAAAGAAATGGAAATTAAAATAGATGACCTAGAGGGGAGATCTAGGCATAATAATTTAGTCCTCCTAGGACTCCCAGAAGGGGATGAGGGCAGCAACTCTATTGCTTTTATGCAAAAGCTTTGAGTATGTAGTGCAGGCCCCCTCTCCTAATGGGCCCATATATGTAATAGAGCGTGCACACAGAACAATTAGGCCTAAACCTGCTCCAAATAACCCACTAAGACCAATCATATTCAAAGTTTTAAACTATTTGGATAGGGATAATATTTTAAAAGCAGCAAGGAGCACAGAAAAAATAGAATGGGAAGGGAAGCACCTGAGAATAGTTCCCGATCTCACGTACAAGGTCAGACAGGATCGAGCTGCCTATCGTCCACTCCAATCCAAGCTCTGGACTGCCAAAATCCACCACAGAATGCTATATCCAGCATGGTTAGAAGTTACTCTTCAGTTGGGTGTACAGCTATACGAATCGGTGGAGCAAGCAAGGGCTGATTTGGCTGTCTGGCCACCACAACTGTTCGGAAAGGGGGACTGATCAAGATCGAAGGCAAATGGAATCCTGGAGAAAGCAAGTACCAGTGTATAGGCTTCATGTGTGAGATGTTAAGTTGGACTGAGCCCTGGAGATAACAGTGACAGTTTTGTGTTTCTTTTGGTAGCAGAGTTTATTTTAAGCCCCATATTTATAGGGGATAAAGACTTTCAGTTAAAAAGACTGGGGGAGTTTGGGAGGAGAATCGGAGACTCCATTCTTCTGATTTAATTTTCTGGACTCTATAATTTTGTTTATCCCACTCCTTCATTATATAAAAACGTACATTGATTTAAAATAGGGAAAAGAAGTAAACTGCTACCAGCATGTGGCTGCAAAGGAGTATTGCAGTCTTCATTATTATTAGTAGTATTGTATTTAAAGCCTAAAAAGAGGCATTTGGGTTTCAGATAAGGAAGCGCTATGGTGAACCATTAACAGATAGTTTTAAGGAAAATTACTATAATTATGGATCACGAATTATAGATTTGGACGCTGTTTATATTTATAGTTTGAGAAAGAGTGGAGACGGCTCAGAAATTGTTAGTCCTCTAGAGTTAATAGAAATAATTAATTTATGACAGAAGGTTTTAGGGAGTAAGATACTTAGCAAGGTTTGCAAAAGAAGGGGAGGTACAGATTTATAGAGGAGATAGTGTAGGTGTGGCAGAATTGCTTGGGCACCACTTTTGGTGCGTAAGAGAACATAGTGGGGCTGCTCCTCACGGGGTATGGCGGATAAAACATTAGGAAGTGGGCATTTGGCCTGGGTAGTTAGTCAGTGGGGAGGAGATAAAAGGGGTTGGGGGGAAACGTAGGGGGTGGAGAAAGGGCTATGGGCAAGATTTTCATTTACTAAAAGTTTTAGCACCTTTCAGGACGCATAAGCAGATCACAATTAATGTAATGGACATTTATGTTTTGGAAATATGGGGAGTTGGAGAGTAATATCATGGAATATTAAAGGGGGGGAAGACAATTAAAAAAAAATATGCTATATTACGTCATCTTAATAGGTATCAACCTCACATTATTATGCTACAAGAGACACATGTAAGTGTAGGGAACTTGAGTCAATTCCGTAAATCATGCGTGGGACAGGTGTATGGAGCAGATAACAGTCCCAGAAGGGCAGGGTTAGCTATTTTAATCCACAAAAGTGTGCCTTTTAAGGAAATCAAGATACGGCAAGACCTTGAGGGGAGATTTGTTTTTGTGCATGGGCATCTAGTGGGAGTGGAGGTAATGTTAGGTTCTATCTATGGCCCAAATCAGGATACCTCTGTTTTTTTTTCACCACTAGCAACCATAATAGCCTCAGTTCCTAATGTTCCGTGCCTCCTTGGAGGAGACTGGAACTTCGTCTATGCCAACGATCTGGATAGGTTGTATAGTAGATGAGCAGGTCTCTCACCTGCACAGAGAGCGCTCCGAGAATTGATGACCGATTCTGGTCTTTCGAACCCTTGGAGACTTAGAAATCCACAGGTGCATGAATATACTTTTTATTCAGCACCACATAAGGTGCTCTCAAGGATAGATTTTTTCTTATTAGCTCTTTTGCTTTATCAGGGGTAGAAGATGCCGGGATTTATCCTAGGGTCCTTTTGGATCATTCACCGATCTGGCTGAGGGTGAGATTTACTCCATATAGGAATATCTCCAGGTCATGGTCTTTAAATACCCAGTTGTTATTAGAGGAGAAGCAAGTAGAACTGATAAGAGACTTTATAAAAGTTTCATGGGAGACTAATTATGCATCCATCCAAGCAATAGATGTGTTATGGGGAGCCCTTAAAGCTATGTGGAGGGGGGAGCTAATACTACTGGCCACAGTTAGGAAACATCAAAAGACAAAGGAAGTCGAGGGGTGGCTAGAATGAATAAAGGTTTTAGAAAACTATCTGTGCTCATCCTCAGAAGATCGGGTTTGGGGAGAGCTTCAATCACTTAGAGCGATGTATGCCTCTCATATGTTAAATCTCAATTTATGGGCTAATGCTAAATGGAAAGCCACATATCTTGGACGGGGGAGAAAGCAGGGAAGCTATTAGCAAACAGATTTAAACAGCAGAGGGAGGCAAGGTGGGTGTTGACATTAGAAGATTAAAACACAGGACAGTTGACCTCTGACCCATCATTAATTGCCAAGATTTTTAGGGATTATTACCAAGGCTTGTATACAGCTCCAGACTTACCTGGAGATTACTTAAATAAGTTGGAGGAATTTTTACAGGATGTGACGTTACCAAAGTTAAACATAGAACAACAAAACTGCTTGGTCGGCAGTATTAGTATACAAGAAATCCTAGCTACAATTGATAGACTACCAGTAGACAAAGCTCCAGGCCCTGACGGCTTCCCTCCCGCCTTCTACAAAACATTTAGAAATGAATTAGCTCCATATTTACAGGAACTATTTAATTATCTATTTTTGGCCACAATAAAAGAGCCCTCTATATTCAAAGCCAGAATAGTGGTCTTACCAAAACCTGGGAAAGACCCCTCTAGTCCAGATAACTATAGACCTATTTCATTACTCAATATACAGGTCAAGTTGTTGGCAAATATTTTGTCATTTCGATTAAAACAGGTTTGGGACATCTTGATTGGACCTGAACAGGCAGGTTTTGTCTCGGGTAGACATTCCAGTGACCTCTTCTGAAAAATTTGTTAACTGATGTCCGCATCCGGGGAGCCCAATGCTGATAAAGTGCTGGTCTCCCTGAATGCGGAAAAAGCTTTTGACAGAGTGAATTGGAAATTTTTATTTGACCTTTTGCCTTGTTATGGCATACCTTCTGATTGTATTCGATGGGTGGAGATTCTATGTCATTCCTCATCAGCAAGAGTGCTTTGTAATGGGGTTATTTCCGATAGCTGCAAGTTGACTTGAGGTACAAGACAGGGTTGTCCCTTATCCCCTATGTTGTTTAATTTATATATTGAGCCGTTAGCCTTGAAAATGAAGGCGGTTAAAACCATTAGAGGAATAAGAATAGGTGCAAAAGAATATAAAATTTCAATGTTTGCAGACAATATTCTTTTGCATCTATCCTTTTGGCACCTATCTTTGCAGTCTGCCACGGATATCATACAGGATTTTACTGCCCTATCAGGATATAAACTGAACTCAAATAAAACATCAGTATTAGCTTTAAGTTCATCATGTAGAAAGGCCATGATAGAGGAACTAGGATTGTGCTGGGCCCCCAGGTCAGTTACCTTTTTAGGTATAGAACTCCCAAAGGACATGAGTAAATTAAAAACTCTAAATTTAGATCCAGTAATTTCGCAAATGCAACAAGAACTGAAGAGATGGCAAAAATTACCTCTGTCCCTCTGGGGAAGGGTCAACATCCTTAAAATGGTCTTTCCTTGGCTGATGTATCCTTTGCCCATGTTAAATTTGGCTCTCCCTCAGAGATGGTTTAAAATGGTAGACTCTATATGGTCTGATTTTTTATGGCAGGGAAAGAGACCTAGAAGAGCCCTTCAGAAATTAAAAAGACCGAAGGAGTGGGGAGGTCTCAGTATTCACAATCTTTTTCTTTATTATCTGGCCTTTCAGGGGAGCAAATATTTTCATTGGCAATAACCACAAAAAAAAAAGTACACCTAATTTAGCCTGGCTACAAATAGAGAGACACTTAGCTTCCATTTATAAGGTGTCTCTAGTCTCCTTGTTGTTTACCCAGGGTAGGAAAATACCACAGAATTGGCAGAATACACCCTTGGCATGGTCAATGAAAGTTCATGCTCAACTGTGTAACTGCTTTAAACTGGATTGTTTCCATGACCTGGGGCAACCAATATTCAATAACTTAAATTAAACATTAGGAGGTAGCGTCATTACTTAGGCATTTGGGGAAGACTGGCATGTGATGAAGTTATCAGAAATAATGACAGAGAATGAATTTATTTCACCCTCTGAGTTCAAACAAACTTTCCAGCTTTCAACACTACCTATATTTAAATACCTCCAGATTAAACAACGTGTATGTAAGGCCCTGAATAAATCCCCAAGGTCTTCGAAGGCAGATATAGTTTTCACAGAGATGTCAGAATTAGCTACTCGACCTTGACCTATATCTAATTTATATAGAAAACTGGTTTCGATGGCCAAACTCGCCTTTAGGCCATGTGAGAGGCTGAGCAAGAGATTTCACCAGGAGTCCATACTTCTGATACGATCCATAGATTTTATTTCTCAGAATTCCAGAAAGATTCAGGAATGAGGAATTATTCCAGACAAACTCCAAAAATATACATAACGAAAAAAAAACTTTCTTTCTTTAAAATAAATAAAATAAAATGTTGAACAAGGCACATCAGTCTTCCTTCTCAGATTCCCATGTTCAACTAGCAGGAGAAGCTCAGCTGCCCAGGTAGGTGTTATAGGCACAACACCCAGGAACAATCTGCTTTGCTTCAGTGATTACCTCACTTTTAAAGACATCATAGCATTCCCATTGGTTTACATTACTGTCAATCAGCATTCCCAAACCTAAAATAAAATAACACACTTTCTTAAGACAAAAAATAAATTAGAAAAGCATATAAGTGTTTTTTATCCCTTTTTGATTCATTTCCTACCCTTGCAGCAAGAGTTTGGAGGCTTTTAATGCAATTTTTACTGAACTGAAAAACCCTCCCCCAAACGACAGGCATAAAAGGAATGGAAAGCGGCCGCCCGGCTCCTATAGTAACAACATGAAAGGAACCCGGGATACGAGCCACAATGAAACCAGATTTTGCCCGAGTACAGCTTTCCACCTGACAAAAGAGCCCGAGGGTGAAATATAGTAAAGGTAAGTCCAAGCGCTTACAGCGTCCTTCCATTGACTACCAAAAATAGAGCAGCGAAAAACCCTGCCATGCAAATTAATAACGCACAATCATAAGGAAAATTTTAAGCCACAGAGAAGCCGGAAACTTCAATTCTCCACAAGGAGAATATTTTTAAGTGAGGAGGAGGTATAAAGGGTTGATTTCTTGAGAAACCTGAATTATTTCAGACCCGACTCACCGCAGAGGTTAATGAAAGCGAAGAGTTCGCGCAGAAAAGGAAGCCGTAATTCAAAAATATATCTTTCGGAGCGCTTCCTATCTCATACACTTCAAAAATAATATTTATTAAAATGATACTCCAGGATATTTGGACAAAAAAAAAAAAAAAAAGGAAAGGTGTGAGAGAAATAGCTTAGCATAGTTGGCCAGACTACACTAGGCTATTTTCTGAGTACAGCAAGGACATAAACGAAAAACAAACGTGGACAAGGACTGCTCATTCAAACCACAAGACAAATACAGATAAACACAAAAAACAAACAAAAAAAAAATTTACTTTGGGTAATGACCCTGTCACAGGCCAACAGCTATGTATTGGCAGATGGCTGCTAATCTTTCATATGATTCAGCCCAGTGGGAATCAATATGGTCTAATAATTATAAGTTCCTTAAACAGGATAGGCTTCGGCTAGTTAGATTTAACATTCTTCATAATTTATATATTACCCTGGTTAAGAGGAATCTTATGGAGAAACAGCATTCTTCAGCTTGCCTGAGATGCCACCAAGATTTGGGCATGCTCAGCCACATGATCTGGGCTTGTCCCAAGATTCAAGGTTTTTGGCTTCAGGTAAAAGACTTTTGTAGCCCATTGTTTGGAAAGAGTAATTATTTTACTATTGAGACATGTGTGCTGGGCCACCTCTCAGCGGTTATTTCAAGCAAATTTAAATATTATTTGACATTAATTTTGGCTGTGGCATTGCTCCTTATAATGAGGTACTGGGTTAAAGATACTCCATCACCTTTTCGGGAGTGGATTCAAGAACTGTATGTTGCTATCAATGCAGAAAAAGCAATTGCTATACAGTACTGTTCTCTTGGATCTTTTAGTAAGAGATGGGAGCAATTCACATCTTTTATAGCTGAGAGGTGGGAGGTGGTACAAAATTGTCAATGCTTCAACTCTTCCTGATGTAGTAGGTGGATATTAAAATAATAATGTTAATTAAATGGATGGTATTAATTGATACTATGATCATTTTTTCAGTCACGGAGTCCTGAAGGGTACTTGATTGATATATGGAGGGAGGTTGGGAGGGGGTTTGCTTAGTCCATTTATTTAGTAACATAGACCAAAGGAAGGATGGGAGGAAGTGGGGGAGGGAGGGAGGTGGGATAGTTTCAGTTTTTAAGTTTTAGTTGTACTATTATTGACATTGAAAGGCTCAATGCAACTGTATGAGTACTGTATGTCTTTCATTTTGTGTGTCTAATAAAGTTTATTAAATTACAAAAAAAAAAAAAAAAAATGGACCGGGAGACATTCGGGATTTATGTCTACCGTAACTTGTGGTCAACATAAATCCTGTCACCATGATGCCAGTCAACAAAATTGTTGTTGAACCGGCATCGTAGAGCCCATGGCAGCTATTGAAGAACTGCAGGATAAACCTGATACCAGCTCTAAACAGAATTCTTCTGATGCACAGGCCCAGATGACAGCCTATGACACATCATCTTCAGAGGAATCACCATGGACATTCCTGCACCTGCATTGCCTCACCAGGTGTCTGCAGCAGCATTACAGACATTTCCCTTTGCCAAAGACATGTGAGATTTTAATGTTTTAATTTTTTCTGGGCATACTTTGACCAGAACCTCATCAAGAATGGTGAATACAGGCATATCTCAGCCTGGCTTAGGACGAGTCCCACCTCGATCAGAAAATGAAGCAGTAATCCAGAAATGGACTGTGGAATTGGTTCTCCAGTCAGCTGGCTGGAAACAATGAGCAGTAACTGGGCAGTGGATTTCAGGATCATTCCCCATCAGGATGCCTACCCAGAATGACACAACAGTATCAGGTACTGAACTTCCCTTTGAAAAAATGACATTGCTACCTCTCTGACTACTGCTGTATCTGATAATGACATAGACTGCATAAACTTGAGAACATTATCACCCCTTGCTATTCCTAAAGGCTTGCAGCTTATGCAAAACCTGATCTTACATTTTCCAGTGGAAACGATTTTAGTTCTCCCCACCCCCAAATCATATTCAGGAACAAGAAAGTCTAACCCACACTGCAGTTTGCCAGCAGCCCTCTGTTTCAGCTCCCACCACAACTACTTGAGCTCCTGTCCCTGCAGCACCACAGCAAAGAACAAATTCAACACCCTATGCTTCACTTTTTCAAACTCCAATCTACCCTGCTAAAAGACACAATGCATACAGATTGCACTACAAGGGTGGAATGGAGAATTTGCCAGACAAAGTTTTTGTGGTAAAAACTTTATTGAAAGGGTACATGTTTTTTTTGCTACAGAAATGTATGCACTTATACACATCTCTGGAGAGACTACCTTTGATATTAGTTTAAAACTAAACAGTGATTTGCAAAAATTTTGGAATAAATTCCACAAATTAAAACACACCCATGTATGGTCACCCATTGAGGCTGTACCACTGACCAAACCAGCCTTCAAAATGATTATGGTACTCTTTAGGAATGAAGGAGTTAGTGTGACTGATTTAATATAGTGGATTAAAAAGTGATGCACAGTGCTAGGGAATCCAGACACCATCTTTGGCACTGAAAACATAAGGACCAGGGGATGGAGAGTACGGGTAGTTCTAAAATCAACTTATGTAGGATTGCAGCATTAACTAATTGTTTTTTTCTTGGCAGGGACCGTGGGGTAATGTTTTATGTTGGCCATCCTAAAGCATGCTATAGGTGTGGGTCTACTGGCCATTTGAGCAGCTTGCATGATAACTTGAAGTGCACTCTGTGTAATAAGCTTGGCCACACTAGTGGGCACTGTGTAAATGAACATCTTTGCAATCTATGTGACACTAAAGGTCACACATATCAGAGCTGCCCTTTAGCTGTACATAACCAGATAGACCAAGCTGACAGTGAAAAGCAGAGGTTACTTGTAACCTTAGCACAGAGGTCCAAAACCCCAGAACACAGCCACCATGCACCCCATAAACCCAATGGCACAGGAACAGATAGAGACTGAATCACTTCCTGTGACAGAATCAACCAATAATCCAGTAGGCCTCCACCCCTACATACGGGAATCAGGACAAGGCACTGGGGTCTCCCTCTTGCCACAGGCTTCTACCTCTACTGACTCTGGAGGAATGCCCCCACCCACCACTAATGGAACTAGGCAAAAGGTGCATGGTCATCAGACGGCATCAAAATTGGATGCAACCAGCTCCTAAACTACCACAAACTATGACAATTTCTCTCACTAATAGATCTGCCACTCTGCAAAACATCTCAGATGTCTCTGCCAGTAAGTCAGGTGACTCTTCCCTTTTGTCTTCTCAGCCTAATCTAGGGTCGGACCCTGAGGATGTACCTCCTTATACACCTGAAAAGCACACTGAAAAACTTAAAACTAAACCTTCAATCAAATAAAAAACAGGGTCAACCAGAAGTTAAAGAAAAAAGAACCTTAATAGGCCTAATTTCAGATATCCTTACCCTTTCCTAAAATTCTAGTGCAGTCTTCTCTGTCAATTTGTACTATAAATGTGAACAGTATAAAAAGTAGCAGAACAAGAAGTGCTGTTTTTTCTCATATAATTTCACATGGTACAGGTGTCTCTTTCCTCTAAGACACAAGATTACACACCATCCCTGAATTATCACAAGCAATGAAAGCACGGTACAGTATGTTGACCCAACCTATTGGTCCATAGGTCCAGATACATGCTCTGGAGTGGGTATTTTATTCAACAACATAAACATACAGGTTATTAAACTTATGGATCTAGTCACTGGATGAGCATTAATTCTTGATTCAAGAAAAATAATACCTTATTTAGATTCATTAATATTTACTCAGGCCAAACCAAAACAGAAAGAACTGAGTTATTTCAATCCATTCAACCATATCTATTTTCCACACACAACATTATAATATGGGGAGACTTTAACTGCATACTTTGCTTACTAGATAGAGGAAAGCAAACAAATATTTATCATATGTCCTGTCTAGATAAGGTTATAAAAACTTCAGATTTGAAAGAAGCATATTACTCAGCACTTGGAAGATCTGACCCTACCTTTCATAAAGGGAATTCAGCCATGGGAATCAATTTCTTTTTTATAACTAAAACATTAAATATTGACTCAGCCATGGTAAAAGTAGTAGAATTTTCAGACCACAATATAATCCATCTATGCATAGGTAATGTAATTACACCAGTCAATGGACCAGGAACATGAAAATTTAATTAATCTTTATTGTCCCAACCGGACATATCAAAGAATATTCTTTATTTCATAGCAGCCAAGACTCATTGCATGAAAACATGTATTCTCACTGCAGTGGAATAAATCCATTTATCCACTTTGGTGACATCACTGCAGTAGAATAAATCCATTTATTTCACTGTGGTGACATCATCAAACCAAAAAAAATAAACAGTCCTATTGTATAAATCAGATACATTATGGCCAGTGGTGGAATACACTATTTATGTGAATGAGTGGAGAGTGACCTCGGCTACCATCACTCATGACTCTGCTACCCTCAACCACTCATGAAGATATCCAAAGTCACTTTCCACTCATTCAGATAAATAGTGTATTCTACCACCGGTCATAATGTATCCCCTGTTTATCTTGTATAAAGAACCCAATTACTTGGTGGGAAGATACAAAATCAGACTTAAAATCTTTATTACAATCACTAAGTAAACCCACAGGAATACAGGATATTTTCAATATCTACAATATAGCAGCTGCAAAAACTAATGACTTTGTCTCAACAAACTGGACAAGACTTTACGGATCAGAAAAGAAACATTAATCATGATGCAGTTCCATATACAGCAGGCTAATGGTTTAAGCAACAAGAACAATTTGGCACACAAGGTAAATCAGGGAAAATATTTCCCTAGGATAGCTGCAAAGAAAGAATACACAAATAAAAAAAACATGGCAGGCTTACTAGATCACCAAAATTTACTGCAAACAAGCACTAAAGATATTTTGGACATTATCATAAAACACATTACACATTTAATTCAGGAAGATCAAATACATTTTACAAACATTGCACAATTTTTTGATAGCTTTCCACTCCCTTCCTGTCCTGCAAACATTACATCAATAATTACAGAGGACATCCAACCCTCAGAAGTAGAAACTGCTATTTCATGACTAAAAACAGAAAAGGCTCCAGGTAGTGATGAACTTAAAAGAGAACTTAACACATTTTTGGGAAATGAACTAGCAAACCAGCTAGCCACAGTTTTTATAGAACTTTTAACCACATACACTATGCCACTTAACATGTCAGAAGGTCTTCTGATATATTTATGCAAGAAAGGGGATAAACAGGAGATAAATAACTGGAGACCAAGCAGTCTGCTGAACACAGACTTTAAAATTTTAACAAAAATTGTGAGCTCCAGGTTATTGCGAGTAGCACAGTATTTAATTAAGCCAGCTCAGTCTTGCTCCATACCTGAAAGAATCATCACAGACCATCTTATTTTGTTAAGAGAAATAATTGAAAGATGGAATAATGACAAATTATGGGGCTTTGTATTATCACTGGAGTAAAGAAAGTCCTTTGATTCTGTTAATCATAACTTCCTATGGTATGTTCTGGAGAAATACAGAAACTCTCTGAATTTTATTAAATGAATACAATGCTTGTATACAACAGCTAGCATTACTCCAATAGTGAATGGTTGGAAAAGGACATTGATACCAGTTAAAAGTGGGGTCAGACAGGGATGCCCCTTAAGCCCTGTCCTATATGTAATTAGCATAGAGCCTGTTTTACAAACTTTTAACTCATCCCCTTTGTTACACCCATTACAAAATGAGGAAGGTACCATACCTTACAAAGCTATGGCATATGCTGCTGACTTGTGTATTCTAATAAAAAAATAAAATTTCAGCTGAAGAAGTACTACACATCTGTAAGAAATATGGATACTTTTCAAGATCTTCACTAAACATTGACAAATGCATGGGAACAGTAGACAATCAGGGAAACAACACACCATCTGAACAAGAGGTGGCAGGTATACACATTTCAAAAGACCCCATCAAGTTCTTAGGCATAAAGTATGGTGCAGAATGTTTAGATGTTCTAAACTGGGAACCACAATTGGCTATGGGGAAAGCCCTAATGGCATGATGAAATAACTGGCAAATGAGCAAAAAGAAATGTATTTTCTCATTAAAACCTATCTAATACCCCCATTTCTATATTTCAGTTACTGTATATATTCCCTCCACTGAAATCTTTAGAGACCAAATTATTGATCATTTTTTTCAGGCAGTATGGGGGAGTCAACTGAACCCTCTTTAAGGAAACATAATGTACCTCCCTGTACAACAAGGAGAGCTGAATATGGTGAATCCACTTGTCTTTTTATAGCATTTTTTTCTAACAAATTTAAAACCATTGCTTTTTATTACCTGGAAAAGTTAGAGTAATCTATTATTTTCCACTTGTCATGCTTGGTTCAGGAGCTGGGATGCAGGAACCTTAACAGTCTTGGGGCATTCAGTTATGATCCCTTCCTACATCAGATAAACATTTTTGAAGCTTAAA
This sequence comes from Neoceratodus forsteri, assembly GCA_016271365.2. Classification (NCBI taxonomy): domain Eukaryota; kingdom Metazoa; phylum Chordata; order Ceratodontiformes; family Ceratodontidae; genus Neoceratodus; species Neoceratodus forsteri. The sequence goes on along the minus strand of JADMNL010000023.1, from coordinate 511,315,932 downwards.
ATCTGGAAAATCACCAGATGAATGATCTTAATACAACCAAGGAAAACTTTACATAAACAAATAATAGACTCCCACTATACAGAATCTATTACATTTCCTTCATGCCCCCCCCCCACCCATCACATTTGACAGGTCTTCTTACAAACACAAGAATACCTACTAAAATGTGGGACACCCACTGATTATGTTGTCATGGGAAACTGGAAACTAAATTTGAAGACTAATCAAAATCATAAAGAATTAGAAGAAAGAATGTGCAGTATAAGTTCATGCCATCAAGAACTAGAAACAACTGACCACCTCTTTTTTTTCTTGCACATATATCTCTGAGTTTTGGAAATGTACTGCTGACAAATGGACTGAACCAAGCTTTGCCTCAGTTAATTATGACACATTAATGCATGGCTACCTGAACCTGAAGGGAATGATATAACAGTATACTCCATAGAATATTTATTGTGTTTAAATGGTATATCTTTAACACAAGATGCTTATATACCCTACAACAGAAACAAAGTTCTTATACTGAATTATTGTATAAGATTACTCGTGAATTACAAGTTATTTACTATGCTGAAGCAAAGCAAGTAACTAGACATTTTTTAAACAAAGTATGGAAAATATGCCATGGATAACAAATTCACATGTGCCAATTCCTTAAACACCCTCTGTTGAATTTATTATACTTTAATTTTGGATACCTACTGTATGTTTACTATGCAAGATCAACTGATCCCTTTTTCTTTTGTATTTATCATTATTTATAACTTTACTTTGTGACCAGATTGTTTTTTTCTTTATGATTTGTAATAACTCGTGATGACTGTTTAGTTGTATGATTTCTTTCTTCCTAATAAACTTCCTTACTCTCTTCTAGGAGGACCCTTCATCCATCTGGCATCTTACTAAGATGGCTGCACTGATGGAGTGTGAGAACATGAATATGCTCAATCCTGGGGAGAGGGCCTCCTCCACTGCTTCTGTTTTGCCACAGGCTACATCCATTTTGGTGTCCCATAATGGTAGTGAGTGCAAAATGGCAACTTGCAAAAACAGCAAGGACAAAACAGTAACCAGGTTTCACCGACTTTGCCATTCCCCCCTCCTCAACTTGCACCCCTGCTCCCAGAGTTGGTTATTTATAGTAAAGGTGGCATGGGGAGAAAGGGTGTGTGTGTGGGGCATAGCCCCCCCAAACCATAGTTCTAGATTCTGCCCTCGCTATTTTGGGTTTGCTATTTACGAGTCACTGTTATTTGCTCACTATTATCACATAGAGCCATCAGTTTCTATAATGAATATGGTTGAGTTGGCTTTTCACATTGAGGGCGTGCATACTGAGCAACATTCTACTGTAGCTGTGTCTGATCATGTCACAGTTGAGGAGAGACTCCCGTTTGAAGAAATCTGCCTGCAGAATGAATTAGCTTCCTGCAAACAGCACCTGCTCAATTTGATTGATGAGGAAGAATGATCTTTTGCCCAAAGGAAGACATAACTAACAACTGCATCATTTTATATTCACAAAACAAGTTTGCCTGTAACTTGTACGACCAACCCTGGTCTTGTCTCTTTTGGTGGAGGATACCTATATCTCAACACTGCAGGTAAGCCAGGCTGGGACTGTACTTCCTGGTGTTCCACTTGCTTCTGACATGAAGGATACTGATACAGCTCTGATTCTTGCCTCCCCTCACAACTACCACTGCTTGCAAGGATCATACCAGTTGCTTCTCCCTCATTTTCCCTTGCTTCACCCACACCTTTGCTTCCTATTGAGGGTGTGGTGGATACTATTTTAGAGTAAAGGCCTCAGTTTTGGTTAATAATTCCTCTTATCAGCATTGGATCCCAGACTGCACTAAGCCAATTGCAACCATGTCCACTTGAAAATTTCTAGAGAAATGGTCTGCTGAAATGGCACTGCTGGATGCCGGCTGGAGAAAGGCAGCGCACGGGGTCCATGGACACTGGTGGATGCCACTTGCTATTCCAACACTCCTAGTTGGCACCCTACTGTCACCCTGGAACATTCCTCTATGTCATGGCCTTTAACTCCTACTCCTGCACTGAAACTTGCGGTACCACCCCTTGCTCATTCATTCTCTACTTTATGACAACCCTCCACTGGAGATCTTCCTACCATTGACTTGGACTCTGGTGAATGACCCTCATCTCTTGGACAGACTCCTTCTGCTCTTTCTAATAAGGAGATGTTGAATTGTACTACTAATTCAGTTAAGATGTCAGACTTATTTTCTGTGTCTAGGGATCCAATTCAAAGGGGAAATGTGGTTTGGCTCCATTACCATGGGGGCTTAGATTACCCTCCTGATAGAGCTTATGTAATACAGAAATTGCTTAAAGATTCTTTTGGCTTCCTTGCTTCTGATCTTTGTGCAGTAGTCCACATATCAGGTAGGACACATTCAATGTCACTTTCTGCACTCAGTCTTTTCTTGATTGTTTTTGGTTTAAGCATGAAAAGCTAAAAGATTACCCTTTCTGAGTCACCTTTATAGATATCCCACTATCAAAATCTATGATCAAAACTGTTGCTCTGTTATTTCTTAATGAATGTGTAAACGTCTCAGACATCATGTACTGATTGAAAAAATGCTGTGATGTTTTAAATATTCCATCCCCATTATTGTTAGTGAACAAGTTTGGACAGGCGGCTGTAAATTTAAAGTTAAATTGTGCTAGACTACTGCCGGGATATGTCATCTCCTGGCAAGTATTTTCATTGGGAGGGAGAAGGGCATCTGTTTCTACCCAGGTCAGCCTAAGACTTGTCACAAGTGTGGATCTCGCACTAATTTTATTTCCACTTGTGATGTACCATGCTGTGGTGGCTGTTTGGAGTATGGTTATACTACTCTGACATACCCCAATCCTTTCAAGTGCAATTTGTGTAAGGAACAGGGTCATTCATTTCAACAGTGCCGCAGGACCTCACACAATCACAGTGATAATAATAATAATAAAATGTATTTGTTATAGCGCCTTTCAACATATCAAAGCACTGTACAATGGAAATAAAACAGCATACAATAAATACAGTGAAATCAAGAAAATACAGAATAAGCTTTCCCCCACAGAAAAGTCTTGAGAGCCTGCTTGAAACACCCCACCATCCTGCATTCCCGAAGCTGACGTGGCAGAGAAATCCAGAGGGTAGGTGCCACAAATCCAAATGCACGTGCACCAGATGACTTTAAACTTACCCTCTGAATCTCTAACAACCCCATGTCAGCTGAGCAGAGCTGTCGCAGAGGGGTGTAGGGAACCAGGAGCTCTTTCAAATAGTCAGGACCCAGCCCATGTAGGGCTTTGTAAGTCAGTAGACCAACCTTAAAGGTGATCCACCACTGGATAAGCAGCCAGTGCAGGCCATGCAGCACAGGGGTAATATGGGTTCTTCTAGATATCCCAGTCAACAAACGTGCTGCCGTGTTCTGCACTAGCTGCAAGCGGCAGATATCAACCAGGCACAATACCACAAAGGCATAGACCAAAACAGGAAGGTCGCTAGGTGAAACAAGGTGCCTAATCCTGGCAATGTTCCTAAGATGGTAAAAGGCCAGCTTGATGACTGCTGACACCTGATGAAGAAGGGTCGGACCATCGTCAAGCACCACTCCCAGGTTACGCACCCATTCAGAGGTGAGAATCTGGGCCCCCCTTCAAGACTATACTGGAGGGGAGCCCAGTCCTCAACCCCTCTGTCCTGCAACCCGTGTCCACAACCAAAACCTCAGTCTTTCCCGGGTTCAACTTTAAACAGCTGGTACTCATCCAATCTTGGATTTCTGCGAGACAGCTGTTCAATACTGAGATAATACTATTCTGGTCAGGGGCAAAAGATAAGTAGAGCAGGGTATCATCAGCATAGCAGTGCAACCTCAGCCCATACCATCTTACAATGTCTCCGAGAGGAGCATATATACTGCGAATAACATGGGGGACAGCACCGAACCATGGGGTACCCTGCAAGGCAGAGAGAAAGCCATGGAAGAAAAAATACCGGAGACAACTCTCTGCATTCTACCAGCAAGAAAAGATCTAAACTATCTGAGAACTGTACCAGACAGCCCACAGATGGCCCTCAGACATTCAAGCAGAACCCCAAGATCCACAGTATCAAAAGCTGATGATAAATCAAGAAGAACCAAGATGGAATGGTGTCTTCAATCTCTTGCCATCAGGAGATCATTGAGCACCTGAACCAGAGCAGTCTCAGTACTATGCCCCTTATGAAAACCTGTTTGGAGAGGTTCGTATAAATTATGGATGGTTAAATGATTATCCAATTGAGCTGCCACAACTTTCTCAATAACCTTCCCCACAAAAGGGAGGTTAGAGATAGGCCTGTAGTTTGCTAGGTTATCTGGGTCTAAAGAAGCTTTCTTCAGGAGGAGTCTCACCACCCCCACCTTCAGGAAGCTTGGAAACTCACCCGAGTCCAGAGAGCACCAGCAATCTGAGCTAAGACCAGGCCAATGATGTCAATACAACCCAAAATCAGGGAAGTAGGGCCCAGGTCTAAACTACAGCAGGTGGGATGCATCGCCTGGACAATCCTCATAATATCCACGAACTCTGGCAGATCAAAGGTACTCCAGGAAACTCCAGGTGCTGCGACATGGCACCAATCAACAGCATCCCCCATAGAGTGAGGTTGGAGGCATTCTTGCCTGATGTCGGCCACCTTATTCGCAAAGAAGAGAGTGATCTCATCACAATCGCTTTGTGAAAAAACCTGACGGAACTGCTGACAGACTTGGTTGCGCAGTCTGTCAACAGTTCTGAAGAGTTGAGCCAGTCGGTTCCATGTGACAGCTATTTCCCTGGACAGGAATTCTGCCTTCTTATGGGAAATTTCTGTTTGATAGAGTTTGTAATGCTCTAACAAAATAAGGTGGTTGGCATCTAAGGCTGACCTCCACCAATGATGCTCCAACCTACGCCCCCCTGTTTCTGCAACTCCCTTAGAGTCCCATCAAACCAAGGGGCCCCAGGGTGGAGTGGAAGGGGGCAAACACAAACAGGAGCAATTAGATCAAGAGCGGTAGAAACGGCCCTATTATAGGCTGTGACTAACTGCTCAGGATCCATGCTAGTCTCGTCCAACAGCGAGAGGTCAATTACTGCCATCAGATCATCAGGGACCACTTCCCGCAAAGGGTGATAATGGACCATCTCCACAGGGGCCGACCTACCCAAGGGTGCTGAAAAATTGAACCCAACAGAGTAATGGTCGGACCAACTGACTGGTTCCACCACCAAGTCAGAGGCCTCGATCCCCCAGGAGGAAGACCAGATCAAGAGAGTGACTACCCTTGTGAGTAGCTGAGGAAACAACCTGTGTGAAGCCCAGAGATGTCATCAACTGGAGGAAGTGTTGACCAAAAAGTGAGGATTCGTCGTCGACTCAGGCATCGAAGTAGCCCAGAACCATCAATCTGGGCTACTCCAATGCCATGTCGGTGGTGAAGTCTGCTACTTCCTGCAGGAACAGTTTCTCATCACCTGGTGGACGGTAGACAAGAGCTATCCTGGACCCCACACCAGCTACCATGGTACACTCGAATGACCCGGCCTCCTCTACTGGTACATTAGTTAGGCCTAATTCGGTCTTGAAACAGACCGTGACCCCCCTCCCCACGGTCCAATCTCGGGCGATGTAAAACCGAGTACCTGGCAGGAACAGCTGCCTCTAAAATAGGCACAGCATTCCCATCTAGCCACATCTCAGTAATGCAAACCAGATCTGCCCTTCCAACAAAGTCTGCAATAAGACCAGTCTTGTTGCAGACAGATCTGGCATTGCATAACAGCCCCCGAGTTGGACGAGGTTGGCGAGCTGTCCCAACTACTTGCCCTCCCAAAATGGAGATGCCCTTGCGTATGGGAACCAGAAGAGAATTACCACGTTCCAGGTACCATTTGGCCCCAGGGCATCTTCTGGGCCTAATCACCCCTATGGGAGACCACCACTCATTTGGACCCCCGACCCACCTCAGACTCCCACCCCTGCAAGCTATCCCCAGTGCACTACAGTGCTGATAAACAAAAGCAGGCAGGGGGAGAAGAAAATGGGCGTAGGGTGTGGAAAGCGGAGGCCGAATAGCGCATTACGGAGGGGCAAGCAGGCACATACCATTAATAATTATAGCAGAATAGTAGGGAAAGCACATACACCAGTTCCCAAATCCAAAGGGAAACAGCAGACAATTTAAAAAGCCCCAAAATAATAAGAACTTATACAAAAATCCTAACCCTGACAAAATAAATTAAACTAACTTCCTCCCACAATAGGATGACTTTAACCCTAAAATAACACAAATAATAATAAAAATAAAACAATAATACAGTCCCCTCTCACAGGATAACAAAATCCCCTCTCGCAGGATTAGGAAACAAACACAAATATAAATACTCCCCTCCCACAGCCCTCTCACAGCCAAGGACGAAAGAAAATTAAACAAACAGCAACAAAAATAAAATAAACATAGACATCAAAATAATATAATAAATAAAATATAGGCACCCTGGACCTCTCATCACTAGGAGACCATAAAACAATAAAACTGGGAGAAAATTCATTGAGCAGTGTGAGGAGCCATAGAGAAAATCAAAAAATAAATCCAAATCCAATCAAAATGTCAAATAGTGCAACATAGGCGAAATCCAATAGACAGATAAAAAGCCAAGCAGCAATAGTTCCATCAGTGTCAGAATAAGGCTTTCCAACTATAGTGACGCCTAGACTTAGAATAAATCCAGGGAAAAACCAAAAAGTCTCGAAAAGAGTCTGAAAATAATCAGGCCAGGTTACTGAAAGTGGGGATCCCCTCCTCTCACACCCCCAAAGCTGCCTAATCAGGTATAATTACACCACCAGGACCTGCAGCCACAGATATCTCAGGGCCAGAGCAATCAGACTGACCCTGAGATAACTTAGGAGCCCCCCACTAATCCCTAACTTCCTAGGGGAAAGTGAGGTAGCTCCTGCTCGGTCCCAGGTGGCACCCAAAATTACCCAGGCACGGGGGAGGGGAGAACCGCTCACCTCCAAAATCACAGCTATGACCCTGCAACTGAATGCTCAACTCAGAAAACAGTTTAAAAATAAAGTTACAAAGAACAAGGCTCTGGTCAATAAATCGGACCCCCTCACTCACAGTATGCCAGGAAGGCCCACAGCAGTCCCTCTGGCCAATATCCAGAGCTTTTACACTGCTGAAAATCCTGGTCCCACTTCTTCCATGTCCAGCACTGCAAAGCACATTGAAAGACTGCAAGTTTAAAAGGCTGAAGCTGAAGCACCAGGAACAAATCTGGAGAAAATTCCCCAAGTTCAGGTTACCAATTCGAGAGGGCAGCTCCCAGAAAAATAATCCACTCTTCATCTCACCAACTCCCAATCCCGATTCTGAGCTGGCTGCTAACTCCAATGCTCAAAATGCTTTCTCCATGAGCATTCGTACTAAAGATACCAACTGATGTAGCAACAACTGAACATGGCAGCGAAAATAGTGACCACTGAAGGAAAAAGCAAGAGAGCACTTTACCAAGGAACGTCTTTAAAATAAAATAAAATAAGACGAACAATAAAACAAAATCACACGGAGCAACAGAAACGAGTAGTATGGGATAGTCCAGCGCGACCACCATCTTGATGGTTTAAACCAGGATGCTGTCAATGCACATGGGCAAGCACAAGCTGACTAAGAGACTGAAGGACCAACTTTTACCTGTGACAGCTCCAGATTCCCAATCTCAGCCACCACCAGCACACTCTAGAAGTGCTCCTGCTTCCCCTCTTCTGAAAGGAGATGCTGGTTGCTCAACCCCTTCTTCTGTGTCCACATCTCTAGATCTGGTACCTACCCCCACTGCACAATCTGCTTCTTCTGTGGTGCCTACTGCTGTGATGCCCCCACAACCGCTCCTGTGGATGCTGAGCCTTTCTTAACTCCTGCAAAAAAATGTGGGCGACAGAATAAATTGAAGTCAAAATCTGTTAAACAACCTGGGATTCCCTTGTGAAACAGATTCAAAGGTTTGGCAACTCCTGCTCAATGGGGTGACAGTGAGGATGAGGTAGGTGGGTCCGACACTTCTTTGCCAAACTCTTAAAGGGACGTTCCATCCAACATTGAGGACCTGCGTGATGAACAATTGCTAAATGTGTTTGGGCAGGGTTCAGTTCCCAGTCTTGGGAAAGTGGGATTTTTCCTACATGATTTTTAAATATTTCAAAATAATCAGCTCTTTTTTTCTGATGTTAAATGTCAACACTATTAAATCTTTTAGAAAGAGGTTAATGGGGATATGGTAACCATCTGTCTACAACAGCTGTACTGGAAAGACCACAAATCTTTCCTAGGTTTTGCCTTTCAGATACTATGGACTGGTTTTCACTCTGTTTTTTCTTAATAGTGCCACTATTTTCCTCACTCATGAAACTATTGATGTGTAACAGCATTTTCTGTTAATTGATGTATTCTGTAAATATAATTCCCCTGCTCTTTTACCTTTCTTTTTTTACTTCCCGCTTTTTTCTATTTTATTTATATTTTGTCACTTAACTTTTCCTGATTATCCTGTTATTAAACTATTTTCTTCAACCACAAACATGACAGGGAATGTCTGTAACTGTATTTTGTACTGTTTTGTTTTAATTTTCAATAAAAAATTGCCCTACTCTTTGGGTAGGGGGAGCTGCTGCTTATTGTTCTGGTGGTTTGCCCATGATGGCCAACATGGAGGAGGAGGGAAACTGAGGTGCAGCACACCTGTTCTTTGCTACTGATCCTTTGGCTGTAAAGCTTACTGATGTTGCATTGATGAAAGTACTGAATGACTCTGGACTTTTCATTGAAACTAACCTGCCATCTGTGCCTCTCATATGCAATGCTGTTCCTGCTCCCACTAATGCTGCCATTCCTGTTACCGTTCCCACTGCTGCACCTGTTTCTGCTACACTGGGATTGAGTCCTGTGCATGCTGCTTCCTGACACAGTCCTGCTGTTACTGTTTTGACTCCTTTGAGTGCCAGTGAAGCAGCTTTGAAGCAGGCATTTGACTTGAAAAAACATGAAATGGAAATGATTGCTGAGGAGGAATGTAACTTTCATGTAGTGAGAGCGAAGCTTCATGGTAATGCTTCCTTTCTAGGCACAGCTGTGGTTGATTCCACTTCATTAACATTACCCCACTGTACTATGCGCTCTGGCCTTCCACAACAGTGGACTCTGGGGTTTTGGAAAACTGATGGATCTGCTCCACCTGCGCCAGATTTACCTGTCCACCCCAGCTCCAAAGCGTTGCCTGTTCCTTCTCCCCTGTTTGTCCAGCCACCTTGGTCCATACAGTCTGCTCTACAAGAGTCACATTGGACACAAACTGATGCTGGTTCATGGCCTCTGGACCCAAATGACCCAGCGATGATCTGGTACCATGAAGACTCGCTGTCCTCATCCCCTATTCAGTCTGCTGCTGATCACCCTGAACAGACAATGGACTGTAATGCTGTTTCAACACTTGCCTCTATGCCTGTTCCTGATGGCCCAATGGCTACTGATCAGACTGTTTCAGTGCACCAGGAACATACATCTTCAGTTTTCCAAGGTGAGCCTCCTCTTCAACCAGCCTCACTTATAGCTGGCATTTCCAATTCACTACCAACTATGCCTCAGACTGCCTGGGCCACTGAACATGATTGCATTTCTGTTGGGCTTTCAGCAACCACTCTGCAAGACCCTGCAAAATGAGAATTTTTTAAAACAATATTTCGGCTCTCAGATGTAATTCAAAATAGAAATGAGCCTGGGCTTCGAAGAAGTGCCATTCGACTGATGTACAGGGGTGGTTTGGTAACACCCCATAACTGAGTATATATAGCACGGACATTGTTAAAGGACTCTCTCAGATTTTATGCATCAAACATTTTGGCCATAATACACAGTTCAGATAATAACTATGATGTCAGTTTCAAAACTGTTGCAAGCTTATATAGGTTTTGGGGAATGTATAATTCTCTGAAAGATAATCCACTCTTGTCCCCATTTGTGGCTATTCCCATTACCAAACTTGCTCTGCACTATCACTGTTTCCTTTAGGGACGAAGTGGCGTATGTCTCTGATATTTTGTTTTAGCTAAACAAAAGGTGTGAGGTCTTAGTACACCCAGGGCTGATAACGGATTATGAACAAATATGGATAAGGGGTTGGCATATTAAAATTAAATTGATCATGTCAAATATAGGCATTATACATCTGCCTAGCAGCTTCTACTTGGGCCGTGATAGAGGTATTCTGTTCTGCTCTGGGCAACAGAAATCCTGTCGCAAATGTGGTTCCCAAATGCACTTATGTAATGCCTGTGACACCCCCAGATGTACCCACTGTTTAGACTTTGACCACCAAGCACCAACCTGTGTTAACCTGTTATGCTGTAATTTATGTGATGAAAAAGGGCACTCCTATGTTTGTTGTCCCTGGGCATCCCACAGTACTGAGGATAGCATATACCTTGAACCTCTTATCATCCAGGTGCAAAAACAGGGAGCAGCACAAGCCTCTGCCTTGAGGCTTGCAGCCATAAACACAGGCCCAGTTACAGACACTCAGCAAGTCCCACTTCCTTCTGCTGATCCAGCCCTGCCTAATGTCACAGTTGCTCCCACTGCCCCCCCCCACCTTCCTCTTTGGCTCCTGAGCCCCCTCGGCACTCATCTTTGACTCTGGATCCTCTAGTTTGTTCATCCATGCCTCCCCCCAAGAGAAAACCTCTTTCCAGTTGGTAGATCACAAGAAAAGTCCCAGAACTAACTGTGGAGAGAGAAGGCGCCTGCAGGGAAGGTGAAGAAACTTTCCTGTAGCACTGGCATGATTCTCATTGAAAACAAATTTACTACTTTGGCCAAGATTCTGAACTGGGGTGACACAGAGGGAGAGGATGTTGATTCAGATGGTTCCTCAATTGCCTCATCTATAAAAACTTGCCCTCTGATCAAGAGGACCTTGGTAATAGGGACACTGAGAGTAAGAAATGGAAAACTAGGTCTCAGGAGACATGACATGGATATCTGTTCCTCTGACTATTCAGTCTTATGTCTTCTTTAGCTTTGCTCACCCTCAGTGTGAATAGCATTAACATTTTAGTAACTCAGGAACTCCTTTTCTTTAAATGTTCTTCAGTGGTTTGATTCTGGATATTTCTTTTTAACAACTAGAGATGTAATCTTTTCTTGCAGATCACTTATGAAGTTTTGATTTGGAGCATTTTCCTGCCTCAATAAAACTGTTGTTCTGTTAGTACCCTACCAGTTCTTATGGCCTTGCTTCCGTATTATATTTGGCAAGCTCATAATGCCTGGATTTTTTAACAAAAGTTTTCTCCACCATAGACATCCTTAATAATGTACACAACTCATTACATCAGGTTCATGACCAGGATACCGATCTCTCCTCACCACATCAATTGGTGACTATGTGGAACAACTGTTTAATATTTCTCGATTGTATTACAAGGGAACGTTACAACACTGTCTGTTGATTAGCCCTGTGTAGGATATGATGTATATTTTTCTGTTTCTTCTGCCTTTTTCTGAAAAAACTCTGTTTTTTATTTTCAATCCACACTTTAATCGGGTGACGGTTTTCTGGCTTCGCCACTTCCTCAGGCCCAAACCATGCTGATACATTATCTCTCTTCAGCCTTTCACCTTCATATAATTCACTCCATGTTATTCCATTTCACTAGTGTCTGACACTTGTTAATTCTTTTCAGTTTGCCTGCTTCACTTAAGATACTCATTCAGAATCACTTAACTATGTGGCTGCAAGCTGACTCCCATTGCTGTAGGAATAACATTTTGTGAATTATACAAAGGTGAAACACTGAAGAGAGATATAAGGTATCAACACGGTTTGGGACTGAGGAAGTGGCAAAGCCATGAAACCATCAGCCAAGAAAAGTGTGGATTGAAAATAAAAAACAGTTTTGAGAACATTATTGATTGAGTTGAGTTAATCATTTGCATTCTTTACATGGATTGGTCGAATTGTTTGTTATGACCCAAGAATATTGACTTTTATGTGTATCTTTGTGGCATTCTGAATCCCCAAGTACTTTGGTTGCCTCAGTTTAACATATCATCCAAAGTATTGCACATGGGTGCCAGTGTTTGAAATCAGAATCAAATGACAGCTCAGCATTTTTACATATCAACAGACACATGATTACAGGGAGGGGAAGGGAGAGGGAATGAAAAGGAGCTAACTCTGTTGCCATGAGGCGGTAGTCCATTAATGTGCTGACTCATTACTGGTGTGGGGATTATGTCACCAGGATGTTGCCACAGACTTTGTCGGCTACCTTGATTTCTTGCCGGGCTGTGTTTTTAGCTCCAGTGGTTTCACAGTGCCATGCTGCTGGGGTGCACCTGAGTTTTGCCATTTTTCCACTGTGCCAAGACTTGGAGTTTGTTATATTTACTGTGGGGATGCGGTAGACAAAGCCCCCTCCAACAGGGGGTGCTGGCAGTGGAGCTCCCCACAATATTATACCGTGTTTCTTCTTGTCATATGGCCCTGTGCTCCTGAGTGACAGATTGTCATGGCTCCATTGGTGCTGTCAGTGCATTACTTGTGCCGTATTTTATATTGCTCATTTCCATGTCTCTGTGGCATGGGTGAACCCAATGAGGTTGGTGCCATTTTGTGTATGACATATAGTAGCTCTCACAGGCTAAGATCTATAGAACAACATTGCAGTTTATTCATTCTAAATTGCATACTATTTGAGAATATATCCCCCTGCAGAGCCTTAGCTCCAATTTGGCACCCTCTCGACAGTGGTGACTTTCTAATCCCCAACCCTCATGAAATCTCCACGCTAAGAACCCCATCCTGTACTCATGATGTACTGCAGTAGTTAAACACAGCATGTAGGCATCAGTTCTCATCAATGTAATTATTTAGGTTCTGAGCACCAAAGTCCAACTGGATCTTCTTTACTAAGTGAGTCATTTCTTTTAGGTATCTAAATTTGTAGGTTTTGCTCAAGTGTAGTATTCAAGGTCTTGCTAAATACTGCATAGCATGGATAACTGCCATGGAGCACAGTGTGGCCAGGACTCCATCACAGGACTTGAGTATTTCTCCTGTGGAGTACCTAAGTGCATGATATATATATATATATATATATATATATATATATATATATATATATATATATATATATATATATATACACACACACACATATATATGTATACACACACACACACACACCTATACGTGTGTATGTATGTATATATATATATATATATTATGTATGTATATATGTATATACTCTATATTAGAGGCAAAATTCTCTGTTTAATGCATCAGTTAGGATTGTTCCACAGTGACAAAAGCGAGGAAATTCGGTGTTAGGATTGAAAGCCCCCCTGCAACCCCCAGCCCACCCCCCAACCTGCATTGGGGTGTGCGTTGGGGTTGTCAGCCTAATTCTCACCCGTCACATGTGTAAACAAACTGAGGTATATAGGAAAATGGGGTGATAGTTGGACCGACAACCCCAACACATACCCTGATGCTGGTTAGGGCGGGCTGGGGTACAAGGGGCTTAACCCAAACACCAAATTTCCTAGCTTTTGTTGCTGTGGAACAACCCTAACTGATGCATTAAATGGAATTTTTTGCCTATAATTTCCCTTCTTTTTGAGAATGAGGACTATAAATAATAAATAGAATGTGGTGGTGGGATCACGGGCCTTTTGGGCCCCATGCTTTCACCATGTGATGTGTAGTAATGTAGTAACAGTAACTGCACCACAAATGCAAGCGCTAAGTGTTACACACATGGTGATGCAAATGTAAAAGGTAACACAAACGTCAATAGAAATGCAAGTGCAAAGTGATGGCAAATCAAACAGTGACGCAAATGGAGACACAAGCATGTATGTAAATGCAACTGGTAACATGCACGGTCACAGTACCGGTTTTGTAAATACAAATGTTAAGTGTTACAGCAACAATAATACCTAAGGGAACAGAAATGGAAAGGCTGACATAGCCCATGCTGAAAGCATAAAGCATAATGCACGGTCATGGTATCACATTTGCAAATGCAAATGATAATGGTAACAGCAAAAATAATTCCAAAGGAAACAGAAATGGAAAGGCAAACACAAGTACATATGGAAACGCAAACCGTAACACGCATGGTCATGGTACCACAATTGGAAGTGCAAATGGCAATGGTAACAAGTAAAATAATGCCAAAGGAAACAGAAACAGAAATGCGAACACAAGCACGTACAAAAACACAAACCATTAAGCGCATGGTCATGGTACTGCACTTGTAAACACAAATGGTAATGGTAACAGCAACAAAAATGCCAAAGGAAACAGAAACACAAATACAATCGCAAGCGCATAAGGAAACACAAACCGTGACATGCACGGTGATGGTATGGCAATTGGAAATGCAAATGGTAACGTTAACAGCAGAAATAACAGCAAAGTAAACAGAAATGGAAATGCGAATGCAAGTGTGTATGCAAATGAGAATGCAAAGGGTAACGCACACGGTGGCATACACGGGAACGGTAACACAAATGAGTACAGAAACACAAGAGGGAACAGTAACTGTAACAGTAACAGAAGCGCACACCCTGTATTTGCCCAACAGCTGCATAGAGAAACACAGTGTGTAGAAAGAATGTATGCATAATAATGTGCCTCAGAGCAGAAAATGAGCTGTTGGAATACTAAATTGCTGATATCTCAGGAACCGTATGACATAGAAAAAAAAAATTACATTTCACATGATTCATGAGTTTCCTGGCTAGGTTTAGGACTATGCACTACCATGACGAAAATTCCGTATCTTGCACCGTTTTCGAGATACAAGCCCCAAAAAGCGCAGCATATGCCACCATGTTAGTCTATGGGGAAAAACGTCACATTCAGAGTACTGTAACTTGGCATCTGTGCAATATTTTTTCACCAAACTACCAAAAGGCACATCTGTTAGATGTTGGCTGCTTTCCCTCCAAATTTCAGCCCAAAAGACCAAACCATTCTTTTGCAGCAGGGTGGCAAAGAATTCCTGTCATTTTGGTCGTAGTCTGGAAAAGCAGTGTCGCAATTTGTGAAAGCTTTTGCATAAATTTGTGAAAGTGTTGCAGGTGCGACACTACTTTGCGACACTACTTTTTCCAGAAATGCAAAAAACATATTTCTGGGGTGTTTAACCCCCAAAACAAAGACATGGCTAGCATCCTCAGGGTCCGACTAGGTGAACAAAAAAATAATTGTGTTCCTGGAGGGTCCCAATTTTAAATGCCAAGCATTTTTCTGATCAGTAACTGAAAACAAAATGGCAGATTTGAGACACTACTAGGGCCATTTGTGACACTAAAAAGTGCATTTGCAAATGTGTTGAACTTTTTGTTAACTTTTCCCATTGACTTATAATGGGAACTTGTTTTTTGAATAACTTTTGAATCGTTTAATATTTTTTCACAAAATCTTCAAAAGGCACATTGAGGACCCTGGCCGCATGTTCCCTGAAGTTTTCAGATGAGTCACTTAAACTGTGTGGCCTGTATCCACGAGCAAAGAATTTGCAAGAAAGTGTAATTACGCACACGGATGTCATTTAATAACTCTGCAGCCATATATCCGACTGGTAAGAATGTTGGAAGATCCCAAGATCTATGGTTCCCCCTTGCCTGCAAAATTTCAGGCAAATCTGTTGAATGGTAGCAAAGTTATTAAGGTGCAAAGTTTCACCCTTTAACCTTGAAAGTGCTGCTCAACCTAACTATGGTAGCACTACTGTGCTTCCATACTATATATATATATATATATATATATACATATATATATATATATATATATATATATTAAACCCATCTTCAGTTTCTAGGGATCTGTTTGTATTCTTTAGAAGTAATTAGGAAATTTCATGTATATGTTATAGTCTTGTGTATAAAACTGTGAGATATGGAATACATGTACAAGTAAAAAATATATATATTTAGCATCTACTTTTTTTAAAATTGGGCACTTAGTATTGTTTATAGTCACTGGTATAAAACATAGCAAGCACCTTCTTTACTAGCATATGTACAGTTATGTTATTACATCAGCACAGTAGTGCCATTATAACAGCACTGGGTGGGTTATTAAACATGTCAGGTTTTGCAAACTCTGTAAAAGTGCACAGCACTTTGTATATATAGCAATCAAATCATTTTGCCCAAGGAAACAGAACAAAATTCTTTAATCATATTTAGAAGAGTGTTTAGCTTTTTTGTAGTTTTATTGGTGTTTTTGTCTGAGCATCTGGCTGACTGCAAGTGCTTGCTAGCTAGATAATTTGTTTTACGAACAATTATGGGAGAAGAACATGACAAATAGTACAAATTAATTTATGAAGATGTTAAATAAATTGGGCTCAATTTTCAAAGAACCTTTAAATCACTGCAAGTTGCGGTGATCTAGGGCTGTGGCAATCTCAGCAGGCATCAGGGATCCTATGCCGTATTTACAAAAATGAAGGTCCCTGCACCCAAGACCTGAAGTTTTCTGCATCTACAGGGTTGTGCCAAAGTAGTGGCATACCTACTGGCTTTGACAGAAGGATCCATTACCCCTCCACCACCTGGCACAACAGGTATTAGGCCAAACAGCTGACACAGTATTATTCCTTTTCTGATTCAGCTGCTACCACCCTGTCATATGATGCCAGAAATAAGAGACCCCCTTTCAGAAAAGTGCACACAAGTTTTACTGGACTACCATATGCAGTTATGGGAAATACAGTTAGCAGAAACACTGCGTACATAAAAGGACATCTCTGAGGCACTGTATTACTATGGGCAAAGCCTCCAGTTGTACAGTAGTCAGTCTCTCTATGGCACATGTGTACTGTTTAAAAAGTAAACTGTACAAGTATTTGCAGTATGGCAGGCCAATAAAGTTTTCGCATTCTCCTAATAATCTATTTGTAATTCAGTTCAGCTTTATTTTGTACAGCAGTCTTCAGGGTACTGGCCAGATCCCCACAATGATTTTCATACTGACATCAACACCTCAATTGTCCTAAAGCACGATTCTGGTCAAATCAAGATGCAGGGAACAATCAGATAGCAATATGCTGTTACTGTGGAGGAGAGCAAGGGGTGAGAGGGAGACCAGAAACAAAGAGTTGACTTTAGAGTTAAGTTGGGAGAGTCCAGAATAGCATGTGTTAAAGATCAGAATTATAAGACTTGGAAAACAACACATGGCACCCCGTAGGGTGCCACCTCATCCTCCACATATTGCCTCTGTGCCCCCGTCAGCCCCATGGTATCCCCCTTTGCTTCTTCTGTGCCCCGGTCACCTGCTTGCAGAGCCCCCCCCCAGTTGACATCCTGCCAGGCAGTGGTGCATGGCCCCCTTAGACCACCTTCTGGCTGGACTAAAGCACAAGACCAAAAAGCAAAAATGCTTCAGACAGTAACCAGCCATGGATGTAAGTTAAATAATCCAATTATTTATTGCTAGGTTAGCAGGCATGGAAGGGCTACCAGCAACAGCTGTCCTTCCTGACCACCCAGCGGTTTGACTCCTCGCAAGTGTTCCTTAGAGTAGTGGTCAGGTAAGGGAAAACATGTTTTAAATAGAACAGCTCATTTCAAATTCTTGAGGTCATTGTTACATCAATCAAAATAAAGTAATCTCAAATGCACAAAATGGAAAAACATTTATATGTATAAATAAAAACTAAAATATAAACACTGTTTTTCTATTAAGTGTCAGTGGCTCAGTAGGTAGCACACTTGCCTCTGAGGCAGGGAGATCAGAGGGCTGTGAGTTCAGTTCCCACATCTGGCACTTAGGTTAATACCCCAGTACTGACACTGTAGTGCAGAATGAGAGGGGTGCTGCACTTCTGAGGTGCCGTCTTTCAGATGAGATGTTAAACTGAGGTCCCATCTTCCTGGATTGGTAGCAGTTCAGGTGGATGTTAAAGATCCCATGACACTTATCAAAAAGAGTAGTGGAATTTCCCGGGTGTCTTGGCCAAATTTCCCTCATTTCACTAAAACAAAAATAAAAAAAAATACCACCAACAGCTTAATCTGGTTCAAGGTCAGTTGGCATTCATCTGTATCCCCCTCCCCTGGCTCGTGCCTGAAAATAGGCAGGATTTGTCTAATGCACTTACCCGGTCAACGAAATAAAATAAAAGGAAAAAAATTTTATAAACTCTCCACTATATATATATATATATATATATATATATATATATATATATATATATATTCTATACTATCTTGCTGAGTTTTGTTACTAATTATAGTACTTTAATCATTTTGTTACAAATATTCATTTTAATTTTTTGTTGCATAAGACCTTTTTATTATTTAAAGTCTAGGCTGCTTAAATCAGAGAAAGTCATTACAATTTAAAGGTACTGAGAGAGTAAAAGAGAAATTTAAAGCTGGACTAAAGGCAGCCACTTTTGCGAATATGGCTGGGCTTGTTGGATTTCAAAAAAAGAGATGGTGCAGCCCCGCCATGGTACAACCACTCTTGCAACCTAGCGCACAGGCGCTTTTGTCATAAGGGTCATGAAGGGGTGCTTTGCCACATGACATCCTGATTTCAATGCAACCAGCATCTGAAAATTGGGATTGCTGCAAAGAATGAGGCAAGGCACCACTTGCATCATTCCTGTCTGGCGCAGGCACCTTGCAACATAGTCTGTCTTTTGAAAATCGAGCCTGATGAAAACAATAAGGACTTAATTCTCACAGACTTTAAATAAATTCATACTGATCTGGCAGACTTTGAAAGTCAGACCCTGGCACAGGAGTTGGGTAAAAAATTAACTACAAAAGCCAATAAATCAGAAGTGGAGGTTAAGGACAGGAAAAAGAAAAAACATCACAGGGACGATCAAGACTATCAAAATGGAAAAAGCTATAGCTGGGACAGAAAAGAGCGGCATGAGGTCACAGATAAGAGAGAGGTCAGACTACAGAAGATGGGTTATTCCAAATAAACCACCAAGGGAAAAGGCTAATAGCCAGTCTAGATCACCCTCAAATAATCGTAGAGTGATTTTTTTTAGACAAGGATCAAACCCCAGCCCCCAGAAAAACAGTCAAGGCACCATCAAAACAAGAAAAAGAAAAGAAGGACTAGGAGAGGGTGTAGAGGCAGGGGGTTCAAATGAAACACCCCCCCAAAAAAAATCAGTATCATGCAGTCAATCCTGGCAAACACAATGGTAGTCAATTTATCCTGGCAAATCTTAACCCCAGCATAAATAAAAATCCTGTTGTATTGGTCACATTCCATTAATGTGCCAACTGATTGTTGGAATGGTGATTTTGTCACAGACTTCTTGGGCTACCTTGATTTTTTGCCGCTCTGTGTGTGGAGCGTAAGCGGTTTTAGAGCACTGTGTGTTTAGGTGCCATTGGCACAATGCTTGTGCTGAATTTTACATCACTGAGTTGTATGTCATTGCAGCATGGGTGAACCCCATCCATCTGCCTTGCTGCAATCTGGAGTTTGTTATATTAAGTAGTGGTGGGTGCATGTGACCAGGCCTCCCACAATATTGCACTTCTGTATGTGTGTGATTTTATTCATTTATACTTGGTAGCGACTAATTTGCTCATGTTTTCCTGTTGGTAGTTGTGTTTGTTTCTAAGAGATGGTGCTACACCTCCCAGACAGCAGAATTTCAGGGCTCTGTATGTGCTGTCAGTGCAATGCTTGCACTGTATTGAACATCACTGTATGGGTTGTCATTTTAAATCCATTGTGATCTGTTTTAATCAGATTGATAAATCTTACAAAACAATTGTAACAACATGGGGTTGCATAACAATTCAATGTCAGACCTGTGGTCAGGTGACTAGCTTACCCAAGATTCAGCTGCTTGCATCTTTGTAGTAGAGTTTTAGGAGACAGCTTATTCAAGTAGAGTGCCATTCAGCAAAGGTGACCTTATTGACAACTTTATTTTTTGAAAATTTTACTGAAGCATTTATATAAAGATACAGAATGTTATAACAGAAAATGATTAAATATATAACTCTTTTCATCCACATAATACCACCCCCTCCTTCTGGCTAGGATGAATAATCTTAACATTTTATTAATGGAGGGATTAAGTCCATTAATTCTTTCCATGGCTGGAGTATAGCCTAGAGGTTAGAGTAATAAGCTGTGAATGAGCTTGGTACATCCAGCAGACCAGACCTGGGTTTGATTCTCACAACCTCCACTTGCATACTGTGTGACTTTGAACAAGTCAGTTAACCACCCAGTGCTCCCAGATCACACCTGAAAACAAGCACTTGTGCCTAGTGTGCCCTACCCAGTTACCAAAGACTAAAATAAAAAAATAAAAAAAATGAGGGTCCCATCAAGTCATCCTGGTTTTCCCAATTATATTACCATTTTTCCAAATATCAGCATTTCTTTGAGTGTATACCAATATCACCATTTTTGCTCAAACACGACCAGGAAGGTCTGGTTATTCCAATGATTCAAGATGAGTGTTTTAGTAACCATAGTACCAAAGAAGAAGGTTTTTGCTTGATACTTGTACATGATGCTAGCTTCTAAATTTTGTTGAATTAGAGAATAAGAGATGTGCATGGGACAGAAATTCATAGGGATGAATATGTTAATTTAGCAGTTAATTCCCACCATTTCAGTATCTGAGGGCAATTCCAAAAGCAATGAAATAAATTAGCAGCCATTCCACATTGGTGCCAGCATTTAGAGTCATATTTAGAGTTAGTTTTATGTAAAAGGGTCAGTGTTATATTCGGTTCTATTTATGATTTTGATTTGAATACATTTATGAGCCTGGATTCAAATTTTTTGCCATTAGTACTCAGTCAGACTGATGTCCATCTCCTGTTCCCATCTGTTGTTAATAGAAGTACATCCAAATGAGAACACATTCATCTTGAATACATTATTGATAAGGATGTCTTAAGAGATGGACCAATTAATTTTTTTCTCTCTCAGGATTTCACTTGGCAAATCAGTTCATTTAAATTTTTTTTAGTTAAATTAAAGTTTAGAAAATGTTGAATAAAGACAAATAATTTATAAAATTAATCTTGGACCCTTCTCCTAGTCTCCTTTTGAGATCATTATAAGAGGTAGATTTCCACCAGACCTGCCAATCAATCAATTTAGGTATGCCTTTACTTTCTAAATATTTCAGAAATGTATTTGAGCTTCTGGTATCACAAGTTAAGTATAACTTACCATGCAACCATGAAATATTATTAATTCCTATTATAGTGTATAGTGGAATGCTGTTATGCATGAAATTCTGTGCCTGGAATATGCTTGTTCTGCTGCAGTAGTGATGTCCGTATGTTGTAACCTCTAGAGACTTTTCAAGTCAGTTTCATTAAGAAAAAAGAGAGGGAAAAAAACACAAAGCACTCATTTCACATAGTACTACTATAAACTTTAAAAAATACAGAATGAGCAACTTTATGCACAACCTGTGTGTTCTGTCACCTTGGGGTTTTGATTCCCATGGCCCTCTCGAACTTCACTCTTGAGGTCAGAGGGAATCAGAACTCCTCTGTGGCAGAACACACTGGTTGTGCATAGTTGCCCATCCAGTATTCTTTATGTTGCTTTGGCTTGACGAAAATGTTTAGCATAGGAGATAAACAATTCCTTAATCTCCAATTTTCTATAATTAGACATGAATAATATGATTTGTAAATCAAGACCCTTACCACCTTTATTTAAAATATTTTGAAAAATATTATGATCCAAGTTGAAAACCAAAAGAACCTCTCACATAAGCTAGATAGTACTTGACTTAAAAAGTAGATATACAGTAAGAGTCTGGACAACCGAATCTTCCCAGACTTCTAGTAGCAATCATATGAGACCATGCAATATGGGGCTTGAGCCCATATCACAGTATTTCTTTTTAAATAATTGTTTTATGTCAGAAACCTCTTCCATGTTGACTCCTCCAAAACTGATTGGATTGTAAAGATTTAATGGGCAATAACCATCATTTTAATTTTTTTAGCTCTTCCCTAGAGTGACAAGGAGCAACTTTTGCCAGTTCTTCAATTTGTTTGCAGTTTTCTCTTTAGCAAAGGAATAATTTAGCCTTATTTTATTTATTTAGATTTTGGTAACAGGGTAAGCCCACTGAGTCCAGAGATCCCTTTTTCAGGGGCAACCCTTAACTTGGCATCCACATTATTAAAGTCAATCCAAGACATTGAATCTGATCTGCCTTAACAAAATTATTAATACATAGATCATCTTTGTCTTTCTCTCTCTGGGAAATGTGTAAGAGGACTGATTTATTTTGGTTTATTTTGTACCCAGTGTCAGATTTGCAGGGTATAACTGGAAGGTAAAACACCAAGCACTCACAGGTATGCAGAATAAAGGTTTATTGCTCCCTTAGTGTTACAGAGGACAACAAAATAAGATGAATCCTACCAACTGGAAACACCAAAACAGTCAGATACCTGGTGTGGAAGCATGATGCTCCCAGGAATCTAAAGAGGTTTAGCCATGTATTGACGTTATATAGTGCAGATAACACTGTCCCATTACCAGAGTAACAGGCTCATAGACATATGTACATTCCTGTATTCAGAGTCCCATTGGCTAATACATTGGGCATCTCACACCCAAGGCTGATACATTTTGTAGCAGTTCCATATTGCTAACTATCTAACTTCCTAAAACAATAGGCTTCTTCATAGATTTTTGTTGATTATAGCATGCTGATTTTGGAAAACATAGGTGGCACTGTAGACCACAAATATATATTTTTATTCTCAATTAGGCTGCTAATATCATGTTTATCAGTAGATGTCATTGCAGGCCACAAATACATATTCCTAGCTAGAGCATTAGGTTTCTGGCTAATACATTAGTTTCCTAACTAGACCCTAATATAATAAATCTGTCAGTACAGTAGTAAACAATAGTTCATAGTATTATCCCTTTTCTGTTATGATAGAAAATGATGGTCCTCATATGGGTCAGCAGGGCAAGCTTGTCTACATATTATTTATTTATTTATTTATTTAGTTAGTTATTTGAGTTTTGGTGACTGGGTAAGTCCACTGAGACAATTACAGTCCCTTTTTCAGGGTTGACCTAGGGTTGAAGAACATACAGAGACAGTGCAATAAAACAGAGAAGTAATAAAATTCAGAAAAAAATTGTCAGTAATTAAACAATATATACAATAATGTGTCTAAGCACATGATATTAACTTAAACAAAACATTTTTGCTAGACAATATACAATTGAGAGTTGAGGGCAGTAGGACCCAGAGCATGAAGTTATATGGGGGAATATGGCAAGTGACAGAGAGTAAGGAGGGTGAGGTGCAGGGTGAGGTAGGAGAAGAGATGGCAAAAAAAGAGTCCAGGGGTGCATCATCAGCAGAAACAAGAGAAGGATGAAGAGGCAGATAGAGAAGCAGACAAATTAGATTGGAACAGAGGAAGAAAGGAACAAGACAGGATGGTGGGAGGAAGAGAGTTCCCATCAGAGAGAGTAGCAAATGGGAAAGATCTCCTGGTGATGGCTAGATGCAGATTTGGAATGACTAGAAGAGGAATAGAGGCACAGTGGAGGGTACGAGGCACTTGTCTGAGGTGTATCAATTCTCTAAGGCAAGGAGGCATAAATTAGTGGATGGACTTAAATATGAGACTCAAGGTAGAGTACCTCAATTTAGCTTCATATGGTAACCAGTCCTGAGAGGAGAGGACATCACAGTGATGTAAACAAGTGTTAGCCCCCAAGGCAAACATTCTGACCCTATGGTAAGCCTGGGAGAGGAGCGACAGGGAGGAAGAATTAGTAGAAAGCAGCAGCGAAACACCTTAGGTTAGGAGGGGAAGAAGAGATGAGGAGGAGGCAATTTTTAGGCAGGAGGCAGATGTGAGAAATGGACAGATTCGATATAGGAGTCCTAGCTTCTGGTTCAGAGATTTCACAATAATGGAGGCATGAGTGTTGAAGGAGAGTGTTGAGTCTATGGTGAAATCCAGGTATTTAAAGGAGTGGATTACCACTAAGGTATCGCCCTGGAGAGTTGTAATACTAAGGGAGGGGGGAGTAAGCTTTGAGGTGGCATGATGAGAGAATAGCATACATCTAGTTTTTTTTTTATTAAGGTAGGTAAGGTAAGGTAAAATTTATTTCTTACTCACCGTTCAAATTATAAAGGTGCATAACAATAAAATACAGTATAAACAGAATAATATAAATTCAAATCATACAGAAAAAGCTTCATAAAACAAATAAGCCTTAAAATCTGATTTAAAACTTGTGATGGCTGGGCATTCTCTTAACCGACAAGGTAGAGAGTTCCATAGGGTGGGTGCAGCATAAGAAAAAGCATGTGTCCCAGATGTTTTTAAATGAACCCTGGGAATCTCTAGCAATCCCTCATCGGTGGATAAGAGTGAGCAGCAGGGGCAGTAGGGAGAAAGGAGCTCTTGCAGATATCGGGGTCCCTCCTCATGTCGGGCTTTATAGGCCAGCAAGTCAATCTTAAAGGTGATCTGCCACTGTACTGGCAGCCAGTGCAGTTCATGCAGCAGAGACATAATATGACTGGTCCTAGATGTACCAGTCAAAAGTCTGGCCACTGCATTTTGCACCAGCTGCAAGTGGCAGATATCAACTCCAGAAAGCCCTAGGTAGAGGGCATTGTAGTAATCCAGGCAGGTAGTTATGAGGCATGGACCAATGTGGGAAGATCAGCTAGAGGAACCAGGTGTTTTACCTGGGCGATATTCCTTAGATGGTAAAAGGAAGATTTAACAACAGCGGAGACCTGAGATTTCAAAGTCAAACCACTATTGAAAATACCACCCAGGTTATGCACCCAGTCTGAGGTCGTGAGCTGGACACCATCAAGCCATAAACCTCAAGGATGCACAGTCCCAAGACCTGCCTCTGGATGACCCAGGTCTACAACCAACTCCTCAGTCTTGTCTGGATTTAATCTCAGTCAGCTAGAGCTCATCCAATGTTTGAACTCAGTTAGACAGTTATTAAGCACCATATACAGTTGGCTATTATCTGCATAACAGTGAAAACCCAAACTGTACTTCCTAATGATATCTCCTAATGGCAGCATGTACACTGAAAACAACATGGGTGACAATATGAAGCCCTGCGGCACCCCACAGGACAGGGGAGGGCATCAGAGGAATAAATCCCAGTGACCACACTCTGTGACCTGCCTGTGAGGAAGGATCGAAACCAACTCAAAACTGTGGCAGATAGTCCACAGAAATGTCGCAGGTGCTCCAAAAGCAAACCATGGTCTACAGTGTCAAATGCTGCTGAGAGATCAAGAAGGACTAAGATAGTACAAACCTTTCGATCTCTTGCTATTAGGAGATCATTTAACACCCGAACAAGGGTGGTCTCGGTGCTATGTCTCTTCCTAAATCCAGACTGGAGAGCATCCAAGACATTGTGGGTTGTAAGATGGTCATCCAGCTGCAACACAACTACCTTCTCAATAACCTTACCCACAAAGAGTAGATTAGAGACACGTCTGTATTTGCTAAACCGTCTGGATCCAAAGAAGGTTTTTTAAGGAGTGGTCAAATGACTTCCTCCTTAAGGGGATCAGAAAAAAAAACCTTTTCCAAGGAACGCCAGACAATTTCTGCAAGGATCGAGCAGATAACATCTACGCAGCGTACCAATAATGGCATAGGGCCTGGATCTAAACCACAGCTGGTTGGTCACAAAGTCTGGACAATCCTCACAGTGTTCAAGAATTCCAGCTGGCTGAAGTCAGATCAGACAGACCAGGTGCATGCAACCTCCAGCCGATCTCCGTAATCCCTCATAGAGGGAGTTGAGCCAAACCCTGACCTGATGCTGGCAACCTTATCCACAAATAATCGAGCAAGCTCATCACACTTTACTTGTGAAAAACCTCTTCCAGACTGAAGACAGACTGGATTGCACAGTCTGTCCACAGTCCAAAAGAGCTGAGCTGGTTGATTCCATACAGCAGCAATCTCCCTGGACAGGAATTCTGCCTTCTTATGGGTTATTACTAATTGACAGATCTTATAATGTTCCATCAATCTAAGCCTGCCAGCATCAAGGCTGAATTTCTGCCATGCTCTCTCTAGCCTTTGACCCACCCTCCTCAGCTCCAAGGACCCATTAAACCAAGGGGTCCTTGCATGCAGAGTGAGTGGGCAAACATGAACAGGAGCTATTGAGTCCACAGCATCTCCCACCGCCTTGTTATAGGCCAGTACAAGAACTTCTGGACTCATGCATGCACTCGATAAACCCGATAGGTCCAGCACTGCGGATAGACCTTCTGGGGTAACTCCCCTTAAAGGGCACTACTGGACCATCTCCATAGGGGCAGGCCTACTTGGGGGTGCCCCGAAGCTGAACCTTATGGTGTGATGCTATTGGACCTACCTAATGGTGTGATGGTATGACCAATCGACTGGTTCCACAAAATGATTACGGTTGAGCCAGTCTTCAAGGGAATTGAAGTCAGAGATAAGCTCTCAATTAATATGGTCAATGTGTGGAGAGGAGCAATAGATGATTGTGTCATCTACATACAGAAGAATGGAAGCACCTCCACAAAAATGGGGAAGGTCATTGATGAAAAGCGAGAATAATATAGGACCCAAAATGGAACCTTGTGGAATGCCATGAGTAATGGGACTTAGCTCAGAGAGGAAGCCATCCCACTTAACTCTTTAGGAGCATCAGGATAGATAGATTTTTACCCAGTTCAGTGCATTGTTGTCCAGACCAAGGAAATGAAGTTGATGAAGCAGAAGACCATGATTCACCAGACCAAATGCTTTTGTGAGATCAACACAGATAGCACCTGTCCATAGCATGGAATATGTTAGTTGTTACTTTTATCAGGGTGATTAGAGTACTGTGATTCCTTCTAAAGCCGTACAGCCAAGGGAAAAGTAGATTGTGAGAGTCAAGGTAGTCCCAGAGGTGGTTATAAACTATGCATTCTAGGATCTTGGCAAGTGGGCAAAGAATGGATATTGGTCTGTAGCTGTCAACAGTGGAGTTGTAACCCCCCCTCCCTTGTGAACTGGAACCTCTACCACCACCTTCCATTTACTGGGTACGGAGTTAGAGAGGAAAGACAGGTTGAATAGGTCACAGACAGGGTGAGCGAGGGCTGGGGTGCCCAACTTAAGAAATTTTGGCTCAAGGGAGTCATGGCTGGGAGAGCTCTCTGGTTTTAAGTTTGAGAGAAGCTGCTGCACTTCTTTGAGTGTGGCCAGTTTCAGGTGGAACTCAGGATGTGCCCCAAGGTTAGTTTGAGGAACTGGTACAGAGTTTGGAGAGGGGGAGTTATGGAAAAGTGCAGTATATTTGTGAAGATCCACAAAGAAATTATTAAATTTGGTGGCCATGGAGGCTGAATCATCTAGGGTGGAGCCACTGACAGTGATAGAGCTCAGGATTTCCACAGCCTTCCCTTTTTCTAGGAAGTTAACTTGCCTCCAGAATTCCTTAGGGTTGCAAAGGTGTTCAGCTTTCAGGGACTTGAAGTGGTGGCACTTGGCTTTGTGGAGTTAATTTTTGCATTTGTTTCTGAATTGTCTGTAGACTCGCCAGTTAGAGAGAAGTCCACACTTTTTGTACTCTCTCCAGGCTTTATCACAGAAGGACATAAGCATCCTAATTTCCTTGGTAAGCCACGGAGCCTTGACATCATTGGACCTACATTTTTCCTGTGGGGCGTGCTGGTTAACTATTTGAGTGAAGGTGGATATTTTTTATTTTTTTTTTATAAATCGGATTTACAACCTTTGAGTCAGAGACTCATTTAGACAACATATGACAGTGGAAGACAAAGAGGATGATACAAGTGTGGTACAGCAGAGGTAATATACACAGCAATTCCATAATTACATAGAAGAAAATAGTTTGCAATTAATTACAGATTCGACCAAAACATTCTCAAGACAGTATAATAGGCCTGCTCTAGTTTATCTATGGAGCAGATACCTGGGGAGGGCGAGGACCATAACCTTGGGGGGGAGGAGGTGGTCCAAGAAGATACTGTCAGATACAGAGAGCCAGAAAGAGTGCAGTCTCAGGGACAGTCAGGGGCACCTACAGACCCAAGTGTCCATGAGGTGTTTCAGGAGGGTAACTTTAAAGGGGTCTGTTTTGGGGATGCTGGTGATGTGAGGAGGGAGAGAGTTAAACCAGGAGGGTGCTCTGTAATAGAAGGACCTTTGGGTGAGTGAAGTCCTAGCTCTCGGAACCTGGAAGGTGGTCTTGGCTGCGCTTCGGGTGGCAACCATCCAGGAGGCTGGTTTTAGGGACACGATAACCCCGGGGGGGAAGAGCCCAAGAAGTGTTTTTTTGGCCAGTATATAGGTGTGGTAGCACAGGTGCTCCTTGAAGGGGAGGAGATTTGAGGAGGAGTAGAGTTGGCATGTGTGGGTTCTGTGATGGGCACCTGTCAGGAGCCTACAGGCCTTGTTTATTGAGGTCTGGACATTAGAGAGGCAGGTGTTGTCAGCCGTGGCATAGATAGGAAGCCCATAGTCAACCAAGGACAGGATAGAGGAGGTGATAGCCAGTCAGAGGGCAGCCTGAGGGAGACAGTCTCTGTGGTGGTGTAGAAGACCAATTCGGGTGTTTACTGCAGTGGACAGGGTTTTGAGGTGGGCGTGGAAGGTGAGTGCTGAGTTGAAGGTGATGCCCAGGTATTTGTATGCTGTAACTTGCTCAATGGGGTGTTTGGTGCTGGGAAGGATGTGTAGGGGAGCATTACTGGTGGTGCTCTGCCGGTGGGCGAAGAGCATGGATTTAGTTTTATTAAAATTCAAGGCTTGATTTATACCAGGGAGTGTTTTGATGGAGATGATAGGGCTGTCAACATTAAACCTAGACATGTCCCCTACCAGGGAGATCCTAGGAGGTGGATTAGGAAAGTTGTTTCTCCACACACAAAATGGGGGAGAGTGATTGCTTATTCAAGTCTGAGAGTATGCCCGCTGCTTTGATCTTCTGTGAGCAGTTGGAGACCATCCAATCAAGTAGAGTATGATTGCCAGACTTGGTGTTGATACGGATTGGATCTTGGAGGAGTCGAGTAAGGCTACAGTCTGCAAGTGCAGCATGCTTTTTCTCTGCAGCTGGGTGTAGTCAATCTAAGTTAAAGTCACCACAGAGTATAAGGTCATGGCTGGGAAGGTTGGCTAGGGAATCTAGGAGGGAGGACAGACCAGTGGAAGCATGGCTGGGGGGCATATATACATATCCAATGATGCAAGGTCACAGCTATGAACTGGTCCACACAGCAGCTGATGAGAATAAGGCAAGATGAAGAGGTTAGCCAGCATAGACTTCCCAGGTTTGGGATCAAAGCAGGTAGTGTGGAACAAACAGAACCCAGGGAGAGAAGTGGGTTAAGGCAGTGCAAGGAGGGTACAGAGGGGAGAGAACCAGCAGTAGATAAGGGAGCAAGAAGAAAAAAAAAAAAAGGACAGCTACGAAAGGTGAGATCAAAGCAGCACCAGGCTTGGAGAAGGAAGGGAGGAATAAACACTGATACACAAGCAGTGGGAATCAGTGCTGAAGGGAGGGGCAGCAGGAAGTAGAGACAAAAGCACTACAAGCAGAAAAGTGTTAGAAGGGCTTGTTTTTGGTGTGAGTTGGGGTGCAAGTGAGAAATGGGGAGACGGTATCTGGAGAACTGCTGAAGAGGCAGCAAAACAGCCATTGGGGAAGAAAGGGTGGGGTAAGAGTCATATTTAGTAAAGGTTAGGGTCAGGGAGGGAGGGTGAGAAAATATACAATTCAAAATGTTCAGCTCACACAAACTGTGGAAGGAAAGAAGCCATAAGTAAAGAAGCTGCAGAAAGCTAGGGCCAATCAGAGAGAGAACCGTAATGGCAGAAGCCAATTGGGTGCTGGCTGGAGGATGCAGCAACCAATGGGATTCCTAGGTGAGTTATTGGGCAGAGAGGCAGGCTTATCCAAGTACTGGTGTGCTTGAGGCAGGCCGGGGAGTGCTCACAGCTGGCTGGCTTATCCAGCTGTGGCTGCCAGAGCTTTGGAGTGGTCAGCCCAGTCGAGGGCACCTGGAGAGGAATGAAAAAGTAAGGATTAGCCATATAAAAAGAGTACAGGACAAAAGTAGGCCGATTCAGCTATATCAGCAGGCAGGGGTAAAGATAAAGTTACAAAGGAAAACTAAGAGGAGGGTGGGCTGCCAGACAGCATAGGTGAATAGCTGTTTGGGCTGGTGCCACAGAAATTAGGAAAAAAGGGAATGCAGCCAGGAAGCCATGAAGGGAGAGGAGGTGGACACAGTGAAAGGCGGAGAGTTAGGAAGACTAGGGGAAAGGATAGAGGGACAGAAAAATAAAAGTGCAAATTACAGTCTTTATAAATCACTAGATATATCCCCCTTGCAAAAACAATTAGGCAATTCTTCCCAAAGCTAGCTCTGTTTCAACATTTTACACTAGAAATATACAGTTCAAAATGTTCTGCTCTCACAAACTGTGGAAGGAAAAAAGCCATAGGGGAAAAAAGCTGCAGAAAGGTAGGCCAATCAGAGAAATAGCTGAAACAGCAGAAGCCAATTGGGTGCAGGCTGGAGGGCACAGAAACCAATGGGATTCCTAAATGAGTCCCTGGGCAGAGAGACAGGCTTACCCAGGCACTGGTGTGCTTGAGGCAGGCTGAGGAGTGTTTGCAGCCTGCTGGCTTATCCAGCCATGGCCGCCGGAGATTTGGAGCAGTCAGCCTAGTCAAGGGCACCCAGGCGCTGGTGTGCTTGAGGTGGGATGAGGATTGTTTGTGGCTGGCTGGTTTATCCAGCCATGGCCGCTGGAGCTTTGGAGTGGTCAGCCCGGTCAAGGGCACACAGGCGCTGGTGTGTTTGAGGTAGGCTGAGGAGCGTTCGTGGCTGGCTGGCTCACAACTAGGGATAGGTAAGTTACTTTACTGAATGAGATTCATAAAGAAACTTTAATTGTGCACAGTGTCTTTTCAAAGTTTTTCGTAGACTGAGCAAGGTAATAATCAGAAAAATGATAAGAAATACTTGATTACAACAAAACTTATAAAAGTAAGTTCTAACCAAGTATTAGATAATGCAGTGTTTAAGTCACCATCATGAAAAAGAGCATTTAATGAATCACCTGCCTTAGTGACATTGTTGCTTATATGGAGCAAGTGTGTATCCTTTCTCTCTAATAGAGATTTGAGATTCAGGATAAGTGGCTTGATATGCACATTAAACTGAGATAAATATTAGGCTGTATCATACAGATAGTCAGGGTCACTATCAATATAATCATGTTCTGGGTTGGGAACTGGGGTGATAACCATATGACCAATGATAGAGTGTGCCTGGGTCATGAAGCAAAAGTTAGGTATGGGTTAGTCACATGTTAAAGATCCATAGGAAAGGTCTGATTATTTGTCACAATGCAGTATTGTCCATCAGAGTTATAGATTACATGAACTTGAGGAAGGCACCACTTCATAAGCTGGGCAGGGCAGGAGATGGAGATATTGGCGATTCTGCTGGTGTGGATGTTGTCTTGAGATATATTCCTGGAAGCACAGCTGAAGACATTGAGGCTGAGTTCTGCTTGACTCAAAGAAATGCCATCTGGATTCAGTGAAGATGCTGCAAGAGCAGTAGAACTGTCTGTTAAGTCATCAGGAAACTCCAATGAACAGTCCATGGTATCTGGTCAGTAACCACAAACTGGTACGGTTAAGTCAAAGACATCACATCTGTAAAGATAGTGATATCCCCTCTTGGCACAACAGTCCATATATGTATCAACCCAGGAGTCAAGGGAAGGATGAAAAACCAGCAGTTGAGGAGACTTAATCCGTTCTCTGTAGATACCACCCTCAAGATGGCATAGGGAGTGGATGACTGCAAGCTTGTCAAAGACTGAAGAATCCTTTTCAAAAACTGTAAAAGAAACTGAAAATGTGACATACATTGTGTTTTTAATGCTACAGTGTTTGGAAGTGTGGCAAGGTCCTTGATTTTGGTGTGGTTAGGCCTCACTCTGCAGGAGCTTCTGGTGAGGGATCAAATGGATCGATGCCAGATCTCTTGGCAGTAGCTCTAGGAATAGAAGGAGTAGCACCAATTTCGTCCCAAAGGATCCCATCTCGATTTACCAAAAGCTTTGAAGTTTGGGTTTACAGGAACTAAGAAAAGGAGAGAAAAACAGAAACAAAACAAAGTTAGGAAAACTGGACTCCTTTCTCCTGAGACTGAGGAAGGAGTGTCTTCACATCAGCTTCCCTCTGTGTTCTGTAATTTGGTCTTCTGGGTTTAACCAATATTTCAGATATTGGATTTTTAAGCAGCTGAGAATACAAAGCAAAAGAAACAGTTAAGCATAGAAGGTCCCCAATGTTGTGTAAGTTACTTTTTCTATTACTTTCTATTTCATTTAAAAACTTGATCCAGGAAGCTCTGTGCAGTCACTAGCAAGGATGGAGACATACTAGAAAAAGTAATGCACCTGACAGTTACAGTAACTTATTTCTTTTTATACAAAAACAATACAAAAATAATAAACTACAACACATGACATTTATTTGAAGGTAATAGGTTAGTTACTTCCAAATAAATGTGATCAGTTACAGTTATTTATTACTTTTGTATAAACTACATAAGTAATTGTAACTGTAAGGTGTATTACTTGTTCCAGTACTTCTCCATCCTTGCTAGTGACTACACAGAGCTTTCTGGAACAAGTTTCCAAAAGTAATAGAAAATAATTGAAAAAGTAACTTATCTCACACTGAAGGTCCCCTTCCTCCTGTGACTGTTGGAAGGAGCATTCATGCTGTACTGGCTGTATGTGACTAATCTCCTTTGTAAATTTTAAGCTGATTTGCATGGTACCACTTTTCTATTGGCCTTCGTCTGCCATCAGTAATGCATACTTGGTACACAGCAGACTCAGTTTGTTGATGATGTCAAATGGACCTGACCATTTATTGACAAATGGATGTGCAGGAGAGGCAAATTAGAGAATCATGACTCTGTCACCTACTTGCCAGTCAACTCTTTAACCTTATCATCAAAGTATCTCTTAGATTGTAATTTGGCTTGGCTTAGGTTATTTGCAACAAACAAATAGGTTTGAGCAAGGTTGTTTCTCAGCTGTGTGTT
Organism: Neoceratodus forsteri; assembly: GCA_016271365.2. NCBI lineage: Eukaryota > Metazoa > Chordata > Ceratodontiformes > Ceratodontidae > Neoceratodus > Neoceratodus forsteri. Next base: position 511,282,655 of record JADMNL010000023.1, on the reverse strand, counting down.
ATAAGTATCCACTGACACTCTGTCTGCAGTAGGGGCACTGAGGTCAATAATCAAATGTTCTGGTAATCTCATTTGTCTACCAATCATTACCTCAAAAGATGTACATCAAGTTGATGCTGATGGGGTAGCTCTAATTACCATTAGGAGTTAGGGCAATTGGGTATCCTAAGTTTTTCCAGTATCAGTAGCACATTTACATAACATTCCCTTTATGTGTCTGTTTGCTCTATCTGTCTTGATGATTGAGGATAGTAAGCTATGTGGAATTTCTAACTAACTTCACAGGTAGGCCCACCTGGTACATACCTGTTCTACCAGGATTCTGGCAGTAGCTTTTGCTGTAGAGGTGTTACATGAGAAGGCTTCAAACCATTTTGAAAATAGGTTGGTGATCATGAGTGCGTATTTGTTGTTTCTGGGGATTCATGGTAATGGTCCAATGAAAACAATTTGGATATCATTCTAAGAGCTAGATTGTCTCTGGGGCAAAGATTTGGCATTTTTCTTGTCTGGAATTGGGTTGTTCTGTGCACGTGTGAGGCAGTTGCCTACATAGTGCTGGAAATCAGCAGTTATACCAGGCCACCAGCCCACAGTTTTCGCTCTCTGGACTGTCCTATCAACCTCTTCGGGTCCACCTCTAGGGGTGTTGTGAACCTAATAGATGACTTCAGGTTGAAGTAATTTGGGAATCACCCAGAGGTTTTTGATCATCTGAGTGACAGTTGATCAGTTTCTGATCCAGAGGCAGATGGAGGTTATCTTCGCATAAATTGAATTGGTTATTCACAGACATTTCTTTCTCTGTGTCTTTTGAGAGATATGGTATACTTCCTTTATCTCTGGGTCCACTAGTTGCAACTCAGTGAAACCCAGAGGAACCTCTATCAATCTTTTTTTTTCAGCCACCATAGGTGTTGCATTGGGAGGAGTCAGTGTCCATACCGCCCCACCGCTCGAGCTCCTTCTTTGGCCAAAGAATCAGCTCAGTCATCGTAATTATGAAAGGATTCAGCATTTGAGTGGATTTCACTTTGTGAATGAAAAATGTGAAAATCTTCAGCCATGTTGACAATGTAGATGAACAAGTCTCTGTATTTGATGGGGGTACCTGCTGAAGATATAAAGTCATGGGCCTTCCAAACAGGAAGGAATTCTGACAAAGAATTACACACCCAAGATGAGTCAGAAAAGAGGATGGAATCTTAATTTCCTTGACCATCTATGATTTCTAAGGCACAAGCAATGGCTGCAAGTTCTGCATACTGTGATGATTTGACAGTGCACTTACTGGACACCTCAGTGGTGTCATCTGTTGGAACGAGGATCAAGACCCCAACGCCTGCTATCTGCACTTCCTCATCATATGAGAAGGATCCAGCTGTAAAAACAAGATGTATAGTAGTGTCTTTCAGGAATTTTTCTGCTGCTGAGAGGAACAGGCTTGGTTCAGGTAAGACCAGTGGCTGTAGGCTACACTTATATGCTTCTCCTTGATACAGGAGACCATGTGCCAAAATGAAGGGCATTTTGGCAGGAAGTACAGTGATGTCTCTACCTGGAATCAAGAAAGAACAATGTGTGAGCCTGGTGTTGGGCACATTGCCATCTTTGATCCTATCTGTCAAAAGAAAATTGGTGGGGGTGTGATTTATGTGTAATATAATAGGGCAAAACCCTACAATGTAGGCAAAATGTTTGACAGCCCAAAAGGTTGCCAGTAGGTTCCTTTCACACAGGGAATACTTCAGTTCTTCCATGGAGAGCATTTGGCAATAGGCCGCAGAGTACCATAGGCCTTTTGAGAAAGGACTGCTGACATATCTGTTTCAGAGGTGGCAGTTTCCAAGTAAAAGGGAAGTTCTGGGTTGGGGTTGATCAATGCTGGAGCAGAGATCAAGGCCTTCTTCAAGAAGGCAACAGCATTGGTGTAATCAGGTCCCCATTGCCATGGGTTATCCTTTTTCAGGAGTTCATACAGAGGGGTGGCCTTCTGTGTAAAATAGCAAATGAAGTCCCTGGAGTAGTTGATCATACCCAGGAAATGTCTGAGGGTTGCCACACTAGTGGGCAATGGCAGATCTTGTAAGCCTTGACTTGCTGAGGGCAGGGCTTCTCCCCTCTCCAATTATGCGCAAGCCCAGGAATATGACTTCTGGTTGTGCAGGATTGCATTTGAGGCCTGCTCACTGTAGCAGGGTGAGGAACTTATTTAAGAGTTCCAGGTGCTTCTCCAGGTCCACTGTAGCCAAAGGAAGGTAATTTATGTATTATAGAAGACACTCAGGTGTAGAAAAATCATGTATGGCATCTTTCATGTAGATGTAAAACAACGAGGGACTATTGTGGAACCCCTGAGGTAGGCGCATCCTTAAAATGTAAAGGCAAATCTGCATTGGCTCTGCTGGGTCAGGGGTAGTGACAAAAAAACATTGGTTGGCGGGTGGTTAGGAGGGGCAAACCGGGTGTCCCATTACTCAATGTTCACCAATGTATCACCTCCACAAACCATATAAAAACTAAAAACAGGTTTCTGCCTCTATCTCTGAAATCAAATGAAGGGGCAGAGGACACTGTGGAGCAGGACACTGTAGCACAGGAGCTAGCTCTACAGAACTCACTCAAAACAGGAACTAAAACAAAAAAATGCAAAAAGGAAATCCAAAACACTTATGATCATAGGAGACTCCATGATTCAAGGAGTAGATAGTTACCTCTGGCCAGGGGTAATGGTCTAATGTCTCCCAGGTACATCAGCATGGAGAGACACTGACCACATTGCCAAAATTGTGTAGGAAGCAGGAGAAAACATTAATGTCAAGGTACACATAGGGATTAATGATCTCACCAGCTGGTCAGTTGTGGAGACAAAAGAACACCTGACCAGGCTGGGATACAAACTGTCATCCATTTCATCTGGCATCTCCTTTTCTGAGATCCTGCCTGTCTAGGAGAGGGGGACAGATGGATGGAAGGTCAGAGAAGGGGTGATAGGGGAGCTAAACATGTCAAGGGCTGGTGCCAGGAAAAAGGACACAAATTTGTAGGTAACTGGCAACAGTTTCAGAAGTGAAAATTCTTTAAATTCGATGGACCGCATCTGACTAAGGAGGGAGTCAGTGCATTGGAGCAGAAGTTTGATATCTTTGCAGAATATTTAAACTAGCAAATGGGGAGAGGGGTGCAGCATCGGATACATCAAATGGGTATAACACCCCTTCCCCCTCAGCTAGTGATCAAACAGGAGTTCAGCATGTTTGTAGTTCATTTGCATCACCAAGTAAGGAAAATGGTCTGGCTCCCCATACGATGCACAGGGCAAATGTCGGACCTCACCCAACAACTAACGCACCGAAATCTGGCCAATGGAAAATCATGTACATAAATGCCCACAGTATGGGAAACAAGAGCCCAGACCTGCAGGCAACAATGACAGAAGCTAAACTGGACATAGTAGCTATTAGTGAGACATGATTCACCAGTAACCACACTTGGGAGACTTCAGTACCCGGCTATGTACTGTTCAGAAGAGACTGAGGTGCAAAGGGGTGGTAGCCCTTCATGTCAATGAAAATATCAAAGCTACAGAAATTCAGAATAAACTTAAGGAGCCAGAAGAACTGTGGGTCACCCTGGAAACAGGAAATGGGACAACCATACAAATTGGGGTTGTCTACAGAACTCCAGACCAGGGGGAGGACACAGACACATTATTGTTAGAAGATATACAAAACCTGACAGCTAAAGGGGAGGTTCTGATAATGGGAGATTTCAACATGCCAGATACAGATTGGTCAATACCAGCAGGAACATCCACCAGAACTAGACACATAGTGGATTCCTTGCAGGGGAAGGGCCTCAAACAACTGGTACAACAACCCACAAGAGACAGGGTTATCCTAGATCTAGCACAGACTAACGGAGAAAGGATCACAGATCTCCAGGTAGAAGGTCACCTCATAGACAGTAACCATCACATGGTATGGTTCAATTTGGCCACTAGAACTAAATCATCCCATTCCAAGACAAAATATGGGACTTCAGAGGAGCTGACTTTGATAAGATGGCCAACAGAGTTATGCTAGCCCTGGTAAGAAGAAATACAGGAAAGTGGGTACAGGCTAAGTGAGCAAGCATTAAGGATGCAATACTTGAAGCAACATTATATTGTATTAGGGAGAAAAACAAGAGCAAAAGAAGGAAGAAACCACTTTGGTTCTCAAAAATAGTAGCAGGAAAGATCAGAGCCAAAAGGCTGGCCTTAAGGAAATAAAAGGGAATGCAGCGGGATGAAGATAGTGAGGCATACCAAACTTCCCTAAGGGAAGCAGAAAAGGTAGTAAGGCAGGCAAAGGTCCAAACTGAGGAAACAATAGCACGAACAGTAAAAGAGGACAAGATTTTCAATAGCTACATTAGTGAAAGAAGAAAGTCCAGCTGGGGTATTGCTAAGATAAAAGGGGATAAGGGACAGTGTGTTGAGGAGGACCAAGGAAAAGCATGTACAGTGGCGTGAAAAAGTATTTGCCCCCTTCCTGATTTTCTCTATTATTGCATATTTGTCACACTGGATGTTTTCAGGTCTTTAGACAAAATATAATATTAGATAAAGGGAACCTGAGTGGACAAATAACACTTTTTTTTGTTTACTTATTTCATTTATTTAATAAAAAGTTAACCAACACCAACTGGCACTGTGTGAAAAGTAATTGCCCCTAGTTAAATCAACCCAATTAAAGGGATAATTAGAATCAGCTGATTGAACACAGCCAGGCTTGATTACAGCCAGGCCCTGCTCAATATAAACCTCACTTATTTTGGCCCTTACCATCAGAGTCACATTGCCAGCACAAAGATTCAACAAGCACATTATGCCATGATCAAAGGAAGTTCCTGAAAAGATCAGAAAACATTTTGTTGCCCTCTATCAGTCTGGAAAGGGTTACAAAGCTATTTCTAAGGCTCTGGGACTCCATCGAACCACAGTGAGCCATAATCTCAAATGGAGAACACTTGGAGCAGTAGTGACCCTTCCCAGGAGTGGGCGGCCACAAATTACTCCAAGGGCGAAGTGTAAAATCATCCAAGAAGTCTCAAAGGATCCTAAAACAACATCCAAAGAACTGCAGGCTTCTCTTGCCTCAGCTAAGGTCAGTGTTCATGACTCCACAATCAGAAAGAGACTGGGCAAAATGGACTTCATGTGAGAGTAGCAAGGAAACCACTGCTAACTAAGAAGAACATAAATGCTCGTCTCTCATTTGCCAAGAAGCACCTGGATGATCCATGCTTTTGGGAAAATGTTCTATGGACAGATGAGTCCAAAGTGGAACTTTTGGACAACATGGATCCCATAATGTCTCATGAAGCAAACACAGCATTCCACAGTAAGAACACCATACCAACAGTCAAACATGGTGGTGGTAGTGTGATGGTGTGGGATGCTTTGCTGCCTAAGGACCTGGATGACTTGCCATAATTAAAGGAACCATGAATTCTGCTCTGTACCAGAAAATTCTTAAGGAGAATGTCCAGTCATCCTTCCGTCAGCTGAAGCTGAAGCGTAGTTGAGTCATGCAGCAAGACAATGATCCAAAACACAAAGCAAGTCCACATCAGAATGGCTAAAAGAAGTAAAATTAAAGTTTTAGAGTGGCCTAGTCAAAGTCCAGACTTAAACCCAACAGAGATGCTGTGGCAGGACCTGAAACGAGCAGTCCATGCTCGAAAGCCTACCAGATGTTACTGAATTAAAGCAGTTCTGCGAGGAAGAGTGGGTTAAAATTCCTCCACAGCGATGTGAAAGACTGATATTGAATTATAGGAAGTGTTTGGTTGCAGTCATTGCAGCTAAATGTGGCGTAACCAGTTATTAAGTGTAAGGGGGCAATTACTTTTTCACACAGTGCCAATTGGTGTTGGTTAACTTTTTTTCATTAAATAAGTGAAATAAAAAAAAAAAACAAGTGTTATTTGTTCACTCAGGTTCCCTTTATCTAATATTACATTTTGTCTAAAGACCTGAAAACATCCAGTGTGACAAATATGCAATAATAGAGAAAATCAGGAAGGGGGCAAATACTTTTTCACGCCACTGTATCCTAAATAGTAACTTCTGTTCAGTATTTACTGAGGAGAAGGTAGGGCAGGGCCCACAGCTCAGCACCATGGACACAGGGGGGAGGGAGGTGTGCACAAGTCCCTTCACAAAAGAAAGGGGTCCTATAAGAGCTCACTAAACTCAGGGTGGACAATGCAATAGGACCTGATAGCATACATCCCAGGGTACTAAAGGAGCTAAGGATGGAACTAGCAGAGCCATAATCAGAATTGTTTAGTGAGTCTCTGAGCACAGGAGCAATCCCACATGACTGGAGAAGGGCTCATGTGATTCCACTCCACAAGAGCGGTAGCAGGGAGAAGGCAGGGAACTACAGACCAGTCATTCTTACCTCAGTAGTGGGCAAGATTATGGAGACACTCCTTAAGGAAAGGATAGTGCAACACCTGGAATCCATAGGAGCACAGGATCCAAGACAGCATGAATTTACAACAGGAAGGTCCTGTCAAAAAAATCTCATAGATTTATTTGACTGGGTAACCAGAATGGTCAACCAAGGGGGTGCAGTTGATGTCACCTACCTAGATGTCAGCAAAGCTTTCGATACTGTTCCACAAAAAAGATTGATTAATAAGCTGGATAGGCTCAGGGTGGGTCAGAAGTTGGTCAACTGGGTGGCATACTGGTTGGCAGGCAGAAAACAGAGAGTGGTAGTAGATGGTAAACAGTCAGAAGAGATGCAAGTCACAAGGGGGGTACCTCAGGGATCAGTCATGGGGCCAGTCCTCTTCAATATCTTCTTCAGTGACATTGCAGATGGACTGGAGGGAAAGGTTTGTCTGTTTCCAGATGACACCAAGATCTGCAACAGAGTAAATGATCCTGATGGAGTAAGCAGAAGGAAAAGAGATCTGGATAAACTGGAAAAATGGTTGGAAGAGAGGCAACTGGGGTTTAATGCAAAGAAGTGCAAGATCATGCATGTAGGTAAGAGAAACCCTGAAGCCACCTATAGGTTGAGAGGGAAGTTGCTGGCAGTCACAAAGGAAGAAAGAGACTTGGGCATCATCATCATGGATGACCTGAAATCATCTAAGCAGACCACTAAAGCAGTAGTTAAGACTAGAGGGATGTTGGGGTGTATTACTAGGAGTATCACAAGTCAGAAGAGGAAGGTAATAATCCCTCTTTACAAGACACTGGTTAGGGCCCATCTGGAGTACTGCGTGCAGTACTGGAGGCCTCACCTGCATAAAGACATTAACAAAATTGAGGCAGTCCAGAGAAGGGCAACCAAAATGGTACAGGGACCGAATCAGACAACAGGAGGACAGGTTAACGGAGCTCAATATGTATACCATAGAGCAAACGAGGGAGAGAAGCAATATGATAGAAATATTCAAACGTCTAAAGGACATTAACAAGATGAAAGAGTCTAACATGTTTCAATGTAAGAAAAATAGAAGGACAAGACGACACAACATGAGATTAGAGGGAGACTGATTAAGGGGTAATGTGAGGAAGTTCTTTTTCACAGACAGGGTGGTGAAAGCATGGAACAGCCTACCTCAGAAAGTGTTGGATATGAATACAGTGCAGGGCTTCAATCAGTCATGGGATAGGCATAAGGGAGCAAAACAGATGAATATGAATAGATAGGACATTGACAGAATAAAGGCCTATGGCACATTCATAAAATAGAATAAAATGGGAAGACTGGATGGGCCTTGCATTCCTTATCTGCTGTCAACTTCTATGTTTTTATGTTTCAGCTTCTATTGGAAATGTCCAATGTACTGAACCACTGGTGCTCAGGTTTGAGGAGTTTTTACACATTTGGGGGCAGATGCCACAGTTGGGGCACAACTGGGGCTGACTTTGAGTCTGTGGTAATCAATGGTGAGCATCCAACTATTGTTGGGTTTCTTCACAGGCCAGTTGGGGGAATTGACTGTCGACAAACAAGGCCTAATGACTCCTTGTTGGACAAGTGAATCAATAGTGGTCCTCAACGAGGGTATTACTTCTGTGGGGAAGAGGTATTGCTTTTGGCAAGGTGGGTCCTCACTAGTGATCTGGATGAGGGTATCAGTTCATCCACAACCATGTTTGTGCTTGGCAAAGGCTTTTTTGTGCCTTCCTTGGATTGGCCTGATCTGAGGCAATAGCTCATGATAACATTGCATGATGATGCTGTCATACTCTTTGTCATTGATTTCCACTTCTGCCACCACATGTAAGTCACAAATGAGTAACATATGGAATTGATTTCGTATCTGGAGTAACAGACTATTGGTTAAATCCAGAACACAACCATATTGACACAGGAAGTCTATTCCCAAGATGCTTTGGAGATGACGTAAGACCATGAAGTTAAAACGGTGCTCCACTGCTAAGGTACCAATGGTGACTGGTATGGGTTTGGACTGGTAAATGGTGACCACGGTCCCTTCAAAGGTCTGGGCAGAAGTGTCTCTTCCCATAGACCATGCAGATAGCTCTGGGTATTCTTGATGTAGTACTGAGACAACATCTCTCTTGTCTTGAAATAGTTCTAGTTGGTGGCCCCCTACCAATGCTTATATGCATGGTCAGCTGAATATATCCATCACCAGAGTGGTGATGGTGCATACTGGGGCTTGACACCATCATCCAGACCCTTCCTTCTCTGACAGGAACTGAGCCATAGCCTCTTGGAGCATTTGGATACATTCCTGGTAAGGATACTGTTAGGCCTTCTCCTCTACAATTCCTCTTGGTATGAAGCTGCTGCTGGAATGATCGCAGGGCCAATAGCAGCAACTTGCTTTGGGGGAAAGAGTTGTGGCTTTGGATTTCACCCTAGCCTCGAACTCTCGGAGTCAATTGTATTCCTATTGCAATTCCTTTTAGTAAGGGCCAGGTCATTTCTCCTGCTGGCCTTAGTAGTACTGATGTCAATCAGCATACTTCTGCTTCTGGTTACCTCCTTCCTTGGGATACTAGGCTTTTCCCTTTTGTTTACCTTCTACCACATACTGGGTTTGGGTGGTTGGCTCAGCACTAGGCTGCAGCATGACCGCCTTGGCATTCTGGCCAGAATTCAAGTCTGATGCATGCAGCTGGTATGCAAGTTCCATCTTTTCCATGATTTCTGCAAAAAGGTCCACTTTTGGGAAAACGGGAGGCCTCTATCTTTTCGTGGGTGACTGGTAACATATTTTCCAAAAACAAATTCTTCTTTTCCAGTCAGTTCCTGTCTGCAGCTTCCTCTGCCATCCCCTTTCCGGTATGATATGCCATCCAGAGATGGCTGTCATACTGGGCTGGAATTTCCATGGCAAACTTCTTTACTTTGTGGGCCATGCTCATGTCCACTAGGTTGGGATTGTGCATGGCCAGTAGGCTTGCAGTGATTTCCTCAAACCCCATCTAGGCATCCTCGCATGCCATTTCTGGCAGCTTTGCATAGAGCATAGGTTCTACTGTTTGTTTCAAAACCTGTACTCAATGTGCAGCCAGTAGGCTAAGCATTTCTCACTGATTTCTCACGTTCTCCAAATGACAACTCAAGTTGTCGCTAGGCCCCATTCAACCTATTTCATCTGCAATGTTCTGAATGGCTTAGGTAGACTGCAGCAGGTTGGGGGCACACTCTTGTTGTGCTGCCATGGTTTTAATCACAGCTTTGGCCTTAGCCATAGCCACGTCCTGTATGAGGCTGTTCTGGCCTACCTCATCCCAGAGCAGATTGATCTTGGTCTGGTGGATCGCCAGGGATTTGCCATCAGCAATGCCAGCTCTCTTGATCGAATGATCAACTATGGCCTCTATCACTTGCCGGTCCCACTTACCCAACACGGCTATTGGAGGTGGGCGAGGCCTTGTCCCCTCTGGCATCCCAAGGACCACCATCTTGGAAGTCTCCGTCTTCACCTTCCTCATCGGGTGGTGATGTCAGGTCAATGGGTGGGGAAAGAGGTAAAGCTTTCGCACAACCCTTCAGGATTTCAAATCACTGACGTTACGTAGCTGTAAATATTTCTGCCTGCAACTAGTATAGTTTACCTTTACACCATCATGTTCTCCTGTACTGAGATGCTTTTAGTAATACCCTGTATGTGGAATTCATTTTGCGGTTTTCGCTGATCTCCCTATCCAAATTCTGCTGACACTTACCCATTTCTTCCATGAGTTACTCTTTTGCATCTTTGAAAGCATCATTTGTATCAGTGAGAATGCTGTTCAACTGTAATGCCTGCTTCTTGTCATGATATATTTTATCAAAATCCTTTCTCAATCTAACAATCTCTTTGTCTTTCTCTAACAATGTTACACCCATTTCAACCTGTGTCACATGTCTGTGACCCTCCATTTCCTTCACCCATGCCTTTTGTTGCTCATCTTTCTCTCACAGCATGGATTCCAGCTCTGTTTGCAAAGCCAACACCCTTGCTTCAATTTCCTGTAAGGCAATGTATAGTGTGGCAACCATTACTCCTTTATGGTGGTACTTCTTCACCGTTAGTTGGGTCTCCAAGTACAGAGAACACACATACTGTACAGGAGGGGCTTCAACCTTGGCACTTCATGCAAAGTTGCCCCAGTCTCCATGTGAAGCTAAAATATTTGCAACACCTAACTTCATTTCAGAGCTGATAGACATTTTCTGACAGTTCTGCCCCTTTCCTGCACTAGCCAAGAAGCCCAGAGTGTTCCGGAGCACCCTGTACTTTTCCTGCTTGACAGTTACACTTTTTGTAGTTACAGAGACCTTCAAGCAGATCCCAAAGGTTGTTCCATATTTGTAAACTGGAGGGCATGAGGGTTTTAACATCCATAGCTCAGCACTTGAGGCAGAAGTAAAACACATAGAACTGCCCTATCTCAACCATGACTCTCCTCTGGTCAGAAAAATGTTGCAGTCCCTGAAATCCCCTATCTAAACAGTTCCCAAAATTCTGGCACACCTGTAAGTTTTAAATGGCTATTGTTTCAGCTCAATCAGGTCCTGCTGTAGTCACAATTTGACAGATTTGCAGGGTATAACCTGAAGGTAAAACACCAAGGAGTCAGACAGATATGCAGAATAAAGGGTTATTGCTCCCTTAGTGTTACAGTGGATAGTGAAAAAAGATACTGTAAGTCTTACCAACTGGAAACACTGAAACAGTCATACACCTGCTGTGGAAGCGTGATGCTCCTTGGAATCCAAAGGGGTTTGGCCATGTATTGGTGTTATACGGTGACGATAAAAATGTCCTGCTACACGAGTAATGGGATCATAGGCATAGGTAAATTCCTGTATTCAGTGTTCCATTGGCTAATACATTGGGCATCTCACACCCAAGGCTGATACATTTTGTAGCAGTTCCATATTGCTGACTATCTAACTTTGTAAAACAATAGGCTTCTTCTTAGAGTATTGCGGACTATAGCATGCTGACTTCAAAACATAGGTGGCACTGGAGACCACAAATATATATTATTATTCTCTGTTAGGCTAATAATACCACATTTGTCAGTAGATGTCATTATAAACCACAAATACATATTCCAAGCTAAAACATTAGGTTTCTGGCTAATACATTAGTTTCCAAACTAGGCCCTAATATAATAAATCTGTCAGTACAGTAGTAAACAATTAGTTCATAATATTATCCCTTGTCTGTTGTGATAGAAAATGATGGCCCTCTTATTGGATGGCAGGGCATGCTGGTCTAGACCAGCAAATAGGGAAAAATTTGAATGTTCTCCAAAATGGTGGTGATCGAAGCCTTCAAATCATGAAACAGTATCAAAGTGCCATCAGGAAAAACGCAATTTAATTTAATTTAATAATTTCCAACTTTTATTCCATTAATTCATGGGTTAGTTCTCAAAATTGAAAGAAGTGGCTCTAAACATAATACAAATAAAATTGGAGGGGGGTGTAGACTTGTTGAACTTCATTTGTCATATTCATTTTGGAAGTCAAAGTCCCATTAACAGAAAATGTTACTTTTGCTTTTTTGTATAATAGGGTAATAAGTCTCATAAGGGTATCTGGAATCCCCCAGACTTTTAAGACAGACTCCATATAGGATCTATTGACTAAATCAAATGCCTCAGTTGCAGCAAAGGCCAGGGCAAAATAAGTTTCATCATGATCTTGTACATATGCAAATAAAACCCATTTAGTAGTTCTCCTTAGGATAAAGCCACGTTGGTCATGGTGGATAATTCATGGAAAATCTGGCAGGAGTCTATTAGCAATTAATTTGCCAATAATTGTATAATCTAAGTTAAACAATGTGATAGGCCTATAACTACAAGGTAGTTCCTTAGGTTCCCCCTTCTTTCAAGATGACCACATATTTTATTTCATTCATAGACTGTGATAGGTCCGCCTGACCATCCATTACTTCCTGCACCTTTCTATATATTCAAAGGGTAAGTTCTTCTTTGAAGACTTGAAAAAATGTGTCCATTAGTTCATCTAAACCAGAAGTCTTATTACTTTTAGGAATGGTAATAATATCTGAAATCACAGTTAAAGTGAAATCTTTTTCCTCCAAATGCAATTTATGGAATTCAATATGTTGTAAAAAATAATTGCATGTCCTTACAGTATCATTAAGCATGCTATCAGCTTGGTATATTGTTTTAAAGTAATCAGTTATAACATTCCCAATGTTTTCAGTCTCCGACAGTAAATGACCCTCCCTAGTTTTTAATACAGTAATCACATTTTGTTGTTTTTGTTTTTTCTATAAGTTTGTTAATAATTTACCTGCTTTATCTCCTTGTAAGTAGTGGGCACATTTTTATATTTCTCTGCATTTCATTATTGCTCTCCTGTTGAAGCTGTTGTCTATGCATCATCCATTCATGACAGTATGTTTGGGGGTCTGTTAACACTAGTTGGTCTAATTTTTTCAATTTTAAGGAAGGTTCTCACTCTTTACTTTCCCTTTCCTTATTTAACCAAACTTGATATGATAATATAGCCCCTCTTAGAACAGCTTTCAAGGAATCCCACAAGGCTACAATCGGAGTCTGACCTGAATTGTTATAATAGAAAAATTCAGATATTACTTATTTTATTTTTTCTCAAAAATCATCCCTTGTCAATGGAGCATTATCAAAGGAACACTGCTTATTATGGATTTTTGCTTTACTCCCCCACAGCAACAAAAGTTTCACTACCTCATGATCTGATATTATAACTGCATGAACAGAAGACAATAAGACGCTAATGTTTTAAACATAAAAATAAAATCTGTCCTGGTAATATTTTTATCCTTTTTATTGAAATGTGTAAATTCTTACCCTGCAGGGTTATTGAGACATCAGGGATCAAACAAGTCATGAGAATCTCCAAAAATTATTAATGTTCTGAATATTTTATTGTTATTGGTAGTTACGAGTGTTATATCTAGAGTGGGGTTAAGCAAAGCATTGAACTCACCCATTAAAACTATGCTTTCAGCTTTGCATTCAATTATGCCTTTTTTAATTTGCACTAAAAAACCTGCATAATTTTCAAATGGTGCATATACAGTATTGCTCTTACGGTGACTGAAGTATCCTGAAAGCAAGCCATTAATGAAAATGATTCTACATTCCTGATCTGATCATTTCACAATGAATTGAATGCCCAGGGGCTCAATTTTCAAAGGTCCTGCATCACACCCATTTTTGGTGCAACTATGCCAAACTCCTTTGACACAACTGCACCTAATTGTAGTACACTGGACACAGTTGCGGCAGTTTACTCATTTTACAACAGCTTGCACCCAAGATTTGGTACAAGCCCTATAAAAAAGGTCCCCCAAATGGCGCAAGTTAGATCAGGGAGAAGCCAATCTAACTTGTGGTATTTGGTGCTCAGGATTGAAAATCTCTATCATTGACCAGGAGAATGCCGCATGCACCAAACAATGGGTGCACCATCGGCTTGTGGCATTCTCAGGGCTTTGAGAATTAAGCCCCAGGTTCTTTCTAATTAATATAGTCACACCAGCCTTTTTTTTTTGAACCTGGTGAGGAATATGAATGTTGGATCCAATTACTGGTCAATTTCTTTGATTTAATATCATTTAAATGTGTTTCTTGTAAATTGACTACATCTGCTCTAACTTTATTCATATAATTCAGAATTCTAGACCTTTTTGAGACTATTTATACTGCTAACATTGAATGTGGTGAAATAGAATATTCTATGAGTAGCCATCATATAGTATCACATTAATCATAATGAATCCTTTAATAAAACACCAAGGGCTAGATTCACAAAAAAAATCGCAAAGGCAATATAAAATTTTGCACTGCACTTTGCAGTTGCCCAGCTATTAAAAAGTGCTGTTCACTGACAAATAGCATACCACACTATCTGACTGTGAATAGGGCTAGGTCAAGTCAGCTGTAACCGCATTACTGCTACCTCTAACACTACTATCACTGCCCTGACCTGCATCCCAGGGAATGACCATGGAATGGATAGTGCAGGTAAGCTATTTGGTATTCATAGAGTCAGCCATTTAAATGATCCCATTGGGCATGCAAGGCACTCGGTGACTATTTGCATGCCCATTATGAAACCATTTGCATAGACTGTGAGGAGCGTAGTGTGGCACCCTAGTCACCATTCACCATTCACTGTTCACTGGCCTGATATAACAGATGGAGAATCCCTGGTGGTCTAGTGGTTCCCCCCTCACTAATCACCAGCCCAATGCACATACAAACACTCCCTGGTGGTCAAGTGGTTCCCCCTCACCAATCACTGGCCTGATATACCTACAGACATTCCATGGTAGTCTAGAGGTCCCCCTCATCAATTGCTGGCCTGATATAACTACAGACAGCCCCTGCTGGTCTAGTGCCCCCCTGCTGGTCACCAGTCTCCACCCAATATCACACATATAAGATGTCTCTGGTATCCAGTGGTTCCCCCCACCTCAAGTCCTGCCCAAAATAGACATAAAATTCACTGGTGGTTAGTGGTCCCTCCTCCCCCAATCACTCACTCGATATATAAAAAAAAGTCTTCCTTTATGGCTAGCTGTCCCTTCACTGGCCCAACGTGGACATCATATTTCCTGGTGTCCAGTGTAGAGCAAAGCCTAGATGCTAAACGGCCTGGCAGGAGCAGCCCGCTTCAGGTCTTACATCTGTTAATCAACAACCAATCACTCAGGAACAGCTGTTTGCGGAGTTACAAACAATTAAATTGGCCCTGTTTGCACTAATTTCAGAGTTCTGAGATTGGAAGCCCACTCTGTCTGCAGTGACCCAATGAATGGCGGTCGTCGGATGCAGAGGCCTGTATTTTCTCGGCGGACGATCGCATTAGCAAGATAGATCCAGCAGCACTAGTAAACCTACAGCACACAGTCAAAAAATTAAGGTTGATGACCTTGAGGGGATGCTCCAGGAAGATTACCTTAGTACTCCTGGGGCTCCCTGAGGGTGAGGAGGGCAGTCCACCATTACTTTTATTCAAACATTATGTTCAAAACGTGTGGGGCCCTCACCACACAGTCCCACCACTTACGTAATTGAGTGAGAGCATTGTTCAATCAGACCCAGGCCTGCCCCAGAAGATCCACCTCAGCCCATCATCTTTAAAGTGCTCAATTATTTAGACCGTGATCATTTGCTAAAGGCGGCTAGAGCAGCGGAGAAATTTGAATGGGCTGGAAAACGCCTCCAACTGGTCCCCGACTTTACTTACAAGGTCTGTCAGGATCATGCGGCTTATCAACCTCTTCAGTCGAAACTGTGGGCAGTGAAAATTAAACTTCGAATGATGGAAGGGTGTAGGCAGGCATACTCACTGTACACATTTGTGTACAGTCTTGCCGAGTGCCTGTCATAAACCATATGCCATTCCCTTAACATTGCCATTGTAATCTATAGTATATGGGTTACTGTAGGCCACTGAGGAGTGTCTCTGTTTAAACTTCTGTTGTTTATGAGACAGATACATGTACAGCCTCTTCAGAGTAGAGGAATCATCCAACAACAATCAGACTTGTTTGGAAGGGGGTACCATTTGGAGAGGATGTGTACATTTTCTAAAGTGGGGGTGTAACTGTTGGAGATTGCATGTACAAAATGGAAATATCTGGCTACACCCCTGGAATGATGTATACTGCCCGGCTTAAGGTCATCCTCCCCTCGGGAAACCACCGATTTGATTCAGCTCAGTGGGCTTCTGAAGAACTGCCAAAACTGTTACCGGATTTATTTGACGAAGAAAGTTGAGGATCGAATCTGGGCCATTTGGTGAGCAATTTGAGAATATCCACACAGTTAATGACCTTTAAGGCCTTTTTTCAAGATCACATGTTTTCCTCTATACTACATTCACTAAGACTGTATACCGAATAGAGCTCAATATTTTCTTGATTGTCTCCTGGACTGGTCACAGGGAAACTATGAGTCTGACTGAGTAAAGGCAAACTATTTATTTTGTTTACTGGTGCTGTCAGCTGCGCCATTTATTATTTTTTGTAAAGACTTTATGCTGGTCAGATATTTCAGGGCTTCTTTCTGATCAGCTTTTGCAAACCCTAACACACGGAACAGGATTTTTCTTTTGGAGCTCATATTTGGTGCTTCAGGGAGAGAGACTTTATGACACATCGGTGAGGTGTGAGACTGTATACAGAATGGTTGTGGAGCCACGTTTTAGTTTTAGTTTTACTTAAGTGACTTTTTTCAGCTCCAGCCTTGCTTGGACATTTTAATAATAAGTGCCACAGTTCTTTTAGGAATACATAAGGGGGTTGTGATTGTCTCTTTATGGTCCTGCTTTTAACTCTAATCTTACTTTATAGGGTGTGCAAGGATATCAAAGCTTACATATTTTTGGGGACAGGGAGCTGCACGATGGTTGGCTGAAATGTTTCTACTATCCTTTTTGGACTGTTTTGCCTTTGATTAGTTACAGTTCAGTGGAAGGTTTTCGATATTCCATTGTTAATGTTAGATTATTCCAGAATTACTAAATATGCATATATGAATTTGGAGGGTGCAAGTGAGCCAGGAAATGTCAATTAATTTTCTGTATGTCTTGATGCTTAGCCCAGTTCGAAAAATTGTTACAAATTCAGGAGTGGGCAATACTGAAATAGAGTTTTTTGCTTCTTTTGGCATGCCTCCTAATAATACTGCATTTAGTTTTGTACTTCTAGGCTGACAACCATGCAGGATCGCTGTATTCATACGAACATACAAACATACGAAGAAGCCAGCAGAAGAAATGCCATTTGGTCTATCATGTCTGCTTGTATTGCAGGGTCCACAGCTTGAGCTAATATCCCTGCCCTCCCTCCCCACTCCTCACATCCTCTCTACCCATGAAACTTACCTTCCCCCTATGCCTGTCCCAGCCTCTCTTAAAGCTGGCCACTGTCTTCAACAAGATTACCTCTTCCGGCAGCACATTCCAAGTGTCCACCATCCTCTCTGTGAAGAAGTACTTTCTGACCACCCTCCTAAACCTCCCACCCTCCAGCTTAAGACTGTGCCCCCTCATATTATGGTTGACACTCAGCTTAAAGAGACTCTCCTTATCAGCTTTATTCCTTTCAAGTGCTTGAAGGTCCCAACCATGTCCCCTGTCTCCTGTCTTCCAGGAAGTACATGTTCACTGCCGTCAATCTTTCCTCATATGCCTTAACCTGCTGACCTGCAGTCATCTTTATAGTCCTCCTCTGGACCGTCTCCAGTAGGTTAATGTCTTTTTTGAGGTGTGGTCACCAGTACTGAACTTCATACTCTTGATGTGGCCTTACCAGTCACGTGTATAAGGGCAGTATAACCTCCTCTCTCCTACTGATGATCCCCATAGATATGCATCCCAGCATCTTGTTTGTCTTTGTTGCTGCTTTCTTGCACTGCATGGAGTGTTTCAAGTCACTAGTGATCATCACTCCAAGGGTCCTTCTCCTTTGATGTAGATACTCGGACTCCACCCTAGTAGTACTCTGTCCTGGGATTCTTGGCTCCAATGTGCATAACTTTGCATTTCTTGACATTGAAGCCAGGCTGCCAGATCTTGGACCACTTCCCCAGCTTTTCCAGATCTTTCTGCAGGTCCCATAATCCTTCAGCTGTGTCCACTTTTCCACAGAGCTTGGTATCATCTGTGAATAGGCACATTTTGCCCTTAATGCCATCTCCAATGTCATTGATGAAGACATTGAACAACACCAGCCCCAGCACTGAGCCCTGTGGGATCTCACTGATTACCTCTCTAGTGCCAGATAACGCTTCCCCCCACAACCACCCCCTGGGTTCTGTCCCTCAGCCAGTTTTCCACCCATCTGGATATTTTTTTCCCCAATCCCAAGATCCACCAACTTCTTGATCAACCTTTTGTGGGGCACAGAGTCAAAAGCCATGCTGAAATCAAGATAGAGGATGTCTACCACTTGGCCCCTGTTTCCTGTCTTAGTGACACAGTCAAAGAAGTCAATCAGATTTGTTTGACACAATATCACACCCATGAACCCATGCTGCCTCTCATCCTGAAGACAATGCTTCTCTAGATATTTCACCAACCTTTCATTTAGTATGGTCTCTATGAGCTTGCCCACAATGGAGGCCAGACTGACTGGTCTGTAACTCCCTGGGTCATCCTTTGGACCATTTTTGTGGAGTGGCACTGCATGTGCTGTTCTCCAGTCATGTGGTACCACTTCTGACTCTAGTGAACTATTAAATAGGTCTGCCAGTGACCCTGCCAGCTCCTATGCCAGTTTAGTACCCTTGGATGTACTCCATCTGGGCCTGGTGATTTGTCCACCTTCAATACCAGTAGCCCCTCCCTCACTTTATCCTCCTCTATCACTACATCTGAATTCCCCTCCTCCCACTCCTCTTTCCCCCCTGAAGGCACTGGTCCATACTTCTCCCTGGTGAAGACAGAACAGAAGTATTCATTTAGTATCTCTGCTTTTCCCTCATTATCCTTCACCTACTCCACCCCTTTCTTAAGACTAACAGTCCCTTTCTTCTTGTCCCTTTTCTCACTTATATATTAAAAGAAAGTCTTCTCCCCCTTCTTAATTCCTTCAGCTATCTGCAGCTTCTTCTGTGCCTTTGCTCCGTGGACTTCCTTACTTGACTCACTAGCCAACCTTAGGTAATTTTCCCTATCCATCTCTCTCTTTGTCTCCCTGAATTTTCTGTAGGCCAGCCTCTTTTCCCTTATTGCCTGGGCAACCCCAGAAGTGAACCAGCTGAGCACTTTTGCCGTTGTGTTCTACCCCCTGAGCCTAATGCACTCATCTGTGGCAACCAGTATTCCTTCCTTAATGATGGACCACCTTTGGTCCACCCCCATATCTGCTCTGATGCCCACCAGATGGGTCCTTAGCACTTTGTCCATTTTCCTAATGTCCGCCCTCCTGAAAGTCAAGATTTTGGTCTTAGTCGGGATGCTTTCTCTGCCCATATCCAACTGGAACCACACTGTGCAATGGTCATTTCCACCCAGTGGCTCCCTGACCATTACTTCCTGTGCATGCTCCCCATTTGTGAGCACCAGATCAAGAATTGCCTCCACTCTTGTTAGTTCAGTGATGCCTTGAGTCAGGAACCCACTCTGCAATGCTTCCAGGATCACCTGACTCTTGGCACATGTTGTAGATGGTATGCTCCAGTCCACCTTGAACAGGTTGAATTCCCCTGTGATTACCACCTCTCCTTTTCCCAGCAGCTTCCAATATTTGTGAGTTCAGTTCTCTGTTCTTCTCCTCATCCTAACTGGGTGATCTGTAAACCACCCCCAACGTCACCTTTCTCCCTCTGTTGGACCTTAACTGAACCCATAGCACCTCCTCCTCCTCCCCTTCCTCCGACTCCTCCCTCATGCAAGTTATTCTATCACTGATATAAACTGCCACCCCTCACCCCTTCCCGACTACCCTGTCCCTCCTGTATAGTTTATATGCAGGAATCCCAAAGTACCAGTCATGGTGTGATGCTGCCCAAGTTTCAGTTACTGTAGCTATGTCCACCTTCCTGCCTGGTAATAGTGCCTGGAGGTCATCCATCTTGTTTCCAAGACTCTGTGCATTCAGAGACACCACCCTCCACCTAGAATCTTACCTTTCTTCTTTTCCCTCTATTCTTCTATTCACATTTATCCCCTCTGTGTGCACCCCTTCATGTACTCTTGTTATATGTTCTTCACCCCTTCACCCTTCACTAATTGTGTTCCTGCCTCTTCCTCCTCCTCTTTCCAGACATGTTCCATCACTGTGGGGGGGGGGTTCACTGACTCATTCTTTCAGATTCTGTGGGCCTGCTTGCTCACTGCCCCCCCAGTAGTTTAAATTAAGTGTAGTGGCTATATATTCCCCCAGTTTGTCCCAGAGTACCCTCAAACCCTCCCTACTGAGGTGTAGCATGTCTGTTGAAAAGAGTGTTTTGTTTGACCAGGTCTCCTCCCAGTCCCCAGTACAGATGAACTTCTTTTCCCTGCACCATTTCCTCAGCCAGTCATTAAAATCTTCTATTCTTCTTTTCCTGGCTGTGCTGACCCTTGGTACTGGTATCACCTCTGAGAAGGCTAACAAGTTTCCTTTCTCCCTACAGATCTTCCCCAACTCCCTTAACCTGCTTTGTACTACCTCAACCTCCTCCACAGCTAGGTCATTTGTTCCAAAATGTATAAGTAACCTAGGTTTTCTTCCAATCTCCATTAATATTTCCCTTATTCTTGGGCCACACCTTCCCCACTGTCATCCCTGGCATACAAACCACCCTCCTGCATGCATTTGGTTCCCCTTTCATTCCCCAGAGAATACCCCTAATTATGGAGTCCCCTATGATTGCAACACTTCCATCCCCTGCATCCGTGTTCCACATCCTTTCTTTCTCACCTTTGGTACTAGCTGCTTCCCCACCTAACTGTTCCCTCTGCACCCTGGAGAACTTATCTCCACATCCACAGTTTTTCCATCTCCCATTCTACCCCTCCCCTTCTGACTATCTGTATCTGCTTTCAGTTTTCCTTCCCCTCCTCCTTTCCTTTTCTCTCCCTCCCCCATCCTCCACTCTGTTTTGCCTGCCTCCTCTTTTCTACTCACCTTGATTAGTTCCCTCCCACCTCCCCTGTACTCCTACTCTCAACCATGGCTCAACCTGACCTTCTACGTCACATCCTGCTGCCCCCTCCCTTCTTCCAGACAGTGGTGCAAATCTATTCAATAAAGGTCTCCCTTTAGAATTTCCCACCCCTGATGCTACTCTCACGTTCCCAGCCCTTCCCCTTACCACTTGCCATTCCTCCACCCTGGGCTTCCTATTCCTTTGAGGAAGAGAAGTTCATGTACACTGAGTGCTCCTCCCCACTCTCATCCCCTGCGTGATGCTGTCACTCCCCTGGGCATCACCCCTCTGCCTTTCCCTCCACTGCTCTGCTCCTCTGACTTCCCACACCATCCTTCCCAGCTCCCATCTGAGCAGCCTTATTTCAACCCTTAGCTGCTCCAGGCTCTTACACACAGGACATCCCCCTTTACTCCACATCACCACTATAAAGACTGCTGCCCCACAGCTATTGCAGTTTACCCCTCTCATGTTTCCCATACATGTACCTAATCCCCCACATCCTCCCAGTCCAGCTTTTCCTAGCCTCCAGTTATGCATAACTATAAAATAATTATAAAACTATAAAATTCATAAAATATATAAACACAGGCTGAAGAAATCTAAAATAGTTCTCTTTGTGACTCTCTGAACAGTTCAATTTAAATAAACACAGGCTGAAGAAATCAAATATTTCTTAGTCTGTGCATGTGTTAACCCCCTATGCAGTGTACTGGGCTGATAAAGATATGACCTCACATTTAGGAGTAGGCATTTGGCCTGGGTAGATAGAGGGGGGTTGGGGGGTGTAGTTATTCACCAGCCAAACTTGATTATTGTTTAAGGACGATTTAAAGTATTGCTGTTATTATTATTATTATTATTATTGTTGAATTTTGTTGACCCGGTAAGCCCACTGGGCCTATAAGTCCCTTTTTCAGGGGTGACTGGGAGGAGGGGGGATACAGATGGTAAGCAACTGAAATTAAACCAGATTAAGCTGTTGGTGATATTTTTAATGAATGGGAAGAAATTTGGCCAGGACACAAGGGAAATTCCCATACATGGCTGTAGGGGGAAGTACTGGCTGTCTGCCAAGATGGCCACTTCATGCCAGACCTCAGAGTGCACAGATGTGCAGGAGGCTGGGGAGCGGGTCTCCTCCCCTACCTCTGCTTTTCTAGAGACAGAAGAACAGGAGAATATTTCGTTTTCGCCTATTGTTGTGGAGGATTCTACAAATTTGGTGGCACAAGATCTACATCTAATGGAAGATGTCCAAATGGTAGTGGAAGTTGATTTGTCTTAGTCGGCAACAACTCTGAGTGATTTTTGTTCGGTCCTGGTGGAGGAGAAAGAATTGCGGTTTGCGATGACTGAAAGTTCAGAGCAAAAGCATCTAATTCCTGGAAATACCGAATCAGACAAGATTCTGCTGCTGAGGGTGAGAATACACCTTTTCATTTGGTCAAAGCTTGTAATGAATTGCAGTAGCAGTGAGTAGCTGCCGCACCCTGTAAGCCGGTTACTGCTGATGTGGCAGCTCAGTCTGCCAAGGCAGCGGAGAAGCCAAACTTGGTGTATGAATCGGGGCTCCCTGAAAATGAGCTGCCACAGAAGAAAACACTGGGAGTTCAACTTATAAGATCCCGGAGAAGATCAACTTGGTGTCCTATTGATGCGCTTCAAGATGCGGGATAGATATTGGATAAGGACAGCGCTTGGAAACCCGACCCTTTAGATCCTGCAGTTGCACAGTATAATGTCGAAATTATGGCTATAGGTAAAATGATTAAATCACCTAAAAGAGCTGTACTTCACAGCGAGGAGCAAGTCAGTAATAATGATTCAGATAAGGTACAGAGGCAAGATAATCAGGAAACAGTACCACTAAAACCTAGCATTGTTCCTGCTACAATGGTGCAAAAAGATTAGGAGGGCTTAGGAAATATTGGTACTGGTTTTCAACAAAAAAATGCAAACAAGGGTTCTGAGGAAACTGAGGAGTTACATAATCCAAGCACTTCCAGCTTTGAACAGATAAGAAGAGATGAGATGTTATCAATAGGGCTTGGGGAGCAAAACTTACTAGATCCAAATAAAAGAAAGTTTTTTAAACCCATACTTCAGATGGCAGACTTATTTAAAAATAAAGGGTAACCAGCACCTCATAGAAATGCAATTAGGCTGCTATATAAAGGAGGCCTAGAGACCCTTCCAGATCGGGTATATGTGGGAAGAACTTTATTGAAGAACTCAATGAAATTTTATGCTTCTGAGATATTTGCTCTTATTCACACAGACAAATATAATTATGATGTAAGCTTTAAAATTATAGAGGCTTTGGACCGATTTTGGGTGAAATATAATGAAATTAAGAATTCTCCCATTTGGACCCCTTTTCTTGACATACCTATCACAAAACCTGCAGTACGTACTATAACTATCATTGTCAAGAATGAAGGTGTGAATATATCTGATATTTTATACTGGTTAAAGAAGAGATGTGAAGTATTAGAACAGCCAATTCCAGTAATTGACTCAGAGCAAATTTGGACAGGAGGATGGAGGGTGAAATGCAAATTGTTTATGTTAAATACAGGTATTGGGCATCTCCCAGGTTGTTTTTTTTCTGGGAAAGGACAGAGGATCCCTCTTTTACCCTCATCAACCAAAATCATGTCACCGATGTGGTTCCAGGTTACATCTAAGTAATGCCTGTGATACCCAAAAATGTACACACTGTCTGGAACTTGGTCATCTTGCAACATCCTGTATGAACGTGTTTCGCTGTAATTTATGTGAGGAGAAAGGCCACTCATATGTTAAGTGCCCCTGGGCCTCACATAATGGAGAAGATGTATCTACACATGAAGCATTAATCACTCAGGCACAGAAAAAAGGCTGTGCTGCAGCCTCTGGACATAGAATGCAAGAAATTTATAAACAGAAAGAAAAGGATAACGAAAAAGAAACTGTGTTACTACTGGACTCAGACACTAAAGAAAAACAAACAGAGGATGTGATACAACCACCACACCACGAAGGTCAGTATCATAGCACTGGACCTACATCTCGGGAACATTCCAATTTACCACAGGATGGTAAAATGTCTGACAACACAGAATGGGAAATGGAGATGATTAACAATACTGATCTTACTGTACTACAACAAGACATGGAGTCATCTGTTGTCTCAGAATCCATGCCTCCACCACCTCCCCTTGGTATATACAGATTGTCCATTTAAAACTGTGGACCACCAAAAAAGGCCACGAGCTAAGACAGACAGTACAATCGGATATAAAGAAAATGGAAGGAAAGTTACCCAGGCAAACCTAAATGGACTTCAATGAATCAGTAAAAAGCTTTGACTACTGAGGACTCTGATGAAATAGATTCAGATTCTTCTTCTTCTGTTTCTTCCTGTACCAAGGATCAGCCATCGGGGGTGGATGATATTGGTTCGGCAGACACTGTTAAAAAAAAAAAAGTCAACAAGATCTCAGTCTTGAAGGCATAGTAAATTCGAGACAATGTAAAAGAAAAATTCTGTTGCCCACAAAATGACATCCCTTAGTATTTGAACTTTAAATGCCAATAGTATAAAAAAAGTAAAAGACGGTTGATGGTTCTGTCAGCTTTCTCACATCAGAGGGTGGATATTATATGCATACAAGACACCAGGCTTAAATCTTTATATGAGATTGCCCAAACTACTAGGTCATGGAAACAGGGAGTTTCCTTCTGGTCACAAGGGCTGGATACATGTGATGGGTTGGGTATTTTGTTTCTTAATCCAGACTTAAAAGTCACTAAATTGGTAGAGATGGAATTTGGTTTGGCTTTACATATAGATATTCAATATGGTCAAACAAGAGTTAGATTGATAAACATGTATGTGCCCCAGGGTAAGGCAAATCGGATAGATCTAATTAAAAAAATCCAACCCCATCTACACATGGCTAGAATAATTATCTTGGGGGATGATTTTAATTGCAGTATGACAAAAGAAGATAGGGGATTCAAAACAAAAAAAATCCATTGTGATAGCAATGCCTTGAAGGAGATTACTTCTACATCTAACTTACAAGATTCTTACAGGGTGATACAGAAGCAGAGTGGATTCACATATATTAGAGGGTCTCATTCTACTAGAATTTATTTTTACTTCTAGTTTTTTAGAGGTCATATGAGGGAAGGTATGGGATATGGCTTTTTCTGACCATAGGGCTGTAGAAATTGTGATAGGTTGGGTATTATAACACCCTGTGGGAAAGGTTCCTGGAGAGTGAATGCTGAACTATTGGAGGTAGATTATATACATAGGAAATTGGAACAGTTGTGCCTGCAAGGAAATCTGTTGTATGTCTTTATGATTCATATGCTGACTGGTGGGAAGATTCTAAACTGAATTTTAAAACATTTTTTTCTGAAATTGGCTTGGAAGCACAACACGCATCTCTATTTGAACTGTTTAAATTTCAGAAAGCAACTTCATTTTTTAATTTCCAAGATAGAAACTTTAGGAATAGATTATACAAATCAAATCTTGCTTATAAAAAAAGAAATGTATAAACTACAATATAATGGAGCAAAATCTTTACAGCAGGCATTAAGGTTTGGTACTGAAGGTAACAAACAAACTTTTGACCCTTATAGAGGCAATACAAAGAGAGTGGGGAATAAGAAGATGGCACAATTAAGAGATAATGTGGGGAATATACAAAGTACCAAGATAGGCATTTTGAATACATTACACCAGTATGTGACTGATACCTTAGGTGCATCCCCTGAAGTGAAGAATTTGGATATTTATTTATCTAAAATTCAGTTTACAAAATTGTCAGAACAGCAAAAAAAAGCATTAATAGTACCAGTATCACACTTGGAGGTACGGTCAGTGATTTTCTCCTTGACAAAAGGTACTACTCCAGGGGTCGACGGCTTGACTCCAGAATTTTATAAACATTTTTTGGTTCAATTACTACTGGAATTGACTCAAATGTTTAATGAATTGTTACAGTCTGAGCAGATATCAGATAATTTGTCTATTGCTGAGCTGATTTTTTATATAAAAAAGGTGACAAGGAATTATGGAAGAATTGGAGGCCTATCTGTATTATGAATATGGATTTTTAAAATTTTAGGGAAGATTCTGGCTAAAAGGTTGAGCTGGGTCTCTGGGACTTTAATAAGTATGGCTCAAACATGTTCCATAGGAAAACATGGAATAACTGCTAATTTAATTAGCTTGAGGGAACTTTTTTAAAAAACACAAATGGATACAGTGGAAGGATTTTTGTTGAGCTTGGATCAGCAGAAAGCTTTTGATTCTATAGCTCATAGTCATCTGTTTAAAACTTTGAATTTTTGTTGGGGATACCAGAAACATTTGTCAAGTGGATTAAGAGCTTATATAGGTCAGCACACATTATTCCTAGGTTGAACGGGTGGGCAGGACAAACAGTACAGTTTCATCATGGGGTACAACAAGGGTGTCCCCTTACTTTATGTCTATTGTATTGACCCCTTATTACGAGTGATGCAAATGAATAGAAAGATAGAGGGTATTCAGTTGACAGTGGAACGGCCCCAATATCCATATTGGCATATGCGGATGATATAGTTTTGGTAATTAAGACCAAAACTGCAGAAGGGGAAATAATAAACCAGTTGGAAGAATACTCAGAGGCCTCAGGATCTCATATTAATACAGATAAAAGTATAGGTTTACAATTGGGAGGAATAGTGTTGACTCAAACTTCATACGCTGGAATAAGATTATCACAGGATCCCATCCCTAGTTTAGGGGTATTGTTTGGCCCTGGTGATTTAGCTCTTTTGAATTGGGAAAAGAAAATAGATATGGCAGATTATTTATCTAAATCTTGGGCTAGTTGGCAAATTTCAAAACGGAAAAGAATATTATTTATAAACTTTGTTGATACCCCTATTCTTGTATATCAGTGTTATATTCCCAACCCCAATACAGTTAAAAACTAGATTGTACAGTATTTTCTTTAGAGCCTTTTGGGGGAGTCATCTGAACCAAATCAAGAGGGATGTTACACACAGGCCAATTAAAGAAGAAGGAATAGGGATGGTCAGTCCTGTGGCCTTTTATTATGGTTTATTTTGATATACTAATATAATAAGCTGGCAGGGTCAGAAGAATAAGGCATGGCAGGAGAGTATATCTGAGTGTGTCCATATTTATATAAATGCATGGATACAGGGGAAGAGTAGATTATTATCTAGAGTGAATATAGTACCGACATATGTTAAACCAATATTTTGGAAATTAATAAAATGGAAAGTCCCTTGTAATCAAGTTATGGTGGCTCCTAAACAAAGGGTATATGAGATACTCATGAAAGCGATTTGTCAAGAGGTGGTTGTTCTACCGAGCTGTCCAGTGGGAGGAAAGAATATCACTATTTCACAATTGACGAATGAAAGAATGCCTGATTTTGCCTGGTATTTACTTTGGTTGACCATCCACGGAAAATTAAATGTGAAAAACAATAAACATAAATCTAGAGAAGAGAGATTTTATCCAAGGGATTCATGTCAAGGTATATTGGAGACACAGGAGCATCTTTTCTTGGAGCGTACATATGTACAACAGTTATGGGATGAAGTAATTTGTATCTGGAAAATACCATAGCTTACATCATTGACATACGTAGAACTGATTTTCTCAATATATTCTTCATGTTGGGACTCTTGTTCGGTAAAAACACTACAAATCACTTTTGCTATTATTAAGTATTACATATGGCAATCAAGATGTAAATGGGTATTACAGCAATGCTATGAGTCTACAGAAGTATTTCAAAAAAAATTACAGATCTCTTTACAACAAATTTACAAAGCAGATGAGAAAAGATATTCTAAAAAGAAGATGGCTCTGTTGTGGTTTGCCTGCACCAATTTATTATGTGAAAAAAAAAGAGGAGAAAGAGAGAATGATCAGGTGGAGAAAAAAAAAACATGTCTTGGGTATGGATGAGGCTGGTTTGTTAAATAAAATGAAACAGTAGAAAACAAGAAAGTACTTCTGAAATAATCATAAGATCTGGTGGAGAAAAAGATGTAGAGAGATCCTTCTAAAGAAATGGCAGCTAAAGTACAGTATGGATAGAAACAGAATTATGATTTTCCTATTTCCCCCCAAAATTCCCCTACTCTTTTTTGATAGGTGCCATGGGATTTTTAGCATCCACATGAACTGCCACTAATCCAGGAAGATGGGATCTCGGTTTAATGTCTCATCCAAAAGACGATAACCTGTCGTAAATTTCTCTCAGGTTGTAGAGTAAAGTATTTTCCACATTCAGTGTAGTGGAAAGTTTTCAGAGAGGCTCCCTTTAATTTAATCTAGTTTCATAGTTTGCCAATATGTTAATATTCTATTTTTAAATCCCATACGTGGACACTTTGGGGAGTGAATAGTTATATTTTGGGGCAGGGTGGGAGTTGTGGGGTCCTAAGTGATATGAATGGAGTAAATTTTTCTGGTGCAGCTATTTTATTGGTCAAGATAAATCGGCTATTTTCCAATGATTCAGGTATCCCCTAACTTATATAGTGAGTTTTTGGATGCATAATACTGTATGTGGGAGGTGGATCCTGTGGATATATGGTTATGCTTAGTGGGGGGTCTTTAGATTTTATACCTAGTTCTTTATTCTTCATTTCACTTTTCATGGTGCATGATACTGGGTAGGGCAGTTATACACCAGTAGTCCCCTTTACATTGTTGCCCTTACTTTTGGTAGCGAGTGAATTGCACAACGATTTCAGTTCCTAATTCATCTTTATGCAGTTTGTTGAATATATGATCTATGGGATTAGTTATGGGAAGGTGAGGTGGGCATTAGTCTGGTCCATTGAAGGCAGATTGCTCCTCTCTGGATGTCATGGACTTTACAGCTAGGAGTAGGCATTTGGCCTGGGTAGATGGGTGGGTTGGGGTCTGTGAGATGGAGGGATATTTAGTTAGGGGTGGGGAAGTGAGGGTGGGGGAGGGAGGAAGGTAGCTGGGGGTTATGTTTGTCAATTCCGTTGGGAGGGTATGCATAGCTTAGTTCTATCTACATTTTAAAATAAGTAGCTTTAATGTTCTTTCCTGGAACATCAAAGGGAGAAGAGACAATTCTAAAATGTATTGCATTCTTTGACATTTGAAAAAGGTATAATCCTCATGTTGTAATGTTGCTGGAAACTCGCATTCCAAGGGACCAATCAAAACATTTGCAAAAGATGCAGAAGATGTGGGTGGAGCAAGTATTCACTGTGGGATTGAGTGGCAGGCAAGGTGGCGTGGCGATTTTAATTCACAAATCGGTTCCTTTCACCATGACTAAAGAATGATTTGATGTTGATGGTCATTATATTATTGTTAAGAGCAGACTAGCGAATATAGAAATTATCCAGGTTCCATTTATGACCCTAACACAGATACCCCTTCTTTTTTTCCATCACTCATGGTGATACTGGCTTCATTGAAGGATATTCCCTGCTTATTGGGTGGTGACTGGAACCTAGTTTTTTTCTAATGATTTAGATAGGTCTTTTCATAGTAGGGCTGGACTTTCTCCTGCTCAATGAGGGCTTCAAGAATTTATGTCTAATTTAGACTTGGAGGACCCTTGGAGAGTATTACATACCACTGAAAAGGATTATACTTACTTTTCCCCACCTCACAGAGTATACTCCGTAACTGATTTTTTTTTTTCTTAGTAAAGTTTATATGAATGAGGTGATAGGTGATGGCATATATCCCTGAGTATTATCAGACCATTCACCTATTTGGATTACATGGAAACCCATGCTACAGCCTCCTTGAATTGGCACTTGGTCTCTCAACATCTCTCTCCTAGCTGATGAATATATTGTGTCTCATATGAAAAAGTTAATACTAAACTCTTGGCAAGAAAATACCCAATCCAATTACAGCTATAGATGTTATTTGGGGGTTCTTTAAAATCACTAAGGAGAGGGGAGTTTATACATCTTGCAACAGTTAAAAAGAAAAAGTTAACATCGCAAGTGGAGCAGTGGCTGTCCAGAATTAGGGAGTTAGAATCACAGTTGTCAGATCGACAGATTACTTTTGGACAGAACTTCAATCTTTAAGAGGGAAGTACTCTGCCCATTTGTTAGACAAAGTCAACTACACCACACTTAAAATGAAAGTGATATATATTGGCCAGGGTGACAAAATGGGAAAGCTTCTCACTCATAGGTTAAAACAACAAAAAATCTGCCCACTTGATAACTGCTTTGGTGGATCCTGTGTTTGCTGCACTGACTTCTGATCCTGGTAAGATGGCAGAGATTTTCAAGTCCTTCTACCAAGATTTATATACTGCCCCCCGACCATTATATAATTATAGAGAATCCCTCCAATCCTTTTTGACTAGAATTGATATCCCGCAATTATCTGTAGATTAGCAGGATCAGTTGAAGGGACTGATTTCCCAACAAAAGATTTTGGATGCCATTAGTCGTCTCCCTGTGGACAAGACCCCAGGTCAGGATGGTTTCCTGTCCTCTTTTTATAAGTCATTTAAATCTGAACTTGCCCCCATTCTAGCCAAATTATTTAACTTTCTCTTTTCCCATAGCATCCAAGAGTAATCCCTTTTTGAGGCCCATATGGTGATTCTACTAAAGCTGGGAGGGACCACACACTTCCTGAAAATGTTAGATCCCTTTCTCTTTTAAATACAGACATTAGGCTTTTAGCCAGTATATTGACCCATCAACTTAAATTGGTCTGGGAGAGCTTGATAAGTCCTGAGCAGGTGAGGTTTGCCACAGGGCGACATTCTAGTGATCATTTCCAAAAGATCTTCCATCTTCTTTCTGCATCTAGGGAGGAGAGCACTGGTGGGATGCTCATCTCCCTAGATGTGGAGAAAGCATTTGATAGGGTGGCTTGGGAATTTTTGTTTGATATTTTATGTCAATATAGTATACCGTCAGCTTTTATCCAGTGGATTAAAATATTGTATAGTTGTCCCTCGGCAAAAATGATGTGAAATGGTGCACTTTCCTCCCTTTTTTCTCTCACTAGGGGTATACATCAGGAGTGACCCCTCTCACCCATGCTTTTTAATTTATACCTTGATCCTCTAACCAGAAAAATCAATAGTTCTTTAGAGGTCTGCGGAATTAAGATAGGATTGTATTGTCCAAACTTTCCATGTTTGTGGATGATAGATTACTGCATTTATTGAGATGGGATATTTCTTTCCCAAAAGGTTTTGGAGATCATTTCAGATTACAGTGATTTAGCAGGTTACAAATTAAATAAACATGAAACAATGGTTCTGGCTCTCTCAAGCTCCTGTTCGAGAACAGCGGTTGAAAGATTGGGCCCAAAGTGGGCTTCCCGAATGATAACATTTTTGGAGATAGACCTTATCTCAGATTTTCAGACCTTAAAAGTTTTAAATCTGGACTCAGTAGTCAAGCAGGCTGGACAGGAACTCTCTCACTGGCAACATTTGCCACTCACTTAATGGGACAGGGTAAACGTATTGAAGATGGCTATATTTCCTCCATTTATGTACTCACTTTTGGTGTTAAATATCCCCCTCCCTAAAACTTGGTTTACAAATATTAATGCAATCTGGTCAATGTTTTTGTGGTGGGGGAAACAATCTTGTAGAGCAATAGATAAATTATGTCATCCCAGATTATTTGGTGGCCTTCAGGTACTACATCTGTTCCTTTACTACTTAGCATTCCACAGTAGTAATTATACAGACTGCTCGCCAAAGGCCACGTGTAACCCCTGAATAAACTATATGCAAAGTACTACCAATTGCTTATATGTCATGATGATAACCATGCCTGTACCCGTGCCTGCATCCACTGCTTTTCTTTTACTGTGCCTGTAAGCCATGCCTGTATCCACTGCTTTTCTTTTACCATGCCTGTAACCATGCCTGTATCCACTATTTTTCTTTACTGTAACCACCTCATGATGTAACTCACAATGCCTCAAATGTTCCTTATGTCCTTGTTCATTCTTATAACTTGTATTGTTTATCCTGGGTCGCCCCTGAAAAAGGGACCTTCGGGGCTCAGTGGGCCTACCCAGTCACCAAAATTTAATAAATAAGTACATGAAATGGCTAGTTGATTCAGGAGATGGATTTTCTTCCCTGACTTGGTGGAACATAGAATTCTTTAAGGCCAAAAACGTTAACATTGCATTGCCTTCACTTCTATACATCCCTTTTAGTAAACTTCCTGCCCAGTTGAAAGATTCTCCTATTGGCTGATCTATAAGAGCTCATCAACAATTTTGTGCTCTCTTTAAACTTAACAGTGTGAAAAGATTCAGGACAGCCTCTCTTCCACAATTTAAACATATTGATTGGTCACAAGGTACTTCAGCCCACGAATTGGAAGTGGCTTATAGTGTCATCGCTCTGAGTTTTTGTAAAAGGAGAGTCCTTTCTTACCCTGTCACAATTTGGAGAGTTTTTTTTTCACCTCCCTACCTTTCCAGCCTTCAGATATGCCCAACTGAAGCATTGTTCTTACTCATTTTTAGGAGCACCACCATGATCAGAAGAGGTCTCCAGATGGTTTTCTACACTGGCCTCTTTGATGTTTAAGGACAGGCCAGTTTCCAGATTATATAGAGACATATGAATTAGGCTTTGGTCCTCATTTTCTCCAGTTGAGTTCTACTGGCAGTTGGCGGCAGACTTGTCTTGTGGTCCAGCTGAGTGGCAATCAATATGATCTGATATATATAAATATATGAAGCAGGATAG
This sequence comes from Neoceratodus forsteri, assembly GCA_016271365.2. Classification (NCBI taxonomy): domain Eukaryota; kingdom Metazoa; phylum Chordata; order Ceratodontiformes; family Ceratodontidae; genus Neoceratodus; species Neoceratodus forsteri. The sequence goes on along the minus strand of JADMNL010000023.1, from coordinate 511,249,721 downwards.
ACTGCATTTGATTCAGTTTAACATTTTACATAATTTGCATTATATGCCACTCAGACTTTATTATATGGGCCTTTGCTCCGAAGCCACCTGCTATAAGTGGTCTCAGGAGGATGGTTCCCTTATTCATATGATCTGAACATGTTTGGGTGTGGCTTCTTTTTGGAATAAGATCAAACAATTTGTTCTCCCTTTTATTGGTTGCACAGATTATTTTTCTCTGTCAACTTGTGTAATTGGCATTTATGTAGCTATTAAAACCTGAAAGCATTGAGCTTATATGGATCTCATTTCAACAGTGACCAAACTCCTTCTATTTAGACATTGGACTGATGATTCTTTTCATTCTCAGAAAAAAAAGGTTACAAGAAATGCTTTCAGCATTAAATGCAGAAAGAGCCATTGCAATACAATATCATAACCTTATGCAGTTTAGTACCTTCTGGGCACCTCTTTCAAACTTTCTGGCAGGGAAGTGATGTGCAGTGGTCAGAGGATTTTCTACTCTGGCCCCACAACAGTCAGCAAAGCTACCCATTAGATAGTTATTGGCACTTATTGGTTTTTAATTTCTAGACAGATATAACATGCTTCTCCAGAAATAATATATAAGACTTTGCTTCCCCACTTGGGGGTGGGGTGGGATTAGAATTTGGGGGAGGAACAAGGGGGTATTGGAGGAGGTATTTATTCCTCTTTTACCTTGACAACTGTCTGACATGATGATTGGGGGGGTAGTTTTTGTTATTAGTTCTGTTTGTTTTGTTTGTGTTGTATGTTTGTTCTTTCTAAGTAGCCATGTATATATGGACTATACTGGATTTGATTATTGTGTATGCAATTTTATGTCATTTTTTTTAATAAAGTTTACTAAATTGCAACAAAAAACGTATACACAACCATCCCTCTTCCATTGCCACTTCCTCCCTGTCACAAGGCCCTGCTTTGCCCTTCTGAAAACACAAGGCGAAAGAAAAATAATATATGCCTGCCTGCCGAATCATTTGACAACACGATGAGCTGGAATTACTTCAGCGACCTTGCATGTTTAATAAACATTAACATTTGTAAGGGGAAGATGAAGAGGGGCCTTGAGAGGGAAGGGACAGTTAATGTGGCCAAAGGCCCCATGTGTTATGGTAATAATGCGCACAGCATCTCAGAGAGGCAATTTGCTTTATAACCATTAAAGCAGACAAAATCTCCTGAAGCCATTCTTTATATTGTAGTGCTGTCATATCCCTCCAGTGTCATAGTATATTACGTTAATAATGGCCATGTGAGCTTTACGAATTTTGGGTAGACTGGGTGGGTATATACCTGCAAGACAGATTACCAGAGTGAATAAATTCTCTAGTCCCAGTAAAGGGTTGAGAGAACATTTAATACTATCCCAGAATGGAGCTATGACAGGACAATCCCACATTATATGTCTGAAAATGCCATTCTCCTGGCCACAGCGCATGCACTGATTGACGGGTATCCTTCCCATCTAAAATAGCTTAGCAAGTGTGCTGTACATGTTATGCAGAATTTAGAATTGTGTGAGATAAAGTTTATCTTGCTTAAGAAACTGGTACAATTGATGCCATACCATTTGCTGTTGGGCTGCATCAAATGAGAGAAACAGTGTCTGCTGCCAGTAAAAGGCAAATGCCCTATGCAGAATTTGGATCTGAGGCTTGAAAGAATTTATAAATCTTTGAAACCACGTGAGATTGAGAGCCAAGAGGAAAAAAGGGAATCCATGATTTGCGATGCCCAAATCACCCAGTGTCTAGGACCTAGAAAGTGATGAAGATAATAAATCAACTAGTAAAATCTGAAGCCTGTATGAGAAGGGAAATGAAGATGGGAACAAGCTGAGGCAAAGGTGACTAATTGGTCCTCCTCTAAAAAGGATTTCACTGATAACTGTTCTAATCAAGAGCAAAAGGATTTGTGGGTTTAACATTTGTTAATTAAAATATTGGGGTTACTTAATATCAGTTGATGTGTTGCTCTTTCACATGTTTATCCCTCATAGCTATTTAACTGGTATATGGCATTTAATGACCAATACAGTGGCATATACCGTAGAGCTCTAGGTAGGAGGGATGGCTTGATATATGGCAAGCTATTAAGGTTTATACCTTGTTGTTAACATAGAAATCTCTCTAGTTCTACCCAGATTGGAGTGTATCTGGGGGAATGATACAGTGTCTGGACTACCCACTGAAGCAGGTTACTATAATGTAGGGCCGTGAAATATAAGAAAAAATTCAGTAGCTGTAGGCCACCGTTGGCCTCAGGCAACATAAGCTTGAAGAATGACCATTTAACCTGCCCACCACGCCAAAGGAAGTTATTAATGATAAACGGTAGTTTTGAAAACCATACTTTTGGAAGATAAATGTTCAGCATACCCAGTGGATATAAAATTTGTGGGAGCATATTCATTTTAATCACATTAGTCTTCCCCACAGCGATAGAGGAAGGGAAGCCCACCTTTTAAGATCCTGTTGTATAGTGGTTATAAGAGGAGTAAGATTGTCTTTCACCAAACTGAAAGGGTTATGACCTAAGCAGATTCCTAAATACACTATGGGCCAGATATTCAAAACTTTTCGCTGGGCAAAAATCATTTGCGCAGGTTTAGCGCGGGATTAGCGCGGGTCTGCCATATTCAAAAGGCCAAATAACGCGGGCAAACTGCATTAGCACCAGGCAAAAGTATAATGTATGCAAGGGGCAAACTGACACATGAATACAAAGCGCAATACTATATTCAGTGGCTAAGCGCTTGTAGCTAAGTATTTCATGTGACCTAAGCCCGAGCAGTTAGCCTGTAGATTACCGCCCAGAAAAAGCTGGTCTTAATCCTGGCAATCAGCTTTATGCAACATAAAATGGCTGTGCTGGATTTGCTGGTTTAGCGGGTCTTGCGCGACTCCTAATACATAAATATACACATTAAGATAAAGCCAAACATAGTGGAAGCTTGTTGCTAACCAATGGCATCACAATGATGCCATCATCTGCCACCAGTCCCAGCCATGCCAGGCAGTAAGTGGTGACCCTGCCGCCAGTGGACAGCATGGCAGTGTAGCCATACAGCACACCTGCTGACCACACATATCTGTGGACAAAACAGATGCCAGCACACACATGCAGCACTGTGGGCATGGAGGATGTTGAGGGAGTGTGTATGGGTGGCCAGGCTGTGCCACAGACCAGGTGTGGCCACAAGGCTGGGACTCAGCATGCAGTGCACATGGGCCAGTATTAGGAATACCCCAACACTAGTGTGCCTTCGGATACTATATGCCCCCCCAGCCACATACCACACAGCTGTACAACTGCCACAACACACAAAGCCAGATGATATACATGTCACTGTGGGCATCACATGCCACAGGTACAGCATCTGTGGGTCACACCAACAGTGTAACAGTAATGTCGACTGTCAGTAAACACCTGCAGGTTGGGCCTGTCACTGTGTACAGTGCAATCAGCATCACTTGCCCTACACACCATAGGCAGTGCTACGCCCCTCACACTACTGTCTCCCTTGCTACTGTAGTGTTCTGCTGTGCACTGTAGCATGCTCCTACAGTGTGACAGTTGCATGCAGCACCACCACCACCTGTGCCTATGCTGTCCTGTCCCCTGGGGTACAATATGCTATGCTATGCTATGCTGTACTGTTTACCTGTAGCCTGTAGCTATCATCGCACTGCCAGACTGACCTACAGATGGAGCTGCGGTTGGACCTTGTCTGCCCTGTACTTCCAGACTGACCTACAGGTGGCTCTATGGGACCCTGCAGTACCGCTAGGCAAACTGTGTGCAAATCAGGGTATAATGAGATGCTAATCCGGTTGTTTGCCCAGAGACTACCTAAGTAGGCTCATTTGCATGGCACTTTTGAATATGGCACATTTTAGCTCCGGGCAAGCGTGTTTGCTCCAGGCTAACTGCTTAGCTCCGCTCTAATGTGTTAGCGCGGCGCTAATGGTATGGGGAATATTGTAAAGTTTTGATCACTGTTCTTTCTCATCTGCTGCTTCCTGCAACTGTACTGAGTCCATGCATTTGCTGGCACACACATTGGCCACGTAGTTCGTCTGTACCTGCCCTCACGTTGCTGTGTACTGTGTTGTTGTTGTGGGTTGCACTTCCTGGTTGTTTTATTCAGTGCTGTCTTATTCCAGGGCAATGTTTGCCCTGCACTCCCAGCCCAGTTTGCATGGCCTCATTACCATGCTATATTCAGAAGCTGTTTGCCCTGGGCTATTCCATTTGAATATGGCTTGCTTTGTGCTCCGGGCTCAGTTTGCCTGCTGGGCAGTGCTAATTTTGCCCTTGGGCAAAGTTTTGAATATCTGGCCCTATATGTTGAGGTTCCCATAATAGACCCATAGAGATAATATCTTGTTTATTGACCCAGGGGTTAAGGGGCAAGACTTTAGTCTTTTGAGTATTTAGTTTGTAGCCAGAAAGAGCAGCAAATAAGTTTATTTCAGACAGAGCGTCAGATATTGAATATAGAGGGTTTTCTAGGTGAAGGAGTAAATCATCAGCATAGGCCAAAAGAACATGTCTTGTTAGGCCCAGTTGAATTCCCTTGATCTCTGGGTTATGTTGGAGCTGATGGATCAGGGATTCCAAATATAAATTAAAAAGAAAGGGGAGTGGACACCCCTGTCTGGTCCCCCATTGAAGTGTAAACGAATCAGACAGGACTTCTTTAGGGAAGGGGGGAATTGTTTAACCAGGAAAGGCACACTAAGCCAAAGCTTTGGCACCCCACCTTGTAGGCCGACCCTGTGGAGATGGTCAAGTACCGCCCTTTGTGGAATATTTCTTCCAATGGCCTTGCTGCGGTCCTTGATCTATCACAATTTCCTGTGCATTGCAATGATCCAGAGGCATTGGTTGTGGCCTATAATAATGCCTTCACCTCTGCCCTGGATTCTATTGCTCCAGTTCATGTGTGTCCTCTCTCCCTTCGACCTCGGTCTCCATGGTTTGATGGGGCCTTGAGGGAGTTGCAGCGACTTGGATGCAGGTTAGAACATTGTTGGCAGAAATCTGGCCTTTATGCCGACCATCTTAGACTGTTAGAACATTATCAATTCTATCAGTCAGAAATTTCTCATAAGAAGGCAGAGTTCCTGTCCAGGGAAATTTCTGCCGCCCAGAACTGACCAGCTCAGCTGTTCAGAACTATGGAAAGATTGTGCAACCCAACCTGTCTACAGCTCCATAGAGCATTTTCACAATTACAGTGTGATGAGCTTGCTCAGTTCTTTGCTGATAAGGTGGTGGACATTAGGTCACAGATCCATTCAACACATTGTATGCGGGTTGCTAGTGGTCAGGATTTGGTCACCACCCCTTCATTTTCTTGGAGTACCTCTGACCGCCCGGAAATAGTGGATGTTATGCGGATTGTCCAAGGGTTGCGCCCTACTTGCTGTAGTTTAGATCCACATCCTACTTCCCTGATTTTGGGGTGTGGGGAGTCCATTCTCTTGGTTCTAGCACAGATAGTCTGGTGCTCCCTTGACTCGGGTGAATATTCCTGTGCCTTGAAAGAGGCAGGTGACACCCTTGCTGAAGAAAGCTTCTTTGGACCCAGACTGTCTTGTTAACTACAGGCCTATCTCAAACCTCCCCTTTGTGGGGAAGATGATCCAGAAAGTAGTGGCGGCCCAGCTGGAGAACCACCCAACCATCAATAGCATCTATGAACCTCTCCAATCAGGTTTTTGAAAGAGGCATAGTACCGAGACTGCGCTGGTTCGGGTGCTCAATGATCTCCTGATGGCGAGAGACCAGAGAAAATGGTCCATTTTGGTGCTATTAGATCTGTCATCAGCATTTCACACCATTGACCATTGGGTCCTACTTGAGGACCTGAGATGTATTTGTGGGCTTTCTGGGGTTGTCCTCAGATGGTTCACTTCATACCTCATCGGAAGAACTCAGAGGGTGGTTTCAGTTTTTTTTCCTCTGATCCCATCTCTCTGTTTTGTGGGGTTCCTCAGGGCTCTATATTGTCCCCCATGTTGTGTGCAGTGTACATACTTCCCCTCTGAGACATTGTGAGATGGTATGGGCTGAGGTTTCATTGTTATGCTGATGATACCCAGCAGTATCTGTCCTTTGCACCTAACCAGGAAGGAGCCATCTCAGTATTTAATAGCTGCCTCAATGAAATCCAGAATTGGATAAGGTCCAGTTAGCTGAATTTGAACTCTGGGAAGATGGAGGTGTTGGTTTTGGATCCGGATTGCTAGATAGGGGGACCTGGGGCTGGCTCCCCATCTGGACTGTGTTTTGGGGATGTCCAGCTATAGGTCTCTGAATGGGTGCGTGACCTGGGGGTGATATTAGATGTGGGTCTGACTCTTCCATCCCAGGTGTCAGTGGTGGTTAAGTCATCTTTCTGCCATCTAAGAAACATCGCTAGGATCAAGCACCTTGTTTCTTTCAGTGATTTGCCAACTTTACTCCATGCCTTTGTGACCTCGCACCTAGACTACAGCAACTCACTTTACTTTGGGCTTCTGGGGGTTGATATCCACCGCTTGCAGCTGGTGCAGAATTTTGCAGCACAGGTGTTGGTGGGTACTCCTAGATCTTCCCATATTACACCGGTGCTGTGGGAACTGCACTGGCTACCAGTTCAGTGGCGGATCACTTCAAAGTCGGATTACTGACTTTTAAAGCCCTGCATGAACTGGGCCCTGATTACCTGAAAGAACTCCTGATCCCTTACCACCTTGTGAGATCGCTCCACTCAGCCAACGAGGGGTTGCAAGAGATTCCAAGGGTGACTTTAAAATCTGCTGGGGCCCGTGCTTTTATGTTTGCTGCTCCATCCCTTTGGAATTCTCAACCCCGTCAGATTAGGGAGTGCATGACCATGGGGAGTTTTAAACAGTCTTTAAAATCTTTCCTTTGGGAAAAAGCTTATGGTTGTACAGTTTACTGATTTGATTCTGTTTGGTTTTATGATGTTGACTTTTTGTATTTTATCATCTTATTGTGCTGTGCCTTGATATTTGAAAGGTGCACAATAAATAAAGTATTATTATTATTGTTGTTTCCAGGAGTGACCTGGGAGCACAAGGAAGTTAAGTGATTTGATCAGGGTCACACAGTGTGCAAGTGAGGTCTGTTGGATTCAAACCCAGGTTTCCAGGTTTGCAACTCAGAGCCCTAATCCACTGCACTATATTGCCTCCTACATTACATTTGACCCTTGCTGTTGGATTTATGTAGACAAGCCGTATCCATTTAATGAATGTTCTTTTCATTTTTATCCCCCTCCTTTAACACAGACCTATGTTTAAAATAAGAATTTGTCAATGCCTAATGTTTGGTTGCTTGTATTTGATGTGTAGGTGTTTGCCACTGACAGTGCAGAGGCAGTAATTAACAAATTAATAACACAAGTTATAATACTGAAATGGTCATGCTTGGGAAATGAAGAGGCTCACACATAATGTTGCTGCTTTCTTAGACTGTGACATTGAATTCTCAAAATATGTTTTTTTTTTTTTTTGCCCCTTCATATGAACATGACAGGTGTCACTTATGAAATGCGACCAGCCAGCCCAGTGGTGCTGAGAGGTGAGGCGCTGGATGCCACACCTCGTGCCATGCCGGCGACCCGTGTTCGGGAATGGGCATGGGTCACTGGGGGTTGGCAGGGGTGGGGAAGGATAGAGCATCCGATGGACTGCTCTCCTTCCCTGGGGAGGGGGGTACTGCAGCCTTGGCACCTGAGTGCCCTCTGGCAGAGGCTGGAAGGGCAAGATGATGAGCATTCGCGTAGGGAGAGCTGAGTGCAGACGCTTCGAGGAGAGCACACACCGGAGCGTGAGTGTTCTTCTTCAGCTGGTGTCATTGCATGCACTTGGCTCCAGAGGGAGCATATCAGAAAATCCACCTCTGCTCCTCTATGAAGCCGCCTCGCCACCCCTTGATAGCTCTCAGGCTGGCTCCCTTCAGTAGTACTTTGTCCGAGGCACCTTGACCAGTGCTGTGGCCCCGACATGGGGGGCAAGCCAGGGAGCTAGGGAGAGCAGCCGGTATGAGAATGAGGGGTGATGGGGACCGTGACTGGGCTGATCCCTGGAGCTAGAATGACAAAAAAAAAAAAGAAATTCGACCCAAAACATTGTTTTGTGGAACAAACATGAAAGCAAGTTTGGGAGGGGGGATTTGATGATGGCACCTGCCACGTTCATTTGATGGGGGTGAAAAACATGATTATGTTGGCAATGTGGGCAAAAAAGTAAAAATAAGTTATAAGTAAATGTTGCAAAATGTCAATGTTTGTTCATAATTGTGTTTTACGTTTTTTTCAATTTTGACCTCATGGGCCTGATATTCAAAAGTTTGCATGAGCACTACCCAGTGTTTGCCCTCACAAACCAGGCTCTGTGCTGGAGCCCAATATTGAAAGGGCTATTTTGCGTTAGTTGTGGTGGTCGGTGAGAGGAAGCAATCCCTTGTCTCCTGGTCTGACTTTAGTAGGCTGGCATTCACGGACGTTGTGAGGATTATCCAGTGTACGACCAACCAGTTGTAGTTTGGAACCAGGCCCTACACCACTGTTATTAAATTGTGTAGACACTATCTGCCCGATCCTTGCAGAAATTGTCTGGAAATCTTTGGAGCAAGGGGTTTTCCCTGCCCCCTTAAAGGAGGTGGTCGTTCGACCACTCCTTAAAACACCTTCACTGAATCCAGACATCCCAGCTAACTACAGACCTATCTCTAACCTGCCCTTTGTGGGTAAGGTTATTGAAAAGGTGGTTGCGAAACAATTGGATGACCAGCTTATGAATCACAACATCTATGAAGATCTCCAGTCGGGGTTTAGGAAAATACATAACACCGAGACTACCCTTGTCCGGGTTTTAAATGTTCTCCTAATTGCGAGAGATAGAAAGGCTTATACTATTCTAGTCCTTCTTGATCTCTCTGCAGCATTGATACTGTGGATCATGGTGGGCTGTTGGAGCACCTGCACTTTCTTTGTGGACTGTCTGGTACAGTCTTACGTTGGTTTCAATCTTTCCTCACGGGGTGGACTCAGAGGATAACTATTGGGATTTTCTCCTCTGATACCATCTCTCTGTCCTGTGGGGTACCACAGGGCTCCATCTTGATGCCCACGTAGTTTGCAGTCTATATTCTGCCATTAGGAGATATTATTAGGCTTTATAGTCTGGGTTTTCACTGCTATGCAGATGATACCCAGCTGTATTTGTCCTTTACTCCCGGTCAGGATGATGCAATCTCTTTGCTTAACAGGTGTCAAGCCAAAATCAATGACTGGATTAGCGCCAGCTGGCTGAGGTTAAACCCGGATAAGACTGAGGTGTTGGTTGTGGACCCAGGTCGCCTTGAGGTGGGTCATAGGGCTGAAGTACCATTAGGCCTTTGGCTTGGTGATGCCCAGCTCTTGACCTCAGGCCAGGTGAGGAACCTGCGTGTTATTTTTGACAGCGGTTTGACTCTGAAATCACAGGTGTCAACCGTTGTTAAGTCCTCTTTTTTCCATCTGAGGAATATCGCCTGGTTCCTTCGGCTGACCTTCTTACTCTGGTCCATGCCTTTGTGACCATTCACCTTAACTACTGCAATTCCCTTTACCTGGGGCTACCAGGGGTTGAAATTTGTCACCTGCAGCTATTGCAGAACTCAGCAGCCAGGCTTTTGACTGGAACATCTAGGCATAGTCATATTATGCCTGTTCTGCGTGGGTTGCACTGGCTGCCAGTACTATGGCGAATCACTTTCAAGGTCTGGTTACTGACCTATAAAGCCTTACATGAACAGGGACCGCAGTATCTGAAAGATCGCCTTACTCCCAACTGCCCCTCTCACTCACTCCGATCTGCCAATGAGAGATTGCTAGAGAGTCCCAGGGTTCACTTGAAAACATCTGGAGCTTGTGCATTTTCATATGCAGCTCCGGCCCTGTAGAATTCTCTACCTCATCGGATATGAAGCTGCCTGACCATTGAGGGTTTTAAAATGGAGTTGAAAACTTTTTTATTTACAAAAGCTTATGGCCTATGATTTTACACTGTTAATATTGTATTGTTTGTTTATTGTTCTTTGTAAAGAGCTTTGATTTCTGGAAAAGTGTTTTTTAAATACATTTTTACTTACTTACTTACTTAAACAGGAGTATCGCCCAGGTAAACCAAAAAGGGGGTGCATGCAAATGGTGGCAAGGGGACAGGAATATCAGCACAAACTGATATTCAGCAGATTTGCCCGGTACAAGAGGTTTTGCATGGTCTTTTTGTGCCACACAAATACCACTGATGAAAACCTCCATTTACTCTACACAGCCCTAGTGGCTGCTGGAGGTAATGCAGTCAACCAGTCTGTAGGCCACTGGGGGAGCGTATCTGCCCCTGTGGTCCATGGTACATAGAAACTTAGAAATTCACAGCAGATAAGGACCACTTGGCCCACCCAGTCTGCCCATTTCCTACCTAATGGATAAGCTGCAGATCCTAGTTAACTAACAGCCTACTTCTTCCTACTCCCACCCCCAAGAATTGCCTTATGACTGTCCCATGCTTGCTTGAATTCCACCACTGTTTTTTACTCCACCACCTCCTCCAGAAGGCCGTTCCATGCATCCACAACTTACTCTGTGAAAAAATACTTCCTTATGTTACCTCTGAGCTGCCCCCCATCTTCAAATTGTGCCCCCTTGTTCTTGCACACCTCTTTTTCTGAAAGATGCTAACCTCTTGAACTTTGATTCCCTTGAGGTACTTGAAAATTTCTATCATGCCCCCCCTTTCCCTCCTTTCCTCGAGGCTATACACATTAAGCTCCCTACTTCTCTCTTCATGTGTCTTCCAGTGCAGACCCTGCACCATTTTATTTGCCCTCTTCTGGACTGCCTCCATCCTGTTTATATCGTTGCGGAGATTGGGTCTCCAGAGCTGCATGCAGTACTCCAGATGGGGTCTCACCAGCTGTCTATACAGAGGGATAACAACTTCCTTTTTCTACTGGCGATGCCTCTTCCTATGCATTCCAGTACCCCCCCAGCCCTCCTTACTGACCTCTCGCATTGCTTGCCCACCTTTAGATCATCTGACATGACTAGCCCCAGGTCCCTTTCCATTTCTGTTGTTGTTAGTATCTCACCCCCCATTGTGTACTCTTCCCCCCCTGGGTTTTTGTTTCCCAGGTGCATTACCTTGCACTTCTTAGCATTGGTGGTACCCCCCATCACCAGTCCCTGCATGAAAAAAAAAATACCTGGTGATAGTGATCCCCCCCTTTGATTGCCAGCTCCTAATGGCAAATACAGACTCTCTGGTGGTAATGGTCACCACCTTGATTGTCAGCCCCAACTGTAAAATAATAATTCTGGTGCTAGTGCCCCCCCCCACCCTCTGAATGCCTAGCCCAACTGTAAAATAAAAAGAATTCCTGGTGGTAGTATTTCCCCCCACTTTCTGATCACCAGCCCCTCATTGTGAAAAAGAATCCCTGGTACTAGTGGTCCCCTTTCCCCCAAACTGCAAGTCCAGAATTTAAAAAAATACCTCCCTGGCATCCAGTGATTTCCGCACACCACACCACACTGGGCACCCCTCCCCAGTCACCTTATCTGTGTCAGTGGTGCCTTAGGTACCTACAGCAATGGGCACAGCCCTCCTCACACCTCTTTGGCTTGCCACTGTATGTGCAGGAGGAAGCACACCTCAAATTTATAGGACAGGATGCGTACCTGTCCTGTAAATTTCAGTGTGCTCCTGCACATGGTGAGCACCAAGGAGGTGTGAGGGAAGGCTGTGGCAATTACTGTAGGCAACTGTGGCACCGTGGCTACAGATACAATGAGTGGGGATGGGTGCCCAGTGCCATGGGGGCCATTGAATGCCATAGAAACAGAATTTGACGGCAGATAAGGACTGCTTGGCCCACCTAGTCTGACCATTTTCCTACCTGATGGATAAGCTGCAGATCCTAGTTAACCAACAGCCTACTTCCTCCTACCCCTCATTAGGACTGCCTTATGTCTGTCCTATGCATTCTTGAATTCCCCCACTGTTCTTGACTCCATGACCTCCTCAGGAGGGCTGTTCCATTCATCCACAGCCCTCTCCATGAAAAAATACTTCCTCACATTACCTCTGAGCCGTCTCCCCTCTATCTTCAAATTGTGCCCCCTTGTTTTTGCACATCTCTTTTTCTGAAAGATACTGCCCTCTTGGACATTGTTGATTCCCTTGAGATACTTGAAAGTTTCTATCATGTCCTCCCTCTCCCTTCTTTTCTCAAGGGTATACATATTAAGCTTCTTTAGCCTCTCTTTGTATGTCTTCTGGTGCAGACCCTGCACCATTTTGGTTTCCCTTCTCTGCACAGCCTCCACTCTGTCTATGTCTTTGTGGAGATGGGGTCTCCTGAACAGCACACAGTACTCCAGATGGGATCTCACCAACTGTCTATACAGAGGGATACAACTTCCTGTTTTCTACAGTTGATGCCTCTCCCTATGCATCCCAGTATCACCCCAGCCCTCCTTACCACCTTCTCACATTGCTTGTCCACCTTTAGGTCATCTGATATAATTAACCCCAGGTCCCTTTCCATTTTTGTTGTCAGTATCTCACCCCCTATTGTGTACTCTTCCCCTGGGTTTTTGTTTCCCAGGTGCATTACCTTGTACTTCTTTGCATTGAATCTAAGCTGCCATACATTTAATCATTCCTCCAACCTTGCCAAGTGCCTTCACATCCTTTCCACTCCATCTTGTGTTTCAACCCTGTTGCAGATCTTTGTGTCATCTGCAAAAACACATACTTTTCCTTCCAGTTCCTCTGCAATGTCACTTACAAAGACATTAAAAAGGACCAGTCCCAGTACTGAACCCCGCGGTACCCTGCAAGTAACTCTCCTTTCTTCTCTGTAGACTCCATTTACTACTACCCTTTGTGTCCTGTTGTCCAGCCAATTTTTTTACTCAGGCTACCACCTTGGGACCCACTCCAAGGCTGGCTAACTAGTATATTAATCTTTTGTGTGGGACTGTATCAAATGCCTTGCTAAAATCTAGGTAGGCCATGTCCACAGTCCCTCTCTGGTCTACTACTTTGGTCACCCAGCCAAAGAAATCCTATTAGATTCATCTGACATGGCCCTTCCACTCTGAATCCATGCTTCTTGGGTCCTGTGCCCCACTGGCTTCTAGGTACTCAACAATTCTTTCCTTCAGAAGTGATTCTATCATTTTCCCTACCACTGAGGTCAGACTAACTGGTCTGTAGTTTCCTGCCTCTGCCCTGCTCCCACTTTTGTGAAGAGTAATCACATCTGTGCTCCTCCAGTCCTCAGGTACCACCCCATCCTCCCATGATTTGTTGAAAAGAGTAGTAAGTGGTGTCACTAGTTCTACCCTTAGTTCTTTTAGAATTCTTTGGTGAATCCCATTAGGCCCCATTTCTTTGTCCATCTTCAGTTTTACTAGTTCTTTCAGAACTTTTTCTTCTGTGAATGGACTGGTATCAATCCCCCTATCCAGAGTGTTTCTCTTGTTTGGTTTAGGTACCTCTCCCTCCTCTTCCGTTGTGAATCCTGAGCAGAAATATTCATTCAGTATCCCTGCTTTTTCACTGTCATGCTCTACCCACATTCCCTCCCCTTTATTAAGCCTCAGTATCCCTCCCTTGGTCTTTCTTCACTCCCTAACGTACCTATAAAAGGTCTTATCCCCCTTCTTAACAGAGCTGGCAATCCTTTCCTCAGTGTGGGCCTTTGCTATTCTGATTGCCTTCCCTGCTACTTTCTGCTTTAACTGATAAAGTTCTCTGTCCTGCTCCTTCTGTGTTTCCTTATTTCCTGAATGCTATCCTTTTCTCCTTAAATTTCCCTGCCACCTCTTTTGAGAACCATAGTGTTTTTTTCCTTCATTGTGTTTTGTTGATTTGCTTTACACAAAGGTCTGAGTCTGTGATGGCTGTTTTGATTATTCCCCATTGTTCCTCCACCCCTCCTTCTTGCCTGTTTGCTAGTGCTTTTCTGAGGCACTCTCTCATTTTCCCAAAGTCAGCCCTCCTTAAGTCCTATACTCTTGCTTTTGTATGGCTGTGTTTATCATGAACCACACTGTTTGGTGGTCGCTTGTTCCCAGATGGCTACCCACTTCTAAATATGAGATTCTTTCTCCATCTTGGTTTGAGAGTACCAGGTCTAAGATTGCTCCCTCCCGAGTGGGTTCCAATAGTAGCTGTCTGAGGCTTGGCCATTGTAGGGCATTAAGAATGGTCCTGCTCTAGGATGTGCCTGCAGCAAAGGTGATCCAGTTAACATCTGGAATATTCAGGTCCCCCATCAACAATATCATCTCCCCTTTTTCTGCCATTCTGAGGATGCCTTCTATCATTTCCTTGTCCATTTCCTCCCCCTGAGATGGGGGTCTGTATACAACCCCTATGCAGACTGTGGTGCCATTTGCTGTCTCCATGGTGACCCAGAGTGCCTCATCAACTGCCATTTTACTCTTTTTAGTTCTGTTGCTTTGATCCCTTCCCTTACATAGAAACCTCCTCCTCCTCCTCCTCCTCCTCTTCCTTTACACTCCCTGTCAGTCTAGTAGATTGTGTATCCAGGTATGTTGACATTCCTGTCATGGTTCTCTGTGTACCTTGTTTCTGTGTGTAACCCCCCCCATCACCCGGGGTTACTAGAATCCCACTTACATCTAGTGGCAGGCAGGGAAAGGCAGCTTATGGGACACCAGTTAAATGAGTTTCACACTATCTCACTCTGTCCTCAGCCTCAGTTGAGCTGGATGGATGACATCATATAGAATTCTTGCAGCAGCATAAGCCACATTGGAATGCTGCAGCAAAGGGATTAGCATAGAACGTTGAGAGTTTTAATTGGTCTTCAGCCATGCTCAGAGGGAGAAGGAGGTGTGCTGCAGGAGGCAGCCACTCCGAGCATAGCTCTGTCATAGAGCTGCACAGAAGTAGAGGGTGTGTGTTCTCACCCTAGAGAAGGACACAGAAGAAACTTGGCATAGTGGTAGAGACTGTTCCCTGGCTTGCTCCAGTGCCCCATCCCTGGAGGAATGGGGGTAAGAGACCAGCAATTTCAGGGGCAATCCCCTGGCCCTGCTGAAGGAGGGGAAGCTGCCTGATGTTTGTTGTTTAAGTGCTGAGGCACCAGAAGTCATTTTGTTTCACCAGAGACCTTGGGGCACCTGCAAACCAGTTGGTGAGTCTGCTCTGACAGAGATCCCATGTTTCACCAGTCAGTGTGTAAAATATTTGCTACTGTGGGGTCAGAGAAGGACAGCCAAGTACAGTACTGAAAGTTGTGTATGACTTAAAATGCATCTATACAGTGGGGGTCTACATGGATGGACATAGCCACTCAGAGATCATTATAAGCCAGGATACTAGTTCATGAAGAGTAGAGTGTTAAATGTGACATACATTTTGAGACAGCATTCTACAAGAGTGTGTTTGACAAGAAAGGTGTTGAATCCAAGTGAACGGGCAGGTATAAAAAATGGGAACAAGTGGTGGGAGGCTCCCCATCTGGAGTAACCAGATTTACCTCCATGGGTTCACTTTGGGCACCTATAGCTTTCTGCCGGGCACTTGGCCAGTGTCTGCAGAAAGTACCCAGATGTGGGATTAGGATGAAGATTTTCCCTTAGAGCTAGGAAGTGCTCATGGGTGGTAGAGTGAGCCACCAAGAAATATCCATGCCATATGGAAAGATGTCCAAGTGTTGGCCAGAGTACCATGCCAGGGAATCCAGTGCAAGAGTACCAGTTCAGGCTGAGAGCCCAGTGTGTTCAGAACCTGAGGGTTACAGTGTTTAGGAAGATGTGTTCTAGTCTCCGTTAATCTGCATTACCAGGGAGTGTAGCCCTGTGGGGGTCCATCTATGCATTATTATTCCTGTTATTGTTGTGAATAAAAGCCACACTCTAGAATCACATTCCTGGTTTGGACATTTCAGTTGTTGCTTCCTGTGTCTGGACTACTTGGGTGCCCCTCACTAGAAGTTTCAAACCTAACCAAAATGCAGCTCAACAGTTTTCTCCCCAAACCCAGGTGCCAGGTAGTGGGTTACAATATGGAGGCACTGCACCATGCTAACAAAACAAAAAATAACATCAACCCAACCCCTGGTTACAAATTGGAGGCACCACTGGGATTTGGTTAAGAATTGGGAGAAAATGCAAGGAAGGTTGCTCTGGTGATGACTAGCATTTTGGCTGTCTGGCAGTAGGTGTGACGTAGGCAGCCAGTTCTGAGTTCTGTATTATATATTTTTTTTAATATAAAATGTATTCATGTCTCTACTGAAAATTCAAATGCTCTAGGAATGACCTCACTTATCCCCCCCAGATTCCAGCTGAGAGATGAAAGCCATGGGAAATGGCTGACAGTATGAGAGTTCACACACACTTAGTTTTTTCAGAGACAATGTGTTACCTGGAAGACTTTTATTAAGGATCCAGTTTCTCTGAGCTAATTACAGACTTGTTTAAGTTAAATTTGTTAAGAGAAATCATAAACTAGGTTTGTGATGTTAGAAATGGAAGCTTGTATTACATGAGGTGAGAGTCATAATAAATGCTCTCATGAAGCCTGTGTGAGGAGGGTACAGCATGAGATCAAAGAAAGTGTCATTTGAAACTTGAGTTATGTTAAGGTTGCAGAATTAATACTTGAAATTACATCCTGTGATTGTATAGAAATATATTTTTTTTAGATATTTTGACAGAGGAGGAGCTGGATGACGTCATCCAAAAAGGGGTTGGCAAATACTGCTTGTAAAGATTATTCTTTTTCACTACAGAGAGACACTTTTAGCTGACTCTGACCAACATAACATCTGAGCACTGAAAACAGGTATTTAGAAAGCTAGACAAAATCTAAATATTGTTGTAGGAATTGCACTGTTTTATACCTTGTTTTGTTTAAAGATATGTATGTCTTGGGATATAAGAGTTCTGTATTGTATGTTTGACATATTATTATATATTTTAGCAAAAACTCTAATTTTAGAGCAGACCTGGTATGTCTGTGAATTACTTTCTTCTGCTAAGAAATATTTATGGTTCAGCAGACATATAGCTTGTATGGTGGTACCAAACTGGAAAGAGAAGTGTTTTAAATCTGAGGTCTTTATTAAAGTTTTAAAGGGTTTATCTCTGAATACCTGGTTAGATGCCCATAGGCAAAGATATCTGACCCCCTGAAGACAGATATATCTGAACCTGTGCATTGGTTATGCTAGCAAGAGGTTAACAGTTTGAATCCCTCCAGAACTGAGACCAAAGGTTGATCCGAACTCACAAAACCTGACATGAGGGTTACCTTGTCTGTTACACTGTTCACAAGATTGCGCTCAGAGGTTGGCACTTTGGGAGTAGAGGGCCTGATCTACTGAGTGAGTTTGTGACAGATTGGGTGGCAGCGGTGGCATAGTTTTGGTATTACAATCTTTATTGTTCTGTCAGTTGAGACCATAAGCTCTCTTGCAAAAGAAGAAAGACAGAGTTTTATTTTAAAAAGAAAACAGAACTATATATCAGTTGGTGTACAGTCAAGTTCCTACCTGTTTTATTTTTTTTCTAAAGTGCAAAGTCAGAGTAGCAGTAGTTAAGAAATGTGGCATCCTACTACAGCAGGCACACTGTAGAACCGTTAAAACAGATGTGTGAGGACAGAAGAGTCCTGTATAAGGTGAAAGCCAGTAAGCAGAACCTCATAGAGGTCCTGACGGTAGCAGATACCCAGAGCAGGGAGTCACAGACCATGACTGAAAGGGACCAGACCTTGAGTGTGGCAGAACTAGTGGCCAGTGAGGGGTCCCAATCCAATGAGGCAGACAGCAGGGCCACTGTCAGTGAAGGGCCACAGCAGCAGGGGAAGGTCACCAGTATCCTGAATCCAGAGGTACTCAATCTGCAAATTGAGTTGTGGAGCATAGAACTGGAGGCAGAGCGACAACAGAGGGAGGAAGACCATGAGGCAGAGTGACAACAGAGGGAAGCGGACTGTGAGGCAGAGCAACAGCAGAGGGAGGCAGACCTTGAGGAACGTGAGTGCCAGCGAGAGGCAGAGGAGAAGAGAGAGTGAGAATGTAGAGCTGCAGAGGAGAGAGGAGGAGGCCAGTGGCAACCACTGCAGACTGAAGAAATACGACTCAACCAGCGACACCCGAGCAGGTAAGTGGCTTGGTTTAAGTGGGACTGCAGGACTGGGTTACAAATTGAACTCTAAATTAGCTAGCTGAGTTTAAGGGAGGGGAGGACATGCACACCTTTTAAATTCTTTTGAAAAAGTTTGTATTCAGGCTAAAATTTCTAGAGAGTCCTGGAGCTTCCAGCTATCCCTGCTACTTACCGGAAAAGCTCAGGATGCATTGGGTCAAATGGACAATAAAGACAGTGATGATTACAGCAAGTTAAAAGCTGCACTTCTAAAAGTTTGAATTAACTGCTGAATCATGCAGAGCTAAATTCGTAAGCTCAGAAGAAGCCTGATATGAGCTATGAGGAGCTGAGCCCAACGTCAGTTTTAAAACGTTGGTGGGAAGGAATTGAGGCAAACACTGTTGATAAAATTGAAAATGTGATTTTATTGGAACAGTTTTATTGGGCATGTCCAGCAGAGTTAAAACCTGACTGGAGGACCGAGATCCAAAAACAATTGCAAGAGGCTGCTGAACTCTCCCGGACCGCTATGCCAGAAACTTGAACCTACACTGAAGCGAATGGGGTGAAGTGGCAGTACAGAAAGGGAAAAGCGCACCTTCAGGGCAGCTAAAACCCTCACTGCCTCCACTGAAACCAGTTAGCCTTAGGTTTCAATGAAAATATTTCTCTGAAGTAAGAAATGTTTGGTTATGTAAAGAAACTGGGCACATTGCCAGACAGTGTCCAAGAAGGGCAAGCAATAATATGCAAAGTAGTGCCAGAAAGGAAGTGGGTCATTTGTGTGTCCCTAGAAGCATGCCAGTGAACATGAGGGAACACATGCACCCAGTCATGGTAAATGGCATACAGACGCAGGTGTTAAGAGACACAGGGGCATCCCTGACACTGGTGAAAGGGCATCTAGTACAGCCTGGTCAGCTTATCCCAAACAAATGGGTAACTGTACAAGGGTTTACTGGTGAAAGGAAAACATTGCCACTCGCTAGTCTTCTTCTGGACTGGGGTGAAACGGAGAACTGTGCAACAGGTGGCTGTAGCTAAAACGTTAGCAGTAGATGTGATTCTGGGTAACCATCTCCGCAGGGGATGATATGTGCTTTTAACCATAGCCAAGCAGCAAGGGAAAATAATACTTACCTACACCCCACAGCAACCAGTGTGGAAACCACGGAGAGGCTGGTTCCACAGCCTGTATCTCCAGATGGGGAGACTGATAAAAAGAGGGTAGAAATTTCCCCTGTAGTGAGTGACCACACAGCTACGGAAGGTTACTCTGAAGAGGGATGGGTGACCAATTGTCAGAGGGTTAGGATTGACAGCGATCCTGAAGGCCCTGACGCTAGTGCTAGGGACCCTAGTTTAGCGACTGAAGGGGACTTGTCCCATGCCTTGGGACCGTGTGAGGGGTTTGCAGCTGCTCAGAGGAGGACCCTGGTTTAGAGAAGCTGAGGGTTTGGGCAGACTCTGAGGGCACAGGGAGGTGACGGCAGACATAAGATTTATTGGGAAAATGGACTTATGTATGTCACAGGCAGTACAGAGAGAGGAGGGATGCTAGGCAGGCAGCTTGTCATTCCCCAGGGGTATCATGAGCAGTTGCTCAAGATTGCACATGATATTCCCTTGTCTAGTCATCTGGGAATTGCACGCACAATGCAGCAGTTGGCCCAGAATTTCAACTGGCCTAACTTCACCCATCAGGTGAAGGAGTATTGCAGGTCTGTTACCAGTGCCAAGAAATAGAGAAGGCAGGCAAAAAAAAACAAGCCACCCTGATTCCCTTGCCCATAGTGGAGGAGCCATTCCAGAGGGTGGTAATGGATATTGAGGGGCCTTTAAATACCCCCAGCTCCTCAGGGAAGAGATTCATCCTGAATGTGGTGGATTATGCCTGCCCGATCATGCAGAGGCTGATACGCCCCTTATCCTGACTGAGATATGTGACAAAGTGGCAGATGCCATGCCACTTTGGGATTTTCTCCCGTGTTGGGTTTCCACAGGAGGTAATCACTGATCAAGGGGGTTCCTTCATGTTGGACCTGATGAAATGTTTATGGGAGAAGTGTGTGGTGATGCAGAGATGCAAGACACCGTATCACCCACAAGCCAAATGGCTTGTGGAATGTTTCAATGGTACCCTAAAGTCAATGCTCCGGGCATTTGCTGAACAGCATGGGAGGGACTGGGAGAAATATCTTCCCCACCTGTTGTTTGCATACAGGGAGGTTCCCCAAGAGTTGACAGGATTTTCCCCCTTCGAACTCTTATATGGATGCCAGGTACGTGGGCTCCTATACTTAATCTGGGAGGGCTGGAAAGGCAAGCACGCCACCCAGGGAACTCCCATTGTGGATTATGTTCTTAGGTTTAGGGAAAGGCTCAAGGAGCTTATGGGGGACAACCCAGAGCAACCTGGCAGCTGCCCAACAGAAACAAAAAGGTATGGGTACTGCACTGCAGAGCCAGAGCCCGGGCCTGCACATGGTGGGTCAGGAAGTCATGGTCCTTATTCCAGTCCAGAAAGACATGCTGCAAACTGAGTGGGCAGGACCATACCAAGTGGTTAAGAAGGTAAATGACATAAACTACATTGTGGAGTTACCAGACAGAAGTTAGACTGAAAGGATGTACCATGTTAACATGAAGCCATATACAAATAGGGCTGACATGGTGTTTGCAGTGTGTAGTCATGGGGAGGGGACGGATGAAGGAGACCCCCTTCTGGACTTGCTGGAAGAGAGTAAGTGGGAGTCCTCTGTGGAGGCAGTAAAATTGTCTACCCAGCTGACCCCTGACCAGTTCCAGAAAGTAAGGGAGGTTTTAACAGACTTTGCCCCCTTGTTTAGTGCCAAGTCTGGACTAACCCCTTTAGCAACACACGATGTGGGACTGGACACAGACACCCTTATAGGCAGACAGCATATTGGTGTCAGAGGCTGTCCAAAGTGACATTAGAGGAAGTGGAGGTGAGATGCTGGATTTAGGGTAATCCAGAGATCCCACAGCCCCTGGGCCTCACTCAGTAGTCCTTGTGCCCAGGCCAGATGGCTCAACTTGTTTCTTTGTGTGGTCTGTCGTGGACTGAATGCAGTCCACGAGGTCCGACGCCCACCCGATGCCCCAGACAGACAAACTCCTGGACAAGTTGGGAGGGGTGTGACCCACTCATGACTATTGACCTGACCAAGGGGTATTGGCAGGTAGAATTGACAGACCGAGCTAGGGAGAGGTCGGTCTTCATCACTCCGATAGGCTTATTTGAGTTTAACGTAATGCCTTTCGGAATGAAGAATGCCCCGGCCAATTTTCAAAGGTTGGTGAACCAGGTGTTGAATGGTGCTGAGGAGTAAGCTGTAGCATACCTGGATGACATTGCCATCTTCAGTACCAGCTGGGAGGAACATCTTTCACACATTAGGGAAGTGCTGGGCAGGATACAGAGGGCCGGGCTCACTGTCAAAGCTGAGAAGTGCCAGGTGGCCATGGGGGAAGTGGCATACCTCGGGCATGTGGTAAGCTGGGTACAGCGCCATCCTAACCAAATAAAGATAGAGGTGATTCAGATGTGGCCCAGACCAGAAACCCAGAAGCAGGTCAGGAGTTTTCTAGGGATAGCAGGGTACTACAGAAAGTTTGTACCTAATTACAGTGCCCTGATTGCTCCCCTATCTGACCTGACAAAGAAAAAATGCCAAAAGAAAATTACCTGGGGGCTCAACCTGTGAGGAAGCCTTTACCAGACTGAAGGAGGGACTGTGCAGTGCTCCTGTTTGACAAGTCAGACTATAGCAGAAACCTTTTCAGTTGTGGGATGGATGCTTCAGATGTGGGTATTGGAGCAGTACTTAGCCAGATGTCTAGCCAAGGGATGAACCACCCTGGTGTACTCGAGCAGGAAGCTTATTCCCCGGGGAGCAAGCATACTTCAGGTGGAGAAGGAGTGTCTTGCCTTAGTGTGGAACCTGAAAAGTAGAGCCATACTTGAATGGGCAGCATCTTGTGGTGCAGACGGCCACAACCCTCTGGTTTCCTTATTGCTGATGGGGGAAAACAATGGCGACTACTAAGATGGAGTCTTGCTTTATAAGGGTATGATCAAAATCCTACATACAGCTGAGTGAAGAACAAGAACTCAGATGGGCCGTCTAGGTTCTATGAAGTGAACTGATTTGGGGCTTTCATCCATGTAGGGTAATACCTAAATTCAGTCGGATTGAGGAGGAGTGTGACATAGACAGCCATTTCTAGTCTTTTTCATGTTTTTAATATGTAAAATGTATTAATGTTCTGTGAAAATTCAAATGCTCTAGGAAACCTCCTATCCCCCAATTCCAGCTGAAGATGAAAGCCATGGGAACTTATTGACAGTATGTGAGTTCACACACACTCAGTTTATTTAGAGACAATGTTTTATCTTGGAAGACTTTTATTAAGGATCCTGTTTTGGCTAATACAGACTTGTTTTGGTTAATTTTGTTTAAAGAAATCATAACTAGTTTCGGCGTTAGAAATGGGCTTGGATATTATATAAGTGAGAGTTATAAATACTGAAGCCTGTGTGAGAGGGTACAGCATGAGATCAAGAAAGTGTCATTTGAAACTTGAGCTATGCTAAGGTTTGTAGATTAATACTTGCTTCACATCCTGTGGTTGTATGAAAATATATATTTTAGATATTTTGACAGAGAGGAGCTGGATGATGTCATCCAAAAAGGGGTTGGCAATACTGCTTGTAAAGATTATTCTTTTTCCTACAGAGAACACTTACTGACTCTGACCAAGATAACATCTGAGACTGAAAATGTATTTAGAAAGCTAGACAAAATCTAAATATTGTTGTAGGGTTCACTGTTTTATACCTTTTTTGTTTAAAGATATATGTCTTGGGATATAAAGATCTGTATTGTATGTTTAAGTCTATACTCTTGCTTTTCCATGGCTGTGTTTATCATGAACCACACACTGGTTGTTCAGCTTGTTCCCAGATGGCTACCCTTCTAAATATGGATTCTTTCTCCATCTTGGTTTGAGTACCAGGTCAAGATTGCTCCCTCAGTGGGTTCAATAGTAGCTGTCGAACTTAGCCATTGTAGGGCATAAAATGGTCCTGCTCTAGGATGTGCCTGCGGTGATCCAGTTAACATCTGGAATATTCGGTCCCATCAATATCATCTACACTTTTCTGCCATTCTGAGGATGCCTTCTATCATTCCTTGTCCATTTCCTCCCCCTGAGATGGGGTCCTTATACAACCCTAGCAGACAGTGGTGCCCTTGCTGTCTCCATGATGACCAGTACCTCATCATGCCATTTTACTCTTTCAGTTCTGTTGCTTTTCACCTTCCATACATAAACACTCCTCCTCTCTCCTCCTCCTCTTCCTTCCTCCCTGTCAGTCTAATAGTGTGTATCCAGGTATGTTGACATTCCTGTCATGGTTCTCTATATGACTTGTTTCTGTGTAACCCCCATCACCAGTTCTGATCACACATCTAGTGGCAGGCAAGAAGGCAGCTATGGGACACCAGTTAAATGGGTTTCACCTATCTCCCACTCTGTCCTCAGCCTCAGTTGAAACCGGATGGATGACATCATATAAATTCTTGCAGCAGCACAGACATTGGAATACTGCAGCAAAGGTTAACAAACGTTGAGAGTTTTAATTGGTCTTCAGCCATGCTCAGAGGGAGAAGGAGGTGTGCTGCAGGGCGGCCCTCCGACATAACTCTGTCATAAGCTGCACAAAGTAGAGGTAGAACAAATTCCTAGAAGCACACAGAAGAAACTTGGCAGTGGAAGAGACTGTTCCCCGGTCACCCAGTGCCCATCCCTGGAGGAATGAAAGTAGACCAGCAATTCCAAGGACAATCTACCTGCTGAAGGAGGAAGCTGCCTGATGTTTGTTGTTTAAGTGCTGAGGCACCAGAAGTCATTTTGTTTCACCAGGACCTTGGGGCACTTACAAACCAGTTGGTGAGTCTGCTCTGACAGAGATCCCATGTTTCACCAGTCAGTGTATGAAATATTTTGCTACTGTGGGGTCAGAGGACAGCAGTACAGTACCCAAGTTGTGTTGACTTAAAATGCATCTATACAGTGGGGTCACATGGATGGACATAGCCACTCAGAGATCGTATAAGCCAGGATACTAGTTCAAGAGTAGAGTGTTAATTGACATACATTTAGACAGCATTCTACAAAGGTGTGTTTGACAAGAGGTGTTGAATCAAGTGAACAGGCAGGTATAAAAATGGGAACAAGTGGTGGGGCTCCCATCTGGAGTAAATTTACCTCCATGGGTTCACACAGCCTCATAGCTTTCTGCAGACATGGCCAGTGTCTGCAGAAAGTACAGATATGGGATGGGATGAGATTTACCCTTAGAGCTAGGAAGTGCTCATGGGTGGTAGGAGCCACAAGAAATATCCATACCATATGGAAGATGTCCAAGTGTTGCCAAGTACCATACAGGAATCAGTGCAAGAGTACCAGTTCAGGCTGAGAGCAAGTGTTTCAGAACCTGAGGTTACAGTGTTTAAGAGATGTGTTCAGTCTCCGTATCCTGCATGCCAGGAGTGTAGCCTATGAAGGCCCATCTAGCATTATTATTCCTGTTATTTAATGAATAAAAGCCACACTCTAGAATCACATTCCTGGTTGGACATTTCAGTTGTTGCTTCCTGTGTCTGGACTACTTGGGTGCCCTCACTGAAGTTTCAAACCTAACAAATACAGCTCAACAGTTTCCCAAACCCAGGTGCCGAGTGAGTTTACAATGGAGGCACTGCACCACAGCTAACAAAACAAAATAACATCAACCCAACCCTGGTTACAAATTGAGGCACACTGGATTGGTTAAGAAGTGGAGAAATGCAAGGAAGGTTGCCTGGTGATACTAGCATTTGGCTGTCTAACAGTAGGTGTGACGAGGGCAGCCAGTTCTGATTCTGTATTATATATTTTTAATTAAAATATATTCATGTCTCTACTAGAAAATTAAATGCTCTAGAATGACCTCATTCCCCCCAGATTCCAATGAGGTAAGCCATGAGAATAGCTGACGATGATTCACACACATAGTTTTCAGAACAATGTGTTACCTGGAGACTTTTAATAAGGATCAGTTCCTCACAGCCTAATTACAGACTTGTTTAAATTAAATTTGAGAGAGAAATCATAAACTAGTTTGTGATGTTGGGGAAATGACTAGGATATGACACACAGGTGAGAGGTCATAAATATATCATGAAACTGTGTGAGGAGGGTACAACATAGATCAAAGAAAGTGTCATTTGAAACTTGAGTTATGTTAGGTTGCAGAATTAATACAAAAGTACATCTCGATTGTATGAAAATATATTTTTAAGATATTTGACAGGAGAAGCTGGATGACGTCATCAAAAAGGTTGGAAATGCGCTTGTAAAGATTGATATATTTTTCACAAGGGCACTTATGACTCCAAACAACATAACATCTGAGCACTGAAAACAAATATTTGAAAGCAGACAAAATCAAATATTGTTGTGGTGCACTATTTATACCTTGTTTGTTTAAAAATATGTATTGGGATATAGAGTTCTGTATTGTGTTTGACATATTATTATATATTTTAAAACTCTAATTTAAACGAACCTGGTATGTCTGTAATTACTTTCTTCTGCTAAAGAAATATTTAGTTCAACAGACTATATTAACGTATGGTGGTACCAAACTGGAAAGAATTTTCAAATCAGGTCTTGTAAAGTTTAAAGGGGTTATCTCTGAATACCTGGTTGATGCCATAAAGAAAGATATCGACCCTGAAGACAAATATATCTGAACCTGTGCATTGGTTATCTTTAACAGTTAACAGTTGAATCCTCAAACTAGGACCAAGGTTGATCCGAACTCACAAAACCTGACATGAGGGTTACCTTGTTACACTGTTCACAAATTGCGCTCAGAGGTTGGCACTTTGGAGTGAGGGGCCTGATCTACAGTGAGTTTGTGATTGGGTGGCAGCGGTGGCATAGTTTTGGTATTACAATCTTTATTATTCTGTCAGTTGAGACCATAGCTCTCTTGCAAAAGAAGAAAGACAGAGTTTTATTTTAAAAAACAGAACTATATATCAGTTGGTGTACAGTCAAAGTTCCTACCTGTTTATTTTTTTAATGAATGCAAAGTCAGGTAGCGATGAAGAAATGTGGCATCCTACTACAGAGCACTGTAGAACCGTTAAAACAGATGTGGGAGGACAGAAGGTCTGTATAAAGGTGAAAACAGTAGCAGAACCTCATGGAGGTCCTGACAGTGAATACCCAGGCAGGGTCACAGACCCATGACAGAAGGACAAGACCCAGGTGTGGCAGAACTGAGCCAGCGAGGTCCCAATCCAATGAGGAGAAGCAGGGCCACTGCCAGTGAAGGGCCACACAGCAGCGGGGAAGGTCACCAGCATCCTGAATCAGAGGCACCAACTAAAATTGAGTTGTGGGCAAGAACTGAGGCAGACGACAACAGAGGAAGACCATGAGCAGAGTGACAACAGAAGCGGACTGTGAGGCCGAGCAACAGCAGAGGAGGCAGACATTAACGGCGTGAGTGCCAGCGAGAGGCAGAAGGAAGAGAGAGAGAATGCAGAGCTGCAGAGGAGAGGGAGAGGCCAGTGGCAACACGAACTGAAGAAATACGACTCAACCAGCGACACAAGGCAGGTAAGTGGCTTGGGTTTAAATGGGACTGCAGGACTGGTTACAGTGAACTCTAAATATAGCTGAGTTTAAGGACGAGGAGGACATGCACCTTTTAAATTCTTTGAAAAAGTTTGTATTCAGGCTAAAATTAGAGGTCCTGGAGCACAGCTATCCTGCTACGCAGAAAAAGCTCCAGACCATTGGGTCAAATGGACAACAAGACAGTGATGATTACAGCAAATTAAAAGCTGCACTTCTAAAAGTTTAACTGCTGAATCATGCAGAGCTAAATTCGTAGCTCGGAAGCCTGATATGAGCTATGAGGAGCTAAAAACTCAGTTTTAAAACTTGGTGGGAAGAATTGAGGCAAACACTGCTGATAAAACTGAAAATATGATTTTATTGAACAGTTTTATTGGGCATGCCCAGCAGAGTTAAAACCTGACGAGGACGAATCCAAAAAGCAGTGCAAGAGGCTGCTGACTCTCCGGACCGCTATGCCAAAACAGAACCTACACTGAGGCGAATGGGGTGAATGGCAGTACAGAAAGGAAAAAAGCGCACCTTCAAACGCTAAAACCCTCTGCCTCCACTGAAACCAGTTGTCCCAGGTTTCAATGAAAATATTTCTCTGAGTAAGAAATGTTTGGGTTATGTGAAGAACTGAGCATTGCCAGACAGTGTCCAAGAAGGGCAAGCAATAATACAAAGAGCAGCCAGAAAGGAAGTGGGTCATTTGTGTGTCTAGAAGCATGCAGCGAACATGAGGAACACATGCGCAGTCATGGTAATGGCATACAGACGCGGGTGTTAAGAGACACAGGGCATCCCTGACACTGGTGAAAGGGCATCTAGCAACACCTGGTCAGCTTATCCAAACAAATGGGTAACTGTACAAGGATTACTGTGAAAGGAACATTGCCACTAGCTCAGTCTTCTTCTGGACTGGGGTGAAACAGAGAACTGTGCAACAGGTGGCTGTAGCTAAAACGCTAGCAGTAGATGTGATTCTAGTAACCATCTCCGCAGGGATGATATGTGCTAACAACCCAGCTAGCAGCAAGGGAAAATAATACTTACTACACCCCACAGCAACCAGTGGGAAAACTAACTTGAGAGGCTGGTCTCAACAGCCTGTATCTCCAGATGGGGAGACTGATAAAAAGAGGGTAGAAATTTCCTGTAGTGAGTGACCACACAGCTAACGGAAGGTTACTCTGAAGAGGATGGGTAACCAATTGTCAGAGGTTAGGATTGACACAGCGATCCTGAAGGCCCTGACGCTAGTGCTAGGGACCCTAGTTTAGCGACTGAAGGGGACTTGTCCCATGCCTTGGGACCGTGTGAGGGGTTTGCAGCTGCTCAGAGGAGTGACCCTGGTTTAGAGAAGCTGAGGGTTTGGGCAGACTCTGAGGGCACACAGGGAGGTGACGGCAGACATAAGATTTATGGGAAAATGGACTTATGTATACAGAGCAGTACAGAGAGAGGGAGGGATGCTGACAGGCAGCTTGTCATTCCCACAGGATATGAGCAGTTCCTCAAGACTGCACATGATATTCCTTGTCTAGTCATCTGGAGGTACCGCACAATGCAGCAGTTGGCCCAGAATTTCAATCTAACTTCACCCATCAGGTGAAGAGCATTACAGAGTCTGTTACCAGTGCCAAGAAACAGAGAAGGCAGGCAAAAAAACAAGCCACCCTGATTCCCTTGCCCAATAGCAGGGAGAGCCATTCCAGAGGGTGGTAATGGATATTGAGGGCCTTTAAATACCCCCAGCTCCTCAGGGAAGGAGATTCATCCTGAATGTGGTGGATTATGCCTGCCCGATATGCAGAGGCTGATACGCCCTATCCTGACTGAGACAGAACAAAGTGGCAGATGCATGCCACCGTGGTATGTCTCCGCGTAGGGTTCCACAGGAGGTAATCACTGATCAAGGGGTTCCTTCATGTTGGACCTGATGAAATGTTTATGGGAGAAGTGTGTGGTGATGCAGAGATGCAAGACACCGTATCACCCTCAAGCCAAATGGCTTGTGGAATGTTTCAATGGTACCCTAAAGTCAATGCTCCGGGCATTTGCTGAACAGCATGGGAGGGACTGGGAGAAATATCTTCCCCACCTGTTGTTTGCATACAGGGAGGTTCCCCAAGAGTTGACAGGATTTCCCCTTGAACTCTTATATGGATGCCAGTGCATAGGGCTCTATACTTAATCTGGGAGGGCTGGAAGGCAGCGCCACCCAGGGAACTCCATTGTGGATTATGTTCTTAGGTTTAGGAAAGGCTCAAGGAGCTTATCGGGGACAACCCAAAAACCTGGCAGCCAGCCCAACAGAAACAAAAAGGTATGGTAAGACCACCAGAAGCCAGAGCTAAACTCATCCCACATGAGTAAGGTCAGGAAGTCATGGTCACTTATTCCAGTCAGAAGACATGCTGCAAACTGAGTGGGCAGGACCATACCAAGTGGTTAAGAAGGTAAATGACACTTAAACTTCATTGTGGAGTTACCAGACAGAAGTTAGACTGAAAGGATGTACCATGTTAACATGAAGCCATATACAAATAGGGGCTTGACATGGTGTTTGCAGTGTGTAGTCATGGGGAGGGCCGGATGAAAGGCCACCTTCTGGACTTCACTGGAGAGAGTAAGTGGGAGTCCTCTGTGAGGCAATAAATTGTCTACCCAGCTGACCCCTGACCAGTTCCAGAAAGTAAGGGAGGGTTTAACAGAACTTGCCCCTTGTTTAGTGCCAAGTCTGGACTAACCCCTTTAGCACACACATGTGGAGACAGGACACAGACACCCATATGGCAGACAGCATATTGGTGTCAGAGGCTGTCCAAAAGGACATTAGGAGGGAAGTGGAGGAGATGCTGGATTTAGGGGTAATCCAGAGATCCCACAGCCCCTGGGCCTCACCAGTAGTCCTTGTGCCCAGGCCAGATGGCTCAACTTGTTTCTGTGTGGTCTATCGTGGACTGAATGCAGTCACGAGGTCCGACGCCCACCCGATGCCCCAGACAGACAAACTCCTGGACAAGTTGGGAGGGGTGACCTACCTTGCGACTATTGACCTGACCAAGGGGTATTGGCAGGTAGAATTGACAGACCGAGCTAGGGAGAGGTCGGTCTTCATCACTCCGATAGGCTTATTTGAGTTTAACGTAATGCCTTCCGGAATGAAGAATACTCCGACCAATTTTCAAAGGTTGGTGAACCAGGTGTTGAATGGTGCTGAGGGAAGCAAGCTGTAGCATACCTGGACGACATTGCCATCTTCAGTACCAGCTGGAGGAACATCTTTCCACACATTAGGGAAGGTGCTGGGCCGGGATACAGGCAGGGCTCACATGCTCAAAGCTGAAGTGGAGTGTGGCCATGGGGAAGTGGCATACCTCTGGGCATGTGGTAAGCTGGGTACACGGCCGCCATCCTATTAACAAATAAAGATGAAATTGAGTTCAGATGTGGCCCAGACCAGAAACCCAGAAGCAGGTCAGGAGTTTTCTAGGGATAGCAGGGTACTACAGAAAGTTTGTACCTAATTACAGTGCCCTGATTGCTCCCCTATCTGACCTGACAAAGAAAAAAATGCCAAAGAAAATTACCTGGGGCTCAACCTGTGAGGAAGCCTTTACCAGACTGAAGGAGGGACTGTGCAGTGCTCCTGTTTTGACAAGTCCAGACTATAGCAAAACCTTTATAGTTCAGATGGATGCTTCAGATGTGGGTATTGGGGCAGTACTTAGCCAGATGTCTAGCCAAGGGATAGACCACCCAGTTGTGTACTCGAGCAGGAAGCTTATTCCCAGGGAGCAAGCATACTCCAAGGTGGAGAAGGAGTGTCTTGCCATAGTGTGGAACCTGAAGAAATTAGAGCCATACTTGAATGGGCAGCATCTTGTGGTGCAGACTGACCACAACCCTCTGGTTTGGCTGACACAGATGGGGAAAAACAATGGCAGACTACTAAGATGGAGTCTTGCTATATAAGGGTATGATCTAATCTACACATACAGCTGGAGTGAAGAACAAGAACTCAGATGGGCTGTCTAGGGTCTATGAGGAGTGAACTGATTTGGGAAGCTCATCCCATGTAGGGGATAGATACCCCAAATTCAGTCTAGGTGGGGAGGAGTGTGACATAGACAGCCATTTCTGAGTGCTGTATTGCATGTTTTTTAATATAAAATGTATTAATGTCTCTGCTGAAAATTCAAATGCTCTAGGAATGACCTCACTCATCCCCCCCCCCAGATTCCAGCTGAGAGATGAAAGCCATGGGAAACGGCTGACAGTATGTGAGTTCACACACACTCAGTTTATTTAGAGACAATGTGTTACCTGGAAGACTTTTATTAAGGATCCTGTTTCTCTGAGCTAATTACAGACTTGTTTAAGTTAATTTTGTTAAGAGAGAAATCATAAACTAGGTTTCTGACGTTAGAAATGGAAGCTAGGATATTATACAGAGGTGAGAGGTTATAAATACTCACATGAAGCCTGTGTGAGGAGGGTACAGCATGAGATCAAAGAAAGTGTCATTTGAAACTTGAGCTATGCTAAGGTTGCAGAATTAATACTTGAAACTACATCCTGTGGTTGTATAGAAATATATATTTTTTTTAGATATTTTGACAGAGGAGGAGCTGGATGATGTCATCCAAAAAGGGGTTGGCAAATACTGCTTGTAAAGATTATTCTTTTTCCCTACAGAGAGACACTTTTAGCTGACTCTGACCAAGATAACATCTGAGCACTGAAAACAGGTATTTAGAAAGCTAGACAAAATCTAAATATTGTTGTAGGAATTGCACTGTTTTATACCTTGTTTTGTTTAAAGATATGTATGTCTTGGGATATAAGAGATCTGTATTGTATGCTTGACATAGTATTATATATTTTAGTAAAAACTCTAATTTTAGAGCAAACCTGGTCTGTCTTTGAATTGCTTTCTTTTACTAAGAAATATTTATGGTCCAGCAGACATACAGCTTGTATGGTGGTACCAAACTGAAAAGAGAAACGTTTTAATTCAGAAGTCTTTACTAAAGTTTTAAAGGGTTCATCTCTGAATACCTGGTTAGGTGCCCATAGGCAAAGATATCTAGCCCCCGAAGACAGATATATCTTAGCCTGTGCATTGGGTATGCTAGCAAGAGGTTAACAGTTTGAATCCCTCCAGAACTGAAACCAAAGGTTGATCTGAACTCACAAAAACAGACAAGAGGGTTACCTTGTCTGTTATACTGTTCACAAGATTGTGCTCAGAGGTTGGCACTTTGGGAGAAGAGGGCCTGATCTGCTGAGTGAGTTTGTGACAGATGGTAGCCCTAAAATCGGAAGCATTGCCAACTAAATATTCCGCTGTGTGCTGCTGTCTATGTGCTGCTGTAATTGTGCCAACAGTTTACCAAGGAGCAATAAAGCCTGAGAGTGTATGCCCCTTGTCCTGAATCATAATTTGCCAGCTTTTAAAAGTGTTGTGTGACAGGAGAAAGTGTAGAAAACTGTGGGAAACAAAGAGAGATTTGTGCCCTAGAAGTTGGAAGTGCTTGTGGTACAGACTAAAAGAGTCGCTGAGTAAAATGCCATGAAAAATGGTTGAAACAGTGCTTCCACTGAGGAGCTACAGTTGGGAAAAAAAAGTGTGGTTTGCAGTTTGAATTTTGCCTGCTCGACGATCGCCATGGAGAAGCAGAGCACGAGAAGAGAGAGGCTCATTTGCATGGCATTGAGTAATTGGTGAGACTGCAATCAGTCCCACCCTCAAGCCTGCTCTAGAGTGACTGCACAGTGTTCGAGAGGGAGAGAGAGAGGAGTGTGCAAACTGGCTTGTCAGGAGGAGCGTTATGGTGACTGAAAACGTAATTATGATGCAGGACATTTTCAGACTTTTCTGTTTAAAATCAGGGTCAACCCCCATATCAATCATCTGGAAATAAAGCGTGGTGTTCAGAGGGACAATTGGCAGGACTGCCAGCCAGCTTCCATCCAGAGGCCTCCAAGACCAGCTGTAGGCTGCATTTTCCATCGCAGTAACAAGCTACTGATTAAGTGAGTACCTCCTGAAAAGTAGCTCAAACTGTGTGATTTTAATCTAATGCCAGCTGAATCTATGTGTAGCAGTGTGATCATTTTTGCAAAGAAGGACTGTGTCAATTAAATCAGCTAAAAGAAGAATTCTGAGCATTAGACTGTGAGCATAATTATAGGTTCAGCAACAGTATGATTTTCAGAGCCAAGTGAGAGACTGTGAGTTGTATGAGAGATGCAACAGAAAATACAGGCAATCCTGTGTAATGAAATACTGTGGCTTTAAGGGGCTTTAAGCTAGAACAGTGATTTAAAGTGAATGAAAAGTCCATTAAAAATCATAAATGTGCTTGGAGAACAGACAGTGCAGTTAACCAGTTTGAGTGAACTTTATCAGTGGAGTATGTAAATCGGATGCGCAGTGGCTTGAGTCAGAGACAGAACATTGATGCGCAGGAGTGCTGCCACCACCATTACAGGGTGGGGTAGTAAAGTAAACACAGCAGCAAGGGAGCCATTTTGTAAAAAAAAGTTTTTCCAACAAAGTGGGACTTGAAATAATAGTGAGCGTTTGTTTTTCTCTGCAGTCATGGCTTCAGGACCAGCCCGTTACCCAGATCATGCTCGGACTATGATAGTAGAAAAAAGTTAACAAGTTGAAAGACATTGAAAGATGTTACTATGGAGGATGATTGCCTCCTCATGTGGCAATTCCTGGATATCCAGTAAGAGTATGTGTGATGTGCTTAAAGGCTGGAAAGGACATCTTCATGGTTCCTCACTGTTCTGGGTGTCTAGAGAAATACAACTTGACTAAAGCACCCAAGATTCGTTTAGCTCCCTCCTGGACAAAGCTTCAAGAATCTGCAGTTGGCAGCACACAGCACCAGGTGGAGCCTGAATGGGGGAGGCTAATCAGAGTGTGGCATGAAGCAAGAGGGTGCAGATATACAGACAGAAAAAAGTACTGATGTATCCGAGTCCAGGTCCCAGATAAACAGTTTGGAGGGAGCATCAGTAGATCCTTGAAGAGAGGGGCCTAGCCCAAGTCTCCTAGGAGAATATGAGATGAGGGAGACCCTTGAATGGGAGGTATTGACCTCCACACCCAGTGAAGAGTGGACAGTCTCAGGAGTGAGGAAAACTGCTCACTCCTGGGCTCAGATCCTTAGCGAGGAAGAAGATGAGGTGGAATCTCTGTGGCCTGGTGAAGAAGATGAGGATCCACAGCCTCAAGCTCTTACCTCGGAGGAGCAGACAGTAGGAGAGAGTAGTGACTCCACAGCCCTGTCCCCACAAGGAAGAGTCAAAGATCCATTTTAAATTGCATTAAGTATGTATAGCTGGCTGAACCAGGACTGGCCACCCCCAAGCTAGGCCAGAGGTCAGAAGTTGACCAAGTGTAGTAAAAAGGAAAGACTGGTTCGTAGGAAGGCAAATGAAGTCTATGGGATATCCTTTCCTACCTTTCCTCTGAGAGTCTGGGAGGAGATTGAAAGAAACAGGAAATCCTGGATAGTGGAAGAGGCAACAAGATATGTGCATCCTGGTGCAAACAGATATGTCAGAAACAGAGTGTTACAAGTAAAATTCAGCCAGTGGAAAGTGGGCAGGACACTTTTTATTGACACTGTTTGAACTGTGGATGGAGAGGGACATGAAACCTTTCACAATGTGAATCATGAGTGACCAGACGGGGTAATAATTCTTGCACCTGACCCATTGTGCTATTTTCCACAATGCAGAGATCTTCCTGTGCATGTGCTCATGCCTACCAAGTGGAGAGCAGAGCAGTGGTAACCAGTGCTGCCATACAGCCGTTGCCTTACCTATGCTGTTCTGCCAGTCTGGCATTTCAGGACTCAGGTGCCCCAGATTCATCAGCATTGCAGTGTACTGGCTTTCCAGATTTCATCGCCTGGCCTTCCAGATGACTTCATATCCAGAGGGGACACCAGCCCAACTGTATCCTGATTCATCGCCTGGGATTTCGGATGACTTCAGACCAGCTGTTTTCATTTCCTGTTCCAAGGTTCCATATCCTAGATGACATCACCCCAGCAGTTTCCAGATGTGCCATCCTGTAGTTTTCCAGAAGATGTCCACCCAGCTGTATCTGAAGAATGCTGCCAGGGAGAGTCTTCAACGGGAATCCAGGTGTTGTATGATTTTCATTCTACAAGGGACTGGTAAGTCCAGACTTTTCTATTCTAATGACATTGTAGTACACACCCTACACTAGCAGACTTCAGACATTTGAACTGTCCTCAAAGACTCTCCTCTTAGGGATTTCAGCCTGTTAGAACTGTGCTTCACCGGGCTCCGGCCCAGGAGAGACTCTTTATTGGACTTGCCTTCAGGCACTGTTCTCACTAGAAGGGACTTTTAGGGCCTTCTATCCCTAATAATGTGTATTGTAAATAATGTTGTTGTTCTTCTACTTTTTTTTACTGTTCTACTGTTTTTTCTACTTTTTTAAAAATATTTTTTTGGGGATTCTCCAGTGTTTTGATGGTAGGAGTTAGATAGTACTGTGTTTGCAGATTAGGGGTGTGTTGTCTTTCTTTTTCTTGCAGGTGTTCCTGAAGAAGACAAGAAGAGAAGACAAGAAGAGGAGGAGGGACTCATCTGAGTTTCTCATAGTACTTTAAAGTAGTAGTGTTTAAAGTACAGTAATGTGGTTTACTGTGTGTAACATTGACTTCCAAAGGTATGGTTGTGGGGGACTGTGGGAGTAATGTTTAGATTGTAGAATTAGCTCCTGGTGTTTGGTTGCAGGTGTCCGTGGTTGGGGGAGGTTCCCCTGTTTGTTTTTGGGTAATCTGGGTTAGAGTCAGCTAGGTTTCCCTAGAGGGCTAGGGTGGATAGACAGGCTGTGGTCCTGACCATCTGGAGGGGCCGCAGTGCTAATCTATTCAGGCTATGCTCTGGACAATATTACCAGGGCCACTAGGTATCCATAGTAAGACCATAGAGTAGAGGCTGATGCATCAGCCAAAGGCTTCTGGTCCCTTACTGTTGTCTGCCTGTGCTGGCACATGTAGGAGAGAAGGTAGCTCTACCTCTCCTTAGTCAACACACAGGGTAAGATGGCCTGGGCTGGGTAAGTAATGTCTGTGGACAGTCATTTTCCTGGCCGAGGGTGGGTGTAACCCCCTGTCACCTGGGGTTACTAGAATCCCACTTAGATCTAGTGGCAGACAGGGAGAGGCAGCTTGTGGGACACAAGTTAAATGGGTTTCACACTGTCTCACTCTGTCCTTAGTCTCAACTGAGCTGGAGGGATGACATCATATAGAATTCTTGCAGCAGCATAAGCCATATTGGAATGTTGCAGCAAAGGGGTTAGCTTAGAACGTTGGGAGTTTTAGTCAGCCTTCAGCCAGGCTCAGAGGGAGAAAGAGGTGTGCTGCAGGAGGCAGCCCCTCAGAGCTTAGCTCTGTCATAGAGATGCAGAGAAGTAGAGGGTGTGTGTTCTCGCCCTAGAGAAGGACACAGAAGAAACTTGGCATAATGGGAGAGACCGCTCCTCAGCTTGTTCCAGTGCCCCATCCCTGGAGGGATGGGGGGAAGAGACCAGCAATTTGGGGCAATCTCCTGGCCCTGCTGAAGAAGGGAAAGCTGCCTGATGTTTGTTGTTTAAGTGCTGAGGCACCAGAAGTCATTTTGTTTCGCCAGAGACCTTGGGGCACCTGCAAACCAGTTGGTGAGTCTGCTCTGACAGAGAGCCCATGTTTCACCAGTCAATGTGTAAAGTATCTGCTACTGTGGGGTCAGGGAAGGACAGCCAAGTACAGTACTGAAAGTTGTGTATGACTTAAAATGCATCTATACAGTGGGGGTCTACATGGATGGACATAGCCACTCAGAGATCATTATAAGCCAGGATACTAGTTCATGAAGAGTAGAATGTTAAATGTGACATACATTTCAAGGCAGCATTCTACAAGAGTGTGTTTGACAAGAAAGGTGTTGAATCCAAGTGAATGGGTAGGTATGAAAATGGGAACAAGAGGTGGGAGACCACCCCATCTGTAGTAACCAGATTTACCTCCATGGGTTCACTTTGGGCATCTATAGCTTTCTTCCGGGCACTTGGCCAGTGTCTGCAGAAAGTACCCAGATGTGGGATTAGGATGAAGATTTTCCCTTAGAACTCGGAAGTGCTCATGGGTGGTAGAGGGAGCCACCAAGAAATATCCATGCCATAATGTAAGATGTCCAAGTGCTGGCCAGAGTGCCATGCTAGGGAATCCAGTACAAGAGTATCAGTTCAGGCTGAGAGCCCAGTGTGTTCAGAACCTAAGGTTTACAGTGTTTAAGAAGATGTGTTCTAGTCTCCATTAATCTGCATTACCAGGCAGTGTAGCCCCATGTGGGTCCATCTATGCATTATTATTCCTGTTGTTGTTGTGAATAAAAGCCACACTCTAGAATCCCTTTCCTGGTTTGGACATTTCAGTTATTGCTTCCTGTGTCCAGATTACTTGGGTGCCCCTGACTAGTTTCAAACCTAGCCAAAATGCCGAGCAACAGCTTTCTCCCCGAACCCAGGTGCCAGGTAGTGGGTTACAATATGGAGGCACCGCACCACGCTAATAAAACAAAAAATAACATCAACCTGACCCCTGGTTACATGTGACTGCCACAATATACAGGCATCCCTCTTCCATCAAGGCCACTAGTTCAGGGAAATGTTACACAGACTATGGGCATTGGTACTCATCACTCTCCATTTTTTGATGTCCTTACCCCATTTAGCCCCATCCCTGTCCTTACTGCCTTTGCCTTTTTTTGCCTTTATCTCTGTCCTGCTCCCAAATGACTACCCTACCTTGGTGTCTACCTTGCTAATTACCGTGTTTTGTGGGGGGAGGCTGGGATTTCCCTGCTTCTTTTCAGTGCCTCCCCCTTGGCTAGTTTAAATGCTTGCCAATGAAGCACTTAAACGTATCACCTGGAATTCTGGTCCCCCTCCCCGGACAGATGCAGACCATCACACCAGTATAGGCCTGCATCCCTTCAGGTGACTCCCCAGTCCCAAATAAAGCCAAAAATCTGAGCTCCACACCAGTTTTTCAACCATTCATTGATTTCCAAGTGTGGAGTACCCTAGCATCACCCTTGCCATAGAGAGGCAGCACCTCCAAGAAGGTTACAGTATGCGCTACTTGTCTAAGGCCCCTCCCCAACTCTACAAACTCCTCCTTCACTGCTCTGATCCCATTCCCAGACAGGTCATTTATCCCTAGGTGGACAATGACATCCAGGTCCCTCTCTCATTCAGCTGCTCCCATGATCCTGAGGATTTGATTCCTGTTCCTCCAAGCCGTGGCACCAGGCAGGCACCTTACCTCCCTCTCCCCTTCCTCCCCCACTTCTACCACCCTAATGATTGAGTCCCCCACAAGGAGTTGTTTACTTCCCCTGTGGGGTCCCATGCCACCCTCAAGTGGGTCTCCTTTGTGAAGGTTCCCAGCATCCTCCATGGTCTCCACTGCAGGTGCCTCCATAGAGGAACCACTATCCACCAGAACAGCGTATGAATTGTGGAGAGGTACAGCTGGAGGGATGCATCTCTGTTCCACCACCCTTGCCATGGAGGCTGTTTTTTTTTATTCTGGGCTGGTGTTTGTAGGGAAGGGGGAACACTAGCACCAGGGATTATTTTTCACAGTGAGGGGCTGGTGATTGTAGGGTAGAGGGAACCATTACCACCAGGGATGTTTTTTCTTATTTTACAGTGGGAGCTGGTGATCAGAGGGTGGTGGAGGCCACTAGCACCAGGGATGATTATTATTTTAAAGCTAGGGCTGGTGAGTGGAGGGTGGGGGGGACCACTAGCACCAGGGATTACCATTGTACAGTTGGGACTGGTGATCCTAGGGTGGGACAACCACTAGTACAAGAGATTATTATTTTACAGCTGTGGCTGGTGATTGGAGGGTGGGGACCACAAGCACTAGGGATTATTGTTGTGCAGTTGGGGCTGGCGATCAGGGCAGGACCAGTAGTACAAGAGATGGCTAGAGATCCATGACTGGATGTGGGGCGTGGGGAGCCACACTACCTGCCTCCACTACCCATGCAAATGGTCCCATAATGGGCATAAAAAATTACTCCTTTGTGCCTTGAATGCCCAATGGGCTCATTTGCATGGTTACCTTTGAAAATTGCTGATAGCGCTCCAGTGTTATTAACTCTTGAGGTCAACTTCAGGACCCATGTTGGGGAGGCATTACCTGACTTAGTGCTGCAACGACATATCCCTATATTCAGTCGGGTATTGCCTGACTGAACATGCCATCCTAGGACCACTGGGAAACTGCAAAATGCAGCACAAACATTTGTGCTACACTTTTCACCCTACAGAGTATCGGGCACCATATGTTCAATATAGTCTCTTTATTACACCACCTTATGAACATGGCATGTCTCATTTATGAAATCCTGTCCAAAATGTTATTTTTACAGCAAAAGTTTAAAAAGTCATTTTGGGCAGGATTTGAAGGATGACGTGCCACGTTCATGACATGGGGTACAAAAATGGCAATTTTTTTTTTTTTTTTTGTGAATGTTATTTCTCCACAGAGCTCCAGCTACAACCCCCCCCCGCACTCCGTCGTTCCCCCGGCGCCATTCCCGGACATGAGACCCCTTCCCTTCAGCACCCCGCGACTTACCCTTCACGGCAGGGTGGTGGGGATCAACTCAACCCACCCCAGCGGATCCATGCCAGGGAGGTGTCCTCAGGAATGGCACCGGGGAGCGACGTTGTGCTGCCCAGGGCTCCTATTTTTCTGTATTTTCTCCTCCCGGCGGTATGGCGTCTGGCGGCACCAGCGACTGAGTGCTGCGCTGCGCTCCGTGCGTGCACTAGTCAAGCGTCTGCCACGTCGCCCCGCCAGCACTGCGGCTGTGTGCTGTCAATCCTCAGCCTCCGCTAGGGTCAGGCAAGCACCGGCGCCCGAATCCCCACCCGGAGATGGAGAGCAGTCCTCGGACGCTCAATCCATCTCCTCCCCGCCTACCCCCAGCAACCCGTGCCCATTCCCGAACATGGGTCGCCGGCATGGCGCGAGGTGTAGCGACCAGCACCTCAACCCTCAGCACCACCGGGCCGGCCAAAATTGGCTATGTTGAAAATGTGGGCTCACAAGCTGGTAAAATAGGAAAGGTGTGAGTAAACTTTGAAGAATTTAAATGTTTCTTCATAACTTTAACATTTTTAGAGATTTTGACTCCAGATTTTCAACATAGTCTTTTTATTATCCCACCTTATGATCAAGATGAGAGGATTTTTTTAAATTCTGGCCAAAGGGTTGTTCCATGGGGCAACTCAAACACATGTTTCAGAGGAGATTTGAAAAATGACACCTGCATTGTTCATGAGGTGTGGTAACAAAGGTCATGCTGAAAATTTGGGGTCAAGAGATATCAATATTATACAGAAAATTCAATGAAAAACCATGAAAATAATTCCACACCTTAAAGGATTATTTTATACTGATAGACTAAAGGCAACCAGTTTAGTTGAACTAGAAGGCAGAAGGGCTACAGGAGAATTATTACAACTATTCAAAAACCTCCAGGACCCTGAATTAACATCCTTGCATGGGTTACAATACAACACCAGAACTCAATTTCTCATGTCACATAATAATCAGTTATTAATATCAAGGGTGAATATTAAGAAAATAAATAAATTATTTAATGTGAGGGTAGCAACAGCATGGAATAGACTGCCAAGTGAGATAATTAATTCCAAATCCTTCTTGAGCTTTAAAACAGGATTAAATAAATATCAAAATTCCTGGCAATAATGAGGGAACATATGCTCAATAGGATTGGAATACAATCAAGATGGGCCTATGGCCTCCTTTTGTCTACTACTACCAATTATACCAAGTAAAACATCTAGGAAAATAGTAAAGTTACAAGTAAACATCGAAGAATTTCAGTGTTACTAAGAAATAGGGAAAGCTTCTGGGAGAATTTTTTTTATAAAAGTCAGTTGGTACACCATCAGGTCAAGGGGACTTTCCACTTGCTAAAGATTCAATGGCTGCATCAATCTCTTCCCTAGTGATATCATGCTCTGTAATGTTTTTTGGATCAGGCGTCAATGTAGGCACTGTAATGTTAGCTAATAAAGTCTCCATTTCTAAGTTCCCATCCCATTCTGAGGTAGAGATGTTGCAAATTCAAAATTTGCGGTGAAGTCCACATGAAGCACCACAAATTCACACTTTGTCTACTTCATGAAGTCTGTTCCAGCATGGAAACTTTGTCTTTGTGTGGATTTCATGAATTTCACTGTGAATGTTGCTGCGTAGAGTGAAATCGGCCACAAAACATAAAATTTGCCTTTTGCTTATCACTGATTGCTTACATTTCCTTTTTAAATGCTTCCTAATTTATTCAACCCCTAGGCCTGTCCAAAAAAAGCATAATTCAATCACCTTCATGTACTTTATGCTACTTAAGTATTCTCTTGTGTCTGACACTTCTTATCTTCCCTTGAGTCTCTCCTAGTGCTGAACATTGTCACAGAAACCTGTTACAAGCCCTAATAGGTGTTGCTGCATATGGGGTAACTGGAAGCCCACCCACATTATAAGGAGACCACCAAGCAGATACAACTAATGGTCTCCATGCCTGAAACTGATGGTGGGAACTCGTGTCAGAGTCATTACAGTGACAAGATCCCCAACAACTAGTCCATCCTGGGCTGCTCAGTTTGACTGACCAAGAAATTTCTAAATAAGTTTCAATTGGCCAGTGGTACTGTTTCTGCTTAAATACCTGGGATAGCAGCAAGCTGTTTTCCACATTAAATCTGATGCGATATGTACAATTCCACAAATAAGGTACCTGCTGAATTAAACAATACAGTCTGCCTCAATGAACTATGCCAGTTTATCCTATTCGGCATGTTAATTTCGTTACTGCTGCCCCTCACCTGAAACCAAGGTAGAGCATGCTGCCATAGAAACAAAGCACTGAGCATATAGTGTTTTTCCACTGCCATGGCAAGCACACTTCTAGACTGGCAGTAACTGTAGGTCAGCTAAGAAAGTAGTGCATGGAGTGGATCCATGGAATACGTGCATGGCTGAATTAACAAGTCCTCTACTAACTAAAAATCTATTGGAGTCAACAAGGGTAAGCATGCAGTTGAAGCACGGTCATGTACATTAAATGGCTAAAATAAAAGGTTCTATTGGAGCTGTCACTGCTAACATACTGACTCAGAGCAGTTGGGTGGTCACTGTGATGTCATTTTAAGCTAAGTTTAAAGTGTTTTAGCATGTAGTTACTCAAGAATCCGATAACCTCTGGGCCATCGATGCAGTTCCATCACTAACTATAAATATTCAAAGAAATATAGAAAGTGATGGAAAGAAAAAGGCTGGAGCAGTCCTTCCACTCTCTCTTTAGATTCACTATTGTATTTGGAGATGCCTTTGTCTCCGTCCACCCTCCCAGTTTACTATCCCCTCCCTCTTGTTTTTGTTATATAAATCCTTGTCTTCTGTCCCATTTCCTATGAGCCCTGTTATTGAGTTTTCCTCCACAACCCTGTCAAAAACTGTGTTGCACACACTCACCACCCTTTCTGTGAAGTAATCCTTCATAATACCCTTTTAGTTTAAGTGAATGCCTCCCTGGTGGATGCACTGTTGGACAAACTTGCATGTCTTCACTCCTACCCCCCAGTCCTTTTCTCAGTTGAAAAGTTACAATTAGGGATGTGCAAAGTCTGCAAAATCCACCCAGTTGATCAGTCCACAAATTTTGTAACCTGCAGCGAATTTTGCACAATTTGCAGTCAGTGAATTTCATTAATTGTGCTCTGTGAATTGCATGCAATTCACACATTAATTTGTGAAGCAGATTTTGCTTCGCACATTTCTATTCTTAGGCATAAAATTTAGTGTAATAATGGACAAATTCTTGATTAATTTTTTTTTTAGGATTATTACTTATTGTATTACTAGATTTCCTTATTCTATTGATATTTCTTCCATCCTGCTTTTTCTTTAATTTCCAGGTGAGGATTTCATCAGGTTTATCGCCCTCTGCATAGTATTACTTTGTGTGATTAAAATCTGTCTTTCTGCCTCCAAAGTGGTAAGGTCATTATAATATTTGCACAATATTATGAGTTCTTGTAATATTTTTGGATCTGCAGTATTGTTATGTTGTTGTTCTTTTATTAAAATCTCTCGCTTGAGTTCATTTAATTTTTTAGATCTGAGTTTATGATGGTTAATTGTGTATGCTATGGTGATACCTGGGTATATGCTCTAAACGCTTCCCATACATTGATGGGTAAAATATCTGATTTGTCATTGTTCAGAACGAACTTGGGTAGCTCTTGGTTTATTTTGTTCACATGTTGTTCATCCTTAAAAAGTGATAGATCCAGTCTGAATGTTCTTAATTTGGAGCCGGTTTGAACTTCCAATGAAATTATAGCTGGTGCGTGGTCAGAGATAAGGCTATTTTTACACATAGGTTCTCTAACCTAATGCAGCAATGACTCTGATATCAAAAAGAAACCTATTCTTTAATCATGTTGATGGGCAGGTGAAAAATATGAAAATGTTTTTATGTAATGGAAAGGCCCTCCTCCATGGATCCATTGAGGGAAAATAATCCATAAAGTCTATTACCCTTGATGCTGCTGTAGAAATTCTCCCAGGGTTTATATTGGAATGGTATCAACTGTTATTAAGTGTTAGGTTGAAGTCCTCACCAGTTATCCAAGGGGCATTACATGTGGCTAAATCTAGGAAGAAAGTGTTAAACAAGGTGGGCGTATTTTTGTTTGGTCAGTGTATGTTAGCCAATGTGTATGTTTTACCGAGTATTATACAATGGCAAGAAATAATCTTGGACTGTGATTGGTCAGTCTGGGGCTGGACTCATGGTGTTATCCCAGCACAACACCACAGCTCTAGTGTAAGGCCATTTCTTTTCTTTTTTCCATCTCCTGTTAAGAAACAAAAATATTTTTCCACAGTAATAAAAACATTCTTCAAAATTAGTTTTTTATTCTATATATAACAGCAAGCCATTGTATAATAGGAATAATGCACTCCAGGGTGTGTCTCGTGCTGGGATAATGCCACGCCTGGGGCATTGGATGCACTCGGCCTGGGGACTCGTGCCCAACCCCCCAGGCATGGCATTATCCCAGCACAATACACACCCTGTCATACATTATTCTTTTATTGATATAGTTCAAATTATATATCTGCCCTTCTTATCTATAATTGAGCATAAGATAGATATACCTGCGGTTCTTCTGAAAAATATTTCCACCCCTCCAGCGTTATTTGAATATGGCGCATTAACCTCTTGACCCCATCTGTTACATAAATATATAAATTCTGTCTGATCTATATGTCTCCTGTACTATTAGACAATTAATTTGCTGCCTATCTGCATAATTGAATACTGTAAAACTGGTAACTGTTACACAAAGTAAATTTTGCAGTTGCCAGCTCTCAGAGTAGAACTCCCAAAGCTTAATTTGCACTTTGCATCATCGTAGCCTGCCGTCCAGTAAATAATCTGTTTCTAGCCCCTAGTAACCTCTGGTTG
Source organism: Neoceratodus forsteri (assembly GCA_016271365.2). Taxonomy (NCBI): domain Eukaryota; kingdom Metazoa; phylum Chordata; order Ceratodontiformes; family Ceratodontidae; genus Neoceratodus; species Neoceratodus forsteri. Next base: position 511,205,155 of record JADMNL010000023.1, on the reverse strand, counting down.
TCTTAATGCCACCTTTCAAGCTTTGTCCACTCACTCGAGTAACCTTGAGGTACCTGGTTCTTAAAATGGCTGTCTGTTTTGTTCCGCTGTTGGACAGTTCGAGTTCTAATCTGTTTTGTGCTCTGTGCTGCAAGTTGCGAGTTGTAAGTTTTTTGTGAGTACCACTGTCATCCATTGAATATCATTATGTCTCTTGTGCAGTAGCTTCAAAAGTACAGAAAGTGTGATTGCTCTGTGCTAGAAGATGTGACTACTAATTCATTAAACAAGTGTACCGGTGTCCCATTGAAGACTGCAGCCAGTGTTGTTAAAGAGATTCAGACAGCATCCCCACCGGTTAAAAGACAGCGCACAGAATACGTGACCTATTCCCCTGAAGTTCGGTTTGAGATGGGCAAATATGCTGCCACAAGTGAGGTTATGAATGCCGTTGGGCATTACCATTCAAAGTATAACAGTATCATTAACGAGAGTACAATAAAGAAATTTAAGACAGACTACTTAACTCATTATACCCTGGGTGGCCATTTTGTATCAGGAGACTCAATGGATGGGTCGGACTTCATACTGAGCTACTGGGTACAATGAGTTAAAGTAAAATCTGACCATGACCGATCACTACTACCTACCGTGTTACCCAACAAACCCAGAGGCCATCCCACTCTTCTTTTGGAAGATGTGGAGATTGAATTAAAAACAATAATTAAAAGCCTGAGAACTGAAGGGGCTGTGGTGAATGCCAGAATTTTAGTTGCTGTTGGTGTGGTGAAAGCCCATAACCACAAATTCCTGGTTAGACCACATCTTAAGTACTGTATGCAGTTCTGGAGGCCGCACCTGAGGAGGGACATCCAACTCCTGGAGGGGGTTCAGAGGAGAGCAACCAGAATGATCCAGGGCCTGGGGAATATGACATATGAGAAATGACTAGTGGAGCTCAACCTGTTCTCATTGGAGGAGAAGAGGGACTGGGGGGACATGATTGAGGAATTCAAGTACCTCAGGGGAGTAAATAAGGTAAGGTGAGATAGGATCTCTCAACTGAAGGAGGGTGAAATCACCAGAGAACACAGTTTGAAGATTGTAGGTGGTAGGATTAGGGGGGAAAGGAGGAGGGGGTACTTCACTGGGAGAGTGGCAGAACCATGGAATGTGCTGCCCAGGGAGGTGGTACAGGCAGCTTAGGTGGAGGGATTCAAGAGAAGGTGGGACAGGTATATACAAGGGGTGAAACAGAGGCTGGTTTACATGGGGGGTAGGACTGGGGTATGGAGTAACAGTGGAAGGAGACAGATAGAGGGCTATGGTACCCAATCAGGGTGGTGAAGCATGAGCAGACTTGATAGACCAATAGGCCTGCTCTGCTGGAGTCTAATGTATCAGTATTTATTTATTTATTGAACATTGGAATTACAATCCTTTGAGTCATAGACTCCTTTGCAAAGGCTCCACATCAGTACAAAAGCACAAACATTACATTTAAACCTATTATACATAGGTCACACAGTACAGTGTATTTACATTGGTTGGTTACCACCTCTAGGATCTTAGAAGGACCCTGGGTCATTGTAGTGAGACAAGTTCAGGTTACGGATTCGGAGGGTCATTTACAGAGCCCTGAGTCAAGGTTTATATATAGCTAGATTGTAGGACCTGAGGATGTAGTCGGAGGATAAGCTAGTCATTTATCATATTCAGACAAGGGGGAGGAATGTTGGTTACAGCCACAGGCCTCCAAGTCAAGAAGAAGGCTCTCGATACCAGTTTTAAATTGGCCAAGACTAAGGGCCAGGGAGAAGGAGGGTGGTAGGTTGTTAAGCCAGAAGGGAGCACTGTAACGGAAAGACCTTTGCCCTAATGAGGTCCTACAGTGGGGGACTAGGAGGGAGGTGCTTGCAGGGCATCTAGGGGCCCTCCTGTGAGGGGCTGGCTGGATGAGTGGGTGGAGGCCCTTGGGTGTAAGATTCATAAGTATTTTTTTGGCTTGGAGGCAACTGTGGTACTTAAGTCTCCCTGCGAAGGTCAGTCAGTCTGCAAGTTTGTAGAGCTTACACGTGTGGGTTAATCTATCACAGCCTGTGACCGGTCAGCAAGCTTTGTTGAGAGCTGGGCTAATGCAATGTAGGGCTGTTTGGTCTGCGGTGCCATAACTTACAATACCGTAGTCAACCAATGAAAGGACTGAGCAGGTTACAGCAAGACGTAAGGCCTGGGGGAGTAGGCAGTGCTTTTGTCTGTATAGAATCCCTAGCCAGGTGTTAACAGAGGAGGAAAGGTGTTTGTGTGGTGGTAGGTGAGGGATGTGTCCAGCATGACACCCAGATATTTGAAGTTTGAAACCTGTGGAGGCCCTGTGAGTTTGATATAGTTAGAGGGGCATTACTGTATGGGCTTTGGCGGGGGGGCAAAGATCATAGATTTCATCTTGTTGTAGTTTAGTATTAAGCGATGGTCAGTGAACCAGAATTCTAATTCTCTAAAAAAAGCCTTGTAGGGCAGTTTGGAGGGAGTTAGAATTGGGGTATTTCCAGAAAACTACAGTGTCGTCTGCATAGAGCAAGAGCTTTCCACTGCAGGACTGTAGGAGGGAGTTTAGGAAGAGAGTGAAAAGTAGTGGCCCTAGAATAGACCTTTGAGGGACACCTGTTAGGCCTGGTCACTTGGAAGAGAGGATGGAGTTAATTTTGACTTGTTGCATCCAGCCAGTGAGATAGTCTTTGAACCAGGAGATAGCCTCAGGGGTGAAATGGTAGGAGGAGAGGCAGTGGAGAAGTAGTGCGTGACTGACGTTGTTGAACTCTTTGGTCAAATCAACATAGATAGCTCCTGCTATTGACCTCGGTTTCAGTGCCTCATGTATGTATGATATAAATTCAAGTAAGGTTGTGGTTGTGCTGTGTCTCTTCCTGAAACCGTGTTGTTCATGGCAGAGCAGATTGTGTTTGGCCAGGTAATCGGTGAGCTGGTCCGACACAATTTTTTCGAGAGCTTTTGAGAGGGGGGGAAGGATAGAAATGGATCGGTAGTTACAGGGGGAAGTGGGGTCCTCCCTCTTCAGGATCGGAGTTATTATTCCTCTTTTTCCATAGAGAGGGGACTTGACCTAGGTGTAGCGACCAGTTAAGTAATTTGGTGAGGTGTGGCAGGGTCTCATCCAGTGTTAGTCAGAGAATTTTGAGATCAAGGGAGTCACTGCTGTAGAGCGAGTTGTGCAAGGCTTTGGAGAGGTAACATTTAGCTTCCCTGATGATTTGCAGCCGAAAGGGGGGGGCTGTTGAGGCAGAGGTGTCTGAGGGGTGGCTAGTGATTGGGTCAAAGAAGTTTTTTGTGGAGAATGTGACTGAGGTCTGAGAAGGTGGTGTTTAGGGCATTGGATATGGTAGTAGGGTCCTGGGAGAGGGCTCCCTTGACTTGAAGCTGTGCTGGTGCAGGGGAGACAATTTCCCCTCATAGTTCCTTAATATTGTGCCAGTAGTTTTTCCCTGAGCCCCAGGTGATGGTGAGCACTTGCTTATAGTAGGTTGCCTTAGCTTGCCGGATGGCCCAGGCGCATTTTTTTCTTGCCTCTCTGTAGAGTTGTCTGTCCTGGGGTAGCTGGGAGATCAGGGCCCTGTGCCAGAGGTTGTCTCTGTGGTGCATCTGGTCAAGGAGGGACTACAAGATCCATGGGGTATCCCTGTTTTTTATTACCTGTTTTGTGAAGGGGGTGAAGATGTCACAGGCAGTGTTGAAGGTGGTAATAAAGGAGATGAGGGCAGTGTCTATAGTCTGGGCAGTGTGAATGGGTGACCAGTCACAGGAAGAGAGGTACATTTTGAGGCGTAAGAGGGCCTCTAGACTTGGAGGGATTTTATTCGATCACCAGTAGGAGATGGGCGAGTGGTCACTTATCAAGTCAGGGAGCACTTTAACCTTGGAGAGGTGATGGGGAAGGTTAGTAAAGATGAGGTCGATAAGAGTGGAGGCCCCTGTTCTGGGGTCATGCCTGGTGGGGGACTGGACAACCTGGGTGAGGTCATAAGCTCAGACAGCATCATTGTAGGTGGCAGTTGTGGTGGATAGCCAATTCACGTTAAAATCTCCCATGATAATCACTTCGCTCTTGGGAGAGAGATGGGTGATGCTGGACAGTATAGAATCAAAGGCTGGCTTTTGATTCAAGGGGGGGATATAAACCACCATAATGTACAGCAGTTTACCGTGAATGCCGAGGGTGACATTGATGGTTATGGCTTGGGCTCCATGGGCTGACAGGGGAAGGGAGACCATGAGGGCTTGCAGAGATGTTTTGACATAGATGGCACAACCACTTCCCCTCTTGCCTGTCCTGTCTGCTTGGAAGATAGAGTAATCACTGAGGGTGACAGAAGCATCTGGGGTTTTTTTAGAGAGCCAGGTCTCAGATAAGACCAGGATGTCAGGGGTGTGTTGGGCGATCCAGCCCTGGAGAGGAATGAGCTTCCTGGGTAGGCTGCAGATGTCGAGGGAGGCCAGTAGTAGGCCACCATGCCTGCCTCCTTGGTAACTCTAGGTGAAGGTGGTCCTGGATTAGGATGTACATTCCCTGAGAGAAGGAGGAGGAGGAGGAGGAGGAGGAGGAGGAGGAAAGCATGCCAGAGAAGAGCTTTCTAGTGCATTTTGGGTACGGAGTGGCGGAAGCATGGAGTAGTGGTGATTCTGGTGTGCCCAGCTGGTATACGGAGGGTGTGGACAAGTTGGGAAGCAGATTTGGGGATCCCATATGTGAGGCTTTTCTTCGAGGAGAATGGGGCGGGAGAGAAAAAAAAGGCAATAGTGTGATGGTTTGGATAAGGCCCTGAAAGTAGCTATTCATGTTGTATTTGTATTGTGTTATTAAAGGCAATTAAATGAGATGGTGGCCTCTAGTGGTGAGCTAGTATAGGCTGCTGATGGCAAAGTGGGCTGATTGGTTTCAAACGATCATGTGATCTTAGGTATACAACCCAATGTCAACCAAGGGTGGTGGGGTGGTGGGGCAGCCGGTGCAGAGCACCAGCAGGGCCAACAGTACAGAGAGCTGCTAGGCAGCGAGCGAGCAGTGATTCTGGCAGGCTCCACCAAGGCTTGTTTTCCACATTGCATACCTGTGCAAATTCAGTGTGGGGGGAGGGCAGCTCCAAGACCCTCACAACCTCTCTGCAAGTAAGTGGCCCAGCTGTGGACAAAGGAGAGGGAGAAGGGACAGGATTAAGTAAGGTAAGAGACTTGTGGGAGGGCATGCATTCAGAGCTGCATGCTAAGAAAGCACCAATTATTGGAGTGGTGCCACAATGAAACTGGAGCAAAGCTCTGGATTGCTGAGCTGACTGGCACTCCCTTACTTAGTGCAGACTTTTTATCTGCCCTTAGAGCCTAATGCTGCAGTAGAAACAGGCAGCCCAATTGAGTTTGGGAGATTAAATAAATGCTTAATTTTAAATCAAGCCTGGGCTGGTGGCAAATAGGGCTGTTTTGAGAGAAATTAATTTAAGATGAAAGTAGAACAGATCACATGGGTAGTCAATCAGGCAGCTTACAGTTTTAAGTTTGAAACAGGGACTATGCGCCTAAAGCAACTTCATAAAGCTGCAGCTGAAACAGGCAAACATGGTTTAGTTTATGATAATACAATAAATAATTTAAGTAAAGATCAAGCCTGGGCTGATGGCAGATAGGGCTGCTTAGAATTAAATTAATTTAAAGGCAGATAGAGCAGAATCGCATAGCACTCAGTCAGGCAGGTTACTGTAGATGTTTTTAAACAATGACTTGGTGCCAAAATACAAACTTCAGTACAGAGCTGCAAGGCAAATGGCTTGGCCCCTGCTTTCGGACGTTTTTTAAGCAACTGAAAAAAAATCTCCATATGTGTGGGGACAAATAAAATTAGCCCTTTTAACAATCTAAATTCAATATTAAAGTCCAACAGTACAGAGAGCTGCTAGGCAGCAAGTGAGCAGTGATTCTGGCAGGCTCCTCTAAGGCTTGTTTTCCCCATTGAGTACCTGTGCAAATTCTGTGTGGGGGAAAGGCAGCTCCGAGACCCTCATGACCTCTCTGCAAGTAAGTGGCCCAGCTGTGCAAATTCGGTGTTGGGGAGGGCAGCTCTGAGACCCTCGAGACCTCTCTGTGAGTAAGTGGCCCAGCTGTGGACTGTTAGTATGGTGGTCCACTAGTGTTTTCTAGGCAGCAGGCATGGCAATTCCTGAATCATCTTGGTTTATGTAAAAGGAAGGGCACCAAAGCTGGACAACCCCTTCCCCCAGACTTCCCATAACTGAAGGAGACTTTTCTTAGGAGAATAAGCACTGCCAGTATGAAGGAACTCATACCAGCAGAGCTAATAATTAACATTGATGAGATGAGGATTACCCTTGTTCCATGTTCCCAGTGGACGATGGAGGAGGTCGGTGCAAAGCAGGTGGAGGTCACAGACTGGGAGACAAGAGGCAGGTCTCAGTGTTGATGGGTTGCAGTCTTGCAGGAGACTATTTGCCCCCTCAGGTCATTTATCAGGGTAAAACCAACCACAGTCACCCACAATACCAATTCCCACATGGCTGGCACATCACGCACTCCGATAACCACTGGGCCAACTCGGATACCATGCTGCAGTATATTGATAACATTTTGGTGCCCTACATCACTTCAGTAATAAAAAAATGAATTGCCATCAGAACATAGTTCTGTCTTAATATTAGATCTCTATAGAGCCCACAGTACGTGACCTGTGCTGGACAAGCTAGAAAATTCAGCCATTATCCCAATCTTCATCCCTGCTTCATGCACAGACCTGTTACAGCCTATAGATATTTCTATCATTAAAATTTATGAAGACAGTTTAAAGGCTTGTTTCACCAACTGGGATGCTGCACAAAATACTGATAAGCTTGCATTGGGAACACCATTTGAGAACATAAGTGTGGACCTCTGCATGAGTATATTAAAAATTCAGCATGCTAAGTGACTAGTGGAATCTTTTGTACAGCTGAGTGCCAGAAAAGAAAATTGCCTGCCTGGTTTTGAAGAGGCAAGCATAAAAGCAGCACATGATAACTGCCTGGAAACAATTGTATGTACATTTACGAATTTTTTTTTGTTGTTGTTCATTACCATAATACAGTTCTTTATCTTTATCTTATTGCTTTAATTTACTACTGTATGCTGCATTTATAGGTTAGTGAAGTTTCTGGTGTGTTACAACAGTTAGTGGAAAGTGATCTGGAACTCAGCAATATTCAAGGTAAGCTAACAACCTGACAGTAAATTAAAAATCTTTTTTTGGTACTGATTTATAATGTGCCCTGTGTCTGTTTCTGCCAACAGCTACTCTGATAATGCCAGACAATCACAAAAGGGCTGCAGAGAAAGAACAGATCATGACAGGTAATGAGATCGAGTAAAACTTTACAAACATGTTTTTTTTTTCTTATCATTAATTCTGTCTGATTTTCCTGCAGATACAGAGGAACCACTGAACACAACTCATGAACCATAGCCACAAACACAGGCAGAGGACAGAAAACTGAAGAGGAGATTTAAAAAAAAAAAAAAAACAGAAGACCGTTAGGATCTTATGTCAGCTCAAAGATGACTAAATTATTCTCACTAAATTGTCCTCTCTCTTCTGCCCGCAGTAACAAGAAGTTCAGTGAGGGATCTGACAAGTGTAGCTTACAATAGCAAAAAGTGACCAATGAGCTTACTCCCAAGGAGAACATCAACAGTGTATGCTACCAAATTGCCATGACTGATGAATTTTATTGCTGACATTTTTGTATTTTCAATAAAAATATATGATGAATAAATACTTTTGCGGTCATTCTTCAATGCTGTCAAAGTATGTTCGCTGCTAAGCGACGTGCGAACGTAGTGACATTTAATTTCAGTTTTATTAACCAGTTTTACAGTATTTTTTTACTCTTCACCTGTTCCTTCATCCCCATGATATTTCAAGACATAATTTTCAAGTGATACTCCATTTCATAATCTTATCCAGTAAATATCTGCTGTAAACTTGATTGATGTACACATATTGTAAGTCATAAACCTTCTTATGTTTTAAATTACCATCCTTCCATGTCTTTGCCCCTTCATTAGACTACAATATTTGGAAAACAGTCCCTCACCCATAATATAGTAAAATTTGTTTATATAGATGTAATCAAAAAAACTAAATACAATATCCCTCCTTCCCTTCCTCAACCCTCCCCCATAAAGCCTTGACCATTGTCATATTTACAGTGTCTATAATCAAAATACTGATGTATACAAAAAAACAAAATATAATAGACCGTCCCCCCATTTACCCTGTGTGTCTGCAAAGAGGGCTGTTGCATGAGGTGGTAGGTCAGCTACATGACCAGGTGCCGCAGCACTGGGGTGCTGAAGTATTAATATACTTCCTTTTCCTTTCTTTTCCATATATTGCCCAGTCTTCCTCCTTCTAGCTCCATACCTGGATCCCCTTATGATCTCTTTTAAATCTAGCCTTTAGACCTAATTTTATACCGTAAATGTCTCCTAATACAGTTGCAATCCAACAGCAAAAAAAAGACATTGTACCCAAAATCATATAAATGTCCATAGTATAAAATATAATCAAGTCTATATGGTAATGCTTCAATCCTCTTCTCCATGGTACCTGTAAAAATCAAGAAAAAAAAATAAAAAAGAGGGGAAAAACATTTGTACAGATAATCATATACATGTCAGTAATATAATCCAGTCCATATAGTACAGCTTCAGTTCTTGTCTCTGTGGTACCTGTAAAGCTAACAAACAAACAAACAAAAAAACTACAAATGAGATATGTATCCAGAATCCTCATTCCTCTGGCACATTTGACAGGATGATTGTTCCTTTGCCAGTTTTTAATATCTTTTCATCTTGTTCGCCAAAATACATTGTTTTTGAATGAAAATCCAGGGATCTAGCATCCAAGCTTTATCTATCCAGGTCTCCCTTGTGTACTTTCATACCTATCTTCCTATCTTCCAAATTGACCTCATTATTGTTTGGATTTATAATCTGTCCTGCAAGAGCTCTTTCTGAAGTGTTAGAAGTGTTGTCGGTAGCAGAGGACAAAGGCTGCACACAATCTGAACATTCTTTTTCTCGACTGTCCATGTTACAGAAAGATCTAGTAGGACTAATTTCATTATAGAAAATTTCCTTTGCTTTCTTACGATCATTATAATAACATATTTCCTGTGCCAAATAATCTTAATCTAGCAGGTGGTAAAAGAACAGACTGAATTCCCATTTCACAGAGCATTGCTTTAATTTTGTTGAAAGTTGTCTGTGTCTGCATGGTCTCTTGGCTGAAATCAGCATAGACTGAGAATTTGACCCCTTCAGCTGATAAATCTTTCTTAATTTGAGCCATTCTTAAAATATTTTCTTGGTCGGCATAATAATGGGGTTTGAAGTAGACTGCTCTGGTAAATATCTGCCTGCCATTAGAATTCTCAGTTTCTTGTGTACCACCCACTCAGTATGCCCAGTAAATTCTGATTCTTTCTTCAGGGCAGCTTAACTCCATTGCTTTTGTAAGAAATCTTTCAAAAATGGTATGGGATCCCCCTTTCCTTCCACTTCCTCTGGCACTCTTATCATTTTTAAATTATTACAACGTGAACTGTCATCCTGTTCTGTAATCTGTTGCAATAATGTAAGAAATGTGTGTGTATATTCACTATTTTATTTAAAGGGCTCAGCTGATCTTCCAGCTTGCCAGTGAGTTTCTCCATCTCATCAGTTCAGACTGTTAAAGTGGAAAGTTTCTCTCCTAAATTGGAGATCAAGGCATTCATTGTATTGATAAAGGAGTTGAAGGTTTCCAGCACTAGCTGAATGTCCTTTTTTAATTCTATTTTGAATTCAAGCAGCGGGGAGGCCATGACATTGTAAACTGCAGGGATCTCCCATGTACTTTTTTTAAATTTATGGGCACTTCCATATTATTGGTGACACCTGCATTGGGTTGTTCAGAGGCAGCCTTTAGCATTTCTTGTTAAACTGGAGCACTCAACTGGTTTTGGGGGCATTAGTTGAAGAGGTTTGACTCTGATTTAAGATAGAATGGCCCCATACATTATTTTCTAGCACCAAATTAATATCAGTTTCATTCGTAATGGGCCTGATTCATGAACACAAATGTTGCCTATGCGATGTGAATCTGAGGCGCATAGGCAACCGCATTTGTAAAAGCTGCACAGCAGGGGTCCCTTGGACCCCCAATGGCATTCACCAAGGGTGTGTAAGTGCAGCACAAGGTGAGTATGTGCCCACCTCCTAAGCCCCTTGGGGACATCTACACTGGGGGCGTGCCTGCATTACATGGCATTCACTAAGCCACATAGTGCCTGGTGGAGGGGCCAGCAGGTATGCCTGACTGGACTTGGCATAACCTGGTGTGCAACTCAAGAAATGATGGCCACCAGGCATGGCAGTAACAGGAACCTGACCACTGTGTTGTCCCAGCCCTCTATGCTGTAGGGAAGGGCTGGGGCAGCGGCATGGGTGACTGCCCGAAAGTGTGTCCTGAGTGCCACTATACGTGGCTTCTCCCCAACTCCCTGCACCCTCCAAAAGGGTGCAAAGGATCCACTCTGGGATCTGGTGTGGACATCCGATTGGATGCCCACCTGGGTCTTCGGCCTTCACCCTAACTGCGCAGCCAGGTGCGCCATGGGGGCATGGCCATGGACAGGCACCACGAGGGTGCTGGAGGTAGTGCATACCCCTTACCCTGCTCCTGTCTGGGGCCGCATAGGTACATGGGAGGGGTACACACCTCAGGTGCATATTACCCACCCTTTAGTGTATCGGGCCCAGTGTTAGCACTCAGTGTAGATTTACTAACCTTTTGAGGCTTTAGTGAAGAATCAGAACTCTTGTTTTGTAGTTTGTTCAGCATCAGTGTTGTTTCACATATTTTGTTGTTTGGGCCACCCATCATTCATGCAGGTGTAGTCCCACTACATTCCTCCTGATTATCTATCGATTCCATGTCATGACCCATGGTTACAGTGTATTATTTCTGTACTGGGGTAATGGGGATAGGTGACAACAAAGTTAGTGTTACTGAGCCAGCCACCTCACTCTCTAGGTGTTGGATTAATTGAAGTTGCAGCAGTCTTTGCTGCTTCTGTGTTTTTACTGGTTTTTACTAATGGGACTAGGTGACCATATGAGTCTGCTGGCTTGTTAGAGCCCCACTTGTTAAGTTATCATTTTGTGGCAAATTGTTCCATGAGGTATTTTACTAATCTCATATTTAGACATATTAGACCAAAACCCCTTCCACAGGGAACCAGAACTGATTCTCGAGCATCTTCTGTATCCTCAGTAAGTGTTGGAATGAATCAATATTACCAGGCAGAAATTTGGCTTTTGTTGCTAAGCCAACATTTGTCGCACCACACCCAGGAGCTTCTCCGTGCAGCTCACCACCACTGTGCCTCACTCAGCCATCTTGGATCTGTAGCTCCTCCATCATCCTTCAATGTTGCTTCACAACATTGTTGTTTTGAGATTTTGACCCAAAATTTTCAACATAGTCTTTTTATTACTAAACCTTAAGATCAATTGTGGGGGGGGGGTTTGAAACATTTCACCTACCTGGTGAACATATGAACATATGAAATTTGCCAGCAGAAAAAGGCCGTTTGGTCTATCAAGTCTGCTTGATTTTGCAGCTAGCAGTCCTATTCTGCAGTTGCCCCTCCCTCCCTCCTCACTCCCTCCCTCTTTCCTCCTCCTTGCCCTTTCCCAGCCCTTTTTGAAAGCCCACTATACGAACATACGTGCATACACATTCATGGTGCAGTAACATAGAAGCATAAAAGGTGATAGCGGATAAGAATCATCTGGCCCACCTACTCTGTCCTTTTTCCCTACCTAATGCAATATCACAGACCCTAGTTGATCTGCATCTTATGATCTCTTTCCTACTGCTAGAGTACTCTTATGTCTATCCCATGCATTCTCAAATTCCCCTGCCATTTTGGCCCCCACCACCTCCGCAGGGAGGCTGTTCCAAGCATCCACTGCTCTTTCTGTGAAAAAGTATTTCCTCGCATTGCTCCTGAGCCTACCCCCCCAGCCTCATATCATGCCCCTTTGCTCTTGTACACCTTCTTTTCTGAAAGATGCTACCCTCCTGTACCTTGTTTATACCCCTGAGGTACTTGAATGTTTCTATCATACCCCTCCCCTTTCCTCCAGGGAATACATATTAAGGTCCTCTAATCTTTCTTCACATAACTTTTGTTGCAGTCCTTGCACCATTTTTGTTGCCCTTCTCTGGACTGGATCTATTTTGTCTATGTCCTTCTGGAGATGCAGCCTCCAGAACTGGACACAGTACTCCAGATGAGGTCTCACTAGTGATCTGTACAGTGGTATAACCACCTACTTTTTTCTGCTTGTGATACCTCTCTCTATGCACCCTATCATCCCACTGGCTCTCCCCACAGACTTCTTACATTGTTAGGTTACCTTTAGGTCATCAAATATGATTACCCCCAACCCCCAGGTCCCTTTCTTGATTGATGGACATCAGTACCTCACCCCCTGTCTTGTACTCCTCCCATGGATTTTTTGTGCCTAAAATGCATGATTTTCCATGTCTTTGCACTGAATCTTAGCTGTCACACACTCAACCACTCCTCCAGCATGTTTAAGTACTTTCTCTTTTTTTCCACACACACACACACACACCCCTGGATTGTCAACCATGTTACTGATCTTAGTGTCATCTGCAAAGAGGCAAACCTTCCCTCCAGCCCCTCTGCAATGTCACTTATGAAGACATTAGAGGACTGGCCCATCACAGATCCCTTTGACACCCCACTGGTCACCCCCCTCTGCTCAGATTGACTGCTGTTCACCACGACCTTCTGTTTCCTGTCAGTCAACCAGTTTCTGACCCAGTTTACCACCTTGGGGCCAATTTCCAGACTGCCCAATATATTTACTAACATCTTATGTGGGACGGTGTCGAAGGCCTTGCTGAAATCTAGGTAGGCCACATCCACCGCATTTCCCTCATCTATCTCCCTTGTCAACCAGTCAAAGAAATCTTTCAAATTTGCTTGACAAGACCTTCCTGCTGTGGATTCCTGCTGCCTCGAATCTTGTGCCCGGCTGGATTCAAGCAATATCACCATCTTTTCCTTTAGCAATGACTCCATTAATTTTCCCACCACTGAGGTCAGGCTGACTGGCCTGTAGTTGTCAGCCTCCTCCCTGTTCCCACTTTTGTAGAGAGGGATTACATTCACCCTCCTCCTGTCCCCTAGAACCACCATTGTCTCTGTTGGGGTTAAATAAAGGCCATGCTGAAAATATGGGGTAAAAAAATGAAGAAATAAAATTATAAGAAAAAGTTCAAGACAGATTAAAAAGTCATTAACTGAACGTACCTTGTTTTCAGTCACTTCCCAGTAGAGCTCAGAAGAAGAAGCACATTTGAGAAGGAGCAGCACTGGACCAGATAGGTAAGTATTGGGTGCGGGAGTTGGGTGGTGGGTGCTGAGAAGGGGTTGGGGTGGGGTGGACTGTTTTATCCTTTTACAGATTTACAGAGGAGGAACAGGGAAGAATCAGTAGCTAGGCAGGATACTTAGCAGTTGGACAATGTTTAGTTGTCACAGACAAGGTACGGAGAAGGATCTAGAGGTACAGTAGGTGGGATAATTGGCAGTGGGAGGGTATTTAATTTTCATCAACAGGGCACAGTGAAGGATCACAAGGTTGGTGAGATACTTGGCAGTTGGAGGGTCTTCAATTGTCATGGACAGAGCATGAGGGAAGGATACTTGGAAGTGGGAAGGTATTTAATTATTATGCTACTTTGAAGTGGAAGGGTATTTAATTGTCACAGACAGCATGGGGAAGGCATGGGAGCTGGCTGGAATACATGACAGTGAAAGGGTGTTTTTTTTCTATAAATGTAACATGGAGGAGGATGGGGAAGCTTGGATAGGATCATGATGGCACTCAGCCTCATGCTGGGACACTTCATGCAGATGAATGGATAAAGCAGCTGTCTGATAGGAGGGGCTCACTCCTTTCAAATAATATAACTTTCAGTGGCTCAGTAGGTAGCATACTCACCTTTGGGGCTGGAAGATCAGATGGTTGTGGTTTCTAGCACCATACCAGACACTTGGGGTAATACTCATAACTGACACCGTAGTGCAGTATGAAGAGATGCTGCACTATTGAGGTGCAATCTTTTGGATGAAATGTTTAAACCAAGATCCCTTCTGCCCTTCATTGGTCACTGTCCAGGTGGAAATAAATGATCCTATGGCAGTTTTTGATAAAGAGCAGGAGAGTTTCCCTGGTGTCATGGCCAGCACACCACCTGTCAATAAAACAGTTCCATGCAACCCATCCCTTAGGATGCACTTAGAAACAAGCTATCATAGCGCAATGTTCCTTTTCTTGTCAAAAATGTCAACTAATTAAATAAACAATTTGAAAAAATTAATAAATAATCAAATAAATTCAACTACAGCAAATTTCTGTGGCACAAGCACAGAGCAGTGTCATGATCATCCTTGCTGAACATTGATCTGTCAATGTCAAGCCCACTGCAGTTTTAGCTGCATTGGACTGAGCAGTGGCACTCCTCTGAAATGCCATTCTTGTAACAAAATGTCTGCTGTGCAAGAGTGCATGCAAACATAACAAGATCTGGCAGACCCACTACGACTGCAAAGGCATTTACTAGATAAGGGTGTTTCATGAGTTTAAACATAAACATAAATTGCTGTTGCATACACTAACTGAATCAAAGTACGGTACATTGAGAAAGGGCAGATCTAAAAATAATGCCACCATCTGTATTACAGTTACCTATATGTTTCACATTTTATTCTATGCACTGTTATAGCAATCAACTCAACAGAATTGGGCCATCATATACATGAAGCTACTGTACCTTAATTGCAGACACTGTTGAGACAACTATGTGTTGTGACAAGGTGGAAGATAAACACATTGTTGAGACATGTTTTTGAAGACATTTGGTGTGTTTAATTGATTTTTTTAGATTGCTATACAGTCCACACACCTAATTAATATATTATTAAAGTGCATATACCCAAATGTCGATGTAAATCTTACACATTTCATTACAAGTTGTTCTCTTGAAAGAAAATCTTACTGTACAAGGCCTAAAAATGGGCATTAAGTAAAAGTTAACTGGGGTAGGTGTGTTATTGAGCGTATTGCATAGATCATCTTTTATTGCTGCACCACCGCAGGCACACACAATATGAAAATCACAACCCCTTGATATGAAGCAACAGGAATTAGTACAAGGACAGAAACAAGTAGGAGACTGAGTAAGTCAGTAGACAAGCATGAGTATGGTAAGTCAAATAACATTTCAAAAAATCTCACTATTACAATTCATTTTTTACATCTGCATCTGCACGGTTGACAATTTTTTTAAAAGAATAATAACAATGGGAGTTATTCCACATATGTCCACAGGTGCCAGACATGCAGGTGGAGGGATCTGAGGCCCAGATGCACCAGTCTGCCCTGCTCCTGAGTCAGAAGATCATGGCAGAGAGGCCGAGGTACTGGGGGTTCCATCGATAGCTGTTGAAGCAGAGAGAACCAAATCTGATGAGGCCAAGGAGGGGCTATTAGAAATGTGAGCCTCTTCCACCTGAAGCTTTAGGAGAACCCTGTGAAGCACTGGGAAGGTAGAAAAGACATACAAGAGCCTCTCTGTCCAGCAAAGAGACAGCGCATCTCATCAGAAAACACCACACCCAGGAACAAGCGAGCAAAAATTGGGTAATTTTGTGTTGGATGAGGAGATGAAGAGGTCTGTCTCTGGATAACCCCAAAGGTCAAATAAACCTTCAACCACCTCTTGATTTAGCTCCCACTCATGAGCCCTGACAGTGGTGTGGTGGAGACAGTCTTCCAGGATGTTGCTGATGCCTGGCACATGGAGAGCAGTCAAATGGAGGTCATGCTGGACTGCCCATTACCACACTCACATCACCTCCTGGCATAAAGGGTACTGGCAAGTGCCTCCCTGTTTGTTCAGATACCAGACCACAGGCATATTGTTGGTCAGAATTAGGAGTGTCCAAGTACATAGAAGAGGCTGGAAGGCCTGGAGGCCATACAGTACTGCCCTCATTTCTGACACATTGTTGTGTAGAGATGCTTCCATCTGAGACCATGTTCCCTGGGTCTGATGGTCTCCTAGGTGGATTTCCCAGCCTTGACATGAAGCATCCATTGTAAGGGTCATGGTAGCAGCAGGGGGATGAAAAGGGAACCCTCATGGAGAGATTGGACAACTCCTGCCACCAAAAAACGTCCTTCTTCATGTACCCGGACACTAGGACCCTGTGGTACAGGATGTCCAGCCACTGATCCCATTGGACATGAAAAGTCCATTGGGTCACCTTCATATGCAGTCTGGCTAGAGGAACTGTTGGGATTGCAGCTGCCATCAGCCTGAGAAGACAGAGGCTCAACCGGGCTGTGGTCCAGCATGAGTTGGCTACTAATCTGGCTTGTTCCTGCAGGGTCTCCGCTCTGTCCAATGGGAGGAAGGCCCTGCCCTGGACCATATCCAGCACTGCTCCAAATGAATTATAGGCACTGGGAGGGGAGAGGTGGGACTGGGCATAGTTGACTGTTATTCCAAGTCTAGAAAAGAGGTCCAGGGTGAAGGAAAGTGACTCCCTAAGACTGCTCTGTGATAGGGCTGATAGAAGCCAATCATCCAGATAAAGGCACAATTAGATCCCTCTGCAGCATAGGGCCACAGTCACCACTGCTAGACACTTGGTAAAAACCCAAGGTGCTGAGGATAGGCCAAAAGGGAGTGCCTTGAACTGGTGATGTTCCCTTGGAAAGCAAACTGAAGAAAGTGGTGGTGGTGGGCCTGGAAGACAGGGATGTGCAGGTAAGCATCCTACATGTCCAGCGCACAAAGCCAATGGCTCTTGTGGAGCAGGGGTAGAAGTCCCTGGATGGTGAGCATGTGGAATTTTTTGTACTTGATGTACGGGATGAGCATGCTGAGGTCCAAGATGTGTCTTAGGTCACCTGTCTTTTTGGGCATTAGAAAGAAATGGAAGTAGTGCCATCTTCCTAGCTGTGCCAGAGCCATGGGCTCTATGGCTGACTTTTGCAGAAGAGCCTGGGTCTCATCCTCTT
Organism: Neoceratodus forsteri; assembly: GCA_016271365.2. Lineage (NCBI taxonomy): Eukaryota > Metazoa > Chordata > Ceratodontiformes > Ceratodontidae > Neoceratodus > Neoceratodus forsteri. The sequence continues at coordinate 511,187,944 of JADMNL010000023.1, read as the reverse complement.
TCAGGGACAGGTGCCTTGGAGGATAATGAGAGAGGCCTGGGGGGTTGTCCAGAGACCTGTCTAAGAATGCTATGGTGTGACCTCTTTCTATTACAGGAAGGATCCAAGAGTCCTTGGTTATGTCCTGCGACCCTGGAAGGTGGAAGGCAAATCCCCCCCACTGGTTCCCCTAGAGGATCTGGAGGAGGCAGGGGGGTCCACCACACATCAGGAGGCCAAGGGGAGGTAGTTGTCAGCTCCTCCAGGGGGCTTCTGGGACTTGGCATGGGAAGTAGGTGTTTCTAATGCTGAATGCCAGAATTTGGCCTGGCGTTTGGTAGGTGCCTCTTTGGTCTGGCATCACTGTTGCTGAAGAAAAGGCTGTTTGCCTTTGTAACCCCCTCGGTACATGAAGCAGACATTGCAGATGGATTTACCTCAGTCCTGCAATTCAGTGATAATATCCTTCCTTAGCGTCATCTCTGAATAACACGGATCCCCTGAAAGGGGCATCCATGATAGAGGTCTGGATGTCTTGTGCCAGGCCAGCAATCCTGAGCCATGAATGTTGACTAATGCAGGCAGCAGTAGCCATGGTGTGAGCAACTGTGTCTACTGTGTCATAAGTGGCCCGAAGGGCATAACAATGGAAGATTTTAGCCATTCTCACTGTTTTGGCAATCTTGGCCTTAAGCTCCTGGTCCTGGATAGCTTTCATCTTTGACTTGAGTGAGGCCAGGGAAGATTTCTGATAGGAAATCATATGCACCACATAGTTAAGGGACCTGAGGGGGCAAGTGGAGGATGAATGGATCTTGTGACCAAAACTGTCCTGCTGTTTAGACTCCTTATCAGGAGGAGACATGCTCAAATGTTAGGTTTAGAGGACCAGTCATTGGCAGCCATGATAACAACCAAGCCTGCATTATGATGGCCAGTAAGGTGTGTGACCCCATCTGGGGGGTGGTACACATTGTCTGCCTTTTTTGAAACAGCTGGAATGGAGGAAGGCTGTTGCTAGATAGTAGATGTCAGGTCTTCATGGGGCCCAGTCCAAGGCAGTATGGGCATAGGAGCTGTGTCAGTCATGTCTAGATGGTCTGCAAGCCTTTTACACTTTGGATCCTGTTCCTGGATAGCCCAGCCACAGGCATTTTGTATAGTTATGAGGAGTTCTGTAAAGGAAGGGATCTCCGAAGGGGACTTCAGGAACTCCTTAGGCTGAGGCTCTATAAGTGTATGCATACCAGAGCTAGAGAACAAGTCAAGGTCAGAGTCCAAAGAGTGCCTGCTGGGGGTATGAACCCTTTTTAGAGAAGTGTCCTGGGTTTTATCCCTTACCTGGTGTCTAAAGGAGCCTTCTCCAGAAAGGTGAGAATCCACAGGAGAGGCTTATCTAAGGGTCGGAAAGGATGCAGGAGTAGAGGCCACCACTGGTTTCCAATGGTCAAGCTCTGAGGCTAGTTGAGTCTTGTCCTCTTGAATCAGGGTCTGAAACACTGCCTGGATATCAGTCTGAGGCTGCTGTGGAGTCAGAGACTGAGGAAGAAGTGGTGGAGGAGGAGACTGGCATAATGGATAGCCTGGCATCTGATGTTGAGGGTGTCCATGAGCCTGATAGGAGTAGGGAAAGCCAGAAGGAGTATACCCTTGGTTAGACATATCCCAGCATCTATTATCCCGGTACATCATGGGGTTGATGATCAGGCATTGGATAACCTGGCAAAGGGTACATTGAATATTGTGGGGGTGGATTGCCTGGAACATTGCCCATAGTTCCAGCTGGAGGCAGAACTGAAGGCCCGGAAGGAGGTCCAGAAGGACCAGACATCAACCCCGTAGGGACATTTGATGGGGCTGGCACTGGATCAGGCACAGGAATGTCCTGCACCAGAAGTTTCTGTGCCTGGGGGCCTTATGGAAGGCCATCCAGTATTTGAGGAATGACTGGAGTGCCAGATATACCCTGACCCAGCAAAGGGTCACATGGCAAAGAGTCAAGTTAACATCAGGGTGTGAGTAGAACCCAATGGAAGACCCGCTGTCGTCTGGGGAGCCGGAGTCCAAGATGGTGGAACCTGGTTTCCAAGGGGGCTTGGGTTGAGGAGGTCCTGATGGAAGGTCCCCAAAGGGATTAACAATAGGCCCAGTAGGCAAATCAGGAAGAAACTGAACTGGCAAAGGAGGAGGAACCTCCAGATTAGTGCCCACCTCTTCCTCTTGATCTTCAGGTAAGCCTGGAGGGTCTGGTTGTGTCAGTGGGAGCGAGGAACCCTCAAAAGACTGTTGCATGTCCAGTAGCTGGCTCAACTCAACATCAGGGGTATACTGCAACCCCAACAGGTGAGCCCCAGCTGTGCGGTCCCCAGAGGAACTGGGGAGTGACTTATCAGCCGTGGCAGTGCTGACTTCAGAAAAGCTAATGTTCGACGTATCAGCCTGGGCCATGAAGACAACAGCGGAGCTGAAGTCCAGTTTACCAGCTGTGACCATGTGCTCCTCAGTGTGGCTGGGGAGTGACTTATTGACCTGGCTGCTGGCAACAGACCCTGAAGAAGATATGAGCCTAAGGAGCACAATAGGGTTTCCATCGTCCAAGAAAATCCCCGACTGCACCATGAGTAAAGCAGGCAGGAAGGCCATGGACTGATCCTCAGGAGCAGTAGGAGACCTGGCAGTAGGGGTACTTACCGAAGTGGAGACCCCTCCAGTGTCAATGGTGCCTGATGATTGACACCAAGTGGATGGAGATCTATCCCAGTCTTAGTGCCTCTCCTTGTCCTTTTTCTTCTTTTTGGGTTCTGGCATTGGAGAAGAAGATTTTTCCCCCAGATCCTGCAGCTCCTTTTCCATAAAAGCTAGACACTTCTCCAGCAAGTGGGCTTCAAGCTTTTTATGGTTCCTAATCTCTGTGGCCTGGTTGAAGGATTGTCAGGGCTCACAATCCTTGACCCGGTGTTTGGAGCCGTGGCAGATCATGCAGCAGGAATGCTTGTTAGCTTGCAGAATCTGGGTGCCGTAGGACTTGCACTTCTTCTTTTCGATGCATCACCCAACTGTTCATGTTCCTGAATTGTACCTCCAGCTATATCCCATGCTGTAAATTTGTCACTATTTATTTGCTTCCCCTTCCTTCTGTGTATCCCTTAAGATATCTGTATTAGACCTGTTTATACTGTGTTTTACTACGTAATTGTTCGACCTGATGTTCTGTTCCCTTTTTATGCTAAACTGGATGTTTGTGTAAATGGGCATTTTTTCTCACATACCTTTCAGTATAACATAAAGACTGACTGATTGAAAACTGGAGCGACAGACCTGAATCACACTAGTTCTATAAAAATCCAAACTGGCCATACTGGGTGCAACTTGCACAAATACTGCTAGTCTGGTCACTCTGGTTGCACTGTTCAGTTTGACTTTTACTTATCTGGTCCACTCCTGGAAGTCTGTTTTTCAGCACTTCCTTGACATGATTGAAAATGGAACCATCAGGACCAGACCAGATAGGTAAAAGCCAGACCAGATCATCTGGAGTGAGCGGATCAGCAATATTTGCACAGGCTGTGCCCAGTCCAGATTTTACAGCTCAGGTACGGGGCTGGTGATCTGGTTTTTACCTATACCCCACTGCATGTGACTTAGTGACATACTGTACAGATGAATGCAGAGTCTAACACATTGAAGGTTGAAGTTTCAGAACACCATTATGCTAAAAATACCAAGACTCACTCCTCCACCCAAGTCACACTTAGTCCTCTATCAAAGTCATGCTTAAATATTGGTGCCTGCACATCAACACTATTAAGCTTTTAATGCCATCATGCCTCTTCTGCTGCTATGAGCTCCCCCACTCATGAAGTTCCATTCTGCATTTGGCAGCCCCCCCCCCCCCACAAACCAGCTAATTTTCCAGGGAGCAGCTCTTTATACCACATCAACTAAATGATTGCTAAACACCTTATTTTAAAACATTTTGTTTAGACATTTTTGTTTTAGTATATCCATGGTCAGGAAAAATGAATTTGTAAAACAAACCAAAGCCCCCATTTATCAGTTCATTTAATCACAATACAGCATCTTATGACCTGATCAGATTCTCTGTGTATCCTAAGTCAATCAAAAATTAGACACACATATGCCTTCCTATTTACAAGTTAAGTAAATGTGGTTACAATCAGTCAGTTGAACACCTATAGTCACAAATTGCAGGTTAAGAATATTCCGTAGAATTTAAACAGCAGCCCAGAACTGCCTGCATGAGAAAATGAACTTGGTGTATTATTTGGAAACAGGCAACACTGGGACTCTTGCTATAGAATGTCCTACAAATAAGAGAATGACTACTCATAGGATGGTGATGTCAAATGGCTTAATGAGGTGTTCATAGGAGCTTAGGGGAACAGCAGAGCTTATTTGTTATGCAGAAAGCTCCAGAAAGAGTTTAACCCATTCTGCTTCCAATAGCTTTCTATGATGTCTGTACTATCCATTGGCAGTCTGACACAGAATGACTGCCAGAAGATAATGAATTAACTTTCTGTGGGCTCGATTAACTCCTCCAGCCAGAGGAAAAATGCTGCTGTACAGCTTCCTATACACACACCGGCAGCACAGTAATGAGTCTTCAGTGGAGGAATCTATTTTTAACACCTTGCCATGTTATTTGGTAGCAAAAATGACATTAGCCTTTTTCTGAATGCAAAACACCTGCTGGGCTGCAACCATAGTCATAGCAAGCAATTGTCAATGTTGAACGTTGTCGCGTTGGCATTGGCATTGGCAGTGCCAGAGCTAGAGACGCATAATAGAAATGACAGTGAAGTATTGAAGTGACGCTAACCCCACCCTGTAGCGAGCAACAGGCATTGGGGTGTGCCTTTGGGTTGTCAGCTATAACGTTCATGCCATTGTACCTCACCCTACCCTGTAGACACTGACAAGTGTCGGGGTGTGCTTTGGGGTCTTTGAGCATTATACTTACCCCATTTCATAAGGAAATACGCTGATGTGGGTGGAGTATAGCAGCATGAGGTGAACTTTGTGGTCGAACAGTGCAAGACACACCACAATGCCCATCAGTGGCTGCAGGGTGGGGGTGGTGGAATGGCGTGAGCATTACATCCGATGATCCCAAGTCACACCCCGGATGCCTTACAGTCTTTGCCAGGTGTGGTGCAACAGTTGTAAACCCTAACACCGTAGGCGTGTGTTGGTAGTTTCACTCCATATTTTCAACATGGACTGCTTGTCGGACCACCTCATGAAAAGAGGCACAATCACTTTGTTAGCTGAAAGGTGGTCTTGCACAGTGGCTGTGCCATTTGGTGACAGAGGGATGAAAACACATTTTGGGGCAGGATGTGGAGAATGACAACTGTATTTTTCATGAGGAGGCGTAAAATAATGGCAATGTTGAAAATCTGGAGTGACAATATGAAATATTGGTGAAGCAATGAGCATGCATGCAAACTGCACAACACACGTCCATTACCCAATTATTTGGGGGAGTTTGGTAGCCACATTTGTAACATAGGCATTTTGGGACCTCCCCTTATGAACAGTGATACTGTGATTTTGTTAATCTGTCCCAAAAGTTGATTTCCCACAGCGACCACGCCATTGTGCGCCACAGGTGCAGAAGCACATTTTGGGCAGGATGTGAAAAATGACCACTGTACTGTTCATAAGGTGGTGTGAAAAAATGCCAGTGTTGAAAATCTGGCATGGAAATATTGCAAATTTGCCAAGTTACAAGAGTGTGTGGAAACTGCGCAATGCACGCTTGTAACACAGTCATTTTATGGACTTTCGGCACCAAATTTTCAACATAGGCATTTTAGGACCTCTGCTCATGAACAGTTTCACTGTCATTTCCTCAAACTGTCCCAAAAAGTGATTTTGCACAGCGACCACGCTATTATGCGCCAGACATGCGAAAACGCATTTCAGGCAGGATATGTAAAATGACAGCTATATTGTTCATCAGGAGATGTGGAAAAATGCCAAGTTTGAAAATCTGGAGCAAAAATATTACAAATTCATGACGTTACAAGCGTATGTAGAAACAGCGCAATGCATGCTCATAAAACAGCCATTTTTGGGAGTTTTGTCACCAAATTTGCAACATAGGCTTTTTGAGAGCTCCCCTCATGAACAGTGGCACTGTCGTTTCATTACTCGGTCCCAAAAGGTGATTCAGCGTAGTGACTGCGAAATCACCTTTGAGGACCGAATAACGCCATGACAGTGCAAGAATTCATGAGGAGGGACCCCAAAAACCCCATGTTGAAAATTTGGTGCCAAAATTCCAAAAGATGCCTGAGGTATGCATCAAAGTTGCAAAAATCCTATGTATTCCATTATACAGCTTACTGGTATTTCCTCAGTTCGCGGTCGGCTTTGAAGAGTGCAGATGTGTTCCCGGTCCACTGAAGATCGTTGCGCTGGACTCCGAAGGTAAGTATGGGGTGAGGGGGTGTTGTGGGGAGGTAGTGTGCAGTGGTGGTGCAGGTTGTGAGAGGGTGCAGGAGATGGTAGAGGACCATTTTTGTTTACAGGGACAAAAAAATAAAAAACATTATGGGACCGTTTTTATGTTTACAGGGGCATGTGGCATGCTGGGGTGGGTTCCCAGCATGCCAGCGGAGCCTTATTTTTTTGGGGGGCAGCTGTAGCTGACAGGGGATTGGGCACCCCCATAGGCACACAACAAAAGGGGGAGTAGTTTATGCCGATGGGGATTGTGCACCCCCATTGGCACACAAGGAAACTGGGGGAGGGGTCAAGAGCCGAGGGAGACTGGGCACCTCCTTCGGCATATAACAAATGGGGAGTTCTTTATGCCAACGGAGAGTGGGCTTCCCCATTGGCACATACATTGGGGGGCAGGATAAGCCAACAGGGGGATTGGGCACCCCCGAAGTCGGCAGTTTGGCGGGCTGTGTGCCGCCATGTTTGTGTCAGGTAAGCACATCAGGAGGCCCGCTGTGTGTGACAAACTTTACCCGCATTGCAGTGGACCTTTCCTTTGATGTGCTTGCCCGGGTGGTGTGGCACCCGCATGCAGGCTGATTGGGGAATGAGGAACGCACCTACTGATGCATGCCCTGCATTCACCCAACAGTGACCGCACCTCCAAATCTGCACTACCGCAAGATGTTGGCTGCGCAAGCATGCCAACATAAAAATGACATCATATTTATGTAGTTTCCATGCTCTGGATCTGAAGAAATCCATCGGTGACTCTACACAAACTGTTGGGAATTGTATTGCTAGAGGCGTGGATTTTCTTTGGAGCCAAGAAAAACATTTGTGTGTGTGTGTGTGGGTGTGTGTGTGGGGGGGGTGCTGGATGAGGATGAGCTGGTCCCTGTCTCACTGCTCAAATGTCACATGGTGTGGCATTTCCATTGGCCTCCAAACCTTGCACTTTTTCTAAAGCATCTGTGAGCCAGGTGAGGTCTGTAGACTCTCAATGCAGACTGCAGGAAACAAACGCAGCACATATGTGACAAAAAATGTCACCCCATGGGCACCAGCAGAGGTCACTGATAGTCAGAAGAAGTTCTTTATTTGATGGTACTTTGTTAACCACTGCTTCATTTGTACTAAACACTTACAATATATACCATAGCAGGCATATTCTCAGAGGAGAACTCTGACAGGAGAATTCAGCACAAATTGAAAGACTGTGATAGATTTCCTTAGACTTGAATGAATTGAAATGAAATATGTCTATATTTCATTGAAAAAAATGTATTTGTCATGTTTCAATATTTTTAGGAAACAGTCCCAGGTGGAGAACAGATTCTTTAAGCAACCCTTCTTGTCATGGCTGAATGGTTAGTCCATCCACTTTTCGTTTTATTCCTGGACCTGAACTGAGATCTTTTTTTTTTTTTTTTTTTAATGTTTTAGTTCCTGCTCTTGTCACATCAACCAGGAAAAATGAAATACTTTGTTGAGGTGCAGTGTTGTTTTCTAGCGATAATGTGATCAAACACCAGACAAATACAACCACAGTATAAATCCAGTATGTACAGTCAAAAGTATTGTATGTTCAGCAATATAGATTGTTTTTAAAATGTGCTTTACATCAATATTTATTAATTTTAAAAACTAGTAATAAAAGCAATTTAAAAAATACAAGCAGAAATTAAAATACTGTACAATGATGATGAATTTTACATAATTACTCAAAAGTTTTCCAAGGAAAGACCCACTGAGTTCTGAAACAACTTGTTTTCAGGTTTGTCTTTAGGGTACAGTACATAGAAGTAAGAAGCAATAGAAGAAGGTTGTACAGTACAACCAATATTTATGCTCCTATAAAGTTGTATGTTAAAACTCAATTTTTTCGGATCCCATCACTCACTCACTCACTCTCCCACCGTTGGTCTGTTTGTGTTTTTGTGACAGTTGGAGCAGGGAGACAGAGATACACTTTCACTTTAATTCATTATTTCCATTGCAGTTCTGAGGAGTGAAGATGACACAACTGAGCCAGGAATCCTATCGTTCTCTTTCACCCACACCCAGACATATGCCACTGTTGACAGTGCCGGCAGTGATTAAAGACTCATCTCGTAGTTTCTGCCCAGAGGAGCAGAACTGTATGGGGATTCCCCTGGATCTCTTATGCACTACCAGTCCTATGCCACAGTCACCAGTGCAGGGAGAGAGAGAACACTTCTTTTGTTTTTCAGCTCTGAGAAGCAAAGTGAAGTGTGTGGGCTCCCCCAGTCACTGTTACCTGCTGTCCCCAACTCCACTCAGTTTTGGGGGAGCAGGGAGAGACTTAAAATAGTCAATGATCGGAGGTGGGGGGGGGATGCCACTTGACACCAAGAAAATGTTTATTAGGAGGACAGCGATTGATGGGTGAGGGACACCAGTAGACATCTTTGTTGTTTTATCATAAAATTATTTTAAACCTTACAGTTGCCTCTGTGTGTGTGATTAATTGCTTTCAGTGGTGTGTGTAAAATATCTTGATAACAGTTTATATCAGACAGATTGGGACATCAGTGCCAGGTAGTACTTCTTGCTGTCAGTTTCCTATAATGTGTGCCCCCCAAGCAAGCTATGTCACCATTTAAAAGTATTTTTTCCTCCAAATTAGGTGCTGCTGCTACAAACCAATGGTGGTTTTCTATTAAAAACAGTTTTTTTGCATGTAGCTTTAATTCTGGGGCAGATTTTAACTAGTGAAACACAGTACTTCCTAATTTTTCTGATAATTGTTTTGTGTGTATCTGCATTGCATTTATATGCACTATTTCAGCAGTCTTACACAATGGGTACTGGCATTGTGCTCCCTGTTTGTCATCGGCAAACTCCTAGCCTCCCAAACAACCATTTATTTATTCATTTACTTTGTTTTTATTGATTTAGGGATCTCCTTGGACATTGGCTGCCTGTCCCATACTGACATGTGGGGCCCCATTGAAATGGCCAGACGGCAGTGCAGTCAACATAATTGAATGTTAAACCACATTCTTACAAAAGTTGGGACTTGGTGATAAAATGCTTTTTGTCAGTCATTGAGAAGATCGTATGCTGCATATTTTGTGTATGCTGATTTCAGCCACTTCACGCTCAGGAAGCTCCATGGTAGGTGAGTGATTGACTTATGGTAAATTAAGGGACGGAGATCGCAGAATGGTGGACGGACCACTGTAATACAAATAGGGATAAGAAAGAATACAGGGAGAAGCGATCGGAGAATGGCGGAGGGACCACTTGACTACCAGGAAATAAGAAAATAATACAGGGAGGGTAACTGAAGAAGGGGAGAGGGACCACTGTACTACCAACAGTAATAAATAAGCACGTTGGGAGGTCCGCTGCATGTGACGAGCTTTGCTCGCATTGTAGCGGACCTTTCCTTATATGTGCTCACCTGGGTGGTGTGGCACCCGCATGCAGGCTGATTGGGGGAATGAGGGATGCACCTACTGATGCATGCCCTGCATTCACCCAACAGTGACTGCTCCTCCAAATCTGCACTACCACAAGATGTTGGCTGCACAAGCACTCCAACATAAAAATGAGGTACCACTACTCAAAGTTTTATTTTTTGGAGATGCTCTTCTGCTCATGCCTTACACACACACACACACACACACACACACACACACACACACACACACACACCTCTTAGCCTTACCTGCCTACTAGGGAAATATTTTCTGCTTGCAATGCCACAGATAAAATTGAATCCCTGGCTTCAATGAGGCCATCTGTGTGTGTGTGTGTGTGTGTGTGTGTGTGTGTGTGTGTGTTTGTGTTTGTGTTTGTGTGAGGAGCAGAGATGTTGCAAAGTTTTAATTCACTGGTAAAGTTGGTGTGAATTTGGGGAAATCTGTGGTAAACACACTGCACGGAGTTTGCAGTGCTTTTTAAAAAAAATAAATAAACTTAACCCTCCCACTCACTGTGCTGTAATGCCACCCCTCTCCCACCTCCCCAAAATGTTTTACTCATGATATACTGACCACCTCCATCTCCCGCTGGTACCCTCCTCCCTCTGATCTGGTGAATTGAAGAAGCAAAGTAATTAATAAAGTAGGAAGACATCAGATAGTTCTGAGACAATTAGCCTGAATTAATGTTCAGATACCCTATCCCCCCCACCCATGTATCAAACACACTCCTCCTGCCTCCCACAACCCAAGCCCCACTGACAAAGTCATCATAAGCCACCCACCCTACATCTCTCATTTCCCAACTGCCCTCCTGCCCCACCAGAACACAGAAAATATCCTGCAATAAAGAAAATGTTCTCCCAGTGCAGAACATCTGCTCTGTTCAGTGTCCATCTCAGTAATGGTGCAGGTGAATGAATGATGTGGCATTTTTGCTCCTAGTAAAACTTGATTAGCCCTGCATCTTGCTGAAGCTGCAGTTGGAAAGCTCCACTCTATGTCTGGCACATTAGAGTCATCAGTTAGCAGCATCTTCCCCTTACTTGCCATTCTGAGTCTCTGTACCCAGTGAATTGTGCTGGTGAGCTGAAAGTTTTAGCTTGCTCTTTGTTTTTGTACCTGAACTCTAGTTGCACTTGGAAAGCAGAGTATCAGAGGCAGTATAGAGAACTAATGATGTAAGCAATTCTCTGTGTGGCAGTTGCCTTGACATGCAGAAAGTATAAATGCCTATTGTTTATTAGGTGTGCCTCTCCAGCTTTTCCATTTCTACAGAACAATAGAAATCACCAGTTCATGGCCATATAATTAGCAAGTCCATCTTTCCAACAATTACTTAAGAAGATGTTCCATGTTACTGCAAAACAATTGCTGCTGGCTTCAGCAGGAAACAAATCTTTAAGGATGCCAAACAAACGTGAATTTGTGGACACTTATTTCTTTATTTTTAAGGATATTTTCATGCAAACAGGCTACCTGCCCCTTAGTCTTCATGAGTCTCTGCCTGCTTTCCCTGCATTGGAGTTTCAGTCCTTTGGTTATGACAGCAGAATCATCACCGTGACAACCGGTTCTGGTGTCACCAGCAGAATATCACAGAGATAAGTAAAACTAGAGGGGACATCATGAGGTATTTTAGGGCACTCAGTCACCATGTGCAGGTTATTCCCCATATTTGACATTAAAGAAGTGAAAGACAGGAAACAACAAAGTCATGTCATGCCCCCTCCAGTTCTTATATATGTTCAGTCTCTATGCGTAGGATTGTGAGTTCACAACAGGAATAAGCAAATGGAACAAATGGGGACAAGATCCTGTTTAAGTGAAAATATCTTCAATAACAAAAAAAAGAGAAGACTTAGAAATGTGCCTTTGGTGGAAATTTCATGTAACTCAGTTCTGCTGAAGCCAACTGAGGTTTTACCTGGAAACTAAGAAATCTCTTTAAATAGAAGCATGAAGTCTGTACAGCTAATCAAAGGACCGTTAAATCATAGTCCAAAGTGATCCATTGCTACCACAAGTTAGAACAAACAGCTTCAAATATTCCCTACATCTTCAGTAATTATATTCAATACAGCAATACAGTATTTGTAGTGCTTAAACGCCTAGCTAACGGAGGCAAGATAAGTAAAATCAATAGCATGATAGCAGAATGTGTCCACACAGCCAGTGGTTACCAGTGGCAAGTGGTGCTTTTGTTTGCTATGAGGGAAGTGAAATTGCAATAGACCCATGTAATCAGATATCCAGCAAGATACCTAGCCATGAGTAAACAGAAAAGCACATTGCTCCTAGGTTGATGCTGATAAAATAACCACAAAGGCACAGTCCAAAAGGAAGAAGATATCCATCAGGTTTTCTTGGCTCAATGCTCACTAACACCAAAGTTAATATTTATAAGACTTTCTATTGATTGCTTACAGTTTCAAGTATTATGCTAGAAAATATTTCACAGAATGTGGCCAGTGCCATCATCAATGTTGCATTTATCTATATCTTCTACTGTATATAGGGCTGGGTGTACTTGTAGATTGTTACACACAATGGACTCTACTCACAGCCCTGTGTAAAGCACTATGTAATGTGTTTCCACAATGCGGATGTCCCTTTGTGTGCAGGAAGTGCAGGTGTCACCAGAATGGAATGCACAGCTGAACTCTGTCTTTGTAGCATGCATACAAAAGACATGACCACACCATAACCCAGAGCCATGTAGGTGTGCATGGAAGTTTGTTGATCAGACATACCACACAGCAGTGGTGGCGTACACATGAACAACAATGGTTACATGGCACATGAATATGCACAAGGAAGTCAGAAATACGCCTGACAGATCCTGGCTGTAAACACACGTGCACATCACCAGCCCACACCACACTAGTACCAGAGTACATAACCATGTACCCACATACCTGGACCGCTATGATGGCATGCACAGTGTACTCCATAGATGCCATCGGGCAGGCCACAATGAACCCATCTCACTGTGATCAAAACCACTGAACTCTGGCCCCCCCACCCAGTAACTCACACCAATGAGACCAGCATTCCAGTAGCAGGGTCTTGGCAGCATAGGTCACCCAACCCACCTAGCCAGTGGATCCCCAACAAAACACACAGACACAATAGCAGGTGCAGGTGTAATGATTTTATTGCAAACCCCTGCCATCAGTGCACATTCTAGTGATAGAAATGTGAATGACATTTAATGCTCCACATTGCCAGGTACAGTGACAGGACACTGGATACTACTGGTAGCAACATACTGAAAGACATATGTGATAATAAATGTAGGGCCATACCCATAGTTAAGTGGAGGGAAGAGCTCCTCCTCCTCCACATCCTATTTCAGCCAGCAGGTTGCACAACATCCTGCTTAGAGCTAGTCACACTCGCTGAGTGGTGTTGCTGATGCTCGACTGCTCTTCCTCGTTCTGTCTGCCTGTACTCCCCCCCCATTTCCCTCTCATTGTTTGTTTTGCTCTTTGTTTCCCACCCACACTCCTCTCTTTGTTAGTTGATGTCGTTTTTCTTTCTTTTGGGGGGACTCCCCATTCCTACTTCTCTAATGCTCAAAACCAAGTCACCTTGCCACTGCAAAAAGCCCACCATCACCATGCTTCTTCAGCTACAGAGACATCCATCCTGGTCTCCCATGATGACCCCGTATGTGAGACAGTGAAAAGAGACATTAGCAAAGCTGCAAGCAGCACACATTTCCTTTCCCCCACAAACCTGCACTCACCTATGGGAACCATGTTATGGTTCGTAGGCATCCCTGATCACACTGGTAAGACATCAGTCTAACATGCCACAGCCTGCAGGGCATACACAGGACACCGGCACATACTTGGTGGGGGAATACAGGACCACCAACAGCCCCCTACAGCAGTTTGTGTATGAGTACCTTCCATCTCTGTCATCCTTCTATCTGAGGCCCACACAACCATCAATGTCTGTAGGGGTGTGCATGGCCACACCCTTTACAGCTCATGCATGACACAACAGGGATTGTGCTGAACAGAATCCTGGAGCTACAGCATGTTTTCACCCATGCGCATTATGACTGGGACACACCGTAGTCATAAGTTCCTGGTAGGCTGTGAAACAGACAAATAGCAACAGGGAGGGGGACCTGTACAATGTGCCCATTGTTCCTGCTGAGCGGCCTCCTATTGGAGAGTGTAAAGGGAACAGGAACATGCTCGCTGCCTTACAAAGTCATGGGTGCTTAGGCCAAGCTTGCAGGTAGTGACACTACAGCACAGGCACTGCATCCAGTGGTTCTACATAGACCATGTCCCATTTCTGTTATGGCACAACCTCATACAGGACAATGTAGCACCCACAATGAGATGCTCACATGCACTGATTATGGAGCAGAAGTTGCTGTGTGTCCTGGCATGCTACACCACAGACTCCTTCCAGAGGGTTGCCAGTGACATGACTGGTGTCAGCCAGTCCACAGTGTCATGTGCACTGCGCCAGGTGACCAACACACTGGTCTGACATGCTGCTATCTCTGTTGCAATCACAACCACTAAACAGGCCATGCAGGACACAAAGATGGGCTTCCATGCACGTCATGGTTTCTCAAATGTGCTTGGGGCAATAGACTGCACACATATGGAACTATAGACACTCATGCTGCATGAAAAGGTAAACAGCAACTGGAAGGGCTTTCACAGCATCAGTGTGCAGGTGGCATGCAGTGTCGATGGTATCACTACAAATGTGCGTGTTGAATACCCTGAGTCCTTCCATAACTCATCCGTATTCAATTAGTCCTGGCTACAGACTCTCCTGGAGGCCCCTGGAGGGCAGTCTGGATGGCTGCTTGATGAATAGGGTGTGGGTCATGGGTGACAGGCAGTTCATACACACATGTATGCACATTTGGCCTTCTGAAGATGTGATTTTTGATGTTTGGATCAGGCAGTTGGCACAGAGATGCTGGCAGCTAGGAAGGTGTGTTCATAGTATGTTCACTGCTGTACAATATAGCTAGGCTTGGCAGGATTTGATTTAAATAGGTACATGTCAATAAAGGTTGATTTCACTGCACACACAAACCGATGAAAACATTTCCTTTGATGATAATCTAAATTTATAGACAGGCAAAGTAAGTTCTATTGCTATTTTGACGTGTGATAATTTGTGTTTTTATCAGTTTGTAAATCCTCAGCATTTACTGTCATTAACTGCAACTGTTGAAATTAAATTGATACAAATCAAAATAAATGCTTAAAACCCATAATGTTGTGCAACTGTGAAAATTTTAATTAATAAAACTTGGGGAAAAAAGGGTTAAAAATAAAAATTAATATTTTCCATCCAAATTGTAACAACATAAAAATTGAATTCTGCCAAACCTAAATATAGCTATCTGGAAATGCATAGCCATGCCAGAATACATACCTGATGTGGGACAGCAGGACAATGACCATGGAAGGCAGGGCAACATTGTAGTGGGTGGGGTGTGGAACAGGGATGGAGGACTGCCCAGGAGGTGGAAAAGGCATCTGCTGTGTGGAATACATCCAGTGTGTGATATGCTAGTACCTGAGTGGTGTGCTAACCAGCTGTGATGGTGCATGTGCAGTGGGGGGTGGCTACTGTAACATATTGCTGGAGATGGATGACCACGTGCCAAGGTGTCATATTTGATGGTCGGTCAGTACATGCACACTGTTGTGCATGTTGTGCCAGGTGCTGCTGTAGGGTGCCAAGCTGCCTTATAGGGGGTCCCATTGTCCCCCAATGGTGATGTCTGTGTCTTAATGTGCATCTGTGTGTTACGTGATATGCAGGGCTGTTGTGCTTCCTGTGGTTAGTGCTGGGCTTGCCATTTTAAGCTGTCTCCAGTACAGCTCAGAGAAACTGCAGACAAATATGCATCTCAGTGACAAGCCTCCTCATCTGCATGATGGTTTCCTTCATGGCACACAGTTGCTCCATTTCCAACTGCAATAGCTCTGGACAGTACCAATGCAGGGTGCTTGTATGGCAGGGTCACCTTGTGTTCCTCCCTGAGGGTGCTGGTCTGTCATCATTGTCTTTGTCTGTGCCTGTCCTCACTGTTGTCTCCTCATGTTTGTGTGTGCTGTGGGCTGATGTTACTTTGGTTACTGTGTGGCCCATGTCCTGTTGCTGAGTGTGCTGTGTCTGCTCCTTCCATACTATGCCATAATATATGTACTGCCTGTGGGATGCCCATATGTACAGCATGGATCCATGGGTGCTCCTGTGAGGTGCGGGCTACAGTACTCATGGTCAGTGGTTGTGTCTGCTCACTGTGCAGGCTGTGGTATGTGGTGGTGCATTGGCATAGGTACATGTTTGCTGTGTCCAGTGCCTGTCAGGTTGGCATCAAGATCCGCAGATCTGGCATACCTAGTACTCCTCATGGGTTTGCTGTGCTCCTGGTCCTTTGTGTCCTCATGTCCTGAGGAGCCTGTGGATGACAGGGTGTAGGTACAGTACTGTTCACATTAAACTTATTGTGCAATCAGTTAACAGTCAGTCAGCATATGAGCTGTTAAGGCTCTGCATAGGAAATCTTTTCATCACTGATACCTGGTTGTTAGCTGGTATTTGCTGAACTCTGCATGTGGTGCCCATATTCACTTTTGGTTGAAAGCCACATTCTACAGCTAAAGGGAAAAAAAAAAACAATCTAAATAGTTGGCAGCTTATTGTAGTCACTTAAAAGGAATGAGATTCAATCTGGCTGCACAATGTTTAATGTGTATACTGTACAGTACTGCACATGCATGGCATGGCCGCTCATACTGCCAAGTCACTATAGTTCTATGGTATGTAGATTTAGCACTTGCCTACTGTGGGTTGCAGAACCATGCTGTCCCTGGGGATGCATGGGCTAGCACTCCTGGTTCATCTGGTGTCCCCATGGCATCTCTCTGTGGGACTCCTCCGGTGTTGCATCTAAGGTGTCTGTTGGAAAGGCCAATGTCAATAGCTGTGATCTTGGCTTGGAGGAGTGCACTTACCTGGTACAGTGTCCATTCCCTCCTCCTAACTGCCCACCAATACCTGTGAATACGTTGACCACATTGGCCTTTATCGGTGTTAGTCCATCAACTGCCCCTATAGTAGTGGCCCACCTCCTGCCTGGCTACTGAACCTGTAAGATGTTACCATCATATATTTGGCAGGCATTGTAGGTCACACCACTTGTGCTTTATGGCATTTAGTGTGTGAGGCTCCAGGCCACATGCATTGACAGCAGCCTGTGTGTCCAGTCAGAGGTATGCCTTATCTTCTTCAGGCACCTTTTGTGATCCAGGACTGTATAGGATGTTATAGTGGCTCTGTATCTTGATCATAAGCATGGCTAGCTGAAGGTGGTTGACCTTGCCTGGGATAGTCCATGCATGGCTTCCCTACTGTGACCACCTGCATGCATGGGGCATTGGTCCTGGTCTGTAGTGGCTTGTGGTGGTACAGCTCCTGGAGGGGGGACAATGCCATTGCCAGAATGAAGCCCCTGGAAGAGTGCTGTAGGTACTGTTTCTGTGCTTCCATGTCTGCATTTCTTTCATGTGTGCACACTGGATGGTCACATCACAGTGCAGATAACTTTATAGGATGGGTTCAAGGGGTGTGTCTGCATTTAAGTGTCCCTCCCATACCCCTATTCACGCACCCATGTACACCCCTACACAGAGTGGTGTCTGCATTTAGGGCTGTTCAAGTATGCCACAGTTCTGAGCAAGTGTGGCAGTGTTCAGTTCCACATGATCCATTATGTTGCATTGCAGCATGTACCCCGTGTTCATAAATAGGGCACAATATTTGTGTATGTTGCCTCCTAGGTAGGGTTACCTTAGCTGTTCCCAAGCAGTGACTTAATCTGTACACCTTACGAACTGTGCTTCACTACTGTGCTGGCTTGGTGGCACATTGGAAAGGTCTATAGCATAATGAATAAAAGGCCATGGGTTTGAATCCAGGAAAGATCCCCTCATCTTTGTATTTTCAGCAAAAATAATTTCATTAGAGTAGTGATCCATGGTGGTTTGGAGTTAGAAAAATAAATACATAGGAACATTAACTTACTTAAAAGGAGGAATATGTGCAACAGAATGCTACTGCCTGACAGGTGGACTTGCCTCTGAACCAGCTTTGAGGAAAAACCTCCCTGTGTGTTACTGTCTTGATTCGGACAAAAAATACAGAGTCCACAACTTGAGGGAAAAAAATGCAATAAACTGACCCAAATAAAAAAAAAAAAATCCACAGATGCTTTAACATGTGATGTGTGGACAAAATACCTCATCTGGTAGTAGATGTAAAATTGTGTTACCATAGCTTCAAAGGTAACCTGGTTAAAAATCTCCCCTCCCAAAATAATCTTCATTTTTTTACACATCAGAAAAATACCATCCAACAAATGTTCACTTAAGGGTTTTGAATTTGTCCTACACCTACTCATAGATTCCATGAGAGTTCAAAGGAATGAGTGAATTGAACTATTCAGTTTAAAGTATACCAGGGTGGGAGTGGGCTACTTTATGAAAGCGGTTGGCTCAGCCATACTGCAACTTCTTCATATTAGATTCCATGAGCCCCATACAAAGTCACAAGATTGTGGTGTGAAGTGGTTGTTCTTCCCACTTTGATCCAGAGTTCAACTTTGTAACTCGTGCTACACACAATGGAGTAGCAAGCCTTTTTCTGTGCTGTTGCAATGGACATTGTGACAGCACAGGGAATGGGGCAGAGGCAGCTGTGGCAATGCAGGGGTCACCATGTAAATAGTGTGTTGTGCTGTGCGCAGTCACATGCCTGCCTCTGCACACCTGGTCACACACCAGTGCACCAACCAGCTTGTAGAATGAAGCAGTTCTCCAGGGTGATGTAGGTATGTGACAGCAGTGAGAAGTTTTATCTGGATTCCAAAATCAGCAAGAGAACAGATAAAAGAAGTCAGCATGTGCAGAGAATTGAGACTGGGAGGGTCCATTGGATGTCAAGGATTGTACACAACTCCAAGAACTGGTGATGGGGTGCATTCTACAATGAGAGAAGACTGGCAAGGGATGAAAACTTATAAACCTACCGTGGCACTCAACTGACCTAAAAGTATGGGCTGGGAAGGATGACCAAGGTGGTAGTACCTCTAACCACAGAGTCTAGTGGTGTGCCTGTCCAGACCTCCATTGGTGGTGCACGCCAGCATCTTAGTTGGCAAAAGTCACATTTGAACCCATTAACATCCAGTTTTCATATTATCATTGTGCCTTATGTGCTAGTGCAAATTCCCACCCAGTGGCAAAGTCAGGTCTCTTTGTATGGCAGTTTAAAGTGACTGTACAATAGCAGTCCTCTTTTCACCTTAATTTAGTGCCAGCACTGACTGTAACTGTGTATGTGGCCCAGTAGTTCCGTGTATATAAACAAGGTTCTGCAAAACTAACAGGAACAAATAAAACATTTGACAGGTTGATAATGGGAAGAATTGCAAATTCATAGATAGTCTGTTAAATTATACAAAGGCAAGAACATTTATTGCACTCTAATTATTCAGTGGGTCCTAGAGACAGTGATTGTATCGCAGCACAGCATCAGTGTTTCTAGTCCTGGCACACGCATGACCATTTCACATGTTCCACACATGCTACATATCACAGCACACATCACACATAATTCCCATTCCCCAGTACTACTGGTCACGTTCAGTCCCTCTCTCACCTCCTTTCTTTACTCCAGAACAAATCAACTCCCATTTACCAAACAACTTAAAATTGACATTTCTGCCCCCCCTGAATAAAACTGAAACTGTTACTCTGAGCATCTCATTTGAAGCACAGGAAACTGTGTGTTCTTTTTTAAAAAAATTGGTGTAAAAATATTAAAAAATAACAAAGTTATGCACCTGCATTGAATTTTGTGACTGCAGGCTTGTAACTTTTGTCATTTTCAATATTTTTCCCCCACATTCACAATATAGCCCTATCTTTACAGCACCTCATGAATGTGACAGCCGTCAATTTTCAAATCCTGGCCAAAATGTTTCTTTACCTCCCAAAAGGTGATTTCACAGTCCCTGAGTGAAATTATGTTTTGGGCAGGAGTTGAACATTTTCTCTACCTTTGTTCAAGAGGTGGCATCATAAGAAGGCTATGCTGAAATCTTGGTGTAAAAATATTAAAAAACAGTACAGTTACAGTATGAGCCTAAGTTGAATTTTGTGAACTCTGGCTCATAATGTTGGTAATTTTAAATATTTTAACCCAAATTTACAACATAGCCATATATTTACAGCACCTCATGAATGTGACAGCTGTTATTTTTCAACTCCTGCCCAAAATGTTTCTGCATACTGAAAATTGATTTGACAGTCTCTGTGCAAAATCACCTTTAGGCCAGGAGTTGAACATTCTCTCTTCCCTTCTTCATGAGACAGTGTCATAACAAGGTGATGTTGAAAATTTGGTGTAAAAATATTACAAAACAAACTTTCAATATTTATATCCCAAATTACTCAGCTGCAGCCCTATTAGCTCTTGCCAAATAGTTTGTTTTGAATGCACACAGCATGCTGTCACACTATCTGCAGGATGGTGGTGCACAATTAGCAGACCCCCTCAGGCCAGAAAGAGTGTCTGTCTCTGTCCATTTTGTGTCTCCCCCCATCGCTGTAACAATGTGTCAAGTAGGAGGCTCACTGTATGTGTGTGCACTCATGTTTCTTCCCCCCAACTCCTACCCCCCTGCTCCCATCTATCTAGGTCTCTCTCTTAGGCAGTCATTTTCCCAGTAAAGTCTCAAATTTACTGTTTTGTACCAGGAGACTAAAGGTAGAAAGTGAATCTACTCATCCACCTGACCAACCGCCAGACAGTCAGCTGATAGTTAAGTGCAGCATGCTCTGTGAAGCATGTGGTATTTGCACACTGTGGATCCTTCTGTCTCACTTGCAGTTTTGAGTGATTTCATTAGGTTTCCTGGTACAGTTGATTGCATTTACTGTGTGTACCAGAAGACCACAAACTGAAAGGTGAAGACTACCAGGGGAATAGGATATATTGACACATCAGTATGTTGAGCTCCCCCTAGCAGGGAATGGGATATTATATTGACACATCCATATGGTTATGGGGGTGGGGGACCACTAGATTACCAGGGGATGAAATATTATATTGACACATCTGCATGCTGCTTGGATTGGGGGGAGGTGGCTAAACTATTAGGGAATGAGATATACTGACACATCGGTATGTCAATCAAGATGTGAGTGGACCACTAAACTACTAGGGAATTGGATATTATATTGACACATTGGTACAGTGATTGGTTGCAGGGAGACATTAAATGGACAGAGACTGACATCTCTTGTTCTCATTCTGTTATCTGATGCTTGAACGGGGGGGGGGGGTTCTGGTGATTGGGCACCACTGTGTGCTTTAATAACAGTAGGGTTTTGGAAACATTTAACAGAACTGAGAGAGTGATCCTTTTACTGCTTCAAAACCTCTGAATATGCCACTGTGCCCTGCATGCAAGAGGTATCCCTTATTTGTATGAGCAGAGTGGTATATTCTGCATATACATGCTGTCTGCTTAAGTGCCTCACACAAACAGCAACTAAATATTGCCTCCACCCCAATCTATTGAGCAAAACCCAGTTAGCATATTGATAAAATGTTTAGCAATGCAAATACCATCTGAAAATATGGCTGGGGAGTTTAGCTTTTTTCCTGTCGCAAAATAGCAAATATGCTGGATTCAAGGTAAAAACAAATTTGCCCCAAATGGTGAATTTTACAGTTCAATTTTCCCCAATATGCATACCTTGGTAGATACCCCCCCCAATAAAAAAAAAATTCACATCACTATTCCCAAAGAGCAATTTTAAAATTTAAAAAAAATTAAGGTAAATATTTTCATTAAATAAAGTTAACAGTGGTATCTAGGTTTGGACAAGTAACAAGTAAGAAAAGGAAGTGGTGGTATCTAGGTTTGGATAAGTTGAAAGCATTCCTTTACAGCACTGGAAATGATACCCCCCATACACACACACACACACACAGACACACAAACCATAAATTCAACCCTAATTAATATGCCAAACTTTACATGAGTTGTATACAGTTTAAGCATATGCCCATAGCATTTGTTTCTGAATCCACCAGACTGTGCTCCTTCTTGACCTGCTAATGTCCTTTTCCCACAGAAGTCTTTAACGTCTCATCTCCTGGATTAACAGAACACACTCTATTGATCAAAAAGGTTTCAGGAATCTCCATAACACAACAGAGAAGCAAACAGATCTACCCATAATGGGCCCAGTGGGACTCTGCCCATTAGAATCCAACATCATTTTATGGAGAGTGAGGGGGTAGAAAGCCAAGGGGAGAGGAATGGCAGATGAGATGTGCAGCCAGATTCTAGCTCAGTTATTAACATATACTTCTGCTACCCCCCCCCCCCGGTGGGTGTCCAGTATAATATAGCAATCATTTGGAAAATTCAGTGTGATATTAAATTAATTAAAACCAGTCTCTTCATGTTAATCTCCTTGTCATGTTTTAATTAAGTAGTAACAAAGACACAGTTCTGTGTTTTTGTAGAGACCTGCATGATTGTCTAAGCACAATGCAGCATGGATGTGCATTAGTTTGCACAATGAAGGTGGACTTAATTTTCTAGGGTTCTGTCCTCCTCCCTGTTGTGGAGGGCCCATCCCTTGTCCCTTCTGCCTTGCAATGTATGCATAAAACTAGTGCTTAAGATGTCTCTGATAACTCTGGTACAACTGTCAGCAAAAATTACAAAAGCCAAATAGACAATGTTTCATCAGAGAGTACCTTTCAGAAATCAACTCTGCAATTTGTACACAGTGAACTGCTCTCATTTTTCAATGTCATCCACAACTAAATTATAATTTCTGCTTTTGTAGGAAGAACTAATGCTACTAAGCTGGCAATCAGCAAACAGAGATGGGCCTAAATATTGCAGACATGCTAGTCAATAGCTGCACAGAGTCCATTTTACAAACACACACACACACACCCTTGTGAAATCTCTAAAAACAATTAACTACCGAGAAATACAGACAAAAATAATTCTATTTGGTTAACTAGTAGGCTACAGTATGCTGGGCTGCATAGGGAGATATATCACAGTAAAGAAAAAGATGTGGCGATACAACTGTACAAATCATTGGTGAGGCCTCATCTGGAATACTGGGTCCAGTTCTGGAGACCACATCTCTGGAAGGACATAAACCGTGTTAAGGTAGTTCAGAGAATGGCAACAAAAACAGTGCAGGGTCTGCACCAAATGTCTTATGAGGGGAGATTAGTGGACCTCAATATGCATACCCTGGAAGAGAGGAGAGAGAGAGAGAGAGAGAGAGAGAGAGAGAGAGAGAGAGAGAGAGAGAGAGAGAGAGAGAGAGGGAGTGTTGTGATAGAGACTTTCAAATACTTATCTAGGTGCTTGTCACAGGTGTCGGAAGGAATTGTTATCTGTGAAATTAACTAAGTGTAGAATGATTTGCAAAGTAGGGGGATTGGCTTAGCTAGAAGGAGCCAGGTTAAAACCAGATTTAAACACTGCCCAAGATAGCTTCTGCCAGAGAACAGACAGAACACCAGGAGGAAGGAGCTACTGGTATAACTAAACCTTCTCTACTGGGACTATATTGCCCTCCTTCCTCCCTGAACCCCCCCACCCTAAGCCAGTTCTACTTTTATAGGCACAGGATTTAACTGACAACAGGAACTTCCTGTTTGGGAGCAGGAAGTGAGTGATCTCAGAGCCACCAAAGACTCACCATCCTAGAAGGGCAAGAGTAGCTCTCCGTCCCCCCAGCTACTGGAGGTCTGACTCTGAGCAAGTAAGGAGACTACTGAGAAATATAGGAACTTCTTGTCTCAGAACAGGAAGATCAGGAGCTAAAAGGGCACAGAGGCAGTAAGTAAGTAGGGAAAGAAAGAAAAAAAAGAAATAAACAGAGGAAAGAGTAAGTATTCCAAACAACAGTTAGGGGGCCCAAAAAAGACATGATGGGAGTGGTGCAGTGCAGTGGCTGTGGAGCAGCAGTCTTCCGGAAGACGTTCTGGAGGATGCAGTGTTGCCCCATCTGCAAGCACCTCTCTGGGCTGAGGGAGGAGGTTGCTCATCTCCAGGCTGAGTTGGCCAGGATTTGTGGTACCTCCTCTCCCACCCAGGGACCACCAGGGTCACTGCCGTTGCCTCAGAGGTTGCCAAGAAAGAGAAGCGGTTGGACCACAGTGGGCTCAGGGAGGGTGAGGGTGGTGGAACAGAGGTGTATTCCTCCAGTTGTACCTCTCCACAATTTCTATGCCATTCTGGAAAAGTGTGGTTCCTCTACGGAGGCACCCACAGTGGAGACCAAGGAGGACGTTGGGAACCTCCACAAAGGAGACCCACAGGAGGGTGGCATGGGACCCCACAGGGGAAGGAAACAACTCCTGGTGGGGGGACTCCATTGTTAGGAAGGTAGAACTGGGAGAGGAAGGGGGAGAGGGAGATAAGGTGCCTGCCTGGAGCCATGGCTTGGAGGGACAGGGAGCAAATCCTCAGGATCACAGGAGCAGCTGCACAGGGTAGGGAGCTGGATGTCATTGTCCACCTAGGGACAAATGACCTGCCTAAGAAAGGGATCAGAGCGGTGCAAGAAGCATTTGTGGAGATGGGGAGAGGCCTTAGACAAATAGCACACATGGTAACCTTCTCAGAGGTGCTACCTGTCTATGGCATGGGTGAGGCTAGGGTGCTGCACTCCATGGAATTCAATCAGTGGTTGAAAAACTGGTGCAGAGCTCAGGGATTTGGCTTCATTGGGGACTGGGGGTCCACCTGGAGGGATGCAGGCCTATACTGGCATGATAGTCTGTATCTGTCCAGGAGGGGAACCAGGATCCTAGGTGATAGGTTTAAATACTTCATTGACAAGCATTTAAACTAACCAAGGGGGGAGGCACTGGAAAGGAGCAGGGAAATCCTAGCCCCCTCAAAAAAATCAGGGTACTAAGTGAGGTAGACACCAACATAGAGATGTCAATAGGGAGAAGCGCTGGGGTAAATGGAGAAAGTGACAAACGCAATAAGGACAGAGATGGGCCAAAAAGGGGTATGGCCATCAAGAAATGGAAGATAATGAGTACCAACGCCTGTAGTCTGGGCAACAAGCTCCCTGAACTGGTGGCCTTGATGGAAGAGGGATGCCTGGATATTGTAGCAGTCACAGAAACATGGCACATAGAGAACCATGACTGGGATGTTAACATACCAGGGTACACAACCTATAGGAGAGACAGGGAGGGCAGAAGGGGGGGGTGAGTAGCTCTCTATGTAAGGGAAGGGATAAAAGCAACTGAACAAAAGAGTAAACAGGGAGGAGAGGAGGCACTATGGGTCACATTAGAGACTGGAAATGGCACCACAATCCGCACAGGGGTTGTATACAGACCCCCATGTCAGGGGGAGGGAATGGACAAGAATATGATAGAAGGCATACTTAGGATGGCAGAGAAAGGGGAGATACTGTTGATGGGGGACCTTACTATGCCAGATGTTAACTCATTGCCTCCACAGGTGCTCTCTGAAGTTAAACCACTTGTCTCCTGTGTACTGTTAACAGTAAATCCTGAGCCTTTCTAAGCAAAATCAAGCTATAGTCAGCATGCCCACAAACAAATCCTAATAGCTCAAGAACCATAAGTGCTAGACACAGAGTATGAGTGGCAAAGTTATTTAGCACAAAATTATCTTTCCAATGGTGGTATGCAAATAATAATATGTAATTTTGTTTTTTTTCTATGCTGGTTGAAACAGCAAAAAAAATATATTTTTTTCACTAAAACAGGCAACATAAGCCATATACACCATACCATAAACAAATGCGAATAACTCCTAAAGTATACATTATATACACAAAATATCAGTGATAAAGTTGTTCATCATACAATTACCTTTCCAACGGTGCTATGCAGTCAACTGTATATTATAATCTGTTACACTATATATTAAAATATATAAGTGACTTCTCCAGATGTTGCAAGGGCACACTGGGAGTCAGTAGCCAACTTCTGCAGGCATCCTCAGGACACACCAGTGTATTTTACTGATGACTACAGGCATCTGCTAGGAGACAGTGAGTTAACTGGAGCACCTTTGCTGCAGCCACATCCAAAACCAGGACCATTCTTGATGCCCTTCAGGTGGCATGTCTCAGACAGCTAGTTTTGGAACCTACTCATGAGGGAGCAATCTTAGACCTCATACTCTCAAATGGGGACAGTGATAGGATCTCAGATCTAGAAGTGGGTAGCCATTTGGGAACAAGTGACCGCCAAACAGTGTGGTTCATGATAAACTCAGCTACAGAATCAAGCCATACAAAAGTGAGGGTTCTGGACTTCAGAAGGGCTGACTTTGGCAGGATGGGAGAGTGCCTTAGAAAAGCACTAGCAAACAGGCTAGAAGGAAGGGTGGATCAACAATGGGGAAATATCAAGATTGCCACCACAAAGGCAACAAGCCTTTGTGTGAAGCAAATAAATCAAAATGAAAGAGAAAGCCACTATGGTTCTCAAAAGAGGTGGCAGTGAAGGTTAGGGAGAAAAAGATAGCATTTAGGAAGTATAAGGAAACACAGAAGGAGCAGGACAGAGAACTGTACCAGTTAAGGCAGAAGGAAGCAGGGAGGGTAGTCAGAATAGCAGAGACACAAACTGAGGAAAAGATAGCCAACTCAGTTAAGAGGGGGTTAAAACCTTTTATAGGTATATCAGGGAGCGTAGAAAGACAAATGGAGGGATGGTGAGGCTGAATAGAATGGATGTGGGTGGGCAGAGAGTGACAGTGAAAAAGCAGGGATATTGAATGAATACTTCTGTTCAGTATTCACAAAAGAGTAAGTGGGGGAGGTGCCTAATCCAATTAACAGAAACACTCTGAATGGGGGGGGTGATTGATCCTAGTCCTTTCACAGAAGAAAGGGTTCTGAAAGAACTCCTAAAACTGAAGGTGGACAAAGCAATGGGGCCAGATGGAATTCACCCCAGAATTCTAAAATAATTAAGCAGAGAACTAGTGACACCACTGACTACCCTTTACAACAAATCATGGGAGGATGATGTGGTACCTGAGGACTGGAAGAAGGCTGATGTGATTCTGCTTCATAAAAGTGGGACGAAGACAGAGGCAGGAAACTACAGACCTGTCAGCTTGACCTCTCTGGTAGGGAAAGTGATGGAATCAGTTCTGAAGGAAAGAATTGTTGAGTACCTAGAGGCCAGTGGGGCACAGGACCCAAGACAGCATGGGTTCACAGCAGGAAGGTCATGTCAGATGAATCTAATTGATTTCTTTGACTGGGTGACCAATGTAGTAGACCAGGGAGGGGCTGAGGACATGGCCTACCTAGACATTAGCAAGGCATTTGACACAGTCCCACACAATTAGTAGTCAAATTAACCAGCCTGGAAGTGGGTCCCAGGGTGGTAGCCTGGGTAAAACATTGGCTGAACAACAGGACACAGAAATTAATTGTAAATGGAGTCCACTCTGAAGAAAGAGGGGGTTTACTAGTGGGGTATCGCAGGGTTCAGTACTGGGTCCAGTCCTTTTTAATGTCTTTATAACTGACATTACAGAGGGACTGGAAGGAAAAGTATGCCTCTTTGCAGATGACACATAGATCTGCAATAGGGTTGATACCCAAGGAGGCATAGGAAGGATGAGAAGGGACTTGGCAAGGTTGGAGGAATGGTCAGAAGTATGGCAGCTTGGATTCAATGCAAAGAAGTGCAAAGTAATGCACATGGAAAACAAAAACCCAGGGGAAGATTACACAATGGGGGGGAGGTAGTAACAACAACAGAAATGGAAAGGGACCTGGGGTAATCATATCAGATGACCTTAAGGTTGGCAAGCAATGTGAAAAGCGGTAGGGAGGGCTGGGGGGATACTGGGATGTATAGGGAGAGACATCACCAGCAGAAAACAGGAAGTTGTTATCCCCCTGTACAGACAGTTAGTGAGACCCCATCTAGAGTACTGCGTCCAGTTCTGGAGACCCCATCTCTGCAAAGACATAGACAGAATGGAGGCAGTTCAGAGGAGGGCAACTAAAATGGTGCAGGGTCTGCAAGAGAAGCCATATGAGGAGAGACTAAAGGAGCTTAATATGTATACCTTTGAGGAAAGGAGGGACATGAGTGAAATGTTTAAGTACCTCAGTGGAATCAACAAAGTCCAAGAGGGTAGCATCTTACAGAAAAAGAGATGTGCAAGAACAAGGGGACACAATTTGAAGATGGGGGGGATGGCTCGGGGCAGTGTGAGAAAGTATTTTTTCACACAGAGGGTGGTGGATGCATGGAACAGCCTTCCTGAGGAGGTTGTGGGGTCTAAAACTGTGGGAGAATTCAAGAATGCATGGGAAAGACATCAGGCAATTTTTGTGGAGGGTAGGAAGAAATAGGCTGTTGGTTAAATAGGATCTGCAGCTTATCCTCTAGGTAGGGAAATGAGCAGACTAGGTGGGTCAAGCAGTCCTTATCTGCAGTCAAAGTCTATGTTTCTATGTTAAATACCTCAGTGGCATGAATAAGGTACAGGAGGGTAGCTTCTTTCAGAAAAAAAGATGTTCCAGAATAAGGGGTCATGATATGAGGCTGGAAGGGTAGTAGACTCGGGGGTAACGTGAGGAAGTATTTTTTCATAGAAAGGGTAGTAGATACATGGAACAAACTACCAGTGGAGGTGGTGGGGGCAAAAACAGTAGGCAAATTCAAGAATGCATTGAATAGGCATAGGAGAACCATAGTGGCAGGAAAAAGAGGGTAAAGCCGGAGATCAAGGGGGGGTCAGTGGTATTGCAGTAGGTACGGAAAATGGGTAGACTAGGTGGACCAAGCAGTCCTTATCTGCCATCAATTTCTATGTTTCCATGTTTCTATGACTAATGGCATTGAATAGTAAACCCCAGTTACCGGCACAAAGTGGTCCCTAAGACCTCTTGGCATCTGTGCAACCTTTACAATCCAGTGAAGCCAAGTGTAAAGAGGGGCACGCACCTTTCCATTGTACCCACAAAAGTGATTACAGGCTTTCAGAAAATGAGGAAGCCATAATGCAAATTGCCTGCATGGCCATTCCAAGTTTATAGCAGAACATTCAAGCCTACTTGCCCATGGATGTGACCTTACTGGTTTACTGCTGGCTGAAAGCAGGTGGTAACAGGTTGGCAGTTGTGCAGGCAGGGATAACTGGTGACCACTCATCAGCATAGTCAACCCCCCCTTTGGAAGGGCAACATGACAATTGGGGAATGTTCAGATTGGGATAAGTGATGAAAGAACTGCAAGTGCCTAGCAGATAAACAACTAAGATCCTCCTTCACAGGAGGGGTTTGTGGGATGTTTACCACTGGACCCTCATTGCCACAAATTACAGCGGATGGGGAGTGGGGAACAACTGGGCTACCAGGAAACACAACACCTGGTGGGGTTAGGAAGGGGGACCAACTTGGGTGGATTTCTGTCATGTATGTCCAGGGCCACCACTATGGCACACCACTGTGCATTGCGACAATGTGCCATGTTTGAGAGCACAATCCCCTAGTGCAACCACGATCATCTGGATGCCAATTTACATTATACTACACTTTAGGGAGTAGGGACTCCTCTCCTCTCCTCTACTGAGTGTGTTATGTCTGTGTATAGCAGTTTCAACTGATAGAACAATGTTGCTAGCATAAAAAAAACATGTTATGAAGCCCTGGGCTGTTGCTGAATGTGGGACACAATACCTTTATGAAGCTGTTGAATAGTCTAGATATAGAGATTTTATGATCCCTAATGTCTCACTATCATGTTCAGTATGTTTTCACAATCAAAGGAGAAATTCCTTTTATAGACATTAGTGTCAAAGAGATGTATTGTAGTTCAAAAGACAGGAAGACTATTTTACAGATGCAGGTAAATGCTAAGAGTAAACATAACTGTAGGACTATTAGAGCACTTTGTAATGTCAACAATTAACTGCAGGAACTGCTTTTCTAGTTCTGAGCCAGGCTTCCAAGTGGTGAGACTTTGCAGAATAGTTTTAAAATGATTGTCATCAAATTTTAAAGGGGAAAGATACATTAGTAGTTCACTTATATTGTGAAAGCTCAGGAAATGACCATTGGAATGACGTATTGGGCTTACGATGTAAGGAATTCTGAGATATAAATATCTTCTTTCCCATATAAGATTTTATTAGTTTTTCCAAGTACAACCAACCAAGGTAAAGACACCCAATCATTGACCATACAAGTAAATAGGAACACTATAGCTATGTTTGGAACATTCCGTAACTACAACTGCTAGGAGGGATTTAATATTGCCTCCCATCAGTTTTATGGATCATATAAACTTACATTCTGTTTGAACTAGTTTTATACATACCCAAATATAAATTCAGTTTTTAGATTAATACCTCTTTCAACTGGGGGATCTCTAGTAACTAACTGCTCAAAGGACAGTCATAAAGATCATAGGTCAGAGTCCTCATACCTCTTCTTATTAGTTGGACCACCTGAGTCCCTTCAAATTGGACATCTGAGACCTATGATGCGAAGAAAGCCAGTAAAGGTAGGTTGACGATAAAGTGGACAGTGTGGGGCAAGTAGTCAATTTGTACAGATACTGGGCCACAGCGGTCTGGATAGGGAGTAGAGATAAAGGATAAAATAGGGGGAAGGGAGAGGAGGCATCATGGTTCAGAATAGCGGTGGGTTTTGGGGGGGTGGTACTGCACAAATGTGTGAGTGCAGATATGTGTCCCATTTCTTGTGAAATCTGGAAAGACAGCCCTTCCCAATCACAGAAAGTCTTTCAAATGTGGCCAGACGAGCCATTGCTGCCTGCCAGTGGGAGATCGTGGGAGGGGTAGACAGCCTCCACTTCATCAATATGGATCTCTTAGCCTCCATCACTGCAACCATCACCCAAGCCTTAGTTGATGCAGGCAATGGGCCCAGGATAGAGACATCACCCAGCACCAGAGAGGGTTGGCCAATCGACAGGGGTCTGCCGATAATCTTAGAACATTCCTCTAAATCCTGCAGCCAAAACCCCTGAAGTACCGGACATGTCCACAGTATATGAAGTAGATGGGCAGGGGAGGTATTGCACCTCCAGCATTTGTCATGTTTCATTATGTTCAGTTTATGAAGCACTGCAGGTGTCTTGTACCACCTGAGGAGAATTTTCAACTGAATCAGTTGACTTTTGGCATCCTCATACACCAAGTGGGCAGCTTTCAAACAATCAGTCCATTGCTGTGGTGAAAGGTGGCATCAAAGTTCAGCTTCCCAAGCTGTTCGGCTAGCCGAAGTAGTGTCAGGCTGGGCATCTCTAATAACCTTATACGAAGTTCCAACTAAACCACTGCCATTTCTGGGCTTGTGGAGGGTGGCAAGGCAATTCCACTTCCCTGTAACGGTTGAGGCCGCTAGAAGGGAGGCAGTTGCACTTCGGATTTGGAGGTATCTCCAGAAATCCTGTGCTTTCAATCCATAGATCTCTCGCAGTTGCTCAAAGGACATAAGTGTCTTACTACCTGGGAGGAGGAGGTTCCTCACCACCCGAATACCCCTGGTAGCCCAGTGGTTTCAGTATAAAGGGTTACGGTCCACTGTTATGAGCTGGTTGTTCCACAAAGGGGCATAGGAGATCAGAGGGAGGTATTTTCTACTGGGAGTACCTGCGAGGGCCATTGTCCGTTGCCAGGCCCTACAAGGTTCTGTCATAATAGGGGTAAGCAAGTCTCCCGAAGGCTTCTTGTTAGTGAGCAGGGAGAAAAGTGAATTATCAGGTAGGAGAGCTGCTTCTAAACATACCCATTGAGGAGGAGGGGATAAGGAAGGAACAAACCAATTGGTAGCCTGGGCCATACAAAAGGCTAGATGATATCCCATGAACCATGGGAGTCCCAACCTTCCCCTGGTCCAATATGCCCGTAATTTGGCTCAGCCCTAGCATGCCATTTTGCCTTCCCACAAAAAGGAGATCAGTTTGTCCAGTTGTAAGAAGGGCTTAGGGGACAATGGGATGGGGAGGTTGCTAAGGAGGTATGAAACTCTGGAGAAAATGAACATATGAATGGCCTCTATTTTACCCTTTAGGGAAAGCTGCAGCTTCCTCCATCTCTGAGCTTTGGCCGTAAGGGCTGTTAACAGGGAAGAAAAGTTAACCTTTTCTAGATCCCTCCAGGTGGAAGGAATAAAAATCCCAAGGTATGAAGATCCCTGGGATGCCCACATGATATCTGTATTTCGTGGACAATTTCTTCCACACCTTGCATTCAGGAGAGATAAAATTGTCTTCTTTTGGTTAATTACCGGGCCAGAAAGGGAGGCAAATTCCTGCAGCACCTGTAGAATGGTAGAGATGGAGAGCTCAAGATTAGACAGGGTGAGCAACATGTCATCCGCATAGGCATTAACCAGGAAGCAATGTTCTTTCACTGGAATCCCAGTAATGCCTGGGGTGCTCAGAAGTTTCCATATCAAGGGATCCAGGGCTAGAATAAAAAGAAGAGGTGAGAGAGGGCAACCTTGTCTGGTGCCCCTCTGTAAAGGAAAGGGCTGGGATATATCTCGATTGGTTACAATTTTGGTGGTGGGCGAGTGATAAAGAGTGGAGACCCAGGAGCAGAACCGTGGCCTGAACCCATATAGGGACAACACCGTGCAGAGATAACACCACTCTAAAGAATCAAAAGCCTTGGCAAAATCTATGGCCAGGGCTGCCATTGGTGTGTCAGAGTGCAAAGCTAACCATTTTAAATTAAGGACCAATCAGAGATTGTCTGCCCCCGATCTTCCCTTAGAAAAACCAGCCTGCGAGGGGTGTATTAAGGTTGGTAAAAATGGAGTGAGCCTATTTGACAGGACTTTGGCTAACAGTTTGGTATCCACTAACAGCAAGGAAATAGGCCGAAAATTTGCACAATCCATTGCATCAGAGGATTTTTTAGGAATTAAGTTTATCAGAGCCTCCCACATGGTGGGAGGTAGATCTGTTGAGGCCTGGGCTTCTTGCAAAGCCTGTAGGAGTGGGACAGTAATTTCTGTGTGGCAATTAATCCTAGCCCATTGTCGTTGTCGACCTGGCTCTGGTAGAGTTGTCCGGTCTGTCTGCCCACTTATTTCAACACCACTAGCTGGATACCCAACTCGATTTGGAGGAAAGCCCACACATGAGTGTCTATC
Organism: Neoceratodus forsteri; assembly: GCA_016271365.2. Classification (NCBI taxonomy): domain Eukaryota; kingdom Metazoa; phylum Chordata; order Ceratodontiformes; family Ceratodontidae; genus Neoceratodus; species Neoceratodus forsteri. The sequence continues at coordinate 511,154,769 of JADMNL010000023.1, read as the reverse complement.
TGCCTTTTGCGATGAGGAAGGAGGAAGCAGAGGGATCTCCTTTATGTCCGTACCAGTCCGATAAGAATTACCACCTCCTTGGAATCTGTTTCCTCTCTTGTCGGTTCCCTTTAGTGTGTGTTCTCTCGGGGACCAGAGGAGTCCGGGTGGTGTAGTCCATGGCAGCAAGCCTGGCCACTGGTTGTTGACCCAGGCCTCTGCCTCCCTGGAAAGTCCACCAGGAATGTTCTGCCGTCTTTGGACAGGTGCAAGGCAGTCAGCCTCCTGAATCTATACTGACAGGAGTTAGCGGCAAGGGTCTTCTTCAGTGGCCCATATGCTTTTAGCTTCATTGCCACCTCTTGAGAAAATTCCTGGTAAAAAGAAATTATGTTGCCTTTCCAGGTGATCTCCCCAAGCTCACTAGTGGCCCGCAGAAGTTTTTCTTTGGTGGAGTATGTTAACAAATATGCTATGATCGTTCTGGGTCCATGGGCACCATCAGGCCTGCCAAATACCCGATGTGCTCTTTCCACCCACACAGGCTCTTTCCATCTTTCACCGAGGAGCTGGGGCAACAATTCATTCAAAAACTTCTCCATATTCGACCCTTCAGCCCCCTCTGGCACCCCCAGAATCCTGATGTTGTTCCTCCTGCTCCTATTTTCTTGATCCTCTGCTCTTTGCCACAGTCTGGAGAGTTTTTCATCATGGTCTTTAAGCCTTTGTAATACAGTGAGATGCTGTCTCTCTAGTTCCTTTGTCTGCTGTTCGAGTACATTCTGGTGGTCCTCCAGCCTGCGTACGTCCACGACATTCCTGGCCAGGGTCGTCCCTATGCAGTCTACTCTAACCAGGAGCACCTCTAGCATTTTTGTAATGTTAGCTAGTGCATCTCCAACTTGGGTCTGACCCCGCGAAGGATGCAGAGACTGTATGGATTGCCCCGGTGTGTTATCTCCCGATGCCTCCATCCGCACTTCCATAACTATAGCACCAGTGTAGAGAGGACCTATATCGTGACTTCTAGTGAGTCTCCCAGATGGTCAGGGGTATTCGACATTTGTGACCCGTGCTTGGTGATACTTAGCACTTCTATGCTAGCGGTATGGATCTGCAGTGCTACTGTTCCCCCATGCCTATGCAGTCTAGCTCTTCATGCAGCTTGGAAATATACACGACTGGTTTTCTATTTTGCAGGTGTGACTTCCCGCATCAGTACAGTTAGGCTAGCGTTCGTAAGGATAGAGCTGGAATCCCCAGTGGTTATTGGTAATATTCAGTCCGGCATTCCAGCGGATCAAACAAGACGTATCGCCAGGCTGGAGAAGAGAGAAAGAATTATGCTGCCATCTTTCACGGGTCCAAGCCACACCCCCAGATAAAAATATCTTAAATAATCTGTAAATTAAATCAAGGCAGCAGACATTTCATGTAATCCTGAGACAGAAATTGATGTCACTGAAGTGCAAGCTGTATTTTGTCAACTGCAGCTTGCCCCTCAGGAACAATGTGCCCGAAATATTTCATCAGCAGAATTGGTGCTTGTCAATGGATACCTTTAGATCATACTCCATAGTATATCCAGAACCTTTATGAGCTGGGCACCATGCTCCTCCAAAGTCTTATCTGAGACAATCAAATCATCCATGTAAACCAGTACCTCTAGCAGATTCGTGTCCCTGATCGCTTCTCCATCTGCCATGGGAACATTGCTGGGGTCTCAGATACAGTAAGTCTTGGGACAGCCTTTTAAACTGGTAGATTCCTTATCATAGGAAGGTAATCTTTACCTCATTTTGTGGAGCTAGAAATACCCATTCTCATTCCCATTCCCAAGGTTCAGGACTTGAAACCACTTGCTCCCCATCAGACAACCAAGGGACTTCTCCACTCTCGACATTGTACACTTGTCTTGGATGGTTCTCTTGTTAATGGGTCTGGTAGTTGATGTACATCTGCACAGCTCTGCTCTTCTTGCTGGCCACCACATATGGAGAAGCATAACAACTCCAGAACTCCTTAATAATTCCTTCAGCCATTGGCTCATACAGGTGCTATTTAACATTGCCCACATCAGTGTGGACAAAACCTTATGACCTTTCTAAAAGGCCACTCATCATTGAGGCAAATACACTGCTCCTCTCCCTAGACATATTTCAATCCTATTTACTCAGGGAAAAAACTCACCTCCTCTAGGCCAATTTGTTACTTAGTCTTCCCACCAAATTGTTTAATATTGGGGAACTTCCAAAATCAAAGGAGTTTGAGTCGATGTCTGTTGTGGGTTCTGAGGCAGAGATCATGCCGGTTTCTGTGTCTGCACAATAGATGTGTACCATGGTCCTACCTTTCCACAGACTGATGTCCTGCCTTGGCTCATTTGTCACTCTTATTATTGCCTGTAAGGCATCAGAGGTGGCGTGAGTGGCACAACCCCTCTTTGCATGATCAGTCCAAGCTGTTGTCCTTTATTGTGTTGACTGTTGTGGTAGGGCTCCTTCCTTTGTGAGTGAACACAGCATTTCCTGTCACTGTATCTTCTGCACTAGATGGCCGAATAAACTCCTTGTCATCAACTCAGTTTACCACTCTCAACCATTCCTCTGGTATATCAGGTTTTGCTGTCTCCTGTTCCTGATATGCTTCCCTAACTAGGGAAACATAGAAACATAGAATATGATGGCAGATAAGGACCTCTTGGCTCACCTAGTCTGCCCATTTTATATACCTGTTTCATATACTGCAGATCCTGATGAGCTGCGGTTTACCCTCTCTTTCCTATCTCAAGAGTTCCTTTATGTCTGTCAAATGCATTTTTGAATTCACCTACCATTTTTAGAGGAACAAAAGAAAGCAGGAGCACCAGGAATTGTGTGGTGCTATGTATTCAAAATGATCAATATACACAAATAAGCACCCACACAGCTTAAAGAATAAAGGCCAAATGCTACAAAAACGTTTAAGCGCTTAATATCCGAAGTGCAGCAAATGCAAAACAGAGGACAAACGGACAGATTAACATTTCACCTAGTCTCTGCTAGGCTTCATTAGAATAAGTTAGTGCCACAATTTTAAACCATTTAAATACCATATCATGTGCAACCCTATGACAAGAATAAGCCAATCATCATCATACATAGCATCAAGTTCATTAACCCATTCGTGACTGGCCTTTCAACTTGAAAGGTAAATGTGCAAAGCAATACATATTTTAGAAATACATTTAAACAACATACACCAATATAAATGTGATTAAAATGTTTCAGTAAGTTCAAAATATCTACCCCATGGCCATTATTACCCAATCACTGTTGTAATATACACTTAGTATTTTATATTATTATTTAAATAAATATTTTATTTACAAATAGCCAATCACATATTAGTCCAAATGGCCATAGTCACAATCTTATATATAGTCATATTCCAAAAATAAATGTAAAATATTTATTTTTAATATATTTACATATTTATTTGGGCAAAGATAAATCTCATGTTATTTTTAAAAACAAATTTATCAAAATGGCTAAGGGCATAGAAAATGAACTTACAGGCACTGATCTTAAAAATTCACAGCATTAAATGGCTATAATGATTGCCTATTTAATACCAGGACGGGGAATAACAATAATATAAATAGTAAAGGGAACCAACATAGAATATACAAAATACAACAACCGGTAAATGAAATAAAACAGATTTACTTTAGCTTTTATATTTTCGCAAAAATGCTGAGAGATCTATATTGTCATTGAGCCCCTGACCGGTACAAGCTCCCAGTGAAAAAATCCAAAAACTTTCTCTCTGGCCTATTTTTTTGTTAATATCACCTCCCCGTGGGCCCATTTTGACTAGTTCCAAACCAAAAAACTTAAAAGTATGTTTACACGGCTGATTAATTAGCAGATGCTTGACAATGGCATAATTTACATCACCCTTGTCAACTGCTCTGACATATTCACCAATCCTGACCTTAAATTTTTTATTGTTCTCCCGACATAGTAAGCTCCACATTCACACAACAGTAAATAAACCACCCCAGTACTATACAGGTAATCAAACCATTAGTTGTTATCACCTTTCCTGAAATTGGGTGTAGTATACTTTTACTGTTGTGTATATAACCACAATAGGTACAATTACCACATCTATATACGCCCATTGGTTTAGAAGCCACAAGAGTCTGTTTCATCTCATAATTCCTTTCGGTGCAATTAGACACTACATGATCTTTAATGCTCTTACCCTTATGAAAAATAACTTTCGGTCCCTTATCCACTATCTCCTTTAATCTAGGTTCCAACTGTAAAATGGGCCAGTTGTTAGTAACAATATTTCTAATTCTGTTAGCACGACTAGAGAAATCAATGACAAAGGGACACTCAAATTCCCTCCTTTTATTAGGTTCCCTTGATTTATATTGCAATACTTGGTTCCTGTCCATGGCATCTACCTGTCGAATGGCAGATGCATTGCTATGATGGCTATAGCCTCTTTCTAAAAACCTACGTATTTGTTCCCTTTTATTCCTATCATATCCATGTGATTCGGTACAATTCCTTAATGTCCTAATAAGTTGTCCCTTAGGTATATTGTGGCGAGTATGATGTGGATGACAGCTCTCAAACCTCAGTAAACTATTTCTATCCGTAGTTTTCTGAAACAAATAGTACATACCCCCTCCCTTACCATCTTTGTATAACTTCAAGTAAAGGAAATTAATACTAACTTTGTTAAGTTCAAACTGATATTTTAAGAGACTAGTATCTTCCATCCACTTAACAAATAAAACAAACTCGTCATATGATCCTTTCCATATAACAAGAATGTCATCTATAAAGCGCCGCCACAAATCCAGATGAATAATATATGGATTTGTGGCAGCGTCATACAGATGATCAAGTTCCCACTTGCCAACAAATAAGTTGGCATAACTAGGTGCCATAGCTGTACCCATAGCAGTACCCCCGTATTTGATGATAAAGTTGTCCCTGGAACAGAAAAACATTCATCTGAAGGACACATTCAGCAAGCTGTACAAGAAAAATAGTGGGTACTTCTACACATTCTTCTTCACTTCTCCTATCCAAAAAATAGGAAAGGGCCTCCAATCCTTCTTTGTGTGGAATCATCGTATAAAGGGAATTAACATCAATAACTGCAAATGACCAATCAGTTTCCATACTTAAATCCTCAATTATCTGGACAACTTGAGTGGAATCTCTAAGGAATGATCTTAATTGTCTAACCATTGGCTGTAGAAAAGCATCTAAATACAATGAAACAGGTTCTGTTAACCAACCTTTCCCTGAGACTATTGGTCTCCCTGGTGGTTGTACTAAACTTTTATGTATTTTAGGTAGTGCATATATAAGTAGGTGTTACTGGACAATTAACGGTCATAGTTCTATACTCAACATCTAAAATATAACCCTTCAAAAACCTTCATTTAAAATATCATCTAACTTATTTTTAATTTTCCTAATCACATCCTGTGAAATCTTTTATAAGATGATTCATCATTAATTAACCTATTAACCTCCAGATATAATCTTTAGTGTTCAATACCACTACTGCTCCCCCTTTATCTGCGGGCTTAATTGTTAAGGACTTGTTTTCACTTAGCATCTTTAAAGCAGCCCGTTCGTTCTTAGTACAATTGTCCCAAGATTTAAAACTTTTTTCACTCTATAATCGTTGTAAATCAAGTTCACATTTTTTTATAAATGTTGAAACAACAGGATTCATGGGAGGACAATATTCAGACCTGAACTGCAATTTTGATAAATCATTTTTTCTCCCAAATCACTATCATCATCACCGTAAATACATTTAAATGTAAATTCCTCCCTAATTTGTGTGAATCACACACACATTGAAAAATTAATATCAGCTGTGGGACAAAATGAAAGCCCCTTGCTTAATACAGCATTTTCACTAGATGTTAAATTATGGTCAGATAAATTCACTACAGCCACCATACTATCATGAATATTTTGAACGGAAGCTGGTTCATGAAAAAAATTTTATATTGTCATGGACATTATCAGTTGCAATATATCCATCCATATTTGAAATCACCTCACTTGACTCATTTATATCATTTCCATCTAGACATTCAAAAACCTGCTTACTACCCGATTGAGATGTAAAATTAAGGGTTCTACATATATCATCACATCCAGTTTCAGAATCACTAAAAAGTTCAAAATGGGAACGATCTTCATTGCTAGACAAGGACACAGAAACTGCTTTATTGAGGGTATTGTATATTAATATTTGTTCTTGTTTCTTCTTCCACGCTGTCCCCCCCCTCCTTGTCCTCCTCTTTGGAACTGGACTGTTTGAAAGCGAGTGCGGCATTGCCGCTGACTGCGCCTGGTCTCCTGGCTGTACATAGGAGATAGTCCTACTAATTGTTCCCCCATAGGTCCATTAGTTAGTATTTCCGATTCATCGGTGTCAGAGGGGCCCGTAGTATAGTCCAATAAAGTATTATCTATAGAGTCATTGGAAGAATTACTTCCTTTTTTCAAAATGGACCATAACTCAGATCTTTTGGGTCTGTCAATTAAAGACTCTATCATTTAAATAGTCATTTTCATCCTGATGAATTTTCTTTGCTTTGTTTTTAATCTTCACATCATATTTAGTGACCTTGTCCAGTAACAATTTATTTAATCTATCCCATTCAGAACATCAACATGTTCTTTCAATAAAGTTTCAACCTCCCAATCTGGACAGTTAATTCTTCCCTCACTGGTCGAGCAAATTCCAAAATGAGTTCAATGTTTTTAAAGGAAGTTGATTCCATGTTCTGGTACCATCTTTTCATAAAGTCTACATTACTGGTACCATAGGAGGCTTTTGGTGATCTGAAGCCCCAGTGGAACTCTTTAACCTGGAGATAAGCTTCTAAGGTCTGTTTGTTGCCAAAACATGCGTCGTCCCTTAAGCACTAATTTCTCAAGTTTGCGAAACAAAGATTTGGTGTCAAACTCACCACCACCTTGCGATGTATGTTCTCTGGTTCCCAAAAAAAGATTCTCACCATCCTGTGCTGTGAAAACAAAATCCGCAAAGCCTCCTGTAAGAACGCCATCATGCACGCTGAATGCTGGATTACGTAGTGTAGCCCCTGATCTCTTCTCGGCATGAGCCATCACATGATAGAGTCCGGTCCAAAAAAACTCCCTCCGGATTCTTACTCAGGCTTAAATAGTACCGCCTTAGTTTCAAGATGATATATCCTCAGACGACCAGGGACAGGAAATATACACAAATAAGCAATGAAATGGTATTTAAATGGTTTAAAATTGTGGCACTAATTTATTCTGATGAAGCCTAGCAGAGACTAGGTGAAACGTTAATCTGTCCGTTTGTCCTCCGTTTTGCATTTGCTGCACTTTGGATATTAAACGCTTAAACATTTTTGTAGCATTTGGCCTTTATTCTTTAAGCTGTGTGGGTGCTTATTTGTGTATATTGATCATTTTGAATACACAGCACCACACAATTCCTGGTGCTCCTGCTTTCTTTTGTTCTTGTGATTATTCGTTACGGAGCACAGGTTGGCTTTAATTACATTTGCCGTGAAAAGCTTAAATAAACAACATATTTGCCATTAACAAATGTGGTGCTTATGTTTGGATACAGTTTGATGTAAGTGCAACATTTTCTACTATTTGAAATTGCCATATTTCCTGTCCCTGGTCGTCTGAGGATATATCATCTTGAAACTAAGGCGGTACTATTTAAGCCTGAGTAAGAATTCGGAGGGAGTTTTTTTGGACCGGACTCTATCACGTGATGGCTCACGCCGAGAAGAGATCAGGGGATACACTACGTAATCCAGTATTCAGTGTGCATGATGGCGTTCTTACAGGAGGCTTTGCGGATTTTGTTTTCACAGTACAGGATGGTGAGAATCTTTTTTTTGGGAACCAGAGAACATACATCGCAAGGTGGTGGTGAGTTTGACACCAAATCTTTGTTTCGCAAACTTGAGAGAATTAGTGCTAAGGGACGCATTTACGTTTTGGCACAAACAGACCTTAGAAGCTTATCTCCAGGTTAAAAGAGTTCCACGGGGCTCAGATCACTCAAAAGCCCTCCCATGGTACCGAAAATGTAGAATTTATGAAAGATGGTACCAGAACATGGAATCAACTTCCTTTAAAACATTGAACTCATTTTGGAATTTGCTCGACCAGTGAGGGAAGAATTAACTGTCCAGATTGGGGAGGTTGAAACTTTATTGAAAGAACATGTTGATGTTCCAGAATGGGATAGATTAAATAAATTATTACTGGACAAGGTCACTAAATATGATGTGAAGATTAAAAACAAAAGCAAGAGAAATTCATCAGGGATGAAAATGACTATTTAAATGATAGAGTCTTTAATTGGACAGACCCAAAAAGATCTGAGTTACGGTCCATTTGCAAAAGAAGTAATTCTTCCAATGACTCTATAGATAATACTTATTGGACTATACTACAGGCCCCTCTGACACCGATGAATCGGAAATACTAACTAATGGACCTATGGAGGAAAGTAGGACTATCTCTATGTACAGCCAGGAGACCAGGCAGCGGGCAACGCCAGACTGCAAACAGTCCAGTTCAAAGAGGAGGACAAGGAGGGGGACAGCATGGAAGAAGAAACAAGAACAAATATTAATATACAATACCCTCAATAAAGCAGTTTCTGTGTCCTTGTCTAGCAATGAAGATCGTTCCCATTTTGAACTTTTTAGTGATTCTGAAACTGGTCGTGATGATATATGTAGAACCCTTAATTTTACATCTCAATCAGGTAGTAAGCAGGTTTTTGAATGTCTAGATGGAAATGATATAAATGAGTCAAGTGAGGTGATTTCAAATATGGATGGATACATTGCAACTGATAATGTCCATGACAATATAAAATTTTTTCATGAACCAGCTTCCGTTCAAAATATTCATGATAGTATGGTGGCTGTAGTGAATTTATCTGACCATAATTTAACATCTAGTGAAAATGCTGTATTAAGCAAGGGCTTTCATTTTGTCCCACAGCTGATATTAATTTTTCAATGTGTGTGTTGATTCTACACAAATTAGGAGGAATCTTACATTTAAATGTATTTACGGTGATGATGATAGTGATTTGGGAGAAAAATGATTTATCAAAATTGCAGTTCAGGTCTGAATATTGTCCTCCCATGAATCCTGTTGTTTCAACATTTATAAAAAAATGTGATCTTGATTTACAATGATTACAGAGTGAAAAAAGTTTTAAATCTCGGGACAATTGTACTAAGAACGAACGGGCTGCTTTAAAGATGCTAAGTGAAAACAAGTCCTTAACAATTAAGCCCGCAGATAAAGGGGGAGCAGTAGTGGTATTGAACACTAAAGATTATATCGTGGAGGTTAATAGGTTAATTAATGATGAATCATCTTATAAAAAGATTTCACAGGATGTGATTAGGAAATTTAAAAATAAGTTAGATGATATCTTAAATGAAGGTTTTTTGAAGGGTTATATTTCAGATGTTGAGTATAGAACTATGACCGTTAATTGTCCAGTAACACCCACGATATATGCACTACCTAAAATACATAAAAGTTTAGTACAACCACCAGGGAGACCAATAGTCTCAGGGAAAGGTTGGTTAACAGAACCTGTTTCATTGTATTTAGATGCTTTTCTACAGCCAATGGTTAGGCAATTAAGATCATTCCTTAGAGATTCCACTCAAGTTGTCCAGATAATTGAGGATTTAAGTATGGAAACTGATTGGTCCTTTGCAGTTATTGATGTTAATTCCCTTTATACGATGATTCCACACAAAGAAGGATTGGAGGCCCTTTCCTATTTTTTGGATAGGAGAAGTGAAGAAGAATGTGTAGAAGTACCCACTATTTTTCTTGTACAGCTTGCTGAATGTGTCCTTCAGATGAATGTTTTCTGTTCCAGGGACAACTTTATCATCAATCTGACGGGGTACTGCTATGGGTACAGCTATGGCACCTAGTTATGCCAACTTATTTGTTGGCAAGTGGGAACTTGATCATCTGTATGACGCTGCCACAAATCCATATATTATTCATCTGGATTTGTGGCGGCGCTTTATAGATGACATTCTTGTTATATGGAAAGGATCATATGACGAGTTTGTTTTATTTGTTAAATGGATGGAAGATGCTAGTCTCTTAAAATATCAGTTTGAACTTAACAAAGTTAGTATTCATTTCCTTGACTTGAAGTTATACAAAGATGGTAAGGGAGGGTATGTACTACTTTGTTTCAGAAAACTCACGGATAGAAATAGTTTACTGAGGTTTGAGACCTGTCATCCACATCATACCCTACAATATACCTAAGGGACAACTTATTAGGACATTAAGGAATTGTACCGAATCACATGAATATGATAGGAATAAAAGGGAACAAATACGTAGGTTTTTAGAAAGAGGCTATAGCCATCATAGCATTGCATCTGCCATTCGACAGGTAGATGCCATGGACAGGAACCAAGTATTGCAATATAAATCAAGGGGACCTAATAAAAGGAGGGAATTTGAGTGTCCCTTTGTCATTGATTTCTCTAGTCGTGCTACCAGAATTAGAAATATTGTTACTAACAACTGGCCCATTTTACAGTTGGAACCTAGATTGAAGGAGATAGTGGATAAGGGACCGAAAGTTATTTTTCGTAAGGGTAAGAGCATTAAAGATCAGTGTAGTGTCTAATTAAACGAAAGGAATTATGAGATGAAACAGACTCTTGTGGCTTCTAAACCAATGGGCACATATAGATGTGGTAATTGTACCTATTAGGAAGAGTATACACAACAGTAAAAGTATACTACACCCAATTTCAGGAAAGGTGATAACAACTAATGGTTTGATTACCTGTAATAGTACTGGGGTGGTTTATTTACTGTTGTGTGAATGTGGAGCTTACTAGTGTCAGGAGAACAATACTAAAAATTTAAGGTCAGGATTGGTGAACATGTCAGAGCAGTTGACAAGGGTGATGTAAATTATGCCATTGTCAAGCATCTGCTAATTAATCAGCCGTGTAAACATACTTTTAAGTTTTTTGGTTTGGAACTAGTCAAAATGGGCCCACGGGGAGGTGATATTAACAAAAAAATAGGCCAGAGAGAAAGTTTTTGGATTTTTTCACTGGGAGCTTGTACTGGTAAAGGGCTCAATGACAATATAGATCTCTCAGCATTTTTGCGAAAATATAAAAGCTAAAGTAAATGGATCTTATTTCATTTACCGGTTGTTGTATTTTGTATATTCTATGTTGGTTCCCTTTACTATTTATATTATTGTTATTCCCCGTCCTGGTATTAAATAGGCAATTATTATAGCCATTTAATGCTGTGAATTTTTAAGATCAGTGCCTGTAAGTTCATTTTCTATGCCCTTAGCCATTTTGATAAATTTGTTTTTAAAAAAATAACATGAGATTTATCTTTGCCCTAATAAATATGTAAATATATTAAAAATAAATATTTTACATTTATTTTTGGATTATGACATATATATAAGATTGTGACTATGGCCATTTGGACAAATATGCGATTGGCTATTTGTAAATAAAATATTTATTTAAATAATAATATAAAATACTAAGTGTATATTATAACAGTGATTGGGTAATAATGGCCATGGGGTAGATATTTTGAACTTACTGAAACATTTTAATCACATTTATATTGGTGTATGTTGTTTAAATGTATTTCTAAAATATGTATTGCTTTGCACATTTACCTTTCAAGTTGAAAGGCCAGTCACGAATGGGTTAATGAACTTGATGCTATGTATGATGATGATTGGCCTATTCTTGTCATAGGGTTGCACATGATATGGTATTTAAATGGTTTAAAATTGTGGCACTAATTTATTCTGATGAAGCCTAGCAGAGACTAGGTGAAACGTTAATCTGTCCGTTTGTCCTCCGTTTTGCATTTGCTGCACTTCAGATGTTAAACGCTTAAACATTTTTGTAGCATTTGGCCTTTATTCTTTAAGCTGTGTGGGTGCTTATTTGTGTATATTGACCTACCATTTTTGCCCCTATAACCTCTGCGGGGAAGCTATTCTATGGATCCACCACACTTTCCATGAAAAAATACTTCCTCAACTTGACCCTAAGTTTACCCCCTCTATCTTCATATCATGGCCTCTTGTTCTTGAACATCTTTTTCTTTGAAAGATGCTACCCTCTTGTACCTTATTTACACCCTTGACAACCTTGAGGTATTTGAAAGTTTCTATCATATCCCCCATCTCTCTCCTCTCCTCCAGGGAATACATATTGAGATCCTCCAGTCTCCCCTCATATGATTTTTGGTGAAGCCCCTGCACCATTTTTGTCACCATTCTCTGAACTGCTTCTACTCTGTCTATGTTCTTCTGGTGATGCAGCCTCCAGAACTGGATACAATACTCTAGATGAGGTTTCACCAATGTTCTATACAGTGGGATCACCACCTCCTTCCTTCTGCTGGAGATACCTCTCCCTATGCACCTCAACATTCCACTGGGTCTCCTCACAGCCATCTCAAATTGTTTGGTAACTTTTAGATAATCAGATATGATTATTCCCAGGTCACTTTCCTGTTTGGTGACCATCAGTACCTCCCCTCCATCATGTGCTCCTCCCCTGCATTGCTGTCTCCCAAGTGCATGATCTTGTACTTCTTTGCATTGAATCTTTGCTGTGACACCCTTTACCACTCCTAAAGCTTGCTTTGGTCCATTCTCATTTTCTCTACCCTTCCTGGAGTGTCAACCCTGTTATAGATCTTCATGTCATCTGCAAAGAGACACTCCTTCCCTTCCAGCCCCTCTTTAATGTCAGTTATGAAGACATTAAAGAGGACTGGTCCAAGCACTTATCCCTGTGGCACCCCTCTGGTTACCCCCTTCTCTTTGCATTGAACTCTGTTCACAACCACCCTCTGTGTCCTATCACTCAGCCAATTTCTGACCCAGTTTACCACCCTGGGACCCACTCGCAGGTTGCCCAGCTTGTTTACTCGCCTCCTATGTGGGATGGTGTCAAAGACCTTACTGAAATCCAAGTAGGCCACATCCACCACCCCCCTCTGATCCACCTCCCTAATCACCCAGTCAAAGAAATCTATCAGATTTGTTTGACAAGATCTTCCCAATGTGAATCTATGCTGCCTCGGATCCTGTATTCTGCTCGATTTGAGATATATCACAAACCTTTCTTTTAAAAGTGATTCCATTAGTTTCCCCACCACCGAGGTCAGGCTGACTGTCCTGTAGTTGCCAGCCTCCTCCCTGCTCCCACTTTTGTGGAGAGGGACTACATTCACCATCCTCCAGTCCTTTGGTACCTCACCTGTTTCCAGCGAACTGTTGAACAGGGCTATCAGTGGTGCCACCAGCACCCCCCTGAGTTCTCTTACTACTCTAGAATGTATCCCATCTGCCCCAATTGCCTTGTCCACTTTCAGATTAATGAGTTCCTTTTATACTCTCTCCTCCTTAAATGGACTGGTGTCCACCTCCCACTCAGTGGTGCTTCTGTCGCCTAACTTTGATCCCTCCCCTTCCACTTCTTCTGTGAATACTAAACAAAAACGCTTGTTCAGGATTTCTGCTTTTTCTTGGTCCACCTCTCCACACTTTCCTCCTTTACTTTTCAGTCTGACAATTCCACTCTTAGTCTTTTTTCTTTTACTAACATACATGAAAAAGTTCTTGTCTCCTTTTGTTATTGCCTAGGCTATTTTTTCTTCTGTTTGAGCCTTTGCGCTTCTGACTGCTTTCCTCACCTCCCTCTGCTTTTCCAGATACAGTTCCCTGTCTCCTTCCCTCTGTGTTTCCTTGTACCTCCTGAATGCCACCCTTTTCACCCTTTCTCGTCCACTTCCTTTGAGAACCATAGTTGTTTTCTTTCTCTTTGTTTTGCTTTCTTGCCTTATGCAATGACTTGTTGCCTTCACTATGGCTCCCTTAAGATTCTCCCATTGTTTCTCCACCCCACCTCCTTTCCCTTTCTCTGCCAGTGATTTCCTAATACCCCCCCATCTTTGCAAAGTTGGCCCATCTGAAATCCTGTACCCTTGCTTTCCTGTGGTTTACTCTTCTGCTGTTCTCACATTGAACCACACCATACTGTGATCACTTGATCCTAGATGGCTCCCCACTTGTATGTCTGCAATTCTGTCCCCATTGGTGAGTACCAGGTCCAAAGTCATGCCCTCTCTCTCTCTCTCTCTCTCTCTCTCTCAGGTGGGCTCTGTCACTGGCTATCTTATGCATGCCTCCTGCAGGGCTTCAAGAATGGATCTGTTCCTGGCTGAGGCTGTAGCCTGATTGCTCCAATCCACATCTGGCAGTTTGAAGTCTCCTACCAGCAGCACCTCCCCATTAGCTGTCACTCTGTTGATGGCTTCTACAGGTACATTGTTCAGCTCTTTCCCTTGTGTGGGAGATCTGTAGATCACTCCAGTGTGAATGGCAATGCCATTTCCCATCTGCAGGGTGATCCACAGTGCCTCTGCCTTTCCCTGCATTCCCTGTACCTAAGTTGCCTTAATTATTTCCTAGAAGTAGACAGCCACTTCTCCTCCCTTTTTACCCACTCTGTCCCTACTGAATATAATGTAACCTGGTATTGTCATATCCCAGTCATGGTTGCCAATGAGCCATGTATCAGTAACAGCAATAATGTAGGTCCACGATTTTGTATCTTAGACTGCAGGCATTTGTGCACATGTCCTTCCAATTTTTTACTGTCTCCTCTCCTATTCTCATGTCTTTTCTCCATATCACTCTTGTCCTTACTCCCAGTCTGCCTTTTCTCTGTATTTTTACATATTCTTACCTATTTTGGTTTTAGTTATCTTTTGTGATTTCTCAGCCTTAGGGTCCACTCTGCCATCTATATCATTTTGTGTGTGGGGGGGGAGGGTGTTTGCTTCAGCCCAGCTTATGTCTGCTACCCTCTTGATTAGTTTAAATGCTTGCTGATGAAACATTTAAACCTCTCACTGAGGATCCTTCCCCCGGAAAGATGCATGCCATCGCCCCTGTACAAGCCCGCATCCCTCCAGGTGGAACCCCAGTCCAAAATGAAGCCAAATCCCTGTGATCCACACCAGTCCTTTAGCCATGTGTTGAATCTCTTGGTGTGGAGTACTCTGAGTACCCTGTTCTCCCCCTTTGCTCTTGATGTGTAACACCTCTGAAAAGGTTACAGAGCATGCCACCTATCTAAGACCCCTCACCCACTCTCTGAAATGCTGCTGCACTACCTTAGCCTCACCACTTGCCAGGTTATTCGTCCTCAGGTGGACAATAATGTCTAGCTCACCCTCCTGTCCTGCTGCCACAGTGATCCTTAGGATACACTGTCCTTCCCTCCAAACTGTGGCACTGGGTAGGTACTTGACCTCCTTCACTCCCTCCCCTCCTGGCCACTAGTCTACCCCCCGATGATAGATTCCCCCAACAGGAGTTGCTTCCTCCTGCTCCTCTGGGGTCCTTTGCCTTCCCACGGGTTCTCCACCATGGAGGACCCCCACATCCTCCTTGGTTACCACTGATGATGCCTCTCTGGGACAGTCCCACCCTGCAAGAGCAGCATAGGAGTTTTGGAGTGTAACCATTGGAGGAATGTGTCTCTTTACCACCACCCACACCCTTCCTGAGTCCACCATCATCCAGCTGCTCTTCTTTCTTGGCAACCATTGAGGTGGCAGAGGCAGACTTGGTGGTTCCTGGGAGGGGGAGGAGGCCCCCCTGAATCCAGGCCAACAGCAGCCTGGAGACAAGCAACATCTACCCTCAGCCTAGAGAGGTGCCTGCAGATGGGATCACACCACAGCCTCCAAAAAGTCTCCCTGAAAACTTTCATCCCACATATGCTGCACAGCACCACTCCCATCATGTCTATAAGTGTCCTTCCTGCTTTAGAGTATCTATCTCTCTATCTTTCTTCATATTTCTCTCCTCCCTTCTCTACTTTCCTTCAGTAGAGAAACACCCTTGCTTAGTTGCCTTTGTGCCCTGTAGTTGTGTCTATGTGTTCTGGTGAACCCTGTCTTCATGCCTCCACAGGAAGTATTTATCTGCTGTCAGTCACTCCCTAGAGCCCATAAAAGTGGATCTAGCCCTGGGTGGGTGGATGCAGGAGTAGGAGGGAGGAAGGGAAGTACCATATGTGTTTGTGTGTGTGTTTATTATATCTCTTTGATGCTGCTAGCAAAATACCCATACTAATTAATTTTTAGAAGCACTAAGCCTCTCTCAGCTTCATCCCCAAATTAAACACCCAATTCACAGGGTTTCCTGAAACTACTCACCCCAAGATTAAGTTCCTGACCTAGTTTCCCCACACCACCTTTTACAATCTAAAACCCAAGTTTCAAGGTAGCCCAGTCACTGCCTACCACATTTCAAATTTCCCCAGCTACTGCTTACAGATCTTTTCTCCCCATTTACTCTGCTGCATTCAAATGGATTGGTAGACTCTTTAGGTACTGTGGACCCTCTAGTTCTTGATACAGCTAGACAAAGTGGTGAAACATGCTTTTGCACTTGTGGCAGTCAGAACAGGCACTTGATCATAATGCTCAGTCTCTGGGCACACAAGAGCAGTGATTCCACAGACTTCTGAACTCCAGCAGCCTTCCAGTTTAATTCCAATCATACTAAAATATAGCAGAGGTGATGATAACTTTGTTGACTCAACCCCCATACTTACAGTCCTTTCAGGAGGTAAAAGGGGAAATATTTCAGGTGCTGCTTATACTATTCCTCAAATAGCCACTGTGAGCCACTGACCAGTACAGCTAGACAGTTGATTCCTTCATTTCTTACCAGGACCTCTAATGGCAGTGCACTCAGCCCTTGGGGATTCCTTTCTCTGGAGCAGCAGTCAGAGTACTGTTTCACATAGTTTGTCCTTTTGGGCCCCAATTTGCTCCCTAGTTGTGCCCCATGGAAGGATTTGTTTTATCCAGTTAATCTATGTACAGTAGTTGGATTAAGCCATTTTCAACAGCAAGCACTCATTGTGGTATCTTTGTTGTTTGTAACATGATGGTGTGCTAGCCCCATTGTTTGGGCATCTTGTAGGAGAAATTAGGTTAAGATACAAATATATATAACATTCTTATGTTTGGGCATCTTGCAGGAAAAATTAGGTCATGCTAAAAAATATATGGCATTATATTTAACTTAATCAGAGCTAACGCTCTGAGTTTAATTTTTTATATTATGATTACTTTTTACTTATCATGCCCCAGGAAATGCATACTGATTAAGGAAATCCTGTGCAAACATACCGAAGGGATTGTGTTATTATAAGACTGAGATGCATTGAGGCTTGAAATAAAGAAACAATGTCAGACATGTGTGACAGGGTTGAATAAGGCACTGTTCTATTTGTTATGCAGAGAGTTAAACACAAGGGTCTGTTGTATCCTCTCTTTTTCAGTATCTTGTCTGTCTGGTTGTACACACACTTTTCTTGTGAGACCTTGGAACTGATCACTCCAACGGTTTCGCAATTATCTGCCTCTTGCTGTTTCTCTGCCTTCCCTAGCTGTTCTGTTTTTTCTCCCAGCTTGCATATCTGCAGGTGTAAAAATATATTTGAATCTTTATGTGGAAATATCACTGGTACTGGGATCCCTTTGTTTAAAACTGTATATAGTTATACTGTTGAAATGATTGCAAAGCTAAAATTGTATATAGTTATATTGTTGAAATTATTACACAGATATTTGGAACTCAAAGGATTAATCTGAGATGCAGTTGTTAAGTTCTTGGCAGAGTTGTAAACGAGAGGCCAGTTCTGAGTCATTATGTTCTTTTTGTTACACCTGCAAGGACATTGGAAACTTACAAGAACTTTGTGTGATAAGCATGCTGTTTTCTTAATGAGTTTCCCAGGCACAGACTTATAAAAAGAGCAGCAATACTTGTGCAAGAGAGAGAGACAGAGACTGAGATTTGAAATTGAAATGAAAAAACTCAGAAGAAGAATTCTGCTTTCTATGTTTGTACTGCCATTGTAAATAGTTATACTGAACAATTTTTTAATTTTTTCTATTTTGCTGTTAATAATAAGATGCTATTTACAAATTTTGAAACTGATCCTGGTTTTCTTATGCTTCCTGACCTATGCCTCAATGAGAACATGCAGAAGCATGCCAGTAAGAGGACAGATGGAGTTAATATAAAAAGGAAAATACCCTCACAAAAATATAAATTCTGTGGAGCTGTACCATTTAGAGATGTTTCTAGATCAGATAAGGACATTCCACCAAGAGATGTTCCTCAATGGGCAGATGACCTCCATAACTTCAAGGTGCCCATTGACATCTAGGAAAGTTTTTGTGACTGGAAACCACAAAGGTCAATGAAACTGCTATAGAAATATTTCAATGGCCTACGCAACCAGTATAGTGTTATGCTTTTGCAACTGTGTTACTTTGGCCATTTGCACTCTCCATTCCATGAGGAATTACCACCCTGTAGAGGTGTCAAAGACAAGGAACCCTTGAAGAGGATTCCACCCTTAGAGGTGCTGTGGGAAGTTTCCCTTAGCTAAAGGTACCTTAGGAATAATCCCCATAGGAGAGAGGCAAGCTGCTGGAGGAGTAGGGGAGGATGGTGGGGCAAAGAAAAAAGTTCTTCAGAAAGAGGCTGGGAGGAACCACTTATATAGTTTAGGATGGGGGAGTGGCTGGCTGCTTGACCATTGAACTACAGGCATAGCTTTTCAATTCAATGGCCTATGCAAGCAGTATAACATTATGCTTGTGTTAATTAGGCCATTTGCACTCTCTATTCCATTAGGAATTACCACTGTGTAGGGGTGCCAAAAGCAAGGAATCCTCAAAGAGGGTTTCACCCTATAGGTGCCATGGGAAGTTTCCCTTGGCTAAAGGTACCTTAGGAAGTATCCCCAAAAGAGACTGTAGTAGTGCCAAAAGAACATTAGTAATCGGAGGACGTGAGGCAGAGACCAGAGTGACAGCAACAGGAAGTTTGAGAAACATAACTGATATATGCAGGTTAGCAGAATAGCACTGGCTTATCAATCTAAAAACACACCAAGTGAACCAGAGGCAGTCATGGGGAGAATAGCGTAGAAGGTGCCTTAGGCAGCTGGTGCTGCAGCTAATGGATAGGAATGTATCCTCCCTTTGCAGCTTAGTTAAAACATCATCAAGAAGATGGGAAGAAAGAAAAAAAGTACTTCAGAAAGAGGCTGGGAGGAACTGCTTATATAGCTCAGGAAGGTGGGAGTGGCTGACTGCTTAGCCATTGAACTACAGGTGTAGCCTTTCAAAAGTAAAATTTTGGCAAATAGGTTGGAACTTTTAGTTAAATGACTCATGAATAGTGCATAAAGTTGGTTGGGTTTCTGACTTTAACACAAGAAAAAGAGGTCTAAAAACACTTGTCTTTTGATTCCTACAATGGACACACATACTCTAGCTCTCTTCTTCCTTTGGACACAGTAAAGGAATGGTCTCTCTTCATTTATCTGTGACTGCCTAAGCACACACCACACAGAGGCCATGCCTGTATGTGTATATCATACAGCATGCATGAGTACCTGTGTCTGCAGAAGTGCAGGCCCCATAAGGGCCTACGTTTCTGCAGACAAAAGTATTGTTGCAATGTCAGTATCATGGTTTCAGCAGAAGATATAGAAATTTATCAAGGGGGGTAGCAGTTTTGTTAAGGGTTGCACTTTCATTGAGAAAGTAAATTGTTACCTTAGAAAGCTCAGATTAGGTTAGATCAGCTACTTTTTTGCTGATATAAGAAGGTAGCAGGTGCAGAAATAGTTATATGTTGTTTGTCTTACCTGATGATGGCTCTCTGTGGTTGCTTGTGTGATCTTATCATTTTGTTGCTTTGGGAGTGGGGAGTTAGGGATGGAAACCCTAATGCCGCATTTCCCTACTTTTGTGGCATTAAGTTGAACCATAACTGGTGCATTAATGTAGTTTTTTTTGCCAAGAATTTCCTTTCTTTTCGAGATTGTGGAATTGTATCCTCTTTCATGCATGTCTCTTTGGGACCTATGTGAACAGATGCAGACATGCAGGGACCACTGGGCCATGCACCAATGGAAGAATCTGCCTGCCTTTAGAAGTGCAGAGCCCGCACTTCTGAGTGGAAATGGATGCCAAGGATTTGTGGGGCTGTCTGGTGGACTGCAGAAGCACAGGTGGGCCCAGCACTTCCAAGTGGCTACAGATTCAGACATACAGGAGAAAGAGTCTCTCTGTTTACCAAAGTGCAAGATCCTCTGGCAGCCATAGAGGCAGAGATGCAGGGTCCTATACCAAGAGAAGATTTCTCATTACTATATGGTACTTAGGCTCATGCAGGCAACTCTGCACTTTCTCTTCCCAGGCTGGGGGTGGTGGTGTCACATGACAGCACCATCTCCCCAGCCTCGGCCCACCAAGTTGGCTCACTGAGCTCACCCCTAAACTCAGCTCATTGGCACAGGATCACAAAGCACTACCCACAGAGCTACTAAACGAAGGAAGTGTGGCACAAGGTCAGTGATACTAACCCAATAGATAGATGTATGAGGCAGAATAGGAGCACACGCCACTCACCCATCGGAAAATATAATGTCCAAACTACTACTTAAAGCTAATGCAGTTTATTCATATCCAGGGCACCAAGACAATCAAACAGTGCATACAGCACCAACTCTGTTCTTACATTTGACCCAGCACTCTGGGCTTCTTCAAAGCTAGTGCAACCAAACAGGCAATACTCTTATATGCCCATAAAGGGTCTAATTATTTCATTACATGTCCAATTAAGGCATTTCTTTTAAAGATACATACAGAACATTGCAATATTACATGAAATCTTATTATAAACACTTGTAATTTTCGTAATTGTATTTTTTAATTAATTTGAATTCTCTCAATATTCTAAAAGTTACAAACTTTAGAAAAACTCATATATCTGACAGATAAACAGCTTGATGAATTCTCCTGTTGGGACTTAGAATAATTTACACCTAGAAAAAATGATAAAGAAAACAATAGTAAAAAACAGGTAGCACACTAGGATATAATAGTATTTTATATTCATACATTATACCTAACACCTATATGAAGTGAGTTGTAGCATTTCTTAAAATGATCAGTTCTATTCATTATGTAATTCTTAATGATTAGAATTCTTAATATGTGCAAAGCAGCAGAGGGTTATCTCTGTCTTTCCCTGTATTTATGAAAAGGACATAATTCAAATTTTTTATGTTTTTAATACTACCCACAGAGGTAAAGGTTGGCACTAAACACAACCTTTATTGTTATTTATATATTTCTTTATAATTTTGAACCCACATTTTTCAGGTACCATATGTCACCATTTTGAAGCCTCCCCCATTTAGAAGCCACCCCCAAATGAAAGCCACATCAAATAAAATTGTTCTTAATAGAAGCCACCCTCCAATTTGTAGCAGCAGCTTCTAACGGGGGTGGCAAGCAAAACAATGAAATCATGTGCATGTGCTGTGTGGTAAACTGTAATAGTCTCTGTGCTTTTCTCCCCTCCATGATGCCTACCAAATTGCCACAGAACAGCAATTTGGCTTCAGTTTCAGCATACTAACATTTTACTGAACAAAGAATTTGAAGCTATGAACTTTTAGCCTCCGACCTGCAGAGCTGTTATAACCAGAACCACCGCAGAACCAATACAGTAAACATTCAAACCCCCCAAAATTAATAATTTCCCTGTATAAGATATTAATAACATTCCTCCACAGACAAAGAATTCACTACTCACTGGGTAGAAATTATGAAAGAGAGCACACTACAAGGATGGCTTTTGGCATGTTTATAATTAAAGCTGTCCCCCATTTAGAAGCCTCCCCCATTTAGAAGCCACTGCCAAAACCAAAAAAAAGTAATAGAAGCTGCGGCTTCAAAAAGGTGAGATATGGTAGTCATTTTATGACTTCCCCTTATAAACATGGCATGTGGCATTTACAGAATATTATACAATGGGGTATGAAAATCCTGTAACCTCATTGGTCAAAACACATCACATGACCATGGTATATCCTGTAATAACCCACGGCTAAGAAATGGCACTCATAAAAAACATACTTAAACACATTTAAAATTTATTTTAGACATGGATCCATTGTATAATCACAATAAGGCACTCCAGGGTGTGGGTTATTGGGGGATTTACCCACTTCTTGTGTGGTTAAGTCACTCAGCTGCACCTCATGACACACCACATAAGGCGTGGGTAAATCCCCCAATAACCCACACCCTGTCATGCCTTATTGCTCAAGTGGCCCAAACATCACTTCACACCACATGTGTGAAAATATGTCTAGTCCAGGATTTGAAAACCAATACCTGTCACATTTATGAGGTAGTGTGAAAAAAATGGCTATGCTGAAAATTTGGAATCAAAATATTGAAAATTAGTGACATGAGCAAATGTTGAAATATGCTTAATGTTCACTCGCCATTTGGTCATTTTATTATGTTTTTTCTTTTGCAGTTAAAGTGTTTATTGAGTATATATTAGCAGACAGACATTACAGACATTAGTAATCAGAATGCAAAATCAGCAGTACAAGAACAGTTGTGGCATAAGCCATAAAGGTGTTGTTGGCAGGACACTGAGTATCATCAATTACCAGGACACAGGTGGTACCTAACACATAATTATGGCATGCATAGACTCAAACTGATCGTTTACCTAGTAGGGGTGTTACACATTCCCTTAAAGCTTTTATGCTTCATGAGCAAATAGATTAACATAAGGCAGCTGAGTCACTCCTTGTTGTGAAGGTGGTTTAAGAAGCCAGTCATTGGGGAATGAGACTGGGTTGCCAGTTGACCTATTCTGTACAAACAGTAAATACTGACCCCATTCTATTTGGAACTTATCCACAGAATTTGTAGCAAAGTGTTGCATTTTTGTATGTGTTGCAAGATTTTCTAAAGCCTTAAATCATTCCATGTAAGTTGGAATGTCTTCTGTATGCCATTTCCTCAGAATCAATCTTCTGGCTTCTACTGTAGCCTGGAGGGCCCATGTCCTTTAATGGCCAAGTAAACAAATGTTCTCTTGCTCCAAGCCTAGCAAGCATAGTGCAGAGGAGCATGGCACTAAGGTCTGCAGGATTTGGGAGCAACCTGCTACAATTTTAGCCCAAAAGGATTTCACCAGAGGACATTTCCACATGATGTGTAATAGATCTGCTTCTGTGGAGTTGCACCTCCAGCAGTTGTACTGTTGTAGAATGCCCATTGCTTTGAGTTTCACATGAATTCAGTATCAAAGGTGTAATGTTTTGTTCTGAATCAGGAGGCCACATTGGTCTTTGCATGCACTATGAGCCAGAACCCAACATTGGTGCCAATCCTCATCTGTAATGTGGGTTTGGAGCATGTTTTGCCAACGTAATTTGGCTGGGGTGGATCGGTCAGTGGCCATTTCTCTTATTAATCTTTGTATTTGGTCTGCCCTCCATTTAATGGACTTGGCCCTGTTCTGTCTAGGTAGTGGAAGGTGCTTATCAGGTGCCTGGCTTTTGCATGACAGGCAAGTACATTTTTCTTTGGACCGTGCTGTATACAGGTTGCGCACCTGGAGAAACCTCCAGAAGTCTCTTTTTTCTAGGCCATATTTCTTTTGTAGCCCTACAAAGGACTCAAAGGTCAGAGAATAACAGGTCCCCTACCTTAGTGATCCCCTTGAGCTCCCACTCTCTCCATCTAATAGGATGCTTGTCCACACAAAGGTGTGGATTGTTCCACAGGGGGGTATATACCCTTAGCCGGTGGCATCTTTTAGCCTTCTTTCCAATATTGTGCCAGGCTGAATGTGCTGCTTTCAAAGTGAACCACTTTTTAAACTGATTAGGTAGCTAATACCCTAAATGTACAGTAATAGGCACCTCATGTAAAATTGCTGATTCCATTTCCATCCAAGCAGGAGGTTTATCTGAAGTGTCCTGAAATAGTTGGCAAGATTTGGCTGCATGAAATGCCCATGGATATGGTACAAAGTTGGGGAGGTTCCACCCATCTCTTGACTAATGTGCTCTTCCCTTGCTCTACTGTATCTAGGAGGTGTGGGGTTCCATAACAAGTTACTCATCAGTTTATTTATCCTTTGGAATCACATTTCTGGAATTTCCAGTGGTATGTGGGATAGCAGGGAGTATATTCTGGGGACCTTAATCATTGTGATGGCATTCATTTTACCTACTAGTGTAAGGTTTAATAGTTTCCATCATTCTATCTCCCCCTTAAGCTAAGTAGTAGGGGTTGTAGGTTATTAGCGATGAGGTTCTGTAGATCTGGAGTAAGTCTGATCCCTAGGTACTTAACTGCATACAGGGCCCATGCTAGTCCTGTGCCTATAGCTACCCCTGAGGTTGCATGTTTATTTAGGGGTAGAATTTTGGACTTTCCATAGTTGATCCTGAGGCCTGATATGTGTGCCAAGGCTTTTAAGGTGGATAGGATATGTGGAATGCTGACTGTGGTAAGGATTAGGCAATTGTCAGCATACATCTTCATGTGGTATTCCTTGGAGCCTACTTGTAGGCCCCCAATTTTGGGGTGTTCCCTGATTGTTGCTGCCAGAGGCTCTATGGCTAATATGAATAGCAGGGGAGACAAGGGGTAGCCTTGACTGGTACTTCTGTATAGTTGGAAAGACTCATAGAGGGTGCTGTTAGTTAGTAATCTGGCCATTGGTTTGGAATATAGTGTGCAGGCCCACATACAGAAACTCTCCCTGAAATTACATTACTGTAATACTGCAAGCAGATACTACCACTCCACAGAATTGAATGCTTTCTTAAAGTCCAGTGTAATGGCTACAGCTGGTGAGGGGAGATATGCTGCAATGTGAAATAGGGTGGTGAGAGCTCTTAGGTGGTCAGAGCTAATCCTTCCCTGCACAAACTCTACTTGGGATATGTGAATGATTGTGGGAAGAATTCCCTTTAGCCTAGCTGCCAGCATTTTGGCTGCAATCTTGGTGTCTGCATTAGTTAGGGAGATGGGTCTGTAGCTAGAAGGAAGTGAGAGGTCTTTCCCTTCCTTGGGTAGTTCCGTGATTATGGCCTCAGTGAGGGTGCCAGGAAGTTTCCTTTCTTGGAAGGCATTTTGAAGCATGGCCAGCATAGGTCATGACACTAAATCAGTTACCTACTGGTAAAAGTCATTTGAAAATCTGTCACTGCCAGGTGATTTATGTGGGGCCATACGTCGCATAGCAGGTTTTAGCTTGTCTTTCATGAAGGGGCTTCCAGTTCATCCTTCTGGAGAGGAGAGAGTACTGGCAGGTTAAGCTTGGCCATGAAGCTGGCGAACAATTGCTCATCCCAGTTGACCTGTGAAGTATATAATTTTTTGTAGAACCCGGACATGGTATTATTTATCACTTCATGGGAGGTACAGGATTGCCCAAAGGAGTCTACTAACAGTGGAATATGCCTCTCGGCCTGTCTCTTTTTTAGCCTGCATGCCAGTAATTTTCCTGCCCTTTCCCCTTCTGCCCAGTATTTATGCTGGATTCTCCAAATTTGTAATTCAGCTTTCCTAGTGGTCAGCCTATTTAGTTGCATTCTCAGGGAGGTCAGCTCATACAAGACCCTGGAGTCATGCAGTTTGCCTGAGTCCCTCTTATATTCCTGCTCCTTAGCCTTAAGTTCCTCCTTGAGCTGGACTGCTTCTTTTTCTCTCTGTCACCTATGATATGCAGCATACCCGATGAATTTA
This sequence comes from Neoceratodus forsteri, assembly GCA_016271365.2. Lineage (NCBI taxonomy): Eukaryota > Metazoa > Chordata > Ceratodontiformes > Ceratodontidae > Neoceratodus > Neoceratodus forsteri. The sequence continues at coordinate 511,128,982 of JADMNL010000023.1, read as the reverse complement.
CCCAGTAGGGTCACTTTAAAAGCTTCCCATGTCATGTCCGGGGGATAGTCTTGGAAGTAATTTCCTACCTCTATCCCCAGCCACTGTTTAAAATCTCCATCCTGAAATAGTAGAGGGTCTAAGAACCATGTCAGAGACCTAGTGGAATGGGGCTGGATAGGGAGTTTAAGGTTACTGGGGCATGTTCAGACAAGTATAGGGGGTCTATGGAGACATCCAACACATTGGCTGTGATTTTGGAGGACATAAGCCAGTAGTCTAGTCTAATGGCCATGCTGTTTGCCATTGAAAAGTATGTATACAGGTAGTTCCTGGTATCTGGATGGATCTGCCTCCGCACATCCACTAACTGGTGTAAAACCATCAGTTTTTTTAACATTCTTTGGGACTGGGTGTGAGGTTCTACTTTGAAGTTTCATCTATCTAGTAGGTGGTCTCTGGCTAGGTTGTAGTCTCACCCCCCCCATGATTATGTCTGGGTTATGGTAGGACAGGTCCATTAACATTCAGTACAGTGAGTCAAAGAGTCCAGGCCTGTCTTCATTAGGGGCGTACAGATCAACAGGTAAAATAGGCCCAGTTGGATTCGTCATTTGGACTACTGCCCATCTGCCCTCCTTATACCTTTTTTATGTTATTGGTATCCACCCCAACTGTTTGTGGTATAGAATGGAAACCCCCCTTTTAGCTGTATCCACAGAACTATGTGCTTCCCACCCCATCCATTCTCTGACCAGTTTTTGAGCTTCCTGATTGGAGAGTTTCATCTCCTGTAATAATGCCACCTGTATCCCCAACTGTTTCAACTGGGTCAATATATTTTTCTTTTTATGGAGAAGTTCAGGCCTCTCACATTCCACGTGATGGCAACAATCAATACACTGATGCCATGGGAATAGTTGAACATTCTTTTGTATTTTAACAGCATATATTGACCCAGCCTAATACACCAGGAGGCACAGAACTGGCATCCCACTGTAGCCCTTTACAGCATGTATCCAACCCCTAGGTGCCACTTGTCCTTCCTGTGGCTTACCAGCATGTAATAGTGAAGCAACCTTGTCCATCTGTTTTCTATCTACTGTGCTCTTTTATTTTCCTTGTGCCTGATGCCAGGAGCTTGATAGTGTCTGCAAGTCTGGCCCATATGAACACCATCCTCTGAACTTGAATAAAACTTAACACATTCTTGTCGGACTCTTATACCTGGATTAACAACTAGCATAATAACAATAAACAGTAATATCCTAACATTCGACATTCTCAGAGACTCAGCTATATTAACCTTCACTTTTTAAGGAGAGGTTTTCCATGTTGTGATCCAGTGACTGCACCCCACTGGGGTATCACCCAGGATCTTCAGGAGGCCCCTCCATGGGGGGGGAGAGGGGTATACAAGATTGACTATTTCCATTCTAAAAGGGATCAGAGTCAAAGAAACCTTGATATACCTGTAACTGTTCTGAGCATCCCCCAGGGACTAAGACTGGGTCTAAGGGAGACCCCTGGTCTGTAGGTCCATCTCAAAATGCTCTTTATAGCCAGCTGCCTGGCTCATGTAGAAACCCATCAGGCTATTTTCATATTCTCCTTCCCTTTACTGGCAGCTCCGAAGGGCTGTGCCACCATGGTTACCTTGGATCAAGCTGGTGCCACCAGCCTAGTGGCTACAAGAATGCCCAGCAGCATGAACTGACACTCGACAGTGATGTCACCCCCGCCTCCAAGCCCTGTTGGGTACTGAAGTTAGAGTGCTGGCTAGGGGCATCCACCACTTCATGCCTGTGGTTCTCCTGTTTGACATAATTATGGCAATGGATAGGGAGGCCCTTGTTAACCCTCGGCTGCTCTGTAAAATGACCATGGGGACTACTGTTGTTCAGCATGCCGTAACATATGAAATCAACATGGGGGGGTGCTTTCTCACTCTTACTTGGGCTGAAAAAGTGATCTCTACCAGGTGGGGTGCTGATTCAGATTGTCCCTCAAAATCTATTTTAATCCTGTCTTTGCCTGCAACAACCTACAAAAGCTAAAAATGATTATCAACTGCTCGTCCATACAGGGTTACAGAATTTTAGTCAAAATTTTAGTTTTTCCCATGTTACTGTTAAATATTTTAAAATATCAACCAACCTTCGAACATTTAAAACTTTACAACCTACCAGTTGATCTACTTGTTGAACCTAAAATTGGACCTTTTAAATTTAAACTCTGCTTTCTCCTCACAATACAGATGAAGGCCTCCCATGATCTGTCCTCTTCACTGTAGGCTTTATGTCAACTTGGATAATGTACTTAATTCAATCACAAACTTGCAACTTATTCCCTACTCTCTCTCCCCCTCCCCCTTCTAACTACCATTCTTATTTTCCCCCCTATTTCCTCCTTTCCATCCACCTCTATTCATCCCTACCTCTCCTACCTACAACTTGACAAAGTTAACCAGTTATTCTGGTTTCCTGCATCGCACACACTCATTCCTATTTCTCTATGATCACGTCATACCTAAATGATTCTCCTCATTGTTCTCTAAGTTCACTTTTTTTAATAATTTCCTTTGATTACCATTTTATTAACCTGTTTGCTAGTCAGTACTTTTGTTAGCTCGCACCTAATTATTGTATTGTTATGTTTACTTTATTGCACGTTTGTTTTTCTCTGATGTGGGGCCTCTGTAAATGAGCTATTAACTCAAAGGTTGTAATCTGAGACTTCAATAAATAAATAAATAAAATAAATAAATAAATAAAACTTTAAGCAAGACCTTTGATGTGCCCTGTTTATGATCATTTCACTACAGGCACCTCAGCTGTTAACATGATGAAATGCGCAGGGTGCTGTCCACTACAGAGTGGATCCTTGATAGGACAAGGAAGCACCTCTCAGCACAAAGTACACCCCATAAGCGGATTAAGACCTGATGGCCTATTCTGGGGCCCACAGCTTGTAGGGCTCACACTGTAGAGGGAGCTTTAACAGTTTAATGTTGTTCCCCCTATAGCACCTTTAACATCTATGTATACGGCAAAGGCTTTGGGTTTTTAGTGCAGCACCATGCTGCAGTTTGCCCCTGCAGCCTGCTTGAAATGAACGAAACTCAGCAAAATACTGGAACTGTCAAATTGTTACCTGTCAGTCAGGTGGAATGAGCTGGGATCGCTTGTTGATGTTTGGTCCTACTCTTCATCCTTCAGGTCAAAGACTTGTCACTGTCATCCCTCTGCAAAGTTGTGAGCCACTGTAGAGTGGCACTGCAGCGGCCTCCATTTGGTCCTCCAAACAGTCCGGCCATTTCTGACAGAGTGAAGTCCAGCCCACCGCTCTGATCTCTGCGTTGTCCCTCAGCTGCAACTCTTTATCCTCTACCACAGAGAGATCCAGAGGGGCAGGGTTCAGCTCCCATTACAGGTGTATCTACTGGTGAATTACTGCTCATGCCTGATCTTCTGTTCAGTCTTTGAAAACTCCTGTACTGTGCTCTCCAGGGAGGCAGCTTCTGTGGGGTAGGATTTTTGTTCCTTTTCAATTGCCTGCCTGTAACCCCTTGTTGCCACTGATCCTCTTGAAGTTGTTCCATCTCACTGGGGAGGTTTGGGCCTCCCATCTCATGTTGTATGCTCTCCATTGGGATAGAGTCAGCACCATGAGGTTTGTACAGGTGCTGGTCGGTGGCGTTCTGACTTGCTTGTAGTTTCCACACAAATTGTTCTGCCTCAGATGGGTTGTTTAATGTTATAAACTCCCCAAGATACTGAACACAAAGCAAGGCTGGATAGTGGATTGAAGTGGAGATATTAAGATTATATAGCTACTGTTTTAGCTGTACAAGTGCATGTCTCTTTTTAGATATTTATGGGGAGTAGTCCTGGAAAATCAAAACTTGGGCACCTTCCCATTGCAGTCACCCCCTCTCCCTGGCTGCCATCAGAATGGCTTCTTTAACCAGTATTTGAGTAGCCTGCACAGTATCGGTCTTGGGAGCTCACCTTGCTCGGGTTTTGGAGCAAGGGACCAAAGAGCCCTTTCATTTCCTAGCAGGGGTCAGTTCGACAATGCCAGCATGGGAGGCAAGGCTTTTTGTAGAAAGGTTGCCATATCCCATCCTTCGGCACCTTCCGGCAAACAACAATTCTAATATTGTTGCAGCAGGCTCTGTTCTCCATATTATCCACTTTGGAGAGCAGATAGTCTATTTGCCTTTGTTGTTCTCTCAGTCTCCCTTGGTGTGATTGTAACATGTTCTCATGGAGTCTGGCAGCCTAGTCAGTCCCTGCCACCCTTGCCATCAGCATTTTTAAATCCATGTTAGTCTGCGTGGTGGTAGTTCTAAGTTCAGCAGTATCAATTAACAACCAACTCAGCATTTCTGTAATTTTTGCCAGTTCTTTAGTTGTGTCCTGTGCTGGTTCCAAGTATTGTGCCATGTTTGGGCCTTGGTAGGGTAGCCTGGTGGTTTAAATCCATTCCACTCTGCATCATGCAACTGTCTTTTCCCTTGTAAATTTCACCCCGGTCTGGCAGTTAACAGAGGGCTCACAGTGTGGTAAAAACTGCTGTAATGCCAAGCACTGTAACTCCAGATCCCGTTTGGGGATTTTCACAAGAAAGGGCTTAAATGATGGGTAAAAATGACCTGTTGCCTCTGGTCCTGTACTACTCTTTTTAAATTGAGTGGGTTGTCAAACAGATGTCATCTTAGTCTCCTTAGGTGCTCGTCTTCCTAAATTATGATGCCACCATCTTGGTTGTGAAGATTCACCCCCGTGATATTTTTTCACTATATTTTAAGCATAGTCTTCTTATGACTCCATCTTATGAACACAGTAGGTGATATTTTTCAAATCCTGCATGAAATGTGATTTCACTGTGCAACTATGACTCCCGTTTATTGGTAGTTTCCTCATCATCATCAACTGCTGTAGGGCAGTTGGCCTTCTCGCATCACATTTCTAAACTATGGAATGCCCTTCCTCACCAGATTCACCACTCAGCCTCCCCTCACTCTATCTCCTTTGTCCTAAAAGAATTTCCTCTCAGTAAACAGTACCTGTGGCTAATCGCCCGTCTTCTGATCCCCTACTCAGTTTAACCTTCTGATAACTGGCTAATTATATTTTTTGCCTCCTTAGGCCAAGCTGACATTCTACAGATTTTTCACTTACCAGTCTCCTTGAAACTGTTAACAACATTTACAACATTACTGCACTTAATGCATATTACCTTTATCCAGTTCATGATTTGTATTGTCATGATCTACTGTACAATTGTGTTTAATGTTGATGGTTGCATATTGTATGTACCTATCAAAATGTATGTATTATATCTGCATTCCCACGTACCCCTCTGTATGCACCGTGAGACAAGCAACTTGTTGTTCAGCGTGCCTTTCCTGGGGAAACATTTCAATAAATTTTGCAGTGTCAGTGGCTCAGTAGGTAGCACACTCGCCTCTGAGGCCGGGAGATCAGAGGGCTGTGGGTTCATTTCCCACATCTGGCACTTGGGTTAATATCCCAGTACTGACACTGTAGTGCAGCATGAGAGGGGTGCTGCACTTCTGAGGTGCCATCTTTCGGATGAGACGTTAAACCGAGGTCCCATCTGCCTGGATTGATGGTAGTTCAGGTGGATGTTAAAGATCCCATGGCACTTATCAAAAAGAGTAGGGGCAATTTTATTTAAATAAACACATAAAAAACAATATCATCAAATAAACGCTACAAGATATAGGACAAAACAAAGCATAACAATCTATTGAAAACAGAAGAGAAAAAAAAAACCATAAGCCCACCACCACACCATTCTACCTTCATAATAAAAACTTTAACAATAACTACGTAATGAAACTTGTTATCTTACTTGAAAGACAAAAGTTTAAGTAAAAACATTCTAACAGCGATTTCCTATTATTCAAAAATGAAAATACCCTCTCCAAATCTCTCCTTCCTACAATAATACAAAACAAATCCCCACCACCATTAAACATCCTTAATAATTCTACTAGGAAAACACAAGGTCAGCTTTTAGAGGGAAGAAAAGAAAAAAAAAAACAGTTCTACTATTTATATTTAATAATATGCGAAAAACCCTTCCACCAAAACCTAACTTTATTCCCATTATACAATTGTGAATCTGATATGAAAACGTTATTCAAGACATTACTCACATACCCTCTAAACCCCTGTACAATGGGTTTCTTTTGATATAATACCCATTGGCATCTTGTTTGCCATAGGCAATACCTTAAACTTGCAAAAACTCGCAAAGTACCTTTCTCGTACCTTTGTAAAGACGGGGGAAAGGTCCCAATTACCAAAATATCATAATTTAGATTGGCCAGCCAAGGAAAATCCCATACTTTAGCCAAATATTCCCATAGTTTAGTCGAAACTGAGCACTGTAGAAAGAAGTGTTCCATTGTTTCTCCTGGTTAATGCATTCTAAATATGGACATAGCTCTCTTCTTTGCTTTATATTTTGCCGCCCTGACATTTAATTTCCCATACATCATAAGCCATTGAGTTTCCTACATGTAATCTGGTAACCTAGGATTGTTTAGCTGTTCCAAAACATCATTGTTCGGTCTATAGGACAGTTTTTAAAACATGGTACTGTCGAATAATTCAAAGACATCAATTCCTTATATAAAGTCCTCGAGGAACCCCTTATAATTTGGTTTTTGGTTACCTTCCATTTATATAATTTCTGTGCTGCCGGCTTAAAATAATACGGCAAAGATAAATGAGGGGATAATTTTGGAGCACAATGCAACCAAGATGTATGATAACGCTTCATTAAGTTTTTAAAAAAAGGGGACTCCTGACCTCTTGCCCCACTTAAGTCATTTTTTAGAGAGAAAGAAAAAAATATCGAAAAGCAAAAAAATACCAGATCTACCATTCCCAGACCTCCCTGCTTCCTCTGTAAATAAGTAAAACCCTCTTTAACCTGGTTCAATTTATTACCCCAAAGTAACTGAAACAGATACTATAAAGTCTAGTTTCAAATTGCACTGGTAAGGGGTAAATTGCAGCAACATACTGTAAGCTTGGCAAAATAAATTGTTTTAAAACCTGAATTCTTTTAATTTTAACAAATTTAAACCTTTCCATCTGTTAACTTTAGCATCAGTTTTATCCAAAGCTATTTTCCATTCTTCTCTGACAATTCTGGGGACCAAAATTACCCCCAGAATTGTTAAAGGCTCTGAAGATATTACAATTGCATTCAAGGAAACTGGGTCTTGATGGGACATACCCAGTAATAAACCTTTAGTTTTATTAAAATTGATCTTTGCATTAGCTAAACAAGCATATTTCTCGAACGTGGCAAAGAACACCTTTATTTGTGAAACTTTTGAAAAAAGCAGACATACATCATCTGCATAAGCTTGAATAGTGATAGAAGACTTTGTCCCAGGAATACTCACCCCTTGCCACAGAGGGGCCAAACTTACTATTCTCAGTAAAGGTTCCAAAGAGAAATTGTACAGAAGAGGGCTTAAAGGGCACCTCTGTCGTACCCACAATTTAAATTAAAATCCCTCCCCAATTCCCTTTAATATATGGGAACACCTGAGCGAACCATATAAACCTTTTATTAGATTTAATAAACCCATCAGGACCTTAAAAACTCTAAGGTAGCAAACAAAATAAATGGCTAACTCTATCAAAGGCCTTTTCTAAATCCAACGTTAATATATATCCTTTCTCCCAAATCATTAACCTTCTCAATAATGTCTCTAATCAGACACAGGACTGACTGAATATTTCTATTAGGAATACCGCAGTGCTGCACTCATAAACTGTTCTCTGCTAAAACTTTCAGTCTGTTGTTTATCAGAGTCGTAAGAATTTTGTAATCGAATTTAGCAATGTGATTGGCCTCCAATTCTGGAACTCTCCTTATCCCTGACTTAAATATATAAATTTGTAACCCTTCAGTAAAGGACTTTAGGCTCACCCTTTCTCCAAAAGTAATTAAAACCAATGCCAAACAATTCACTACTTCTAACTGAAACGCTTTTGTAAAATAGATTAGAAAGACCATCTAAACCTGGGGCAACATTAAGGTTTAAGAGAATTAAGGACCTCTTTAATCTCCTCATGAGTGAAGGGTTGCTTAATACTTTTAAGAGTCTCTGGCTCAAGATCATTATCTATAGGAGGGCTTAAAAACTTCTTAATCTGACTTAAGGAAGGAGCCTCATGAGCTTCTAAATTCCTAAAATGATTGGTAATAATCTCCCCTATAGCCTGTACTGAAAAAACTTTCCCATTTCCCTGATTTAAAAAATCCAAAGACTCATGATCTTTTAAAGATTTACACAACTCAAAGGGGTCCCCAAACACCGATTTTTTCATATGATTAGACATTACAGCTTGTAAAGTTTTTGACCTGTCATATTGTAATACCTTCATTTTTGCTTTAATTTCTGCTATTTGAGACGAAAAATCATCCCCAGAGGTATTAGCCCTTGTGAGTAAAAATTGTAACTGGTTTCTTAATTTTAAATAATCAAAAAACCTATTTTTCTGACGTATCTTCCCATGTTTTTTAAACCAAAAAATAGAGTCCTCTTTTGTTTCTTGCCACCATTTCCCTAAATCCTGATACAGAAAACTAACTGACAATCTGGCTTGTAAAATCAGTCTAATAGAATTCTGGACCAATTTTTCCGGTAAAATAGATGTGTTTAATTTCCACCTAGTCCTCTGTCTCCCGCCACCATCTGAAATACCTGTTTTAACCATTAATACAGCATGATCTGAAAATTCAACTGGGATTATCTGAAGACTATCGGTCGTAATATTTTTGGATATAAAAAGGTAATCTATTGTATAGCCTTTCCCCCTTTTAAAAAACGTACCCTTTGGCCCAGTAGTCCTCTTATCATTACAGGATATTAAGTCTGCTGTTTTTATAATCTCTCTTAAACATGATGTATCACAGTAAACTTTTTTACCCTTCTCTGACCCTTTCCCTGCTTCTCCTATACAACAGTTGAAATCCCCCCCCCCCAAAGGATGGGGATTGTTGTAACCAAAAAAGGTTGGATTTCTTTCATACATGTCACCCTCCCTGCCTTAGTTTGGGGATTATAAATGTTAATTAAATGCAGGGTTTAAGAGTACCAATTCCCCTCTACAATCAGTATTCTACCTGGACACAAATCTATTAGTTTATGCAAAACAAAATTATATGTATTGAAAAGAATTCCAACACCATCCGCTCTCTCTTTGCCGAATGACCAAAAGGAAGGCCCTCATGGCCAATCCTTAGTAAAGGTAGTACACTGGTTTTTGGAAAACATCCATGTTTCTTGTAGAAAACACACCGACATTTTTAAGTCATGAATTAATTGAAACACCACATGTCTCTTCTGAGCCTTTAAAAGGCTATGAGTGTTCAATGTAGCCCATACCAAAGCCATTTCAGTAATCAACCCACCTAGAAAATTTGTTCATTATTTTTTCCTTCTTTTTTTTTTTCCCTTATATTCCTCCCTAGGGGGCGCTAGAACCTCTTGCAATGAAACTTGAGAATCCGCATCCCCCATATCCACTTCTGAGTCTCCCCAAAATAAGGCAGCATAGGAATTTTTTGATTCAATAGTTTCTGGTTCCGGGGGTAACTGTGTTTTAATAGTCCTACTTGACCTTCTAGGGACCACTGGAGGTTGCAAAGGTGGATCCAAACTAACTACTGACTCATCATTTGGTACCGAATAACATACTGGCTGCATCAGCTCAGGTACTTCCTTTCCCAATTCCTTTCCCTGTAAATTAGTTAGCTCACTTGCCTCTCCCTTAGTCCCTACTAGAACCAGGGGATCTACAGTGCTCTGTGGTACTGAAAGGGACTTTGCCATAATTTCCACTTTCTCCTGAGATTCTCTGGCTTCTTGTGCTTTTTGAATAATCAAATCCAAATTTCCACAATCACTCTTGTTCTGTGCAGCCCATGGACAATCCCGAAAAGCATGGTTCTGTTCATCGCACAGGTCACATTTAATTGCATTTGTACAGAACATGGTAACATGCCCCACTTCCCCACAGTTATCACACTTAGGTTGATCACATGAACTGGATAAATGCATTCTTGCTCCACACTTATAACATGCCCTAGGCTGCCCACTATAAAACACAACTCCCCTATCCCTTCCCAACAAAAAAGAGTTAGGAATATGCTCTGCTCCCATTGCTGTTTGACGTAATTTTACTTTAAATTTCCACCCTCCTGTCCAAAACTGCTCCGAATCTAATATTGGTTCTGGGTCACTTTGGACCTCACACTTCTGCAACAACCAAAACACAATATCTTCTACATGTACCCCTTCATTTCTGAACATTACCGTCACGTATTTGATTAGGGGTTTAGATAGAGGGATGACCAAAAAAGGGGTCCATAATGGAGAAAACTTAACCTGATTATACCTTTCCCAAAAAAGCTCCAACAAAGCAGGGGAACGAAAACTAATATCAAAATTATCCTCCCCTGATATGTTAATGAAGGCAAAAACATCTCGAGGGGAACATTTTAAGGACTCCTTTATTAATGATTTACCTACAAAATATCTGTTAGGTCTTTCCTTTAAACCCCCCTTATATCTAATGTGAACGGCATTCCTCCGGGGTGCAGCTTCTCTCTTACTCTGAGCAAATAAAGTAGACATAAGGGGTTTCTCAGGAGTAGGCCTTGCACCTTCTGGGTTAATCACAGAGCTTACGTTTGTTGGTGCAGCACGACCTTCATGTTTAGCTTCATTATCCACCATTCCACCCTTCCTATTCTCATTTCCAACAGAATTATCTAAAGATTTTGAATTAAACTTCCCCCCTCCAGGTTGCCAATCTGGCTCAGATTTGTTTAAATCTAAAGATTTATCCCATGCTGAATCCGGTGTCCAAATCCCCTGTCCTAATTTTTTCCACCCTGCTGCTACCAAAGCTGCTTGTGGTGAACAATTTACATCATGCTCTAACTGTTGCGAACTTAAGATAGTCATTTCCTTTAAACTTTCAGCACCCCTTTTATCAGCACACTCAGTCAAAGGTGTCTCTTTAAGTCTGTGCTGCTCCATTTTGTTTTTATTAAAAAAGAAATCTGTCACCCCCTCTTGAAATCCAGTCTTCGTTTGATAAACCACTGGGGACTTAGGTTCAACTCCCACAACTCCAACATTAAAGGGTTTAAAACCGAAACCCGACTCTTTATTAATCTGGAAAGTGGGGAAGCTTTCTTTGACCCTTTCAGTACTCACAACAGCTTTCTTAGTCTCTCTGTCCTTCACCGCCTCATATTCGTCCTCTTTATGTTTCCAATGCGATAAAATCGCCGCTCGACCACTTCTTGCCGCTTCCTCGATTTTCCATTTCACCTCCACCGACTCTTTACTCCTCCGTTGATCCCCCGATGCCTCCATGGACGCCCATGCATATGCGGACAAACGCGCCACTTCTCTCCGCTTCTGACACACTTCTGCCTTCCCATGTGCCAGTTCAGACTCCCCGACCGGGATTAAAGGCACAGAAAACATTTGTGGGCTTGCTAAGGGATCCTCCGCTACTAAAGCCTTTTGAGAACTCCCTAAATCTTCCTCCAACCCACAGATTTCCAAAATCTCCATCGTGGTTGCAGCATCGTGAAAAACATCAGAAACCTCCGTTTCCATTCTCAAATTCTTATCTGACTCCATTTTCCATTGCAAAGCATTCTCTTTGACCTTAGTCGACACAACCTCCTCCTTCCCCTCCTGAGCTGTAGTGGCCATGTCAGCAACAATGCACTCCCCTACTGGCCGCCGAGCACCAGCAGAGTAGGGGAATTTCCCCGGTGTCCTGGCCAAATTTCCCTCATTCACTAAAAAAAATACCACCAACAGCTTAATCTGGTTCAAGGTCAGTTGGCATTCATCTGTAACCCCCTCCCTTGGGTCGTGCCTGAAAATAGGCAGGATTTGTCTAGTGCACTTACCCGGTCAACAAAAGCTAAATAAATAAATAAAATAAATAAATAAATAAAAACTGCAAAATCACCATTTGGTCCATATTTGAAAAACTTTTATTTATTTATTTAGTTTTTGTTTACTGGGTGGATGCTCTAGACAAAAAAAACATTGCCTGCATTGTTCATGAAATGTGGTCCCAAAAAGATCATGTTGAAAGTTTGGTTGACAGGTGCTAACAAGCATTTGTCAATGCTGAATGTTTGCTTGCTGGCATTAGCATTGGAAGTGCGGGAGTTAGACGGATGCAGAATAGGAATGGCAGTGAAGAACTGAACTGATGTCAACCCCACCCCCACCCTGCTGAGATGGACAGGCATTGGGGTGTGCTTTTGGGTCATTACCCATAGCGCTCACGCCATTTCACCTCACCCTACCCTGCAGACACTGACAAGTGTCGAGGTGTACCTTGGGGTATTTGGGCTTTACACTCACCCCATTCCATAAGAAAATAAGCTGAATGGGTGCAGTATAGGAGAATGGGGTGAACTTTGGGGCCAAAGAGTCCAAGGCACACCTCGATGCATGTTACTGGCTGCAGGGTGGGGATGGGGTGGACTGGCGTGAGCATTACTGTCGACAATCCCAAGTCACACCCATTGATGCCTGTCAGTCCCTACAGGGTAGGGCATTATGGTCAGAAACCCTAATTCCCTGGGCGTTTCTTGGTATTTTCAATCCAAGTTTTCAACACAGGCTTTTTGTGACCCCCACCACATGAACAGTGACTCTTTCGGTTTATTAGCCAAAAGGTGATTTTGCACAGTGACTATGCCATTTGGAGCCAAATGTGCAAAAACACATTTTGAACAGGATGTGAAAAATGACAGCTGCACTGTTCCCAAGGAGGTGTAAAAAAAAATGGTAATGTTGAAAATCTGGAGTGAAAATATAAAAAAATTGGTGAAGTCATGAGCATGCATAGAAACCATGCAACACACACCCATAATGCAGTTATTTTGGGGATTTTTCACACCAGATTTTCAACATAGGCATTTTGGGACCTATGCTTATGAACAGTGGCACTGTGATTTTCTTAATTTGTTCCAAACATTGATTTTGCACAGTGACCACGCCCATTGTGTGCCACAGGTGCGAAAACATGTTTCAGGTAGGATGTGAAAAATGGCAGTTGTACTGTTCATAAGGTGGTGTGCAAAAATGACAATGTTGAAAATGTGGAGTAAAAGTATAAAAAATTGGTGAAGGTACGAGCGTGTGTAAAAAGTGCGCAACACACGCTGCTAATGCAGTCATTTTTTGGAATTTTTTCACCAAATTAGCAACATGGGCTTTTTGGGACCTCTCTTCATGAACACTGTCACTGTGATTTTCTTTACCTGTCCCGAACATTGATTTCACACAGCGACCACACCATTGTGCACCAGATGTACGAAAACACATTTCAGGCTGGATGTGAAAAATGACAGCTGCATTGTTCATAAGGAAGTGTGGAAAAATGGCAGTGTTGAAAATCTGGAGTGAAAAATGTTAAAAATTCTTGAACTTATGAGCGTGCATGGGAACTGCAGCACAACGTTCACTCATAACACAATTATTTTTTGGAATTTTTTCACCAAATTTGCAACATTGGCTTTTAAGGAGCCCACCTCATGAACAGTGACACTGTCATTTTGCTAATCAGTCCCAGAAGGTGAATCTACACAGTGACCATGAAATCACCTTTCAGTACCAAATAATGACATTACGGTGACTGAGTTCATGAGGTGGGGTCCCAGGAACCCCATGTTGAAAATTTGCTGCCAAAAGTCAAAAAAATGGCCGCAATATCCAACTAAGTTGAACCCCCCTTGATGCCATTATACAGCTTACCGGAGTTTCTTCAGTTCACGGTCAGCTTTGAAGAGTGCAGACGTGTTCCTGTTCCACCGAAGATCACTGCGCCAGGCTCTGGAGGTAAGTATTGGGTGAGGAGGTGTGTGGAGAGGTGGGATGCACAGACAGTGGGTGCTGGCTGGGGGTGGGGGCACCGCAGACAATGAAGGGACTGTTTTCTTGTTTACAGGGTTAAAAAAAAAACTTCACAGGAAGGTTTCCGTTTGTGCAGCAACATTTGGCACACTGGGGTTGGTCCCAGTGTGCCACCTGTGTGTTTTTGGGGGGACCAGAGCCAATGGGGATAGGGCACCCTCTCAGCAAAGAAAAAGGGTCTGTGTTTGGGGGTGCATGTGCCAAGGGGGATTGGGCACCCCATCAGCAGACAAACTACAGGGACATCATGCTGGTGGGGATTGGGCTCCCCCATTGGCAAATAAACTTGGGAGGGGGCATGTGGACAGGGGGATTAGACACCTCTGAAGTCAGCTTTTATGGGACTGTGAGAGATGGACAGCTACAGCCACCACCATGTTTATTGAAATGTTACACCTGGCAAGGCACACCCTGCAATGAGGGGGCACTACCCCATTGCAGTGGCAAAATCATTTCAAGTTGGTGGCATACTTGCAGACTAGCATGCTCCTTCATTGGTGACAGATAGACATGACCCAGAAAGCAGTGGCGGCATTGGCCTCAACACTGCCACATGTCCACAACCTGCTTCTCCAGCAAGCTGTCACAATAAGTTTCTTGCACATGTGCACAAGCAAACATAAAAATTAGTGAAGTTATGAGTGAATGTTTAAATATTTCAACTTTCACTCATAACTTGGCCATTGCATCAAATTATTCCCCGAATTTTTCAATATTGTCTTCTTATGACCCCCTTCCCATGAAGCCGGTAGGGGAAATTTTTCAAATCATGCCTGAAAGGTGGTTTCTCAGAGAATGGGAATTCACCTTTCTTGGCAGATTTGAAAAATTTCACCAGCTTTCTTCATAAGATGAGATCCAAAAAAGGCCATGTTGAAAATCTGGTGTAAAAATATTGAAAAATGACAGTCATTAGTAAAAGTTCAAAATGCATTGAACCAGATATATCTTTTTTTCTCATATCATAATCATCAGTTCCTGCTGCAAGACTTTTTTTCAAACTGATAGGGGATCTACACCATAGGACATGTTTAGGTGAGTGAGGGTGTATGGGGGTGTGGGGTGGTGCGTGCAAGTGGGGGGGTGATATGGGGTGGGTGGCAGTGTGGGTGAGTGGGTAAAATCAATGGAGGACCATTTTCTTCTTTGCAGGTTTCCTTAAAAAAAAAAAAGATCAAAAATGGACAATTTTCTTTTTTTACAGGTGGACCCTAGCCAACACTGGGGATTAGGTACCCCAGTGTCAGGATTCATTTCAGTGGTACTGGAAGGGGTCACCTTAGTGCCACCACCTATATTTGGGTGGTGGGTACTCTGGAGAGAAGAGGAATATAATTCAGTGGCACCAGGAGTGAGCACCCCAGTCTGTTTAGTAGTAGTAGGTGGGTGGGTGGGTAGGTAGATAGATAGATAGATAGATAGATAGATAGATAGATAGATAGATAGAAGGAAGAAAAGCTCCTGGCACAACAATGGTCTGGTATAGCTGTGGTAACCAAAGCATGTAGTACTGACAGAGCAAAACCAAAATACAGCATTAAAAAAAGAAATGCTGGAGTTGTTATAGCATAACGTGACGTGTTTATCTCCTCCAGGCATAGAGACAACAAGAAACAGTGATATAAGTACCCCTCACTGATACCTTTTTCTCTTCTTCACTCTCTCTCATGGCTGGTGGAAATAAACACTGTGCTTTATGCTATAACACAACTCCAGCCTTTCTTTTTTAGTGCAGTTTTTCATTTTTGATGTAGATAAATATGGAATTTGTCTTCAAAGAGTCATCCTGTCTGGGGTTGGGGAAGGAAAGAAATGTGGATAGTTGGGGATAGGAAGTCACCATATACTGTAGGTCTTTAGAGATACTAAAACCCTGATTTCATCATTTGTCACATGAGTAAATAAGTTGATAAGGGCAAGCAGCCCCCCTCCCGATAGTAAGCAGAGACTACCTGACAGAAAGTACTCTGACAACCATCCATCACAGCTCCACCTTGGCATGGTAAGGCAGTGTGCATGGAGAAGTACTCTGAGTACTGGACTGTGAAGCAGGAGATACTTCTGGCACTCAAGACAATAGCACATCTCCATCTATGGCTGCAACAGTGAGGAAAGTCATGCTGTTCTCATACAGAGAACATGGTTGCCTTCCTGCTGGTAATGCTGCCTTTGGGATGCTCAGCAAATGTATTTCTTGATATAATTTAAAAAAACAAACACCAGAATTTAGCTAAATGGGTTATGTTTAGCTAGGGTCAGGTGTTTTTTTAAGCACAGAATGTTTAGATATCTTCCATGTTTTTAAGTAAAAAAAATGGTGGCTGTCTTGAGCTGTAAAATGTTGTTTTGGTTATAAGAACCATTTTCAGTAGTGACAACTAAGTGAAGCAAACCGAAAATGTTTTTGCGAACCAAACATTTTCGGTTCATAGAGGTTTATCCATAAACCCTACTGAGCATGCTCATGAAAATAATTTTAAATCCTTATTATTCAGTAACAGACTAATATTATTTTATGAAATCTTTGAATGGCACTACTTTCACAGACCTCTGTGTCGTCAAGGATGTACATCAGAGCAAAAAAAAAATTAAAAATAAAGTTTATTAAATATAGGAAAAAAACGCGGTTCATTAACATTGACCTTCTGTATCTCTGAAACCACACAAGATGCCATAATGGAACTTCATGTCTTGAGATCCTGACAGCTAGACATCTTGAGACCCTGCTAGCCAGACCATGCATGCTGAATTTTGGACAATTTTATTGAATGCTGCCAAAGTTATTAAAGCACAAAAATTGGGGTTAACATTAAACACCTTACTCAACCCTAACTATATTGGTGCTGCCATACCAGTATAATACATACATACATACATACAGTACATCCCTCCACATTGATCTCTCTCTGCCACATACATACATACTGTACATACATACATCCCAATAACTGATCTCTCTTCCACATACAATGCATACATATATCAATCTATACTGATCGCTTTCTTTCCTACACATACTGTACATATAAACATTCCTGTACACTGATCTCTCTCTCTCTCTCTCTCTCTCTCTCTGCCACATACATACACACGTGCATACCTACTTTTATACATACCTGCAACATGCATGCATTTATACTGATCTCTTTCTGCCACATACATATATGCTTTACATATATCCAGATAGAAACATAGAAACATAGACTTTGACGGCAGATAAGGACCGCTTGGCCCACCTAGTCTGCCCATTTCCCTACCTACAGGATAGGCCGCAGATCCTAGTAAACCAACAGCCTATTTCTTCCTCCCCCCCCAACAATTGCCTTATGTCTGTCCCATGCATTTTTGAATTCTCCCACAGTTTTAGACCCCACAACCTCCTCAGGAAGGCTGTTCCATGCATCCACTACCCTCTCTGTGATACTGATTTATCTGTCACATACATACTGTATATCCATTTTACTATTCTTTCCCTGCCACATACATACATTCTATACATTCTTCTACACTGTCTCTCTCTCTCTGCCACATACATACATGCATCCAATGCATACATACTGTATGTCCCTCTACAATGACCTTTATCTGACACATACATACACATAGCCATCTTTACTGATCTCTCCCTTCAACATATGTACATACTGTATGTACTTACTGTACATACATCCCTCTGCACTGATTTCTCTCTGCCACATATGCACATACATTCTGTAGATACATTCATCACTATACACTGATCTCTCTGCCACATATAGTACATACATATATCTATCTATACTGATTTCTCCCTGCCTTTCCTGAAAGCCTTGCACCTCTCATGTTATACTTAACTCCTATCTAAACTCTGGTTTTGTTCCCTACCCTGTTCCCTCTCTTCCCACCTCTTCCATTCCCTTCCCTCTTCCTACACCCTCTTGTAACTGATTCCCACTCTTTCTGTATCCTCTATTGTAATACTTCTGTGGGTCGGTCACTTTATTTCCTCTCACCTATTGTACCTTTCTTCTGGAATAACTTTCCCTTCTCCCTCTGCTCCTCCCCCTCCTCCCTCTCTTTCAAACATTATCGTTGAGATGTATCTCCTCCCACCCACTCCTGTAACTACTCTCCCCTTCATGCTTTGATAACAGTGGTCCATCCCTACACCTCGGCACTCCTCTCCTTCCCTGTGGCCAGTTGGCATTGCAATTTTTTATCTTTGTATATACTATAATTATTATACTATTTTGACAGTCCATACTGTTATGCAATATTTGATCTGTTACGTAACACCACATTTTTTATTTATCCACTGTATAATTGTGTAGCCTTTTGTCGCACCCTATGTTCCATAGCCCTGCCCCCTGGGTTGCATGTGGAAACAAGACTTGGCTTAGTATGCCTTTCTGGTCAATAATTTAAAAATACATGCATAATATATAAATAGTATACATACTGTATGTGCATTCATATGCACATCTTTTGAAAGGAAGAAGATCATTGCATTTTGCATTTTTAATATTCGTAAATGTTGTATTGTATTTACCCTGGTCCATATTAGGGCTAGGCAAATTTGTAACATTTCACATCTGTAAATGTCCATGGTGGAAAATATAATTTCTTTGGAATTCCCTGAGAGTCTACAGAAATTACATATTCAAATTTATTTGGGGGGGGGGGCAATTGTTTGTCTCATTTACGAGAATTTTAATGTTCACATTTTCCCAAACTCATAAATAATGGAACTGTAGGAATAAACTGTGCAACTGTACTAAACCAACTGTGGAAAAATTTAATTCATTTTAATTTTGCTGGTGAAAACAAATTTCCAGATGGCAGAATCGGTGGAATATTTACTTCTCAGAAATGATGTAATTTCCATGGAATGTGAAGTTGGCAGAATATGGAAAATTCTTCCTATTTTTGACTGGCAAAAAATTAGTCACACAGCTCCAATCCACATACATTATGTGGGCAATAACTCATGACTGGGTATATGTGCATTGCGAGATGTAGGCACTCATCTGGTGTGTGCTAAGGCATGAAGCCACAGGCTGAGTATTCCTTAGCACACTGCAGAATAGTGCCAATATCTCACAACAAATGCAGTATCCTGGAATGATTTATAAAATGGCCTGCTGTTAAACATTTTGTATCACAAAATACCGCACTGTGCATATCTAAGTATGTATAGGCATGGTAGCTGACCTGGGTCATCCAATGAGAGACCAGTATTTGTGCCAACTGTTTTGAGCCATTTTATAAAGTACAATAATTCAACTGAATGGTTTCAGTCTGTCCCACCTTTTCAATAATATCCAAATCAAAACATTTTACTGAAAAATGCACTTCTTAATCTTTCATAGCCCAAATCTCCCTCAGAGAAAATATGTGGGACATATTATCAAATTGTGGTGGTACAAGCTGAGTCTAAGCTCTGGAAATGAGTGCCTTCAGGTTTATAAATTGTTTGCTTTTGCTTTTTTTTGCATATTCAGTTGACATGAATTTCAACTTCAGAAACCTCACTGTAGCACATCATTGCCACTACACTCATCATCATTAATTCTATTTGTATAGCACTTTTCCAAAGCACTTTGCATGCTGGTTATAACAGTATGTACAATAGAATAAACATTTCAAGAAACAGAGCTAGTGCAGATTGTAAGTTAGTCTAAACATGACAGTTTTTAATAACCTCTTAAAACTATCAACTGAGAGTGAAAAAAAATTAGATTCCCAGGGTTAAACATTCCAGAGGGCGGAAAGAGTGACTGAGCAATCTCAGTCTGTATAGCAGTGACCAACTAGATCTGGGAACTGTCAGCGATAACTCTCCAGAAAATGTGATATTAAGCATTAAAGAAGAATATGTGCGTAGTAGCTTCTCCACATAGACCAGAAAGTGGTTTTGAGTGATATAATGAGGGGTGGCCCTAGATAGGGTCAATTGAAATGAATGCATGTGACCCAGCCCAGTAGTGCAGTGGTAGTGGTACTGCTTGCTACGCCAATGACCTACAGTGGTGCCATCCAGGATGCAGCTCAGTAATGCTGCAGTATAACACAAAATGCTGCAGTATACTGTAGGGAATAGTATAATTCAAAGACCTACAGTGGTGCCATCCAGGATGCAGCTCAGTAATGCTGCAGTACAACACAAAATGCTGCAGTATACTGTAGGGAATAGTATAATTCAAAGACCTACAGTGGTGCCATCCAGGATGCAGCTCAGTAATGCTGCAGTATAACACACAATGCTGCAGTATACTGTAAGGAACAGTATAGTTCAGAGGCAATTAAGTCATTTTGTCATGCAGTATTTTGTGATGTGTTTTACTGCAAGTTAATGCATTGCATTATGCCTGGCTGCACTGTAGGTACAGGGATAGTCTCAGGTTATTTGTAGGCCATCAGAAGGGAGGAGGATTGAGCAACCTAGGGTCAGCTCACCTCCCTCAGGGTGGGAGACATTATGTCCCACTGAATTACAGCTAACTGGTGGTGGCCAAGTAGTAGTAATAGAGAGGGAGTTCATTGTGGGGAAGGGACTGCTGCCAGATGGAAAGATGCATGTGAGCCTCCATGCATGCAAGAGTTTACAGTCTGGCACCCTGGAGGTGGAAATATGGAGGAAAAAGCCCTGGTCTCTCAAAGCCAAAACTGGCCTCCACCACAGGCCCACACATGATCAACATCACAGGCCACTCACCCCCATGGCAGTCCTTGGTAAGTGGTGGTTAACCTGTAAGTCCATGAGAAGGAGGGAGGATTGAGCATCCCAGGAACAGTTCTCTTCTCTCATCGTGGGGGATGCTGCGTTCCCCTGCTTTACTGCCAACTGGTGTAAGCCAGGTAGTAATACAGAGGGAGAACATTATGGGGAAGAGACTGCTGCCAGATGCCGAGATACATGTATGCACCCCACACATGCAGGAGTGTTATTGCCCCCTGACGAAACTCCGGTGAGTGAAGTGCCAGGGCATCTAACTGGCAGCTGGTACATTGTTTCTGTGTTTGTGTGCATAACCTGTAGCCTACTAATAACATATCTTTATTTTGCACAACTTGTGGAGTGTGAAGATTTCTTTCCTCGAGTGTTCTCACAATCACTACATCTGATGTCTCAGGGAGTACACAGATTCTTGTTTGTGAGTGTGTTATTACTTGCACCCTCTCAGTGGAAATATAGAGGAAAAAGCCCTAGTCTGCCAGAGTCAAAGCTAGCATCCACACCAGGGCCATACATGACCCTGGCAGGCCACCCACAACCAGGGTAGTTCCTGGTAAGTAGTGGTTAACCTGGAAGAGAGGAGGGAGAGGGGTACATGATAGAGATCGCTAAATGCCTCATGGGGTAAATAAGTTACAGGAGGGGAGTATTTTTTTTTGAAAAAATGGTGCACAAGAACAAGGGGACATTCTTTAAAGCTGGAAGGGGGTAGATTCAGCAGAGATGTGAGGAAGTACTTCTTCACAGAAAGAGTGGTGGATTCCTGGAACAGCCTTCCAGCAGAGGTGGTGGGGGAGAAAACAGTGGTGGGGTTCAAAAATGCATGGGATAGGCAAAAGGGAACTGTAGGAGTAAGGAAATGGGGGTGGGGGGGGAGACCTGTAGATCAAATAGAATCTGAGATAAGAATGAAGGCAGAAAACATAGGTAGACAGGATGTGGCCAAGCAGCCTTATCTGCCATCAGATTCAGATTCTACATTTCAGTAAGTCCATGAGAAGGTTGGTGATGGGGCTGGGTGGTGCTTTCAGGAAGGGAGGGCAAACCAGGGACCAAGAAGCAGAAAAAAACAGGATAAAAAAAAGAAATAGGTGCATGCTTTTTTATTTTAAACAGCAAAGCTATCTTTTCGTAGCTCAGAGAAAAGTAATGATTTCTCTGAGTTTTTTTCTTCTTTTTTATTTGGTGAGTAGTTCCTCCAAACAATGACTGCCCCACTCCCACCTGCCGCCATGAACCATGGCCCATCCAAATTAATCCCAAATGGAATAGCATATTCTGGTGCATGTGTATGTCTGCATAATATGTTTTATGCAATTTGTTTCAATTTATTCCATGTTGAGGCATTGCAGATTAGCATCTGCCTCGAGTCTCCCACCATACACAGCATCACATATTTTATACAACTGATTGCATTTTCCACTCAGAGGGTTCAACAAAGTAGTGCAACTGGGATTGCAGTAGGGAAAAGCAGAACAAAATCACTCTCCAAATTATTCTAAAATGTTCCTGCTTCAGAACCTCTTTCTGAACCTACTAATTTGCATATATAGTATGTGCATATTATTTATACATATTTTCATTTTTTTTATTGATATTTTCTGTGTTTTTTGCTCCATTTTTCTCCCCTGTTCCCCGGGGACCCAGCACACGGGTGTCATGTATGCATGGAGGTGCACGCTCACCCTGTGATGCAGGCTCGGCCTCTCCCACCCCTCCCTGTGGCTATTGCCAGAGATCCCTCAGGTCAGTACCACCATCCATCCTCCACTGGGTAGCGGCCAGTGGCCAGGGAGCCTCCAGTCTCTCCCAGGTGGAGAGAGTTGCCTTGTGGCAGCTAAGTCTCACTCCTTGCCCTCCTCCTCCACCGTTTGACCTCTGACAACTCGGGCTCATTCCCGAAACCAGGTCGCTGGTGCAGTGCAAGGTGTGGTGTCCACCACCTCAACCCTCAGTGCTACCAGGCCAGCATGTTAAGGCTGCTATTTTATTCTCCTCCTGTCAGCCCCCATCTGACCGACATCCCCAGCCCCATCCCCTGGAATCACCAGTTCTTACCTTGCCCAGCCTGGGAGTGGCACCTGTGGGGGGTCAGTCTTCATCCTGCTGGCCAGCATTTTTGCCATCTATTTCTCCCAAAGGCCCCAGGAGTCAGTACGCATGGATGTGGAGGCACACATGTGCTAAACAGCCTTGGTAATGGCCTCCATCCCCCATCCCCCAGTCTATTTCCTAGGCACCTTCTGGCCTGAGCTTCCTTCAGCCTCCACTGGGGGTCACCATCAGCTGAGGGAAGCTGCGCTTCCTCCCCAGAGAGGAGAGCTTGCCTGATGGCAACTCTAGCCAGTGCAAGAGCACAGGGATGTTAAGTGAATTGCTTAGGGTCACACTGTATGCAAATAGCGGTTATGGGATTCAAATCCAGATCTGCTGGATCTTTGTGTTCACATCTTGTTGCTTTAACCTCTTGACTATAACATATATGTCTTGTATACAGCACACATACCATTTGCTGTTTGTGATTGTACAAAAAAAGTAAGTGGGTATGCGGAGTCCTCACTTCAGCCAGGGCTGATGGACCTGTATAAGAAAAATACTCTAGCTCAAAGTTTGAACAAAATTCTTCTCTGTTGAACATGGGTTGTTCTGAACATGCTACCTCACTTTTTGGTGTTGGCAGGAATATCTACAGTACAAGGCAGTTTATGACAGACACCACACTGTCCAACTCTTACCCTTTGATAAATACATCATCAGATCCAATGTTGGACACTGTCACTACTGGGATTTCTGGATTATGGCGGTAATGAACTTGAAACATTACTGTTGCACGTGTGATGGACTCTGTCTTGTACAAGGGTGTTTGGGCTCAGTTCAGAAGTCACACACAATGGCAAAGAGTGCACGGTCACTTTGAATAGTTTGTTAGGTGGTCAGACACATGCAATACGTTTAATGTGCAGTCACTTTAAATAGTTTGCTAGTGGACAGGTACATGCAATGTCTTTAATGCATAATCCCTTTATATAGTTCATTGAACAGTTGGATGCATGCAATATCTTTAATAGATAGCTATTAATCACTGTAAATAGTTTGTTAGGTGGTTGGGTGCATACAATATATTTAATGCATGGTCAATTTAAATAGTTTTTTCAGTTGATGGGCATATGCAATATCTTTAATGTATAATCACTTTAAATAGTTTGTTAGACAGTCAGGTGTATTATAAAGCCCCCATATTTAAATGGCTAGCATGGCCCTAACCAGCTTAGTGGACCACTAAACATGAATAGCACTGGCTGGGTGGGTGGAGGCATATACAAAGGCCCTTGGCTCACAGCACAAACCCACCTGCTCAGGTCTCATCATCCCACACTTGCCTGCTGCCTGGTTGCCAGATGCATTTAATTACAGTAGAGATGGCAACTGGGACAGCCCTGGCTGGCTGCCAGCTAATGGGCATTGATTATCGCAGGTAGCTCCATGTAATCATAAATGCCTGTTGCCTGTCAGATGGTGGCTGGCTGAGGTGGTGAGAGGAGAGCTATGCCTGTTGTCATCTTTACTGCAGTAGAGTGGCCCCGGTGATGAGGTGGAGGGGTGGGGGGAGCTGGTAACTGAGCTGGCAGGTGAGAGGGGGGCTGCTGATCTTCTGAGGAGGCAGAAACACCAGAATGTTGGTGGGTACTATAAATATGAGCCATACTGTATGAGGAGATTGTCCTTATAAATACAGCTGGTAGAGGTTAAACATTTGCATTTTCTAATGATCTGAGTTGCTCAATATTCTATTGTGCCACTGTTGTAGATGGTCATTTTGTTTGTATTCTATATATCCGTTTACACTGTTGGACAATTAGGGGGAGTACCCCAAAGTTAATCAATTCAATGAGCATGCACATGGACCCCTAGCACCTTGGATGCCAATGGCCTCATTAGCATGCTAAGGCTGAATATGGCCTACAGGACTCCTGGTGCTATCCTGCTTGGGCAGCAATATCTCCAGTGGGCTCCCCTGTTAGCCATATTCAGCCATAGGCTATGGCAGTAAAGTGCATAGTGACTATGCACTGTGCTGGCATGACTGCATATTGAGACAATTGCGATTGGAGCCTGCTGTCTGAATATTGCCTTGAGCTGTCCATGCTCCAACTGCTGCGCGGCACTTCTGTCTGCAGAACACAAAAGTCCAACTCTGAATATGGAGGCCAATATCTTTAATGCACAGTTACTTTAAGTAGTTCATAAGATGGTCAGCACATGCACACAGCATCTTTAGTGCACAGTTTCTTTAAAGCAGTCTATAGTATGTACACCATTACTTTAAACAATAAATGAGTTTACAAATTCACAGTCTATCTTATGTTTTTAATATCAATGTCACCGCCACCTGGAGCTGAATCTTTGGGTACTTATTTGGGCTGGTCATTGCATAAATTAATAAATATATGTAGTCACTCTTCGTAGGCTCAGTGGATTATTAAACAGCCTGTGCTGCTCTGGCTCTTAGAGACTGTATACTCACTGGGGTAGATTTAATAAAAAGTTAATTTAAATAGTCTTGCCACTCTTCTGCTAGTACCAGTTCCAGCAATTGCTCTTTCCCATACTGCTCCCACTTGGATGTTCACCTATTAGAGATTCAGCTAAATTAAATTCCACTGGCGAAGTGAATGCAAAGTGGCCACTTCGCGTTGTCACTCTGCTATGTGAAGTGGCCAATAGGAAAGGCTCACTTCACCTTGTAATTATTACTTCACATTATCATTCCACCTTAACGTGAAGTAAGGCAGAGTGGCAACAATATTGGCAGCTGCCAGTGCCCCCACACACAGTACACCAGAATTAATGTGCATCCCCAAAATGCTACTGTCTTGTGTCCAGATAACTCCCCAGTGCTGACGAAGTGCTGATGAAGTGAAATGAGAGCACAATAAGAAATACACAGTCTCCCAGAATTAATGGCACACTCAGTCATGTGCACAGTGGACATGATCACATCACACACAGACACCAGAATTAATGTGCATACCCAAAATGCTACTGTCTTGCATCCAAAAAATTCTCCAGTGCTGAGTCTCTCAGAATAAATGGTGTACTCCGTCATGCGCGCAGTGGTCACAGACAGTCACCAGAATTCATTTGCATCCCCAAAATGCTGCTGTCTTGTGTCCAGAAAATACCCAGTGCTGGTGAAGTGAAATGAGAGGGTGACAAAAAACGCAAAGTCTCCCAGAATTAGTGGTGTACTCCATCATGCGAGCAGTGGCCACAAACAGTCACCAGAATTAATTTGCATCCCCAAAATGCTACTGTCTTGAGTCCAGAATATTCCTGGTGCTGATGAAGTGAAATGAGAATGTAACAAGAAATGCCAAGTCTCCCAGAATAAATGGTGTGCTGCAAATGCACAGACAGATTAAGATTGCGCTGCACACTCAAGAGATATAGAGTCAGATGAAAAGGCACAACAACACCTAACCAGTGCTCTCAAGTCATAAATCCAAATCTGGAAAATAATATCTTTTGCCAGTTGGGGGGGTAGTGCAGTGCACAGCAGTAACAGTCCACTACTAGTAAAGATAACACAAAGCAATATAACAAATTCATGCAGGTGTGGTGGATAGCAGGTTCACACTGCTGCAATTACTCTGGCACAATAAAAGTTGTCTGATTTATTGGTATGCATTGCACACACACTCACACACAAACACTGCAAGTATTGCATAACAAACTGAAAACCTTTAGCAAAATAACCAAATGTTTTAAACAAACTGAAATTATACACTACTGCACCACTACAATCAGCAAAAAAATGTCAAGAATTACGGAAAATATTACTGTGTGTACATTAACACACTTATACAAGAAAAATATAACCAAAACAGAAAGACTGCCTTTTTCTCCCAGTTAATCTACCTACAACACAGATATGCCACTCCCCAAAGCACACTTCACAGTACACAGACTGACTGTTCTAAAGTAACATTCAAAATCCACACACAAACAATAAACACTCGATGATATGAGCACAGGAGGGTTTCCTACAATCAATGCACTAAATTTTGAGCAAAACAAATGGCTCAAAAAAGCTTTTTTAACAGCTTTTAGAGGATTTGAATCACAGAGCTCTGAGAGGAAACTGTCTCCTTCTTCCACCACACACACTACACAGAACTGAGGCTGTGCAGGACGATCTAGAGTCCATGTCACTTCCAATCCCATGAAGCACTGCAAATTCACTTTGGAGCTCAATAACAAGGTGAAGTGATGTGAAGAACATTGATTTCAAAGTACTTCACCTTAAGATTGGTGGAGAAGTGGTTTGGGGAAGGCGGAATAATGTGAAGTCATTGGTTTCAATGGACTTCGCGTTCCTCATTATGACGCAAAATACTCTGCTTTGCATTGCAGAGCATGTCGCGGATTCTGCGTTACTCTGTGGGGTGAATTTGGGCCACTTCACCCATCTCTATCACCTATACAACTTCTGCTCTAGTGGATGGTCTTAAATCCTCTTCTGCTCACCCATCTTGGCAATGGGTCAGTCACTGGCTTGGCATATGCCTGGAGCTACTTCTGCATGGAGCCAACTGCTGTAATTGAAGGGGATTCCCTTCTCCTGTGGCTGTGGCCACTGCTTGAAGCATCAACAAGCATTATCATTTACAAACTGAAATGGCAAACACAAGCAGCAGCACTCAGGAATCCAACTCAACAAAATTAAGCTAAATGCTCCATAGGTAGCAGAGCAAAATGAAATAAATAAGGCAAGACAAGAAAGTGCACAACAAAATTGCCTGAGTGGACTGTCATCTATAGAGCATTTAGTTTAATTTTGTTGAGTTGGTTTCCAGAGTGCTGCCGCTTGTGTTTGCCAGTTGTCTTGTTTTTTGGCTGGCACCCACTCATATATTCCAGGACATGGCTCCACCTGAGACATGTTTAAAAACTTAAACATGGCAGATGGCACCTGTCCATTGGCACCAATGCTGCACTCACCACAATTACTGCGAAACACTTGGGAGCCTTCTAGGTGAGCGTGACTTGACTCTGAAACTTACTTTCGATGCTCAGGCTGGAACCACTCTCCCAATGTCCTCACTGCTCACTGTCACATCCCAACCAGAGCAACCAGAGCCCTTTAATTACATGACCACTGGCCAACAGGAAATGTGGGAGACAGTGTGCAGGGATCACTGCCCCAAATCCAGCAAATAAATACTCTTTTCACAAGCAGCAGATCCCCTGCATCTTCTCTCCTCCTTAGTCTGCCTCTCACTGAACCCAGTGCTACCACTCAAATGTTCATTGGCTCCCCTAGTAACTGGCTCCTGTCCTCTCAAGCCCAGTAAATGTATTTTTTTAAAACAGCTGCCCACAGGCTGGGGAACTAGTAGAGTTGCTAGAGCTGGACACGGAAAGAATTTCCTAAAGAATGTCTAAGTTCAAAATGCAGGATGCTAAGTAAACAATAAGACATTACAGGGTGTAGGTAGTAGTGTGATCACCACATGCCCAGGGGCATGAGGCTGCAGGCTGAGTGCTTTATTGTCCCAAGGTGTGCAGTGATTACACTACTACCCACACTCTGGAGTGTTTTATTGCACTTATTGATACAGCTTTTACAAGTAAAATAAATTTACACACAAAATACGATTTTTCAAACTCAAATAACTTTAATTTGGATTATGTGTCCTTATGGTGAACAAAATAGTTCCAAACTTTTTTCTGACTGGGCAGCATGGGAGATGTCACACTGTGTATAGCTGGACAGGTTACTGTCATTTTTTGGTGGTGTCATTGTTTTGTTTTTTTTTAAACATTTTTCTTTGAACTTGTAAGTCAAAAAGTTGATATATTTTCAAACCGGTCACTCTGGTAGAACACTTCATTGTGTGACTGATCATTTATCTGACAGCCAGCAGCTTCAGCTGCAGTTTCTTGAATGGGCGCCACGCTCTGTGTGATTTCACTGCATCAGCTGTCATCTTGTGATGTGGCTGGTTTGTCAGTTTTACTCACATCTAATGACAAACCGGTTTTGTGATCACTCAAAGTACAATCTGTTTCTGTAGTTGTCATTGTGCTGACATGGTGGTCTTGGCGTCTTCTTGACTCTTCTTCACTGCTCTGAAGAAAATGAACAGACTTTCAGATTTTCTGAACTCTGTAGGTCATGTGAGTTATGTCATGACTGCCCTATGCAAAGCTAAATTCTGCAGTTCCCATTCCTTAGCATGATCTGGCTTTGGACAGAAGGATGGCAGACAGATCTCCTGATTTACATGGAAAGCTGTAGGTATTTTAGGTACAAAGGATGGGACCATCCTCAGGATTACCTTTTTCTTATTGATGATAAGGTAAGACTCTTTGTGGGGCAATGCTTGAAGTTCCCCAATACTTCTGGCTGAGCATATTGTAATTAAAAACACACCTTGTTTGACAAAATGTCCAGCAGCACTGATGAAAGAGGTTTGAAGGGTGCTTTACAAAGAGCATCCAACACCAGATTCAGGTTCCATGGGGTACCGATGATTGAAACAGTGGTCTACTTCTGCTAACTGCTCTTAGAAATAGGATGACCTTCCAGTTTGTTCCTGGGAATGAACCCATGGAGTTTCCCAGTGCTGCTCCTAGTGCCGATACCTGACCTCTCAGGGTACTCAGCACAAGCCCTTTGTCTGCCCTGCCTACAAAAAATTCTAAATCTGCAGAACTATAGCTTTAGAAGGCCTGATACCTCTCTGGCCCAAGCCAAAAAGATGTTCCACCACTGGTCATAAGCTGCAGAAGTAGAGACCTTCATGGCAGACATAGGGGTAACCAGTACTTTTCTGGAAAACCCCTGTGTTAACAGTCTCCTGCTCCTCCTCTCTGGAGCCAGGCAGCCAGCTGCATCATCTCTGGGTCTGGATACAGAATGGGTCCTTGGGATAGAAGGTCCCTGAGAATGGGAGCTGGAATGGTGCATGCCAAGCTAGATTCTCTAGGTCTGAGAACCAGGGCCTTCTTGGCCACTCTGGTGCTATCAGAAGAAAGTTTCCTTTTGAGTGCCATATTTTGCAAATTACCTTGAGGAGGAGTGTCAGAGGAGGAAACAAATATGTTCTAAAGAAATTTCACATCTGGGACAGAGCATCCACCACTTCAATCTGTGGACACTGGTACTGACTGAAGAACCTCGGTATCTGAGCATTTTGAATTGAGGCAAATTGGTCGATCAGAGGACAACAAACCTTTCTGCAGAGAAGGTCGAACATCTCTGGATTCAACATCTATTTCCCTGGATGGACAGTCTCTTGTCTCAGCTAATCAGCCTGGATGCTCAGTTCTCCTCTCAGATGAGTTGCTGAGAGAGAGAAGGCTATCCTCTGCTCACAGCAGCACGTTGCTTGCTTCGGCTAGTATCTCCATACTTCTTGTGCCTTTTTGATTGTTTATGTTTGCCACATAGGTGGCATTGTCTGACCTAACTTTTGCAGATTTTGCCTGACCGGATTGTGAAAGTGAAGAAGACAGTCATTCTGTCCTCATCTCCAGTACGGTTATTTGTAGCTGCTGCTTCTGCACAATCCAAATGCCCTTGAGCAGAACTTGGTCCAGGACCATGGCCCAGCCTGAAAATCTGGGATCAGTTGTCAGAATCAGCTCTGGTAGGGCTTCTAAAGTGAACCTATTGCTTAGTTTCTCAGACTCTCCCACCAGGTCAGCAACTACCAAAATGATTGTGTAAGTGGGATCAGGACTTGGTAGTTATCCAAGTCTGGATTCCAGGTTGTTAACAGTCTGTTCTGAAGGGGCCACATGTGCAAGCATGTCCATGGCACTAGCTTTGTCACTGCAGTCTTCAGCCACAGAATCCAAAGCAATCTGTGAGCATAGGCTCACAACTGACTTCTCAGTCATTGAATATCATGGTTTAGGCTCCCTTTTCTTGCTGAAGAGAAGAAAACATTCTTCTTGTCCCTCCTGAACACCACACCCAAGTGTTCCAGACTCTGTGATGGGTTGAGAGAGCGCTCTTCTTCCAACTGACTACCCAACCCTGTAACTCCAGCACCTCCATGGTGCTCAACACAGATTGCCACACCATGTCGGAAAATGATGCTCGGATGGGTACGTCGTCCAGGTAGAGTTATACGTGGTGTCCCTCCTGTCTCAATTGTGCCACAAGTACTAGAAAGATCTTCAAGAACATCCTGGGTGCTGTTGCCAAGCCAAAGGGTAGCACCCTGTACTGGAAGTGCTGCCCCTGAATTGCAAACCTCAGAAACGTCTGGTGAGAGTGACAAATGGGGATGTGGAGATCTGCATCCCTCAGGTCTATGGATGCTTGATAATCCCCTAGCTTGACAGCCCTTGTGATTGACTGCATGGATTCCATCTTGAAGGCAGTGTGGCAGACAAACTTGTTTAAGTGCTTCAGATCCAGAATTTGTCTGACCCCCCCGACTTCTTGGGAGCCACAAAATAAACTGAGTAGAACCCCAAACCTTCCTCATTTTTGGGCACTGGAACAACTGATCCAATCTTTCTGTGGTGATCCAAGGTCTGAGACACTATATGTATCTTCTCTTGGTCTTTTGGTATAGAGGACTGCAGCAAATGTTCCTTTGTGGGTACTGTCACAAATTATATTGTATAACCTAGTGCCAGTATCTCTAGCAGCCATGCGTTTGATGTCATTTAGGCCCATCTCATATAAAAATTCTGCAGTCCTCCACCAACGGAAGTGAGGCAGAGATGGGCCCATGTACCTTCATTGTGTGTTACCTCCTCATTGTCCTGAACCCCTCTACATCTGCAGGCAAATGATCCTCTGTTGCTGTTGCCCTTAAATCTGGAATAGGCTCCTCTATTCCATTGGTTTCTGAAATTACAAAATGGCCAAAAGATACCTCAAGACTGCCACTGTCAGCTGCCTCCTTGGCTTCTTGATGTCAAACTTGCCTTCTGTTGCTGCTTTGACACTGGAAGTTGTCCCTTCCTATCCTGCACATCTTTTAAGATGTCACCCAAGCCAGAACTGAGTAACAGTCCTACCTCAAAGGACAGGTTAAACAGTTTGACCTTCGACACCTGGTCTGTGGCCCAGTGCCTGAGTCACACAGCCTGTATGGCTAACACAATTTGATTAGTGGAGAACGCTGACAGTAAATTCTCTACTATGGAATCTCCAAGAAAGGCAGAAGCCATGGAGACCAGCTGTAAAATGTTAATTCCCTCAGTCTGGGGGAACAAAACTACCCAGACCTGTAATCCATGAGTTTAGGGTTCTGGAAATGATGAAAGATACATAGAAGTTGCAACAATTTATTCCATTTGAGATAAAGGCTTTTCTGCACATAGCATCCACTCACTTATCATGCATATTCGTTAGGGCCAGAGAGCCTTTAATACAGGGGTGTCCAACCTTTTCGAGGTTGTGAGCCACATTTAAATTTCTTAGTAAGATGTGAGCCACAACAACGTGCAGCCTGTACCATACCCAAAGTGTGGCTCTTACCATGCCCATATTCAGCCATATTTAGGAGTTAAAATAATAACATTGTCATAGCAAATAGTAAAAATCATATTTTATTAAGTTACAGTATTTTTAAAACATAGTTGTTATTTTAAAATAATTATTCAGAGCAGCTCTGGAGCTTTAGATTCTCTTCCAGGCTTAGCAAACATAGCTTGCTGAGAACTCAGGGCACTTTCCAGTTCCTGTACTTTGATTTTTCTTAAATTTAAAAGACTGTGATGTGTACTTAACACATAATTGAAAAACTCCTCAACAGCTACATCAAATTGCTTCAAGAGCAACATGTGGCTCACGAGCTACAGATTGGCCACCCCTGCTTTAATAGGTATGGTGGTGTGCGTAACTGAATTATGTACAGCCTTATCTGGCAAGGTAGGGTTTCCCACTTCTGGGAAATCTTCTCCATAAATAATATCTTACTCAAGGCCTGAGCAGATGTTTGAACTTATTCATGCCTGCCCATTCCTATTCAATTATCTGGTTACAGTGCACAAAATTCAGAAACCATTTCAGTGAGGAGCAGGATGCAGACAGGATGGGATTCACATCCAGAAACTCCATGGTTTGCACCTTCTTTAGCTGCAATGTCCTACAAACCTCAGTTATAAGGTAGGACAGAGATTTTGTATCAGACGGGAGGGACTGAAAATTTTCTCTTAGGCTTCATCCACTCACCCTCCTTCCTCATCAGAGGAGTCCTCCTCATCATCATCAAAAAGCATATTCAGGTAAGGTTTTTTTTCATGGCCCCTTATATCATTATTTTGACTCTCTATGTAGTCAAGGCTGGGGTTTGCCTGCAGATCTGGGTGAGCAGTCTTGTCCTGCTCTGGCACACTTGGACATGCCTGTATGGGCCTCCCTGACATAAGGGGCCTGCTTTGAGTTCAGGTGTGTTTGTAGGGATGTCCTGTGGGACACAAGGGCTCACTAGTTCATTTAATATCAACAGAAATGATTTTCACAACTCAGCCTTGCCATTGCCTGTTGGAAATATATTGGTGGGATAATTTTCAATGTTTGATAAAAATCAGAGTTCTTTCCATGACATTCTACTTTCTTCACATATATATCACATATATATTAGTAGACATAACTAAATCTGAACCTCCTGATTAGCAGGTTTAATAGTGAGTTCTTTATTTTCTTCTGGAATATCTCCCCCCAGATGCCTAATAGCATCGGTTATTGGTTCATTGATGTAGCCATAATCTAAATTTGTTTATGGCCATATTAAGGGATGAGTACAGACTCTGTGTTCCTATGTATAGGATACCACAGATATGTTGGGTGTCCTGGGGATCTCCAGTTAGAATCAGATTTGCTTCTTGTGTTACTTGATGTAGACACAGTTTATACTAATACACCCCTTGAAGGTGGGCTGAGTGCTGTCAAATTTTTGCTAGAACAAGTTGATAATATTGATGCTTGTCATAAACAATTTCTTTTTGATTGCTCAGAGCATATCTTAAGCAAAAATTGCTTTTTTTTTCAGGGTTCCTATTTTCTCAGATTAAGGGCACAGCCATGAGAGAGAGAATTTTGCACCAACTATGCCTTCTTCAGTGGATGGGAGGGAGAAATAGTCTGTGACAGCCAAATCGATCCTTTTTATCATAAGACTGACATTTAGCATCTTTTTATAGATGACCTCTTAATGGTGTGGTGTGGCACCAGGAGCGAACTTGCAGAATTTATTAAGTATTTGGAGTTGAGTAATCAGAATCTTAAATTTACTGTGCAATGAGATTGCACATCAGTGTCATTTCTGGATTTAAGGATAGTAAAAAAAGGGAGAAGATACTATTCAAACTAATCTTTTCCAAAAAGACACTTATCACAACTCCTCTTACTTTCCTCCAGCTGCCACCCATGCCTTATGAACAATAATATCCCTAAGGCCCAATTCCTTCAGATATGAAGAAATTATACAGTAGTGGTGACAATGATTTTGTTACTAATGGGCAAGATCTGTGTAACTACTACTAGATAAGGGTTACAGTGAGCATACTGTAAATGAAGCATATCAGCAGGCACTTCACACTGATAGGAGTGAATTGTTCACTATGAGGGTGAAAGACCCGGCACCACAAAGACTTTTTGTTACCTGCTATAGTACACTCTAAGGAAGTGAAACATATTTTTTTTTATTATATAAAAAAACAGTAGGTTACAGTGCATACATTCAAATATTCATGTTTCTTACAACATAGAAAGATTACATTTCTGGTGCAGCAGCAGGAATACTCTATTACTTAAGTTGTAATACCTTCTATCAAAACAACACTAGGGATATATTTTACACAAACCCAGAAAAAGCAGTAAGCATTTCCAAAAGCTTAATAGTATTAGAGACCACACATAATCTTATGTACTGTATCTTCTAACCATGTTCTTAGAGTACATTAGTGCAACATCTCCTTAAATTCATCAGATGTAATTAATTGATTAAATGGGGCCCACATCTTATTGCAGTATTTATTATTGTTATTCCCACAATAATGAGTTTTTTCCAATATATGGCTGGGAAGCTACCATAAAATTTAGCAAAATGGTATATTCTGGAGGTGTTTGATCCTTCCATTTTAATACGATATTTTTAAAAACTGTCAATATGCCTAATCTGATAAATCTCTGATGAATAGAATGTATTAAACCAATGGGGCAACCATTATCAAAAACATCCACAAAGGTTGTTTGGACAGTGAAATATCAGTTATTTTGAACATGGTTTCCAATATCCTCCTCCACCAATCATCCAGCGCTGGACAAGTAATTAGAATATGCTCCAAAGTACCCACTTCATCAGGGCATCTAGGGCATTTATTTGAGCAGTTTGAGTTCATGATGCTTAGTCTATAAGGAGTATAATATATTGTGTGTAGTATATTGAAATGTATTTGCTGTAGTTTGGTTGATTTAATACTTAATTTGTTTATGTTAACAATCTCTGATTATTGTCATGTTGAAATGTTAGTTTTCAGTCTACCTTCCATATAAATTTTAATTGATTCAAATGTGTCCCCAAATTGCAACTCATGAAATTTTATATGTTAGTAATGATTTTGATAGATTTGGTGTTAGTCAATAAATTGTCCAACTCCTTGTAAGGAGTATTGTCTATCAGAGACAGATTTTTAGTTACATAATTTCTAACTTGTAAATAAGCATAAAAATGTGTATTAGATAAATCAAACTTATTAATTAATATCTGGAACTCAGATATACCATTCTCATCCAAAAAATTGTCCCACTTCCCTTAAGCCCCTATAATACCATGTTTTAAATACTGTATCAGTCATTGATGGTTCAAAATTGCCATTTTGGTATGTCAGGGAGTGTTTCGAGCATTTTGCATCACTTTTTGTTGCTTTCAATACCCTATCCCAGATCCAGCACAAGGTATTGGTGAACAAGGAGACTGCTTGACCTGTGGACTATATGTCCCTGCTAGCAATAAATGTTTCATAACCATGTGAGGAGTCCACATTGTCTCTGTTAGTACGGAGACATCCTTATCCTTTTGTTGGAACCAGTTCTGTACAGATGCTAGACTGTTTGTATAATAATACCATTTTATATCAGGTAATGAAAGGCTCCCTAGTTTCCTGGATAAATCAAGTTTTTCTAATTTCCAGTGAGGGTTTTTTCCCTTCCAGAGAAATGTCTTAATGAAAATATTAAATTGTTTGAAAAAAAAAAAGATTCAGAGATTATTATAGGGATATTTAGGAATATAAACAACAGTTATGGTTAATGCCCTTGGAGGATCGATAGGC
The DNA here is from genome assembly GCA_016271365.2 of Neoceratodus forsteri. NCBI lineage: Eukaryota > Metazoa > Chordata > Ceratodontiformes > Ceratodontidae > Neoceratodus > Neoceratodus forsteri. Next base: position 511,092,956 of record JADMNL010000023.1, on the reverse strand, counting down.
TCCTCTGCCCTTTTGTAGCACACCAACTAACCTACAGCAACTGACTGTACTTGTCTTTCACACCAATGTTCTGGAGCCCTGGCTGCCTATATAAAACTTAAAAAAAAAAAAAGTCAAACAAAGTAATGGGTTTTGCAGCATCTATTTTCAGCAGACAGAGCGACAGCAGCCTTTCTAGAGAGAGATCATATTGTGAGACAGAACAGAATTGGTACTTCTTTTTTTTTTACTGCAATTAAAGTCACATACTTTTTAATATTGAAAGTGGATTGGTATTCAATTGATTCATGTGGGCAGTTCTCACTACTGTTTTCTTCGGTAATAGAAAACAATGGCAGTATTTGAAAGTTTGTGTTCTAACGGCACCATGATTATTATTACATCGGGATCTGTCTGTAAAGTTTTTATTTTTAAATTTAACTGTCCCGTGTAGTGCTACTGTTTAGTTTCACAAAGTCAATGAGTGGTACCACAGTTTCCATGCTCTCCCAAAAGTCTCTAATGAGCCATGTTAGTGATGGTAAAATATGGTGGCATATAAGAAACCAACATTCCAATGGAACATTAATTTCTCTTTACAATGCAGTCATGCTTTTCTGAACTTGTTTTTACCTGTGCATCAAATTTGTTTGATGCACAGGTAAGAACCAGTCAGAAAGCATTATTTTCTCTCCCCATTTTATAAACTTATTCAATGTTCTATTGCACCTACAGTGGCGTGAAAAAGTATTTGCCCCCTTCCTGATTTTCTCTATTATTGCATATTTGTCACACTGGATGTTTTCAGGTCTTTAGAACAAAATGGAATATTAGATAAGGAACCTAGTGAACAAATAACACTTGTTTTTTTTTAATTTCACTTATTTAATGAAAAAGTTACCAACACCAACTGGCTGTGTGAAAAGTAATTGCCCCTTACACTTAATAACTGGTTATGCCACATTTAGCTGCAATGACTGCAACTAAACACTTCCTATAATTCAATATCAGTCTTTCACATCGCTGTGGAGGAATTTTAACCCACTCTTCCTTGCAGAACTGCTTTAATTCCAGTAACATTTGGTAGGTTTCGAGCATGAACTGCTGCTTCAGGTCCTACCACAGCATCTCTATTGGGTTTAAGTCTGGACTTTGACTAGGCCACTCCAAAACTTTAATTTTACTTCTTTTAGCCATTCTGATGTGGACTTGCTTTTGTGTTTTGGATCATTGTCTTGCTGCATGATCAACTCGCTTCAACTTCAGCTGACTGAAGGATGACTGGACATTCTCATAAGAATTTTTCTGGTACAGAGCAGATTCATGGTTCCTTTAATTATGGCAAGTCATCAGGTCCTTAGGCAGCAAAGCATCCCCACACCATCACACTACCACCACCATGTTTGACTGTTGGTATGGTGTTCTTACTGTGGAATGCTGTGTTTGCTTCTGTGAGACATTATGGGATCCATGTTGTCCAAAAGTTCCACTGGACTCATCTGTCCATAGAACATTTTCCCAAGGAAGCTTGGATCATCCAGGTGCTTCTTGGCAAATGAGAGAAGAGCATTTATGTTCTTCTTGGTTAGCAGTGGTTTCATGCTTGCTAATCTCACATGAAGCCCATTTTGCCCAGTCTCTTTCTGATTGTGGAGTCATGAACACTGACCTTAGCTGAGGCAAGAGTAGCCTGCAGTTCTTTGGATGTTGTTTTAGGATCCTTTGAGACTTCTTGGATGATTTTACACTGCGCCCTTGGAGTAATTTTGGCAGGCCGCCCACTCCTGGGAAGGTTCACTACTGTTCCAAGTGTTCTCCATTTGGAGATTATGGCTCTCACTGTGGTTCGATGGAGTCCCAGAGCCTTAGAAATAGCTTTGTAACCCTTTCCAGACTGATGAGGGCAACAAATTTTTCTGATCTTTTCAAGGGACTTCCTTTGATCATGGCATAATGTGCTTGTTGAATCTTTGTGCTGTAGCGTGACTCTGATGGTAAGCGCCAAAATAAGTGAGGTTTATATTGAGCAGGGCTGGCTGTAATCAAGCCTGGCTGTGTTCAATCAGCTGACTCTAATTATCCCTTTAATTGGTTGATTTAACTAGGGGGGCAATTACTTTTCACACGTGCCAGTTGGTGTTGGTTAACTTTTTCATTAAATAAATGAAATAAGTGAAAAAAAAAAGTGTTATTTGTTCACTCAGGTTCCCTTTATCTAATATTATATTTTGTCTAAAGACCTGAAAACATCCAGTGTGACAAATATGCAATAATAGAGAAAATCAGGAAGGGGGCAAATACTTTTTCACGCCACTGTATTTAGATGCCTATGATTTGTTTATTAGAGTGAATGGCTATTGCATGGGAGTTCGATTGCTAATGCAAATATTAGCAGGGAGAGGGGGCATCCTTGCCTGGTGCCCCTTTGTATTTGGATTGTTTCAGATATGTTTCTATTGGTTTTAATCCTCACCACCAGGTCTGAATATAAAGTATCTATCCATGCTCTAAAGTTAGGGCTGAAGCCATATTTTACCAGAACTGCTTTCATAAAATCACACTCTAATCTATCAAAAGTTTTTAAAGCATCTAATGATAGCAATGGTAGATCTTTATTTGTGTATTTATCTATAATGTTGATTGTTCCTCACATACTTGATTTTAGCATTCGACCTTTAATGAGACCATTTTGGTCTTCATGTATAGTTTATTTTAGAACTTTTTATAACCTGGTGGCTAAGATTGTTGCCAAAAGTTTTGCATTGTCATTAATCAGTGATATTGGCCTATAGGAGCCTGGACTGAGTGGACCTTTGTCCTTTTTTCTTAAATAATAGGATCCTTGACTGTTTAAAAGATAGGGACACTACAACTGTGGTGAATATATGATCATATAGATTTTTTAAATGGATGGATATGATTGACTCAAATGATTTATGAGAGTCCATTGGCAGCCCATCAGAACTTGATGCTTTCCCAGGTGCCAGTTTTCTAATGGCTAAAATAATTCCCTGTAGGTTGATTTCTAGTTCCAGTAGAGAGTTTTAGACCTCCATTAAGATTGGGGTATCTATTTTGTCTAAGAAGGTTTGTACATCTGTTTGTTGGTCTATGTGATCTAATGTATAAAATGTTTGATAAGATTTCTGAAACACTTTATTAATGCTTGCTGGAGAGTTAATATTTTTCCTTCTTGATCATAGACATTAGAGATGCTATTTTTCTCCTGCTTTTTCTCGAGCTGTCATGCCAGGATTTTGTCTGGCTTGCCCTCCATTGTGTAATATATGCTCCTGGTATGTAGCAAATGCCTTTCTGCTTCCTCTGTAGCAAATCTATTGTATTCAATCTTTTAATATATAAATAACTGTAGTATATTAGATTCTTCAGTTATACAATGTATTCGTTTTTTTTGTGTTATTAATTTTTCTAGTTCCATCAGTGTATGCCTTATTTTCTGTGTTTTGAATTAAAAGCTATGGAGCATCCCATTATATAGGCATTAAATGCCTCAAATATGGTGTTCGGCGAGATTCCCTTTGAATAATTTTTTTGAAAATAAAACTGTATTTCAGCTTTAATTTGACTGCAGAAATTTTCATCCTTGAGAAGGATCCAATCCAATCTGAATGTTGAAAATTGTGAACTTTGAGATACTTCTAAAAAATAATATAATTAGTACATAATCTGAGATTACAGAGCTCTAATAATCTACATTTTTGGCCTGGTAAACTACTGAATTTGAAATTAAAAACATATCTATTCAGAAATAGTTTTGGTACACATGTGAGAAATAAGAGTATTTAATACCTGAAGGATTGTTATCTCTCCAAGGATCCAATAAATAATAATCCTGCAAAAATTGTTTTAATTTAGTTGTTGCAGATGTGGGTTTATCTATGTATATATTGCATTTATCTAGAGTAGATCTAAAACAAGGTTGAAATCTCCACCTATAATATAGGGAGAGGTGAATGTCACCAATTGCAAACATATTTCATTGAAAAAAGATGGGGAATTTATGTTTGGACTGTAGATATTGCCTAACGTGCATTTTTGCCCCGGAGTTATAATTTCTGTTATACTATAGCTCCCATTAATGTTGATCATTTATATTCCTATAATAGTGCCTGAGTTCCTCTTATAAATATTAAAACACCTCTTGCGTTGTTTATACATGGTGCATTAATACCAGGGCCCTATTTACTGTCACAGTACTTAAAATCCTCATTCATAAGGTGAGTTTCTTATAATAAAATACAATCTCTGTTATTGGTTATTAATGTAATTAATGGTCTTGCTTTTTGTGTGGTCTTGTAAACCTTTCACATTCTAAGAAATTGTTCTGATTGTTTATGCCATCACACTTCAGTTCTATGTTATAATGGCCAGTGCCAAAAGGCGATCGCCATTACAGAGAAGTCACATTGCCAAAAATCAGTTTTGACAATGTGACTCCCCAGTGCACAGCAAAATGGCACTGAGGACTTACAATTATAACATTTCATGAGGGGGGCTTTGCCCCCCGCACACCCCTACTCAAGGATTCTCAACTCCAGGGGGGTGCAAAACATGAAAAAAAATTGGGTCCGGGTGCAACAAAAACATACCTGCACCCGGACCCAAACCCAGGACCCTGTCCACCCAAGTCACAAACCCACACACCACACCATGGGGCCAGATCAGCAGCCCACCATGGCACCACCCCTCAAAAACCCTCCTGTCCCTCACTGAGCATGCTTGCACCCAGCCCCTACTCGTGCATAGGTGTAGCAGCATCCTGTCGCTGTATGTGTGAACCCACCCCTATCCAGTCACCCTACCTCATCGGTTGCCCCCATGACATGTGCCACAATTGAGTCGCCATTTTGCGGTTTGCTCAATCGCAGTTGTGCATGTCACAGGCTACCCACACTTCCATAAACAATATTTGTCTTTGTTGCTGCATAATAACTTCTATAATATGAAAGATATCAATTATTTTTATATTTTGTTTTGCTTTGAATGTTGCACCAGTTTCCATCCTTATAAGTAAATTCCTAAATGAATACCTTAATTTATTTAACACAGATTATTGTAGTGCTAGCTGGAGAGGTACCCTGCCCCCACTCCTTCCCTCTCCCACTTCAGAGCCCTCCCTCCTCCACCCTTAGAACCCATGGGTCCTCTTCTTAAATTTAACTTCCCAAATTGGCACGTGAATGCCTACTTTACCTGAGTTTTAAGATCCACCAGTACTATTGAGATAATCAGTAACAAGCTTATAATCTCAACCCTATATGAGGACCTGCCCACCCCTACCCACTTCATCAACCATGATGACAGTTGGTGCATAGCCAGCAAAAACTGTTACACAGTACAAACTCACATCTCTCCAATAATTTCATACTTGCACAAAACTAACCTTAAATAACCTTCTCAATATTCCTACTACCGTGGTTGCCTTGCTCCATTTAAATGGTTTACTATAACCCTTTTTACTGATGGGGCGTTCATTGATTTGGGGGGTGGAGGAGAGGGAAGAGCGAGGAGTGGAAAAAAAGAGAAGGGGGAATATAGAAATGTCAATCATTACTTCATGTTTTTATTTTTTCCTCCTTCTTCCCTCCTCCCCCTTCCTCCACTTCCCAGTTCTTATTCCTTATCTTTCCCACCTCATCCCCTACCTTCTCCCCATAACCAAAGAGAATGTATGTATAGTATACTTACTGTTTGTCAAAAACCTTTGTTCCCAAGTATTTTGATTTATCTTTTGTTCTCCTCCATTCCACCTCCTTCCCTTCCCCCACCCTGCAGAAACCTCCAGTCTCTATATTTCCCCATCATGACCCTCTCTTCACTCTGCCAAATTGACTTAGGGCAAGAATGACCGTATTCATGCTAAGGTCAATCACACTTACCTCCCCCACCACCACCACCACCACCGTTAATATGCAAAACTTGTTATCAACAGTCCATACCAAATTAATTAAATGATCAAGACTTCATCATGTCCAAGTAAAACTGAGTCTGTTCTGCTAAAGGCATGCTTTTTGTTGATTAAGGTGGATTCTTGTAAACTGTCATAGTAAGCATGCTTTTTAATAGATTCTTAAACTCTAAAATTTAAACCTATGTTAATTAGTTCGACCACGTGGAAGTGGAAGCTCCTGCAGTGCCAACATTTACCAGCAGCTCCTGTGCATCTCGTGAATGAGTACTACTATAGATTGAGGAGCAACATCAGATGTTGATTGATGATTAACTCCTGATGTTCCTTCTGAAGTTAACAACAAGGCTTCAGCTTTTTTTGGGGTCAGTAAATATTTGGACTTTGCCTTGGTAAAAAAACTTCAATCGTGCTGGAGGGAGTAAAGCAAATGGTGTGCCTTTCTGTTGCAATATAGTTTTAGCTCTATCAAAGGCTTTCCTTGACTGAGTGGCAGATGAGAAGAAATCCAGATATGTGGAGAACATAATGACTTCAGCAGTTAACCCCTTATCAACCCATGCCTGTTGTAAAATTCTTTCTCTGCCTCAAAAATAGTGGGGGTTTTACGTAAACTGGCTATCAAATCTGGCATCCTGAGATCCTTCTAGAAGGATTGTAACCCCCCGATGTACTTCTATCTAGGATACTTTTCCTCCGGTATTTTTATTCGGGGCCAATGTAACAAGTTTCTTGAAATATGGGAGGGAGCTGTTTTTCCCTCCAGCCCTTCTAGAATGCCTATCAGTTTAACATTATTGTGACATGATCCATCCTCTGAATCATTAATTCTCTGCTGCGGTTCTTGTAAAAGTAAGTTTTGATAGAGACTTTAGTTATCACTGGGGTGACCTGGTCCTCCAGTTCACTGACCCTTTTCTCAACTGCCTCCATCCTCACATTTAATGTTTCCATTTTACTGCTGAGCTCGGTGAGTGATTTAATTAAATTGCCATGTGCTGTTGTTACTGATGAGAACCCTGATTGTATGAATTTTTTGATCCCTTCTTTAAACTGGGCTAAAAGAACATAGTTTGAATCAGTGTTTTGCATGTCTTGATTGCTCATTTCATTTTGGGTCACCTTTGTACCCCCTGTCACCATTTCTTCACTGTTTGTATAGTGCAAATTACCAGCCTTTTACTCTGCTCTCAAAATACCATGATTCTGCACTTCATTTAGTTCTTTAGTGACATTTTGCTGCATGGTAACTTCTGTTTGACCATCAGATTGATATGAATTATCAGCACTTGCCTTTAGGTCTGGAGAATGTCCACTGGAGCATGAACCTTTGTGGCCCACTGCATATTGGTCCTCTTCATCTGCAGTATTGTATAATTATTCCTCGGGTTCTGTTTCAACCTCTTAGAGTCCAGTTTCCAGTTTGGGTGTCAGAACCATTGAGACTGGTGACTCAGGAACCAGTGAGAGCAATGTACCTGACAGCCCAGACCGGGTATTCATAACAAAGTTTAGCTTTTGTTGCTGCCACCATGTGAGCTAATTATCATTAGTCACAAGTGAGGACAATTCAGTGTGTTTAATGTTCCTTTTGCCAGTGATGCGTTTGCAGCATTTTCGATCTTGCAGCATTTGGTCAGGTCACTGGCTCATTGAAAGGATTTGTACATGCTGTCCTGAAATTATCCAATTCACCATGTAAGGGCACATTAATGGTAAGTTTCATTCATTGTTTTTAGCAATTTACTGCTTATCCAGGTGAACAAGGCAAAAAAGAAGGCTCTGCAACCACCTGCTAGTGGTGTGGCAATCATGCTTGCAGCCTGTGCTCAGCTATCACTCTGCCATCTTGGATCCACCTCCATGGCTTCTTCCCAAGGAAGCGAATGTATTGTTAGGAACAACTGGGAGATCCTACGTACAGATTCTCTGCTTAGGGAAGCCACTGCATTAGGCTCTGGAATGGTGTATAGGCATGGCACCAACCTTCATGATAGGTTGGTTCACAGCTTTCAACCAGAGACAAAATCTTTACCCCAGCCAAGGAATTGGTTGCCACCATTACCACATGGTACCTACACTTGTGGCCATTGCAAGTGTTGTTATTCTGTCCTGAAATCTAGAACTTTTACTACTGTAAATATTAAGACTTTTGAGATTAGATCTTTTTTCAATTGTGTAACAACAAATTTAGTTTATTTGCCGGTATGTGAGTGTGGGGTTTCTATGCGGGAAAGACCACTAGACCATTTAAGGTTAATACTGGGGAACATTTACAGTAAGTCAGTATAGCTAGAGGTGATATATTAAATGCATTGGCCAATCATAGCATTAAAAGCAGGGGTCATGGTGTTAACCATGCTTTTAAATTTTGTGAAATTGAAAAGGTAGGGGTTGGAGCTCAGGGGTGGCAACATGAAGAGGAAATAATCAAAATGTATACTATATCTTTACATTGGGTGCCCTAAATAGTCTGAGTTAAATGATCATTTTGATATCTTGCCTTTATTAGAAAATGAAATAGATACAAGAGATACAGTATGTCTGTATAAGAATTTGTTTTGACCCATGTTAATTGGTAATTTGTCTATGGAGTGCAGAGGATTCAAGGGATAGATATGCCTCCTGCACCAGAATAACTGCTGCTACAAGGACTGTCTTACTAGGAGCCTTAATATACAGCCATAACGTCTTTAGAGCTGATGCCTGTATGTATATGCTGCATTTTGATTGTTTTTAACCCTAGTATTTTTTAGTTATTTATTGTCACTGGTTTGCACATTGCACTGTGTGTGGTCTGATAGCACTTTATGTAATTATGCACTGTAGCTTTAAGACTGTCAGTTAAATGTTTGGAGTTTCACACACTCCGCCTCCCACAAGGAAGCATTAGTTGTGAAACTGGTTGGATATTTAGTTCATCCTAATTCTGCTGTGGTATGTATATTTTATATTGCTTTGAAATAAAGTTTATATTTTGCAGCTGTGTGGTGCCGGCTTTGCTTTCTGTCTGTCCTTATATTGAACCACACTGTATGGTGATCACTGGTCCCCAGATGGCCTCCCACCTTGACATTTGTTACACTGTCCCTGTTACTGAGTACCATGTCCAGTATTGCCCCGTAACAAGAGGGTTCACTGAAAAGTTTCCTGGGGAACAACCCCAGCAGAGAGCCCAGGTTGTCCCTGCTTCTACCTGAAGCCACTGCTGAAAGTCTCCAATCTACATCTGGCAGGTTGAAGTTCCCCACCAGGAGCACCTCACTCTTGTGCCATCTTGCCAATGGCTTCCACCAGCACCTTATCTAATCCCTCTACCTTCCAGGAGGTCTGTAGATCACTCAGTATGAATAGTGGCTCCATTCTCCATCTTCAGAGTCACCCTCAGTGCTTCTGCCTCCTCCACTATTCCCTGCATCTCCACTACTTTTATGCTTTCACTCATATAAAGCACCACTCCCCCTCCTTTCCTTCCCATCCTGTCCTTCCTGAACAGAGTAGAGCATGGTATGGCAATGTATCATTCTTGGTTTTCTGTGCATCACAACTCAATAATTGACACAATATCCAAGTCTGCCTCTGCCATGATGGCCTCTAGGCCCAGAATCTTATTTCCTAGGCAAGACAAATTTTATTTATATAGCTCCATATCCAGGGGCTCAGAGCACTTAACAAAGATAATAATAAAAATACAATAAAACATCCCAAAAATAAATTATTCAGATAAGATTAAAAACCTTCTAGACTTTCTAGTCTTCTAGTATTCACACACATTCATGCACATGGCCTTCCAGAATTTGTTTCCACTCTGCTTCATAACCCCTTTCTTCCTTTTTTCCCTTTGTCCTCCCAATCTCTTTTAAATGCTCTCGTTCCCTTACCTCTTCATCTCTACCAACTTGTTTCCTTCATTAATTTGCACCCTGGGGGATTCCTCTCCCATCAGGTTCTGTCTACTCTGTACTCCAGCCTGTGAGGAGGACAGTTCTGCCTCCCCGATTCCTTCTACCACCCCCTCAGCTAGTTTAAATGTTCATCAAAGTAACATTAAATCATCTACTAAGGACTGCAGTTCCCTTCCTGGACGGATGCACACTATCAACCCTGTATAGACCCTTATCCTCTGAGGTGGGTACCCACTCCCCAGTGTAGCAGAACTCCTCTTCTGTGCACCATTCTTTCAGCCATGATTTGAAGCTGCTGATGTGGAGATCCCTTTCCTCTCCCATAGATAGGCAGCACCTCAGTGAAAGCAACTTATCTTGTAAGACCCCTCCCTAGCTCTTTAAGCTCCCTCTACACTACGCCAGCCCTGCCCTTAGCCAGATTATTAGTCCCCAAGTGGACAATGACATCTGGCTGTCCTTCCTATCCTGCTGCCCTAATGAACCTCAGGATCCCTTCCCAGCCATCCAGGCCATGGTACCATGTAGGCACCTAACCTACCTCTCCCCCACTTTCTTATTCCCAAATCTATCACTTCATAATCGAGTCCCCCACCAAAAGTTGCTTCCTTCTCCTCTGCCATCCTCTACCACACTCCTTGGGGACTTGACTATGGAGAGCTCCCATATTTCCCCTGGTCAGTACCATGGGTGCCTCCTCCCAGCAGTCTCATCCAGCCACAGCAGCATAGAAAATAAATAGTGGTACCAGTTGAGTGATGTGCCTCTGTACCACCACCCCCACCCATCTAGATCCCACTGAAGTCCAGCCGTTCTACCCCCCTGGCATCCTCTGAGGTAATGGTGGCAGACATCATGGGACCCTGGTTGGGGAAAGAAGTCCCCAAATCCTAGACATCTCAGTGTGGAGTCTGATGACTGCCTCCCTCAACCCAGAGCAGTGTGTGCAGATGGGGCACCACTACAGTCTACAGAAGGTCTCTCTGAAAACTGCCACCCCACAGTCACTGCACTGCACCACCTCCAGTATGCCCAGCTTCTGTTCTCCCTTTGTTATCTGGAAATAATTTTGCTCTTTCACAGTGTTTCACCCCCCCCTTCAAATCATCTCCAACTTGGAGTCAATAATCTACATAAAGGGGGGTTTGGGGGGTGCAGCTGCCCCTGAGAGAAACACACCACAGTTGGACAGGCAAAATTTTGCCTGTCGACATTGGGGATCTTGCTATGCTGAACTTCGACAACAGTGTTGTCTATTAGGCATAGGTAAACCCCACAGTTTGTACCTAGAAATGGCCTGTGCAGTATAATTACAATTGCCTTGCTATGCAGTTGAAGACTTAACTGTGGAGAGTGATGGAACGCAAATATTGTCCCACATCTCTGCACAGTGGATGGCAATTTCAGAACAGTAACATAGAAATACAGAATTTGCTGACATTGTGTCTGCTCAGTCTTATCTATCTAGTGCTGACTATAAGAGCACTGGGACATGACATGCCATGACAATCTATAACATGGCATGACATAGTAATATATTAATTTAAGGTCAGAAAGATCTCTAAGCCCATTCGGTTCCCTGTCACTCATAAGCAGGGATTAACAGGTATGCTGTGCAAATATACATTGATTTATAGGTGTTCTGTTCCCACTCTACTATGTATGATTTTATTGGTAAGCAAAAAATCTGTCCTGGTTTACTTAAAGGCCTATACAGTAGAGCTGTGCGAAATGCTGAATTCCAGCTACAGACTTTGTGCAGAATGGTAACTTGGCTTCTGAAATGCTTTTTGAAATTTATTTTTTAATTCCACAGATTTCCAAAAAGCATTTCAAAGTGAACTGAGGAATAACTTCTGTGGATGATGCAAACTGCAGAATAATATCTTGCAGATTGTGGAAAACAAATCCACGGCTGATGTAACCCGTGGATTACTAATCCACAAAAGACATTCCACCCTTGAATGTTCAGAATTCTGCAGAATTTTTCAGAATTCTGTTTTGTTGGAATTTAAAATTCTGCACCAGCTTACTATACAGTCTTCATATACACCATCTCCACAGGTGGGCTTGAGCCTCATGTACTCATGGTTCTGATGCAATAGGATAGACAAAGGGTGCTGTTATGTACTCTGAGGTCCTCAGCTGTTATGGTCTGAGGTCTACTGCTCCCTGCTGGTCCAGTCTGTGAACCTGACCATGACAATGGGTGGTGTCCTCCCATATAGTTCCAGAGATCCGCCTATCATTCACAAATCTGACATGTTGGCTTGACCATGCCTCTGGCCCCAGATGGTTCTCTGGAGTCTAACTAAAGCAATGGCTTATCCTGTCCTAACCTCAGAACTAACTGAGACAAGGGGGTGTTTAAGATCACTGATCCACCAACACAGGTACATCGCTGACTATTACTCTGCAGTCAGTCCTGCAGCCTCACACTCCATCTATGTCTTCAACAGTGTTAATTATCTGTGGCTCAACCAGTGTTCCTTTGTTTATTTATTTATTTGAGGATTGGTGACCAAGAAAGCACACTGAGCTGAGGCTAGTTTCCAGGTGAGATCCAGGGGAAGGGGATAGGGGATACAACATACATAGCACAGACACAGTTCAGTTACAATAAAGTGCAGATGGAATAAACGTAATGAGTACAGTTATAAATGCAGCATAAATAAGCTAGGCAAAAAACAACAATTAAGTGCCTCATCCATACCTATGCTGAGGTAGGATAGCAATTGCAGGTGAAATATCAGTTTGACAGTTTGGGACAGCTGTTAAAGCTGCAGTCCACTGCCAGGGTGTGGTTACAGTGGTAGCTAGCGTAAGATTCAGCTTTACCGGAGAACAGTTTACCACATTAAGCTACTGCCATACAGTAAGTTCCTCTTATGGCATTATTATTCAAAGGACTGCATTACTATAGATAAAGTGTTACCTTATAGTGATGACTAAACACAGTGGCCCAGATATTCAAAAGGGTTGTGCCATGTGCAATAGGGTTGCTTCAGCGCAAGTCCAAAAATGCACCATTCTGCAATATTCAGCGGGAGGCAGATGCGCCCCCCAAATCACGCTGAGCAAGAGTGAATGATAATGAATGTATGCGCAACTGAAGGGGGAAGAACCATGCATAAATGGCACAGTGCAATATTCAACAACATGCGCCATGCACAATAGGGCAGCAAGTGGAAGTTGTGCAATAGCGGAAATGAGCCAAAATAAAAAGGAACAAGGGAGAGGCACAAGAACGCTACAGGGAAAGCACATGAGGCTGAACTCTAGCCAGACAAACTGGGCAGGAGAGACACACAGGGCAGGACAAGGAAAGGCCACCCTGAACACACAGGCACAGGGAAGGTGTTGGGAGCCACAGCCACTGCAGAAGGGGGAAGTGCCACACAGCACAGAGGCCACTACAGGAAGGTGTTCCCAGTGCTGGGGAAGTAGCAGCCAGGACAGCGGGGGGAGCACAGAAACATCTGCTGGAGGGGGGGACACAAGCCAGGGACATGGCCAGTGCCACCATCCAGATGGAGGCAGTAATGAGGGGGGTGAGAAGGCAGGCAGCAGGGGGATGCGGCAGTGGAAGGGCCCGTCGGTGGTATGCCCCCAACAGACAGTACCAAGCCTGCACCAGCTTCGAGCTGTACAGCGATACTAAGATCGTGGGCTGGTACGCCTGAATCGGGCAATTCTGAGGTGGCTCTGTGAGCTGTGCAGTGATGTGATGCAGGCACCCACACGACGGAGCCATGCTCTGTCAGTGGAGACTAAGATGACAGCTTGCATGTGCTTGCTCACCACAGATACCTTCCAGAGACCAACAGGGGACACCACAGGCATAACCCAGTCGGTTGCATCACGTCACCTCACCCAATTCCTCAGCGCACTGCTGCCACATGCTGCAGAGTACATCCATTTCCCCAGCACACTGGCGGAGCGCACAGCAAACATACAGGAGTTCCACAGGGTAGCACATATGCCTGGCATGCTAGGGGCAATAGACTGCACCCATGTGGCCATCCGCACACCACCTGGCCCTGAGGGGGCCACATACATCAATCGGAAGGGCTATGCTAGTATTAACTGTCAGGTGGTGTGCGATGCCAGGGGGCACATAATCAGTGTCTGTGCCATGCACCCTAAGGGAGCACATGATGCCTTCATCTGGCACCAGTTGGCACTGTGCCACAGATTCGAGAGTGAGGACATCTCCACTGGCCACTTAGTGGGTGAGTATGCAAACCACATGGACAAACATAGAGCTTGGGAGGGGCATGGTCAGAGGTGACATGGGTAGTGGCCTACATGGCCCAAGGCAGGGCGATGCTGATCACCAAACTAACTTCCCCCCTCTACACACAGGTGACAGTGGATACCCACTCCGTCCCTGGCTGCTCACACCATACTGGCAGCCCACGACCCCATCGCAGCAACGCTACAATGAGGCACATGCCACCACATGCAATGTCATTGAGCGGGTGTTCGGGATGCTGAAGGCACATTTCCATTGCCTGGACACCTCCGGTGGTGCCCTACAGTACAGCCTCTCAAAGGCCTGTGGGCTATTCCTGGCCTGTTGCATCCAGCACAACATGGCCAATGACTGTGGGATAGCCGTACAGGTCGAAGAGGTGGACAGCTATGGGGATGAAGAGGACGCCGGTGACAATGGTGATGGGCAGCCCCCCTTGGGCAATGGGACCTCCGACTGCTCCGGCTGGCACAGCTGCACAGGGACACCATCACAGAGGAGCACTTCAGCCAACCCAGGTAAGTCTTGGGGCCATGTGCAACCACCAGTGGCAAAGGCACAACCCACAAACACACATGGACACACACCAGGGGTGTATGCCGTCAAGGGAAGTGGCCGAGCATGGAACCACACACACCACCAGGGATGGACGAGGTCTAACATGGCATGCAGTCATACACACACACACCTCACAAGACATGCACAAAGGGTAGGAGGCACTCTAACCCAGACCGCCACATCTAGCCACACACACATCCACAGACCATGACGCCCACTGCCTGTCATTGTGCATGTGTCAGACGCTGGGCACCATTGCACAGTGGCATACAGTGCAACGCAGGCATCATCATGCACATGCAACAGCAGACAACAGCCGGGAGGGTGTGCATATGGAATATGTGTGTGCGTGCAGGGCCAGGTACCCCAACCGTGCATTGCCCGCTGAACGACACAATGCACACAGGTCAGCATCAGACAGTAGCCATGCTTGGAGACAGGTCAGTCATGCGCCACAGTGCCACAGCTGCCACAGATGCGTGGGCGGCCCCGCCAAAACCCGCCAGGAGTGACAGGCTGACCACTGGCCTCATGGGGTGGCACCAACGGTCCCCAAGGGGTTCCACTGCGTGAACACGACCGTGCTTGTGCAGGGGTCTGCAGCACACCGAACATGCCTGTGCCAGGCATGCTCGGGATGCCCACAGCTGAACCCGGTGTCGACAAGGATGGTGTTGCACAACACTGAGAATGGGGGGTGGACATTGCACTGCGTGGTGTCTGCGACGCATGGGCAAATAACTGTATGCCCATTGTGGCCATGACAGCTGTGAATGCCTGTGTCTGCCTGTCAGTGGCAGCGGTCACATCCTCCAGCAACCAGCCCATTCCTGCCAGGAGCAGAGGGGTGTCTCTGCTGCACCGCTCCACTGCCTGGCACAGAGCCGCATTCAGTGCATCCACCGTTGTCACAAGCCGCATCTGCTGATTGACTGATGCTTGCAGTATGCGGGTGTGCTCATCTAAAAGGTCATCTGCCTGATCAGCATGCTGTCCCTCAGGGTGTTCGCAGCCCTGATGCTCATCACCCCTTGAGGGTGGGCGCTGCACACCAGGGCCAGGCCTGGGCATGTCCACAGGCAGTGCACTGATGCCGCCCCGTGACACTGTACCCCCATGTCCATTGGCTGACTGCTAATGCTGCCCCTCCAGCTGCTACTCTCCAGGGCTCAATGGTGCCACCGCAGTGGCTGCAACAGTCCCACTGTCCTGGACACACACCAGTGCTTCCCCACTGGAGCAGACAGGCACAGGCTGGGACTGTGATGACACGCAGGCCTCCACGGCGGCACCACCCACAGCCATGGTCATGATGTCACCTGCTGTGTGGCCATCCTGTGGCACACACGTGTTACTGCCCATGATGTTAGCTCCATCATCATCGATGACGGATCCGGCACCAGCCCGAGTCTCAGCATGCTGGCATCCATGGACGCTGGCATGCTGGGACACGGGCAGGGCATCCTCCACACCTGCTCCACCAACATCAGTCCGGATGTCCAGGCGGGCCCACTGTCGCCCTGACCCCCGTATTCCTGTGGAGGTGAATGGGCCCTCCTCCATCTCCATGCTACTGGCCTCAGAAGAGAAGCCCACCACTGCTGACCCATGCAGACACTCAGGAGCTGTAAGGGAAAAAAGTAGCATTACTGCATGTGACCTACCCTGTCCCCCCCAATAGACAGTTCATGACCTACCATGCAGTGACTGGCTACCACTCATCTGGAATCCACCACCTGGAACACCCTCAATGGCGCAACGCTGCATGCTGCCAGCAACTCGCTCTTCCTGTGAGGTCAGCTGTTGCACCTCTGGCTGTCCCCCACTGGTCGCAGACAGTGCTGCCTTGATGGCAGCCACCTTCTCTTTAATCCTCCACCTGTCCATGCCCATCTTCTTTTTGCACTCCTGCACGGAGCGCTGGTGGCTGCCATGCAGGTTTACAGCATGCGCCACCTCCTCCCATGCAGCAGCATGGGCCTATGGTGTTCTCTGGCATCCACTGAGAAGTGGCTCCTGGTCGAGGTAGGCCTCGAACAGGGCATCTGTCTCAGCCTTTGTAAAATTTGGCCTCCTCTTCCTCCCACGACTCTGTTCTTCTTCCTCCACCTCACGCTCGGTCATGATTCATCCTGTCAGAATGACAGGTGTTACCTGTGACTGTGCAGTCCCATGCATGTCCCAAACACCACAGTCCACACTCCCAAACAGCATTCAACTCACTGCAATAGACTGCAGTAACCGACTATGGCCAGTGCAGCCCAATGTCACATTTTTATAGCGCAACCCATGCAAATGAGGCGAGGCACATCTTTAAGTGGATGCAAATGCAGTGACTGTGCCATTGAATGGCTGATTAGATGATTTGCATATGCCGGCTGAAAATGTTCGGTGACATCGCAATAGGGAATGGCAGCGCTGTACCGCGCAGCATCTGCATGTGGCAGGACCGCGCTGCAGAGTGCCATTTAGCTTGAACCGGGCAGCAGAGATGGCGTGGAGGTGTGCTGTGGTTTGGAGCCAGATAGAGCTAGCCAACCTGGTGGCGATAGTTGAGCCCCATGCTGGGGCTTTGTTTGGAGAGGTACCCCTGGACAGGGCCAGGAGTGTGGTCTGGCAGGAGGTAGCCGACGCCCTGGAGGAGGCCACCGGTATGGGGCATATGGCGGAGCAGTGCCACCACCGTTATGGGTCCTGAGGTGCAGGGACCCGGACCTGCTTGCCTGCCTGCAGGCACATGCCAGGAGGGGCATGGTGCCACAGCCAGGTAGGTGCAACATCCATACACTTTTATCATCCATATGGGTATCACAGTTGCATGTGTCCGGCACGTGGGTGGGGCCGTCCGGTGTTGGCCGTGGTGGTGGTATCGGGGTGTGGGATGGATGGGTATGGCTGTGTGGGATTGCACACACATGGGGCCGGGGGGACTTTGCTACCAGATTGTACTGATGTTCCTCTCTCCATGTTTGCACCTTAGGACCAGAAGAACGATGACGCAACAGGGAGAGGAGGCGCCGCATAGTGAAGCAGAGGGACAGGATGGGTGATGGTGGTCCGTGGCACGTGGACCAGCCTGCTGATAGTGAGTGCCTTACATCCATGATTACTATTGCATGCTGAATAACTGGGTGGGCTTTGGGGCATGGCCACCAACCATTGACACCACTGCCATGCACGCAACTTGTTACAGTAAGCACTGTCCAGTGGCACTGCATGTCTGGGAGTGCGTCAATGGTGGTCCATGCATGCACTGGGCACATGGCTGTGGCACTGCCTTCACACCGCATAGCCAAGTCACTGTACAGCCATGGTAGTGCTGTGCAGGACATGGGCAGTGGGTGTGTGCAGTGGTCCACGTGGTTGTGGCTGCCAGGATGGGCAGGTCTTGTGGACACGGTCACTGTGGGTGGTCGCACACCATCATAGGGGCGAGTCACATGGCTGTATGCCATGCACAATGGGTGGGCTGAAGGGGGATGGACAGTCACAGCTATTGACTCTGCTCCCTCGTCCTAGGTGGCCAGCGACTCCTGAAGATCCAGCAGGATATTTGAGAACTGCTGCAGGTGGCGAGGGAGTCATTGGAGTTCCTGCGGTGCATCCACCACCACGAGGTCAGGAGGAGGAGGAGGAGGAGCGCACATCAGTGCCAGGAAGAGAAGGACCAGGTGGCCATTGATGTCCCCATACCCTGACCACCACCTTCCCCCATTTGACCCACCCTCACACCCCTTCTTCCCTCTCCCATATGTTCACCCCTGCCCCTTACCTGCCCCCACCTGTTATGTGGCCCTTCCCCACCTTGTATATAATTGTAAATAGTTTTCTTGAGATCTTTTCAATATATACATTTTGTTATAACAACTGTGGTGGTCTCTGATTTGCAGCAGGCTACAGGTGCTCAGCTGCAGTGGTGTGCATGGCGTCAGGGGTGGTGCACACATGGGCATGTGTGTGTGCACAGAGGTGAACCACCTATAGTGTGGGCAGGGGGATCAGTCAATGTCTGTGGTTTGTGTGTTGTGCTCTGTGCACTGGATGCCTGTGTGCAGTGGTCTACGGGGCCTGCACTGTGTGCATGGCACCCCTGTCACACCGTCCATGGCCTGTGCAGCTGACACCCTTGCATGTCTGTGATATGCATAGTCTGCTGGCGTGTCAGTGGTGGCTGTCCATGCTGGATAACAACTGTACCCGGCACCTTGCCAGGTTGCCTGCCATCACCAGTATGGTGCACATCTGCCTCCTGTGGCACTGTGGCCTCAGCTGTTGTTGTCCCCCAGCTATGCTGTCACTTGTATCTGTTGCAGGGGATGTGCTCCAGTGTCTGTCACTTATGCTGTGGCAGCGTGCTGGTGGCATACAGCTTCATGGTGCCTGCACAGAGTGGCTGGCACACCTGTGCAATGTAGGGGTGCTGGCCGTGTGTACACGTCAGCTGTGGCCACATGCCAGTGGCTTGGT
Organism: Neoceratodus forsteri; assembly: GCA_016271365.2. Classification (NCBI taxonomy): domain Eukaryota; kingdom Metazoa; phylum Chordata; order Ceratodontiformes; family Ceratodontidae; genus Neoceratodus; species Neoceratodus forsteri. Next base: position 511,073,863 of record JADMNL010000023.1, on the reverse strand, counting down.
TGAGCCGCTACTGTGTCCCTGTGTTGGTGTGCCCTTGAGTATGGGTAGGTGTTTGTCCATGCACTGTGTTCCATCCTGTGTGGTACATGTCTCCATGCTACACTGTGCGTGTCTGTGCTGGCTGTTGTGGCCAGTGCTGGGATGGGATGTGTCCTTGGGAGGGTGCACAGGGTGCTGTACCGCTGGAGGTGGGGTCCGGGGCATGCCCTGTTGCATGTGGGGTACTTCGTGTGCTGACGCATGGTCAGTCTCTCAGCTGTACCTCGGGTGGGACATGCAGGGCGGCACTGTGTATGCATCTGTTGCATCACTGCTGCCGCCCGCTGCAGGGTGCCCTTGGTGGGGCTGCCTTGCATGGCTTCATGGTGCACAGGGTTGCATTGCCACAGTGGGGGTGGTGGCATACATGGGGTGTCCTGCAGTGTTGGGCACTACTCCTGGGCAGGGTGTAGGGTGATCTTGGTGCAGGGTGTGCTCTGCATTGGTGGGATGGTGTAGTACGGGGTGGTCGGCCCTCTTTATGTGCCGGTCACAGCTTTCCAGGGGGGGTGTGCTGGGGCACCATGGCCCGGCTGTGGGTTGGTTGTTGGTATCCGTGGGCCAGTGGTTATTCCAGCTCTCCCACGGTTGTGCAGTGCATGGGGTGTGGGGGATGCTGTCTGTTCTGCTGTGTGTTCCTCTACCCATCAGTGGCATGGGTGGTGGGCCCCTGCATCCCTGGTTGTGCTGTTGCATTGCTGCCCTGCTGCTGGGGGCGCCCCTGGTTGCACTATGGCGCATCTGGACTGCTCAGCTGAACATCCCTTGTTGCACTATGGCGCATCAGATATGCTCAGATTCACCTCCCTAGTTGCGCTATGGTGCAGGTGGTGCAATATTCAGTCGTCGGCCATAGGCGCATCTTGGCCTGTGCAGTTTTTGAATATCGCACTTCTTGCGCATGGTCGCAGTGGACTTGTGCTTACTCCTGCTGTTGCTCACTTTTTGGGTGCAGTTTGAATATCTGGGCCCATGAGTTAACACTTTAGGTTATGTGGTACCTTAAATTAAATAAGAAAGAAGTGATGTAATGCAGTATATTAATGTAGTAAACTGTTCTGTGGTAAAGCAGAGTAGGATGGCTATCACTGTTTTTATTTTATTTATTGAAGTCTAGGAATTCCGATACCTTTGAACCAAAGGTTATTTTATAAAGGTTCCTTGCCAATTACAAGATAACAATGCAACATTGATAAAGTATCATAGATAAAGGTAAGGTAAATTAGGAATATAATTCAGAGGCAGGAGGTGGAGAAGACAAATGCTACACTAACAATGAAAAGGTAGTCATAGGCTAAGTAAAGGGAAAATTAAAAAAAAGAAGAAGACCATCACAGTGGTGACATTGTCAAACCCGAGTATGTGGAGATGTTATAAGTGCTAAGAGAAAAAGTAGGAGAGGGGGAGCTAGTAAAAGGAGAAGGGAGAGGAAGTGGGCACTGAGTAGATAGGTGATCCCAGGAAAAGTAGCAGGGAGGTGAGAGTAGGTGGGGTGGGTGTCAGAGGGTGGGAAAACCCAGTTGGACAGTTTGATGGGAGGGGGGTAAGTAATGGGGGGTGATGGCAAAAGAAGGAGAGGGGTGTCTGTTTAGGTTGGGAAGAGGTGGGAGGAGGTTGAGGGTTCTGAGTATGATGTTAGACCTTACAAGGCAAAGGTTTTGCAGTAAATTAGGAATAATGTGTTGAAAGGGTGTCAGTGGAGAACAGGTGGGTGGGTGTAAGGGTTACAGTGGTGGAAAGGGAGGTGTGTGTAAAAGGGGGAGGAAGTGCAAATAAAGTACATGGAAGAGCACTGTGACATGTTAGGGGGTACAATCACAGCATCTGAGAGTGGCAAGGTGCTGTCGAAGTTTAGACTTGTAGGGACCAAGCTTTGGTTCCATGGCAGCTTCTGTGGGGAGGCCATTTAGGAAGGTGGGTACTCTATAGCTGAAGATACATTGCGCATGAGTGATCCGACAGAAAGGGACACTGTAGGATTGTTTGCTTGTGCTGCGCATGCCACGTAGGTTATTTACTAGCTTTAGTAGGTGCTGGGTTGCTGGGGGAGTAAGGAAAAGGCAAATTGTTTTCGCCAACAGACAGGATTGCTACACGATCCTACCTTTTAGGTTGAGCCAGTTAGATAGTTTGTAGAGGTCACATATATGCATCAGTTTATCCACGCCTGTTAGCAGCCTACATACCTTATTCAGAGCAACTGAGGTTCGTTTTAAGGTAGAGTCCATAGCTGAGCCATATATTACCAAACCATAGTCTATGGTAGACAGGCTAGAGCTAGTAACAGCTATTCTCAGGGCCTCAGGTGTCATACAGTGGCAATGCTGGTAAAGGACCCCAAACCTACAGTTGATAGCCTTTGAGATATGGTTGACATGGAGGGTGTAAGATAGGAGGCTATCAAGTGTGATACCAAGGTATTTGAACTCATGCACTTGCTGAAGTGTATGGTTTTGACTATTCTTAATGGTAAGGTTAGCTGTTTTGTGTTTGTTATGGGAGTCTGAGAAAAGCATAACCTTTGCCTTTTTATCATTCGTAAGTAACTTGTGCTAAACAAACCAGTTCTCGATCAGGCTAAAATTGGATTGTAGGTCACTGGATAGGGCATGCGGGTCCTTATGTCTGGAGAAAAGGTCAGCATCATCTGCATTGAGTATCATGTTATTGTTGCAAGCTTTCAGGAGGTTATTGATAAAGGGGTTAAATAGGAGGGGGCCAAGGATTGATCCTTGTGGAACTCCAGATCTCACTGGGAGGCTGCTGGTGAGGATATCATGACTTTTAATTTGCTGTGTTCTACCTTGCAGGTAGCTGCTGAACCAGAGAGTGATCACTTTAGAGAGTCCAAGGGCATGGAGGGAGTGAATAAGGTGTCAGTGATTGATGGTGTTGAAGGCCTTGATAAGGTCTATGTAGATAGTGAGCACCAAGTAGGTTAGCATTGTCCAGGGCCTTATGAATGTGGTCAGTAAACTTGAGGAGGTCAGTTGGTGTGCTATGGGCTTTTCTGAAGCCATGTTGTTGCGAGCATTGAATGTTATATTTGTTTAGGTGCCCTGTCAACTGGTCCATGACAATGCACTTAAGGGCTTTAGACAGAGGGGGGGAGGATTGATATGGGGGTGGTAGTTGAAGTATAGTGCCCTATCATCACTTTTAAAAATGGGTGTGATGATGGCAGCTTTCCATTGTTGAGGGAACTGTCTAAGGGTGAGAGATACTTTCAGGAGTTTAGTGAGAGGCTTTAGAGTAGAATCTAGAGAAGTTTAAAAGTTTGATTTCCAAGGCATCACTACTGAACCTTGTTTTACCAAGCACTTTCTGTAGGTATTTTTTAGCCTCTCCATGTGTGACCTTCCTAAAATAGAAAGGGGGGTATTGTGGGGTGGGGCAATCATTACACCACCTCTCAGTGGGGACTCATTGAAAAAATGAGGGGGGAGCAAGCCACTAAGGTCTGTGAAAGTGACATTAAAAATTATGGCAATTTGTTTATGATCCTGAATAGTAATACCATTGACTTCAATCAGAGAGGGAAATGATTTATTGGACTTGCCTGTTAGATTTTTGATGTTTTCCCAGAAATTGCAGCTATTTCCCCAGGAGTTGGTGAGTTCATTCTTAAAATACTCCTCCTTAGCTTTTCGAATTTCTCTGGTGCATAGGTTTATTACAGCCTTGTATTTCTCTTGGTCACATTGCCGACCAGATGCAAGTGCATGGTGCCAGAGATTGTCCCTACCTTTCATCAAGCTCAAAAGGGTTAGTGTGATCCATGGGCTGACTGCACCCTTCAATTTTCTTTTCTGATAAAGGGCAAACTTGTCACAGGCAGCATTAAATTGTATTACAAAGTATCTTAGTGCTTGATCCATGTTATTGAATGTATCAAGGGGGGAATCAGTCAGTTTGGGCAAGGAAGGTTTGAAATTGTTTGATCTGCCGTTTTTTAGGACGTACTGGTAAAATGCTTTAGCATGCATTTTAGGGGTGCTGTTTGACCACTGACGTATGACAGGTGAGTGATCACTCAGAGTCGGAGAGAACAGCGGTGTTGGGGATTCTCATGGATGTGTGGTGAGGATCAGGTCTAAGAGGGAACTACTGCCCATTCTGTAGTTTATTCTCATTGGGCTAGATACCACCTGCCTGACATCAATGGCTGCTAGAGCATCCTTATAGGGTTCAGCTTCAAGGGTGAGCCAGTTGATGTTTAAGTCACCCAAGACCATTGTCTCTGTGTTGGTTGTTTCTTTCTAAGTAGTCAGTGACCATCTTAACGCCAGATGCTTGGTCACGTGGAGGATATATACACCCATTATAGTGAATGATTTCTCCTGCTGTCTGAGGGTTAAATTGACAGCTAGAGCTTGTGAGTAACCTACAGGGTGGTCGACTGGGATGATTTTTGCTTTTATGGTCTCTTCCAGGTAAATGGCATAGCCCCCACCCTTTTTAACAATTTGGTCATGTCTGAAGAGTACATAACCAGGAATGAAGGTTGTTCAGTCCGAGGTCATAGAGGAGAGCCATTTTCATTTAGAGATATCATATCAAGTTTATGTTGTGTCACCCAGACCAGCAGATCATCAAGTTTAGGTAAAAGGCTACAAATGTTCATAGTAGCTATACTTAGGAATTTAGGATTACCACTGTTGCATTTTGTGTAATGAGGGGGACCGGGGTTGGGGTGAGCATTTCCCGATATTAGCAGTAGAAGAAGGGCAATGCTGAGTTGATACTGGATAAAGGACTTCAGTTGGAAACTTCAATGATGAATCTATGATTTTCGCTGAGAGCTGTTTGACATGAAGGAGAGGAGTAGATGGAGGAAGGGGTATGCTGCTAACGGGTAGTGTTAATTTGATAGCTAACATATTTAGTTGGTAACGCAGACCCAGATCATGTGGTATTTACTGGTATTGTGCCTTGCATATTCCCACTAGAGTATTGTGAAATGCTGCAGAACTTGTAGGGGATACAGGACCTCATTAGAGGGATGCTATGGGTAGGTAGCAGAAAGAGTAGCAGGAGGGGACTACAGAAATGTACATTTGGGCCAACATGACTGTAGTTACAGGCAGTTTGGTAAGAGGAAGGCAGTAGGGACAGGAAAAGAAACAGAAAAACATTTAGGGGACAGATTTAAAAAATTATTATATTAGTGCCTTATTTTTGGTTTCTATAGGTTAAAAGGTTGGAGTGGGGGGTGGGGTAGGGTAGAATAAGAAAAGCAGTTGGACTTTTAATGTTGGAAAAATGACAGATACTGTAGATGCTGCAAGGAAGTTTACTTGAAACTAGAAGGACACTGCTGTCTCTAGTGTTAAAGAAAGATAGCAAACAAGTGGGAATATGGGTACTTGAAAAATCAGATGATAGGGATCACATGATCACCAGCAACTATAAATTATAGAGTCCACATAGGGTGGGTGGGTGGGGAGCCAGCGTGTAACACCGGACGGAACAGTCCAGCACTACTACAAAGAAGCAGTCTGTGCTACTATTAATAGCTGCAGTAAATTAAGTTAAATTAGCCCACAGATAGAGAATTAAAATTAGAGAAGCCCACAGATAGAGGGGGAAGAAAGAAAAATCAAAGGCAAATGCAGAGTCCCAGACTGAGCAGAAATTTGAGTGCTGCAGGATCAGGCTCCCATTACAGGACAGCTCAGGAGGTAGGCGCTAACTTTGAAAAAAGATCACCATACCTAGGGATCGGGGCAAGTTGGCGGGAGACAGAGCCAGAGGCTGAGGAGGAAGTCGGTGCCCAAGCAGGGCTAGCTTATCCCTGGAAAGAAAGGGACAGAAAAAGAAAAATTAGTTACAGAGTAGAAGTACGGTAGTGGAATGCAGACACAAAGAGGACAAAAGAGCAGAGGAGGGATTAAGTTTAAATTGGAGGAGGGTTTGGGTCAGGGTAGAGCAACGGGCTGCTACGGAAGTGGGGGAGCTTAATTGAGAAGTCAGCAGAGGCAGAACAAGAAAGCAGAAAAAAAAACACAGTTTAAAAGTTTACAACTTAAAACTGGAAAAACGGCTGCAGGCTTAACATAACACTTAAATATATACTGTATGGTTGGCTGTTTAAATTTAACTGAGAAACAAGCTGTACACTTGGCTGCAATTTAAACAGGCAATTAAAGCAGGTTTAAACAATTAATTAAAACAGCAGAATCCCAGATCTACGCTCAATCCTGCACTAGTACAGAGGAGCAGTTTGTGCTACTATTAAAAGCTGAAGTACATTAAGATATCACCATACCTAGGGCTCGAACCTTGTTGGCGGGTGGCAGAGCCAGGAGCTGAGGAGGAAGTTAGAGCCCAAGCTGGGTTAGCTTACCCTAGGGTTTGGGGCAAGTTCATGAGTGGCAGAGCCAGTGGCTTAGGAGGAAGTCAGTGCCCAAGCAGGGCTAGCTTACCCCCAGGGTACATGTTATCTTAACCCCCTACACACACAGACGGGACAGCACTCACTAAAATGCTGCAATACTGCTGCCTCCACTGTTTACCTCTTGCAGAACAAGAATCTAGGTCGTACACTTGGTAGTGCAAACAAGGCAGCTTCAGCAATCTATTAACATATACATAAACAGTGTATTATTTGCTGTACTGCATGTCCCAATAGGATAAAAATATGTCTGTGGTTTGCTGTTCTCACTTGAGGCTGGAGCATTTGTAAAAGTCTCTTTGAAAATCAACTTTTGTCCACCTGCCCCCCACACAAGAATTTGCTTACCCAGGATGTTTCACTCCAGAGTTTATGTTTCAGAGTGTATGGGTGTAGATTGGGGAGACATGGAGAAACTGAATCCAGAACCTGAGGCAGGGTTTGCTTATGCCTATGTACACCATGAAGTATGCACAGCGATCTGTGCTCCATACAGTATGGACACACACTAATAACATTTATCATACCTATGCATTTTTGTTCCAAATTATTTATCAAATTTTGCTCTGTTACCTTGTTTATTGTACTGCATTGGTATTCCTCTTGTTCCCTTCCCCCAGATTGAACTGGAAACGAGCCTCAGACTAGTATGCCTCTCTTGGTTCCCAATTTTCAAATTAAAAATAAATAAATAAACACAGTACTGTACAGTAGCATATTGTCATTGCAGCCGGTACTAAGCAACCTACAGTCCAACTTCTATAGGCAGGAGAAACAGCTCTTTGACATAATAAGCAACTGCTGAACTTGACAAAAACCATGATCTTATTAAATAGACCCTATGTTTCATACAGTATATTAAAATGGAATTATCACCACCAAGGGCACCACAGTCAAGTGTGGGGCTGGTCCCAATGTGCACAAAACATTTCAGTTTACTTACTGTTTACTGTAGTATAGTAGATTGTAACAGACTAATTTAGTTCTTTGCTGACATCTTCTGTTACTAAAAAATCCCAGCAACTCCTGTAGCTGACATCAGAACAGTAGGCAGCAGTGAAAGATTCAATAGCCTGCAGTGCACGTTACGGTGTATATAAGATCTGATCTTTTTGTTTGCTGGTCCTGCTGTCTTATCTGGGCTATGTACAGTGACAGAAGACTCTACTTAGCCCCTGGAGAAAAGCAAATCCAGAAAATATATGATCTGAGATTATAAAAGCTCTCGCATGCACTGCAGGCTATTGAATCTTCCACTACTGCCTACTGCTCTGATGTCAACTGCAGAAGATTCTGGGATTTGTAGTAAAAGAAGATCTTGGCCTAAAACTAAGCAAAATTAATCTGCTACAATCTATTATATCACAGTAAACAGTAAGTAAACCAAAATGTCTTTGCATATTAAAGTGTGCATTTTGACCAGCTCCACACGTGAGTACGGGGCCCATTGTGCTGTCTTTTCCCCTTTAAGAAACAAACATGCACCCTTCACATTGTAACAGCAAACACACCCACCCACTAGAACAGCTGTTATGTTTCTAGTACTTTGGTATCTGGCTAGATGCATCACAAACCTATAATTTAGAAATCATATACTAAACTCAGCAGGTGTCAGATTAATTAGTAATTGCACTGTTCAGCTCAAAGCACTGCCTGGGTGTGTGAACCAGGAAGCAAGTAATCAAATTATTCCTCCTCCTACCCATCCTAGATTATGGTCACATCATCTTCTTCACAGCTACTATAACTGCTATGCAAAGCTAGAAATCCTTTGTAATAAACAGTGCTGATCTGTGCTCTTGTCGGAATTTAATGAGGGGACACACTGGTGCAGCTGAACTATAGTCCACTAAACAAAGACTGGCAAAATATAGGAAACACCACTGGCTTCTGCTGGTATATGTCTGCTCTAATAACTACATCATTCTATCCTTTCCTTAGCCATATTACATCAACAGTGAGCAGCACACCTAAGCCCTAAGCACTGCCATCGCCCTGAACTTTGAAACACCCAGGACAAGGAAAGATTATAGGAGGTCAGTTACCTATACTGGGAGCCATGGGAGCTAGCTGCTGGAGAATTTACAGTAAACCAAGTAGCAACTCTGAAGAATTTCAAAAGAATCCAGGGCTGCTGCATCATTTAACCCTATCACCATTTAGCAGCTGTCCAAACTTGTAATTAAAATGTTGTTAGCAGCATGACTGTGAATTTACTTGGAATTCTACAATTAATGCAATTGAAAAGAAGTGTGTCTGTTGCCTTCCAAGACCCTTGCGAAAATGAGAGGTTGCATCTCCTAAAACTATCCTGGTGTGCAAAGGTGTAAATAATTAAATGCCCTAATTTAGAAAAAGCTGTTCTGATAAAGACATGACAACTGTAGAAAATAAAGTTGTTTCCAGGGCTGCGCAGAATGCTGAATTCTTCCATCAGAATTGGTGTGGAATGGCAATTTCACTTCCGAAATGCTTTCTGGAATTTCATTTACAATTCTTCAGGACTCTGAAAAAACATTTCTGTATACATCACACAATAATATTCCTCAGATCATATAAACATGGAAAAAGAATCCACCGTTTATGTAAACTACAGATTATTAATCCATGAAAACCACTTCACTGGTGAAACATCGGAATTCAGCTACTGATGGAATTCTGTGGAATCTTCTAAAATGTTTCAGAAATCCATTCCATCAGTATTTCAACATACAGCACAGCCTTACCATTCATTCCTCTTCAAAAATAATTTAGAAAGCAAAAATATAGTTAAAATACAGTTATTACATAATTTGCCTTTATAGATTATATCTCTAGAACAATAGTTCTTAGACTTTGTCACAGTGAGCCTCCCCAAATTCATGGAATAGATTTTGAGCCTCCCCCAAAAACTAAAATAATCTTGGGCCGTCCCAAAGAAAAATACCATACTGTACTTTGCGCAGTACACCATGATTAAATTGAAACCCCTTTGACTACTTGGCTCACATTCAGTTCTTTGTCTTATACAGATGTGGAACCTTTGAAAAAGAGCTCCTGTGCTCAAAGGCGTTATCTGAATAACAAATAAGTTTGCTTCATTTCTTCATACAAAATACATAAAACTCAAAATTTAAATACAGTATTTTTTCAGACTTGCTCGAGCCTCCCCTGGAACAGGTTTGGGCCTCCCCAGGGAGGCTGGCCTCACCATTTGATCTAAAACACAAAAACAAGTTAAAAGACAAGAACATCAGAGAAAAAACACTAAAACAAGGGATATCCTGGTAAGGCACTAGCAGTAATTCCATGTTTTAAAGAAATACTAAATTACACTTACCCCACTAATACAAAGCATCATGGGAAGTATATGAAAGTCATCATGCAAGAAATAAGGCAGGCTTGGCTGTAAGCAAGACTGAATGGTGTCAAAAGGCCTCACAGACAATCTACAAAGACTGGAAACAGCAGACAAAGATACATGTTGCATCTGTGTATTTTTGCATACCCTTGCTTCACTGCTTTTGCTCTTCCATTCTTGTTTTTTAAATTACTTTCCTACAGTAATTTGTGCTTACCATTAGAGATGCAGTGACTTCAGACTTCTCCAGTGCAGTTGATGCGAAGCCAGGAACTTTGAGTTACGTATAGTGCTGCAGAGTTTACTGACTTCCCCTCAACCTTGTATGGCAAACTTCTTTTTCCATGTAGAACACTGCTTTGTTAATGCTAAATGCACTTCACCTACTGAGACACACAGCTCCCATTCCCACTCCGCCGGCCAGAAATTTAGTAATGAATTACAGTACTCCCACTCCACCACCCTCTAGCACTCACTTTCCTTCTCCCTCCCACAGTCCAGAAAAGTACACTTATACAAAAGATATCCCTTCCCCCCCATCCATATCATGATATTATTTAAACAAGCATTTGTCAATGCCGAATGTTGATTGTGTTGGTCCGTTGAGCTCGCTCAGTGCCCCTCTGTCATTCGCTCGTTCTGTTTCTCCCAGTGCTGCAGGCTGCTGTTTTGTACTGGGCTCCTGCCTGCGTTGGCACCCTTTTCTGTCCACAAAGAAATCCACAGCTGTCCCGACAAAGTTCCGTTGAGGTAACTCACTCCCCCTCTCTCACTCACTCATTCTGTTTGTCCTGCCGCTGCTGGCTGCTCTTTAGTACTGGGCCCCTGCATGCATTGCTGCCTTTTTCTACCCACAAAAAAAATCCCCAGCAATCCCAACAGAGCTCCATTGAGCTCACTCTCTCCCCCTCCCTCACTCATTCTGTGTCTTCCACTGCTGCAGGCTGCCCTTTTGTACTGGGCTGCTGCCTGCATTGGCAACTTTTCCGGCCCACAAAGAAATCTGCAGCAGTCCCAACATAGGTCCATTGAGCTTGGTCACTCCTCTCTCTCACTCACTCATTCCATTTCTGCTGGCACTGCAGACTGGCCTTTTGTGCTGGGCCCCTGCCTGCATTGCTGCCTTTTTCTGCCCACAAAGATATCTGCAGCAGTCACGATAGAGGTCCATTGAGCTCGCTCACTCCCCCTCTCTCACTCGCTCATTGTGTTTCTCCTGGTACTGCAGGCTGCCTTTTTGTACTGGGCTCCTGCCTCTGTTGGTGCCTTTTCCTGCCCACAAAGAAATCTGCAGCAGTCACAACAGAGCTCCGTTGAGCTTGCTCAATCCCCCTCTCTCACTAGCTCATTCCATTTCTGCCGGCGCTGCAGGCTGCTCTTTTGTACTGGGCTCCTGCCTGTGTTGCCGCTGCCTTCTGCTCACAAAAAAATTTGCAGCAGTCACGAAAGAGCTCCGTTGAGCTCGCTCAGTCCCCCTCTCTCACTCGCTCATTCTGTTTCTCCCGCTGCTGCAGGCTGCCCTTTTGTACTGGGCCCCTGCGTGCATTGCTGCCTTTTTCTGCCCACAAAGAAATCTGCAGCAGTCCTCACACAGCTCTGCTGAGCTCGCTCAGTCCCTCCCTCTCTCTCACTCTCTCATTCTGTTTCTGCCGGTGCTGTGGGCTGGCCTTTTGTACTGGGCTCCTGCCTGCATTGCCACCTTTTTCTGCCCACAAAGAAATCCACAGTAGTCATGATAGAGCTCCATTGAGCTCGTGCACTCCCGACTCGTTTGTTGTGTTTCTGCCAGCTCTGCAGGCTACCCTTTTGTACTGGGCTCCTGCCTGCATTGGCACCTTTTTCTGGCCACAAAGAAATCTGCAGCTGTCCCAACACAGCTCCGTTGAGGTCGCTCACTCCCCCTGTCTCACTCGCTCATTCTGTTTCTCTGGGCACTGCAGGCTGCCATTTTGTACTGGGCTTCTGTCTCTGTTGGCACCTTTTTCTGCCCACAGAGAAATCTTCAGCAGTCTTAACAGAGCTCCGTTGACCTCACTCACTCCCCCCTCTCACTCATTCCGTTTTTGCCAGTGCTGCAGGCTGCCCTTTTATACTAGGCTCTTGCTTGCATTGCCGCCTTTTTGTGCCCACAAAGAAATCCGCAGCAGTCATGATAGAGCTCCGTTGAGCTCGCTCACTCCCCCTCTCTCAGTCACTCATTCTGTTTCTCCCGCTGCTGCAGACTGTCCTTTTGTACTGGGCTCCTGTGTGCATTGCTGCCTTTTTCTGCCCACAAAGAAACACGCAGTAGTTCCAACAGTACTCCATTGAGCTCACTCACTCCCCCTCCCTCATTCACTCCTTCTGTGTCTCCTGGCGCTGCAGGCTGCACTTTTGTACTGGGCTCCTGCCTGCATTGGTGCCTTTTCTTGCCGCAAAGAAATCTGCAGCAGTCCTGACAGAGCTCAGTTGAGCTTGGTCACTCCCCCCCCCCCCTTACTCGCTCAATACTGATATGTCCCAAACACTGATTTCTGACAGCGACTGCATTATCCTGCGCTGGAAGTGCAAAAACACATTTTGAGCAGGATATGAAAAATGACAGCTGTACTGTTCATAAGGAGGTGTGGAAAACTGCCAGTGTTGAAAATGTGGCGTGAAAATATTAGTAATTTGCGAAGTTACAAGGGTGCGTGGAAAATGCACAATGCATGTTCATTGCACAGTCATTTTATGGACTTTCATCACCAAATTTTCAACATAGGCATTTTAGGACCTCTGCTAATGAACAGTGTCACTGTCATTTTCATAATGTCTGCCTAACATGGATTTCCCACAGCGACCATGCTATTCTGCACCGGAACTGCGAAAACACATTTTGGCCAGGATGTGAAAAGTGACATCTGTACTGTTCAGAAGGAGGTGCAGAACAATGGCAATGTTGAAAATCTGGAGTGAAAATATTATAAATTCACAAACTTATAAGCGTGCGTGCAAACTGCGCAATGCACGCTCGTAACACAGTCATTTTAAAGAGTATTGTCACCAAATGTTCAACATAGGCGTTTTAGGCCCTCTGCTCATGAACAGTGTCACTGGACATTTTAAATAATCTGTCCTGAACACCGATGTCCCACAGCGACCGTGCTATTCTGTGCCGGAAGTGCGAAAACACATTTTGGCCAGGATGAGAAACATGAGAGCTGTACTGTTCACAAGGAGGTGTGGAAAAAAGGAAATGTTGAAAATCTGGCATGAAAATATTGCAAATTCACAAAGTTGCGAGTGTGCGTAGCAACTGCAAAACGCATGTTCGTGAAACAGTAATTTATTTGATTTATTTCCACCAAATTTGCAACATGGGCTTTTTGAGAGTCTACCTCATGGCACTGTCATAGAAACATAGAATTTGACAGCAGATAAGGACCGCTTGGCCTACCTAGTCTGCCCATTTTCCTACCTAACAGATAAGCTGCAGATCCTAGCTAACCAACAGATTACTTCCTCCTACCCCCCACTAGGACTGCCTTATGTCTATCCCATGCATTCTTGAATTCCTTCACTGTTCTTGACTCCATGACCTCCTCAGAGAGGCTGTTCCATGCATCCACAACCCTCTCTGTGAAAAAATACTTCCTCACATTACCTCTGAGCCGTCCCCCCTCTATCTTCAAATTGTGCCCCCTTGTTCTTGCACATCTCTTTTTCTGAAAGATGCTATCCTCTTGGACTTTGTTGATTCCCTTGAAGTACTTGAAAGTTTCTATCATGTCCCCTCTCTCCCTTCTTTCCTCAAGGGTATACATATTAAGCTCCTTTAGTCTTTCTTCATATGTCTTCTGGTGCAGAACCTGTACCATTTTGGTTGCCCTCCTCTGGACAGCCTCCACTCTGTCTATGTCTTTGCAGAGATGCGGTCTCCAGAACTGCGCACAGTACTCCCAGATGGGGTCTCACCAACTGTCTGTACAGAGGATAACAACTTCCTGTTTTCTACTATTGATGCCTCTCCCTATGCATCCCAGTATTCCCCAGCCTTCCTTACTGCCTTCTCACATTGCTTGCCCACCTTTAGGTCATCTGATATAATTACCCCCAGGTCCCTTTCCATTTTTACTGTTGTCAGTATCTTACCCCCCATTGTGTACTTTTCCCCTGGGTTTTTGTTTCCCAGTTGCATTACCTTGCACTTCTTGCATTGAATCTGTCGTTTCGTTAATCGGTCCCGAAAGGTGATTCCATGCAGTGACCACACAATCACCTTTTGGGGCTGAATAACACAATGACAGTAGCAGAATTCTTGAGGAGGGGTCCCAAAAACCCCATGTTGAAAATTTGGTGCCAAAAGTCCAAAAAATGCCTGAGATATGCATCAAAGTTGAAAAAACCTTATCTATGCCATTATACAGCTTACCGGCATTTCCTCAGTTTGCGGTCAGCTTTGAAGAGTACAGACTTGTTCCCGGTCAACCGAAGATCGTCGCGCTGAGCTCTGGAGGTAAGTATAGGGTGGGGGTGTGGGGATGCAGGGTGAGCACGGGTTGGGAGGGTCCGCTAGACTCAACGAGTGACTGTTTTTTGCTTTACAGGTACAAAAAAAAAAAAAAGACCACGCAATTTCTTTTTTGACAGTGGCATTTCTGGACATTTGGCATGCTGGGGTGTGCTCCCAGCATGCCAACTGACTTTTGGGGGGCAGCTGTACCCGACAGGGGATTGGTCACCCCCATCTGTGCAAAAGCTGGGGGGGTGCAAGAGCTGGTGGGATTGGGCACCGGCACAACTCTCCTGCTACTGCTTCGGGGGACTTATGCCGATGGGGAGTGGGCTCCCCATTGGCACATTAAAGGGAGGGACATAATGCCAATGGGAGTGGGCTCCCATTGGCACATCAAGGGGAGGGACATAATGCCGACTAGGAGTGGGTTCCCTGCTGGCAACTCATAGCACCGGGATGGAAGCCGATGGGGATTGGGGCCCTTCGCAAAACACGCTGTGGGAGGGGGCACATGTTGCCAAGGGGATTGGGCACCTCAGCATGGGGTCTCACTCCATATTGTTTGTGAACACTGCAGCAAGCCTCTGCCATGTTCACAAACAATATCAGAAATACCAAAGGTACCACCCAGCAATGTGGTCCCTCCCTCATTACAGCCCAGATAGCTTACGCTGCAATGGCAGACAACCCTGATTGCAGTGGCTAATTTTTTACAAGGTTGTGGCACACTGGCTGAACTAGTGTCAGCAGCAGCATGCCACGGCATTGGGGAAAGCGGGCCAAGCATTTAAAGGCTGTGGGGGCACTGGCCACAACAGTGCTGAGCCTCCACAACCTGCTTCTGGAGGAAAGCTGCCACAATATGTTTCTTGCGCATGCATGCAATCAACATAAAAATGGCAAGAGAAATTCCTGAGTTCTGACTGGTCAGTGCTGACCTTCAGCAGTGATGTTATCACAGTACAACATCATGCCTATTCAAAAAGCAACTAAAAATGTATTTTGCCACTTTTTTTTTCTTTTAAGAGCAAGCCATTTTATAATTGCAGTAATGTAATCCAGAGCACATGTCATGGGGATAACGTAAATTCTTGGGTGTTGTACGCATTCGGCCTACAGCCTCATGCCCAACTACCTGAGGTATGACATTATCCCAGCATTGCACATGCCCTGTCATGCATTATTGCTTAATTATACAATGGGGTCTGAGAATGGGGCACAAAAGAAAACACAAACTAAACAAAATAAAGACAAGAAATAAAATATTTTTTAAATAATCGAATGTGTTTGTTTAGCTCAAGGTCACATTGGCATCTTCAGTCAGTGCTCTCAATATCAGTTTCTATGTGGATCCAGAGTAACAAATTTATATTTAACCACATGGAAACCTATTGCATATAGTGTACAAGCGAGGACAAGAGACACCTGTCTCTTGTCTCCTAGTCATATCACTGTCACATTTCGACCCTATAGCTGCCATGGCCCACTCAACAACTAGCACCATGCTCACCTTGGTCTCATCAAGATTTATCACCAACTCAGCCAAAATGAGTTCTTGGGCTAAGGCAGAGCATATTCTTGAGAGAAGGCTTGCTTTTGGATAGGGAAATCAGTGGGTGTTTTTCAGTCAGCTTTGGTAACTTCATGGTGATTGAACCCCATTCTACTCAAAAAGACCTAAGCCCACTTTGCTGCCAGGTTCAGTACACCAACAGTCTCCAGCAAAAGATTTGGGCAACTATCTTTAGTGATGCCCAGGACCACTACATGAACCTTACAGGCATTAATTTCTGCACAATCTCTCTGCTCAGAGACCAAGTACAATTTTCCTGAGCTGGCTTTCAAGCTCTTCAAGTAAAAGTGTGAGTCACACTTTTTTTTTCTGGGAAGCCACTGAGAGAGCTGAGTAGGGTCCAGGGTACTTCTGAGTTGGTCAAGGTAATGTTTCTTAAAATTCCTGATAATGCTGTTATGTATGTCTGTACTGTATGTATGCATGTATGTATTTTTGTATATGATATAGTAATATCATGCAGCTGCCATAACATTGTGTTCACAAGAATACTTGGCTACCCCAGAATATATGGGTCTCATATGCAGCAGGTTGCCTCGTTTTGTTATGCTGGGGAGTAGTGGCAGAGAAGTCTCTAACAACAGACGTTGCTACTGAATTCTCATTCCCAGAACACTCAACAAGTTCAGCAGCGGTGATCTCACTTAAATCAACAGGGTGTTCCCTTTTGACTTGCTTTCAGGTAAGTCAGCTTACAAGAGGCATTTATTTTCAGTTTTTTTTTTTTTTTTTTAGGACAGTACAAAGCATAACTGTACGGCAGAGCAGAGAGTCTTAACTGAGCTGTGCCAGCACTGGCTTTGAAATGCTGGCTGACACCTGATTTCTGACAATCAGCTGATCCGCTGGTTTCAAAACAGTGTGGAAACTGCAAGGTGCGATTAAGGGACCGTTGCTCAAGTTCATGTAGAATTTAGTTGTTATACAGTATATGCTGCTCTGACCTGTAATAAAAGAAAAACATCCAGCAGTGTAGTGTGAAATGCTGTCTTCACTCAGTGTCCTGCACAGAATGAATGAATGATGAAGTACTCACCATAGTAACACCTAACTGGCAGACAAGCAACTAATCAGGTGTTAAAGTACAGAAGTTAGGACCTCATCATTCATTCACTCCATTACAGGAAACTGAGTGAAGAGGGCATCTCACTCCAGCACTGGATATTTTTCTTTCTTTCTTACTTGCCAGACCATATCCTTAAAATTGGGGCTAGGACAAGAAGTGAGGTTAGCTGCTAGAGGATGGTGAAATGGTTAACTACAATGGGATTTTCTCAGGGGATATGCATTGTTTCGGGGAGGTGGGTGGTGTGTTTGTTGTATGTGACATGTCACATGCGGGGTGGAAGCCATATCTTTATTAAATTAAACTTCACCAGGACTGTGGCGGGTGCTAAAAGGTGTAGAGGAGGTACTTCTTTTAAAGAGGTTTGAGTGGTGGAAGGGGGATGAGAACAGTTTGTGACAGTAGGTGGGATGGGTTACATATCTAAAGAGGTCTCTAAAAATACTTTGTGTAGTTTTCACTGTCAAAGTGATACTTAGCCAGTAAAAAACTACACATAGTTGCATTTTCCTTACACTTTCCAGGGAAGCACCACTGCACATAAGCTTCGCTGTGTAAAGGAGGGTGTTTCACCAGATGAAACTATGTGAAGTTCAACTGCAGTGAAGGAAATTGGACATTTCATGAAATACTTTGCAAAGTGATATTCCCTGATGTTGCATATCCTTAGACCCTACCAATAAACAAAAGAATTGATGTCTGAAGACATTTCCCCTTATATAGGGAGACACTCCACTATGGAAACAAACTAGGGTAAAATGAGTGCACCCATAACGTGATACTACACTAGGTAATCACATAGGGGCTAAAGATAGAAAAAACAATACCTGAATTGTTTGGAAATAGAATCCACAGACAACAACCTCCACCCTTATGTATTATATGAAACCAATGATTGGTACATCCGACATATTTGTGAATATATCTGGCATGGGGGCTTATCAAATATACAAACATATGAAAACTGCCAGCTGATACAGGCCATATGGTCTATCAAGTCTGCTGGTGTTTGCAGCTAGCAGTCCATTACACTACAGCTGCCCTTCCCCCCCGCAGCTGCCCCTACCACTGCTTGCATATCCGAATTCCTGCCCTTGCTTTAGGCCACCCCTCACCCAGTGTCCTCTTGGTGCTCTCCCCAACCTTGTCCCATCTCATCTTAAAACTGCCCACCAACTTTAAGGATACCACCTCTTTGGCAGTGTGTTCCCCTTCTCACCACTGTTTCCGTAAAGTAATGCCTTCTTATTTCTCTACTTAATCTACCACCCTTCAGTTTCAGACTGTGCCCCCTAGTGTCTTTCCCACCCTTCAATGTAAAAATACCCTCTGTACCAGTCTGATTTAAGCCCTTCATGTATTTGAAGGTTTCTATCATACCCCCTCTATCCCTCCGTTCCTCCAGGGAGTACAGGCCATGCTCTCCCAGTCTCTCCTTGAAGGGTTTGTTCTCCAATCTGAGGATCACCCTGGTTGCTCTGAGTAGGATCCCCTCTAGTAATTTGACATCTTCCTTTAAGTAGTGGCACCTGAACTGCATGCAGTATTCCAGATGTGGCCTCACCATGACTTGTACAGTGTTAGGATGACCTCTCCTCTCCGGGAGGTGATTCCTTTCGTAATACATCCCAGCATCTTATTAACTTTAGCTGCTGCTTTCCTGCAGTGTGCTGAGTGGTTAATTTGCCTTGTTATTAGCACTCCAAGATCTTTCTCCTCCTCTGTAGTGGACAAGTGTACCCCTCTCAACCGATAACAATTCATTGGGTTTCTTGCTCCCAAGTGTATGACTTTGTACTTCTTTGAATTGAACAACAGCTGCAATGTACTAGACCAGTGCTCAGGCTTAGACAGAGCACCCTGTAGCCCCTGCCACCCCTCTGTATCATCCACTACTGCCCTGATCTTCATGTCATTTGCAAAAAGGCTAATCTTATTCTTAATCCCATGTGAGATGTCTGCAATAACAAGCATTTGTCAAAGCCGAATGTTTGCTTGCTGGCATTGGCATTGGTAGTGTAGAAGTTACAGAGCTGCATAATAGGAATGGCAGCGAAGTACTGAACTGAAGCCAACCCCACCACCACCCTGCAGAGAGTGACAGGCATTGGAGAGTGCCTTTGGGTTGTCAGGCATAAAGGCCACGCCATTTCACCACACCTTACCCTGCAGACACTGACAAGTGTCACGATGTGCCTTGGGGTCTTTGGCCCTTATGCACACCCCATTCCATTAGAAAATATGGTGAGATGGGTGCGATATAGGAGAATGAGGTGAACTTTGGGGCCAAAGAGTCCAAGGCATACCTCGATGCCTGTCACTGGCTGCAGGGTGTGAAATGGTATGAGCATTACAGGCAAGAATCCCAAGTCACATCCCTGATGCCTGTCATTCTCTACAGGGTTGAGCGTTATGGTTGGAAACCCTAATACCTCAGGCATTCGTTGGTATTTTCACTCCAAATTTTCAACATGTTTTTTGTGACCCCACCTCATGAACAGTGGCAATATCAGTTTGTTAACCAAAAGCTGCTTATGCACAGCAACTATGGCATTTAGCACCACAGGTGCAAAAACATTCCGAACAGGATGTAAAAAATGACAGCTGTACTGTTCATGGGGAGGTGTAAAATGGCAATGTTGCAAATGTGCAGTTAAAATATTTAAAAAATGGTGAAGTCACGAAGGCAGAGAAACTGTGCAAGCGACACCTGTAATGTAATTAGTTTGGGGATTTTTTTACAGCAGATTGTCAACACAGGCATTTTGGGACCTCCGATCATGAACAGTGTCACTGTGATTTTCTTTATCTGTCCCGAACAATGATTTCCCAGAGTGACCACATCTCTGCGCTGAAAGTGTGAAAACACATTCGTGCCAGAAAAATGACAACTGTACTGTTCATAAGGAAGTGTGGAAAAATGCCACTGGTGAAAATCTGGATTGAAAATATTACAAAGTCATGAACTTACGAGGGTGCGTGGAAACTGCGCAATGCTCACTCATATCACAGTCAGTTTATGGACTTTTGTCACCAAATTTTCAACATAGCCATTTTATGACCTCTGCTCATATAGAGTGTAACTGTGATTTTCTTAATCTGTCCCTTTTCATTACGGTACTGTTTATATTTTTCTGATATTATCTTACTCTGTTTCGGCCAATTGTCAATTGTTTGTATTGTACTAAATTCCATTGTGTTATCTCTTCCTTGTGCTGCGTCACATTGTACAGTTTGTGTATTTTTTGTTCTCACTTGTATTCTCCCGGGTCGTGCCTGAAAATAGGCATCTCTATGTCTAGTGCACTCACCCGGTCACCAAAAGCAAATAAATAAATGAATAAACATTGCTTTCGCACACCGACTGCACCATTGTGCACTACATGTGCGAAAACACATCTTTTGGGCAAGATGTGACAAATAACAGCAGTACTGCTCATAAGGAAGTGTAATAAAATGGCAATGTTGAAAATCTGGATTGAAAATATTGAAAATTCGCAAACTTACGAGCGTGCATAGGAACTGCGCAACGCACGCTCGTAAAACAGTCATTTTTAGGGATTTTTTCACCAGATTTTCAACATAGCCATCTTAAGACCTCTGCTCATGAACAGCATCACTGGGATTTTCTTAATGTGTCCCATACATTGATTTCGCACAGCGACTGCGCCATTGTGTGCTACATCGGCGGAAACACATTTTGGGCAAGATGTGAAAAATGACAGCTGTACAGCTCATAAGGAGGTGTTGTAAAATGCCAATGTTGAAAATCTGGAATGAAACTATTGAAAATTCACGGACTTACCAACGCACGTAGGAACTGCACAATGCACGCTCGTAAAACAGTCATTTTTAGGAATTATTTCACCAAATTTTCAACATATCCATTTTAAGACCTCTGCTCATGAACAGTGTCACTGATTTTCTTAATTTGTCCTGTACATTGATTTTGCACAGCGACTGCGCCATTGTGCGCTACATGGACGGAAACACATGTTGGGCAAGATGTGAAAAATGACAGCTATACAGCTCATAAGGAGGTGTGGTAAAATGACAATGTTGGCAATCTGGAGTGAAAATATTGAAAATTCGGAACTTACATGTGCGTTAGGAACTGGCGCAACTATCTCATAAAACAGTCATTTTAGAATTCTTTCACCAAATTTTCAACATAGCCATTTTAAGACCCTGCTCATGAACAGTGTCACTGTGATTTTCTTAATTTGGCCCGTGCATTGATTTCACACTCCGACTGCGCCATTGTGTGCTACATGGGTGGAAACACATTTTGGGCAAGATGTGAAAAATGACAGCTGTACAGCTCATAAGGAGGTGTGGTAAAATGACAATGTTGCAATCTGAGTGAAAATATTGAAAATTCACTAACTTCTACGAGCGCAGGTAGAACTGCATGAATGCACGCCAGAAACGATCATGTTTAGGAATTTTTTCACCAAATTTTCAACATAGCCATTTTAAGATCTCTGCTCATGATCAGTGTCACTGAGATTTTCTTAATTTGTCCCATACATTGATTTCGCACACCGCGCCATTGTGCGCTACATGGGCAGAAACACATTTTGGGTGAGATGTGAGAAATGACAGCTGCACTGCTCCTAAGAAGGTAAGGTAAAATGGCAATGTTGAAAATCTGGAGTGAAAATATTAAAAATTAGCGAACTTACGAGCCTGCGTAGGAACTGCGCAACGCATGCTCATAAAACAGTCATTTTTAGGAATTTTTTCACCAAATTTTCAACATAGCCATTTTAAGACCTCTGTTCATGAACAGTTTCACTGGGATTTTCTTAATGTGTCCCATACATTGATTTCGCACAGCGACTGCGCCATTGTGAGCTACATGGGCGGAAACACATTTTGGGCAAGATGTGAAAAATGACAGCTGTACAGCTCATAAGGAGGTGTGGTAAAATGGCAATGTTGAAAATCTGGAGTGAAAATATTGAAAATTCGCGAACTTACGAGCCTGTGTAGGAACTGCGCAACGCACGCTCATAAAACAGTCTTTTTTAGGCAGTTTTTCACCAAATTTTCAAGATAGCCATTTTAAGACCTCTGCTCATGAACAGTGTCACAGTGATTTTGTTAATTTGTCCCGTACATTGATTTCACACACCGACTGCGCCATTGTGCGCTACATGGACGGAAACACATTTTGGGTGAGATGTGAAAAATGACAGCTGTACTACTCCTAAGAAGGTGTGATAAAATGGCAATGTTGAAAATCTGGAGTGAAAATATTGAAAATTCGCAAACTTAAGAGCCTGCGTAGGAACTGCGCAATGCACACTCGTGAAACAGTCATTTTTTGGAATTTTTCCACCAAATTTTCAAAATACGCTCCTTGAGAGCCCACCTATGAACACTGGCAGTGTCATTTTATTACTTGGTCCCGAAGGTGATTTCACGCGTGACTGGCTGTAAATCACCCTTCGGGCCCGAATAACACCATGACAGTGACAGCATTCATGAGAGGGTCCCAAAACCCCATGTTGAAAATTTGGTGCAAAATTCCAAAAATGCCTGAGATATGCAATAAAGTTGAAAACCCCTATCTAGCCCATTATACAGCTTACTGGCATTTCTTCAGTTCGCAGTTGGCTTTGAAGAGTGCAGACATGTTCCCAGTCCACCGAAGATCGTCGCCAAGGTCGGAGGTAAGTATAGGGTGGGGTGTGGGAAGGCAGGATGCGCAGTGGGTGGGTGTGGTTGTGGAGGGCGGCAGGAAGCGCCATGGGACCGCTTTTAATTTCAGGTTTTCTTTTTACATGACGACGCGGGACATTTGCCACGCTGGGGTGGGCCCCAGCATGGCACAAGGACGGTTGGGGGGGCCGTGGAGCTGACGGGGGATTGGACACCCCCATCGGCCAAAACATCTATTGTCATGCTGGGGTGGGTTCCCAGCATGGCACCCTGAACTGGGGGCGGAGGACATTGGGCCGGCGGGGGATTGGGCACCTCCGTCCAGCTATATTATGAGTTGCCACGCTGGGGTGGGCACCAAGCGTGGCTGGCTTTAGAAACTTTGGGGGTGGGGAGCAGCGCGGCACAGCCAGGGGATTGGGCGCCCCGCTGGCTTAAGTACAGTGCATGCGCGGCGGGGCAGCCGTGTGTGTGTGTAGGGGGAGCTGCGCATGAGCAGGTGATATCTTATCGCTGCTCACTGAAGCGTAGCTCCCCCTTTCAACTGTATGCCACTGCATTTTGGAGCTTGTCATAGACAGCTCCAGCATGCATTGGCAGACAGGGGCCACACCTGCCAACACACTGACTGAATTGGAAGAGGAGATGACACACCTCCGAAAACTCCGATGATGGCACTATGTTTCTTGCACATGCGTGCAAGCAAACATAAAAATGTCAAACATCACCAGACCCAGTACTAAGCCTTGTGGTACTCCATTGGTTACAGCTCTGGGAGCTGAGAGTTCCCCTCCTAAAACTACCCTCTGCTGCCTGCCTTGCAGCCAGTTCCTGACCCAAACCACCATTTTTCCTCTGCCCCCTGTTATCTCAACTTGCTAATTAGCCTCCCATGTGGCACCAAATCAAAGGTTTTGCTGAAATCCAGATACAGGACATCCACTGCTTGGCCCTGTCTAGTGCTCTAGTAATCCACTCATAAAAGTCAGCCAGGTTGGTCTGACAGTATCTGCCAGAGACACACCCATGCTGTCTGTTGTCCTAGAGACCATTTATTTCCAGAAAGGATACGAACCCTTCCTTAAGGATAGTCTCCATCAGCTTCCCCACAATAGATGTAAGACTGACTGGTCTATAGTTGCCTGGTTCATCCTTGGGGCCACTCTTGTGGAGGGGGACCACATGTGCCATCCTCCAGTCCTGGGGCATGCATCCAGTTCCCAGAGAGGCATTGAACAAGTACACTAGTGGCTCCACCGGGACCTCTGCCAATTCCTTCAGAACCCTGGGATGTATACCATCTGGTTCAGGCATCTTATCTACCTTCAGGGCCCTTAGGCCTTCCAGCACGCAGCTCACCAGGATCACTCATTAGCCACTTACCCTTCTGGCTCATATCCTAATTATCTATTAGGCCACTCAATGTGTATATTTCTCATATATGATACCTGAATGTATTATCTTCTAATATATCATATTATATAATCTTACACTATATCACATTATATTATCTTCTCATATATCATAGCTGCTGCCCTGCCTGCCCTGCCTAATGTTATCCAAAGGCACTTCACTCAACAGTAGCCAATAAAGAGAAATTATCTTGTAATCATGACCCAATTCATCAGGAAGTACCCCATCCAGCCCCCACCCACACTACTAGTTCATTCCGCTGTACTTAAGACAAAAACATGAATCTTCTGCAGTGTGGGCATATGTTACAGATGATACCACAAATCCACTGAAAACATGTTGTAGTCAATGTGGTAAAAAGTTCATTTAGGGTCCATGAGGTCTACTCATACTTTGGGAGCCAATGTTCTGGCCAATGATTTAAAATGTGTGCATGGTATCCTAATAGCCATGTCCACTCCCAGTCCCCACTCAGGTCAGACAAACCAGCAGCAGCAGTAGCAGAAACAGTTGGGTTGGGTAAGGTATTGAAAGCATTGCCAGCTGTTGCATTAGACCAGCACTTCCTCACAATGGGCTTGAAAACCAAATTCCTGAGCCAAGCCCATTGTAGACACCTAAGCCTGTGCTGAATATGGTGTAAAAAAGCAAAGTATGCAGCTTTAATCTTTACATTCTCACAGAAAAATCATCAAGCTTTCCTCCTGCTTCTTCAGTTGCTGACCATTCTAGAGACATCTCCTCTTTAGTCTTGCTTCTGAAAATAACACATATCTTTACTTATTCTCCTCCTGCCTCCATCATGAATCACAATTTCTCAGCATACAAATAAAGCAAGATTCATGAATAAGTAACAAAAATAATTACATTAAAATAAGAAACATTTACGTTGACTGGTTCTAAAGCAGCACAACCTTTTCATCATTGTACTTTCTCCATCATGAGTCCTGTTTTCTCAGCATATATATAAAGCAATATTTATTACTATTAATAATAATTAATAACTAATAATTATATTCAAATAAAAAACTAATCGAATGGTTCTGAAAACAAAACATCCTCTTCATTCTCCTCCTCATTCGTCCATCATGAAGCACATTTTCCTTGCCATGCATCCCTAGAAACATAGAAACATAGAATTTGTCAGCAGTAAAGGACTGTTTGGCCCATCTTGTCTACCCATATGTTGCCTGCTTAGTTCACCTCCACAGACCCTAACTGGTCTCCAGTGACCCTCCTTCCTCCCTGCCTATTTTCTAATATTCCTCTGTGTATATGACATGCGTGCTTGAAGCCCCCCACTGTTTTCACCTCGACTTCTTCTTGCAGTCTGTTTCAGGCATCTACCACCCTTTCCGTGAAGTAGCACTTCCTCACATCCCTCTTATACTCCTCCCAGCTTCATCCCATACCCTTGATCCTGGTGCTCTTTTGCATTTGAATGAGAGACCCCTATCCGCAACCTGTTCAACCCTGTGAGGCACTGTTATGTCTTATCATGTACCCTCCTGCTCTCCTCTCTTCCAGGATGTACATGTTATGATCCATCAGTCTCTCCTTGTAGGGCTTTTGCCGCAAATCCAGTACCATTTTTGCTACCCACTTCTGGAATGCCTTCACCCTCTCTATGTCCTTTCTTTGGTGCAGCCTCCCAAACTGGACACAATACTTCAGGTTGTGTCTCACCAGTGAGCAATACAGTGGCAACACCACCTCCCTCCTCCTATTGCAGATACCACTCTGCTGCACCCCAGCATCCCACTAGCCCTACCCACTGCTTTGTCACACTGGTCTGTCACTTTGAGGTCCTCAGTTATGATAACCCTCAGGTCCTTTTCCTGCTTTGTGACTGTCAGTACCTCCATCATCCTTTTTTTTTTTTTTTCATTTAGTCTTTATGTCACCTTTCTCCTCCAGTCCCCTTCAGCTTCCTGCCAGTCCAGCCTCATCATTTACCATCTCTAGGACTTACCTGGCCTCCTGTGATGCACTGTGGGTTGTCTTATGTGGTGGACAAGGGGAGGGAGGTCCACGCTCCTCATCACCAGTGACTATGTCTAGATGGGAAGCCAGGGCCCAGTCGGTTGTGTGGGTCCTGCAATAGGTAGGAGCATTATCCTGATGATGGGGTCCTAAGTTTGGTACAGGGTCATAATGTTGCATATCGAAAGAACACTATACTGTGCTGTCTAAATAGAGACCACAACTAAAAACACATAAATCCTTCTTTTCTGTGGGGGACCGGGAATAGAATCCTGTCCACAGCCACTCCATTGTCCTGCAGCTCCAATGGCTCTACTCCCTGAGCCACAGCAGCTGCTTGGCAGACCCACTTCCATCAGAGCTCTTACCCTCTGTCCCGGAAACAGCTATAGAGTCACACACTATGTCTGTTGTGTGGCATTGTGTACCCTATAGCTGTATCGACTCGCACTGTTCCTGTTGTGTGGTTTTGATCTGTGACATTCTGCTTGCGAGACTGTCACCTGGTACCCCTAAGTTTGTCTTTTTGTAGCCCTGCCTACCTCCCCGGTGTTGGGCCTGCCCTTTCAGATCTTGCACATACTGCTGTACCCTTGTTGAACAGGCAAGCTACCTGGCTCACCACAGGGGTTGTTAGCATCACAGAACCCAATGTCATCCCCCCCCAGTCCTCAGAGTCCCCTGATCAGCTTCCTGGGTTTGCTTCTGATCCTGGGTTGCTAACATGGGAACATGCAATGCTACCCATTGGGCCACCAGGCAGCCTTTACCCACCCTCCATCCTATACTCAGTTCCCGAATTCCTATTCCCCAGTGGCATTATTTTGCACTTTTTGGCATTGAACCCCAACTGCCATGCTTTTGACCACTCCTCGAATTTCCCAAGTTTCTTAAGCATTCTCTCCACCCCCTCCTGAGCATCAACCCTATGACAGTTTTGGTATCATCTATACGGTAATAATGTTCACCTTCCATTTCAGTTCTTCAGCACTGTCACTCATGAAGACATTCAGGAGGACTGGTCAAAGTATGGAGCCCTTCACCACCCTGTTGGTCATTCGTCCATCATTAGAGTGAGTACCATTAATCACCACCCTCTGACATCTATCTGCGAACTAGTTTCAAAACCTATTCACTATTTGGATCCTGCCTCAATGCTGCTCAATTTCTTAATGAGTCTCATGTGCGGTACAATGTCTGAGACCTTGCTAATGTCCAGATTGGCCATATCTACTGCCATCCCCTGATCTATTTCCCCGATCACCCATTCAAAGAAATTAATCATATTCATCTGGCATGACTCCCACCCCTGAATCTGTGCTGCCTGTAATCTTCCAGCCCACTGGATTCAAAATACTCTAACAGCTTTTCCTTTAGCAGGGTGTCCATTAATTTTTCCATCACTGAAGTGAGACTGACCAGCCTATAGTTGCTAGCTTCTTCCCACCTGCCTCTGTTATACAGAGTAGCCGCATCCTCTCTCATTCAATCCTCCAGAACCATGCCTGTTTCCAATGAACCATTGAATAAGGCCATCAGTGGGGCAGCTAGCACCTCCCCGAGTTTCTTTAGTATCCTTCTGTGTATATGAACATACAAATGTGCCAGCAGAAACAGACCACCCAGTCTATCTACATCTGCCAAGTGTGCAGCTAGTACCCCTAGTTTGCAGCTGCTCCACCCTCTCCCCTTTGTCATCTCACTGCCACCCCCAACTTCCCCCACCCTCACTCTCCCCTGCTTCCTGTCCCATGCCTTTTAAAGCTGTTCACAGATTTACATGATACCACCCATTCTGGTAGTGTATTTAATTTTGCTACCACCCTCTCCATGAAATAGTGTCTTCTCATTTTCCTCTAAATCTTCCCCTTCTATTCTTAGTCTGTGCACCCTGGTGTCCCTCGCCCTCCTTAGCTTAAAGACCCTGTCTGCCCCATCTTTAGTTGATTCCCCTCAGATACTTGAATGTCTCTATCATGTCCCCACTGTCCCTTCTATCCTCCAGGGTGTACATATTCAGGTCTTCCAGCCTGCTGTCATAGTCTCTTCCCTCCATGTCACATATTATCTTTGTTACCCTCCTCTGCACCCCCTCCAGCAGCCTGATATCATGCTTCAGGTATGGCCTCCAAAATTGCATACAATACTCCAAATGCGGCCTTACCAGCAACCTATGGAGGGGCAAGATCACCTCTCTTCACCCATATGAAAACCCCCTCGCTATGCACCCCAGCATTTTGTTCACTTCTGCAGCTGCTTTCCTGCACTGGGCAGTATTGTTCATGGTCCCTGTTACCATTACCCCTAGGTCTTGCTCCTCTTCAGTGATCCCCAGTTTAACCCCCCCCAGCCAGTATTCTCTCCTTGGGTTCTTCACCCTGAAGTGCACAATCTTACACTTCTTTGCATTGAACCCCAGCTGCCACCTCTCTGACCACCCTTCCAGCTTGCTTAGGTCCCCCTGCAGCTGCTTCCATCTCTCCTCTCCATCCACCACTGCTCCCATTCTGGCGTCGTCTGCCAACAGACTTACCTTGCTCACCATCCCATGTGCAATGTCTGATATGAAGATCCCAAATAATACTGCTCCCAGCAGAGAGCCCTAAGGCACCCCACTCATCACCAGCTTCGGAACTGAGAGCTCCCTTCCCACCATCACCACCCATTGCAGCCTCCCACTCAGTCAGCTTACAATCCAGCTCATCATTTTTGCCCCTACCCCTGCACCACTTAGCTTCCCCCAAAGCCACCCATGAGGCACCGAATTGAAGGCCTTGCTGAAGTTTAAGTAAAGAACATCCACCGCATGACTCTTATCCAGCTCACCTGTCACTCAGTCATAATATTGTATCAGGTTGGTTTGACAGGACTTCCCCGAAATGAACCCGTGCTGCCTCACTTCCTGGAGGCCGTTGTCATCCAGGTACAACACCAGTCTTTGCTTTAGTATCAATTCCATGAGTTTGCACACTTTGAAGGTGAGACTTACCGGATGATAATTACCCAGTTTTTTCCTTGGTCCACTCTTGTGTAACGGCACTACTTGTGCCATCCTACAGTCCAGTGACACACATCCCAACTCCAGTGAGGTGCTGTATAGATCCGCCAGTGGCTCTGCCAACATCTCCACCATCTCCCTCAGCACCCTGGGGTGGATACCATCTGGCCCTAGTGCATTGTCTACCCTCAGTGCCCCCAGTCCCTCCAGGACTCTATCTCTCCCAATCCTTCCATCTGTCACTTCCTCTCCCCCTGTCCCCACCCTCCCAGCCCATGGTGATGCGATCCTCCCTTTTCTTCCATGAACACTGAGCAAAAGTATTCATTCAGTTCCTCTGCTTGTTCCTTCCCCTTTTCCATCCACTCCCCACCCCTTTTATCCTCACTGTTGTCTCCTTGCACTTCCTTTTCTCCCTGATGTATGTGAAAAAGTATTTCTCCCTCCCTTAATTCCCTGTGCTAATCTCATCCCTCTCTGGTCCTTGGCTTCTCTTACTTTTCTGGTCACCTCCCTGGACCATCTTGCATACTCCTCCCTGTCCCATTCCTTCCCTGTCCTCCTGTACCTCAGGTGTGCATCTCATTTTGCCCTCACCACCTCCACTACCTCGCTGTTCAACCAGCATGGTTTCTGTGCTCTG
Organism: Neoceratodus forsteri; assembly: GCA_016271365.2. Lineage (NCBI taxonomy): Eukaryota > Metazoa > Chordata > Ceratodontiformes > Ceratodontidae > Neoceratodus > Neoceratodus forsteri. Next base: position 511,044,270 of record JADMNL010000023.1, on the reverse strand, counting down.
CTCCTCTTGCTCTGTGTCTAGGTGCAGGCTTCCACTGCCTCTGTAATCCCCCATTTAATAATATCCCATTTCTGCTCTGCATCTATCTCCTGTCTTATGCCTTCCACTTTCCCTTTCAGTACTTCCGACATGCTCCCAAAGTCCGCCCCCTGAAGTTTACCACCCGGGTTACTGAGTTCTCTGGCTCCCTGCACATTGTGATATTAAACCACACAGTTTGGTGATCACTGTCGGCTAGTGGGTCCTCCACCCTTATTTCCCTTACTGCATCCACATTCGGCAATACCAGATCTAAAGTGTTCTTTAGCCTAGTAGGTCCACTGACCAACTGTGTCAGGAGACCCTCCTGGATCTCATCCAGGAGCACTTGCTTCCTAGCACTGGAGGTGACTGGAATGCTCCAGTCAACCCCCATGACATGCTGAAATCCCCCATGATGACCACCTTCCCATTTCTACATAGCTTTCTGATTTGTCCCACTAATTCCCTGTCAAGCTCTTCAGACTGAAACGGCAGCCTGTATACCACCCCAAACTTGTTTCCTACCCCTTGAGTCTATGAGCTGCAGCCAGATTGCCTGTTTTCCTTTCCTCCCCCTTACCCCTTGTGCATTTGATCCCGTCCCTCACATAGACTGCCATCTCACCCCCCCCTTCCCTCTTCATTGTTCTTCCTGTATAAATTGTACCCTGGGATTGCCAGATCCCAATCCCGATGCTTGGTTGCCCATGTTTCTGTGACAGCCACAATATCCACCCTCCACACTGCCAAGAGTGCTTGTAGCTCTGCTGATGTTGCCTAAGCTTTTCGCATTCAGCGAGTCCACCCTCCATCCTGCCCCCTTCTCTTCATCATCCTCCATCTCCTCCCTTCTACTCCTTCCTTTTTCGACCACCCCAAATCCTTGCCTGCTAGCCTGGGGTGTAGGCTTTGACTCCACTTTATTGGGTCAGTGCCTACCTGCTGTCCACTTGCTACCCCCCAAAAAAATAGTATAAATCCACCTTTGTCACAATATACCTCCCCAGTCTTTGCTTCAATACCTCCTTCCCTTCCATACTCAGGTGTAGCCTATCCCTTGCAAACAGATTGTTATTATTCCAGGTACTGCCCCAGCCACCCACAACCACGTACCCCTTAGTTCGACACCATTCTACCAACCATGCATTCAACTCCCCAATCCTTTCCTCTCCTTTCTCACTGTGCTTGTGCAGGGTACTGGGAGCACCTCCAAGAAAGCCACAGACTCCCTAGTCTTGTCGCACAACTTTCCCACTTCCTCAAACCTCTCACTTGTTCCCTCTACCATTTCTCCCGCTAGGTCATTTGTCCCCACATGTACCACAATGTGAGGTTTCCTATTACCCCTTCTTGCACACCTTAGGATTGCCTGTCCTGCCTTGTCTGCCTTTAATCCCAGTATGGATTCCACCCTTATCCTGCTGTGCCTCTCCTCCTTGCTTTTCCATCTGATCCCTTTGAGTATGGAGTCCACCAACATCAGTACACCCTCCCTTCTTTTTCCTTGTGCCCATCGCCACCTCCCTCACCCAGGTTCTCATTCCTTGGGCCACTCAAGAAGGTGCTTTTACCATTTGCCCCAGTGTCTTCCCCCCTGCCCCTCTCAATTGAGACCCCTCCCTCTCCTCCTGTTTGACTGCCAATCTCCCCCCCACCTCTCTGAGTATTATACTCCCCTGCCATACCATGCTCAATCTCTCCACTAGTAATGCCCCTCACTCCCTCCTCTTCATGAGTACTATACCTTGTGCAGTCTCCTCCTGCATCCTTCTCTTCCCCATGTGTCACTAGTACAACAAACATGTTCTCTATCCTCTTTGCATTACTATGTGTTTTCCCCTCCCTCCTGCCTACTGCTGCTCCTCTTTTACTAGGCCTTACTAGAGTCCACCATGCATCAGCTGGCTTCCTGTCTAGTTTGCTCCCTCCCCCTTCCCCCTACCTTTACCCACTTTTCCTTCTCTGTGGTGCCCCCCCATACTCTCAGATGTCAGCCCTTCTACCAACACAACCCTCCCCTCCACTGTCAACCTCCCCAGCTCCCGGCCAAGCCACTGAACCTCTTTCTCAAGCCTCCTTGGCCTGTGGCATATTCAGCACCCTCTCAGCCTCCACAATATGTTCATCCACACTGCTGCCCCACAACCATTGCACCCCACAATCCTACCCATAGTTCACACTACCTATACAAGACAGTGAAATACAGTCTCTCTATACTGATTACAGTTGTTTATGAAAACAGTATAAATTCTCTGCCTACAGCTCGCTATTCCAGCCTACAAGAAGTTGGCAATTACCATCGAGATGCATTTTCAAGCAGAACAACTAAATTGTTCACCAGAACATCCAGTAAGAGTCTTGTCAACTTACATGCCGAAATCAGTCTGTGTACAGCAAGGCAGTTGTGAGAGAACAGCCTGTGTCTGCAGTATGTGTGCCATCAGTTGACTGATTTGATTGTTTGGTACTTGAGCAATCTTATGTGATTCGAGCCAACTTACTTGCCGAAATTAATCTACGTACAGCAAGGCAGTTGTGAGAGAACAGCCTATGTCTGCAGTAAGTGGGTCTTCATTGACTGATTTGACTGTTTGGTGCTTGAGCAAGCTTATTTGATTTGAGCTGTACTTAGTTTTATACTGCATATCTGAGCAAGTACTTTAAATCGGAACATGAAACAGAGACCCACTGCATTGCTGCTATTGAATGATTTGCACATAGTATTGCTGTGTTCATTAATTGAATTTCTCTGTGCCTAGTCCCGTTTTCTTGGGACCACCTGTCTGTGGTGTTTGGGGGGCTCGGTGATGATCCAATTAGTGAGCTGCATAGGTGTGTGGAGGAGGTGCCAGGGGGATTTAAAATGCATGCTGCTCCACAACGTAAGCATGGAGTAGAAGCGCAAGCACCACTTGGTAAGGATTTTAGAAGAACAGTACTACTGGTTTAGGTAATGCTCATATGTGCTTAGTTTTATATATTGCTAATTGTTATGCCCGGAGGTGATAAATATTGACTGGGAATGCGGAATACCCATCCGGCCAGCTTTGCACTTGTTGGAAAACTGTGAAGAAATGTATTTTCCTGGTCACTTCCTCTGGTAAGGGAGAAGCACACGACAAATTTGTTTGGACTGAGGACATGTAGAAGGGTGGCTGACTCCACTATTATCGCTGTACCATATTATTGTTTTATTCTTCCTGTTGCCCTTGCTTGGCTCATTAACTAGTGTCCTTGTATTGGCAGTACCGAGTCACTGGGGAGGTGCCTTTTTTGGGGGCTTCATTTTCTTCTCATGCTTTTGCTAGAGCCAGATTTGGTCCTTTTCCCTTTTTTGGTTTTACTAGATTATTTAAACATGTTTTTGTTTGGAATTTTATATATAAGTATTTTAAATCGGGAGATCAGAGGGCTGTAGGTTCAGTTCCCACATCTAGCACTTGGGTTAATATCCCAGTATTGACACTGTAGTGCAGCATGAGAGGGGTGCTGCACTTCTGAGATGCCGTCTTTCAGATGAGATGTTAAACCGAGGTCTCATCTGCCTGGATTGGTGGTAGTTCAGGTGGATGTTAAAGATCCCATGGCACTTATCGAAAAGAGTATGGGAATTTTGTTTTTATTAAGTATTATACATCATCACAACAAAAAGCACATGCAAAAACAAGAAGAAAACACAAAATCACAACTTCACGTAACAGGAACATCTGAATCAGTTGTCCAAGGAAGATTGTGCCATACAATTTGAATATACATAGCAGTTTGGTGCGCTTTTTCTTTATGATACAAACAGCGCATTTCCGTACAAACACTCCCCACAATATCATCATATGTCAGTAATTTTTGTTGTAGTGTAAACAAACAACGAGCGTTCCAAATATACCATTTAATAATGGAGAATAACATGGATAAGGTACCAGAGTCCCAAGGAGACCATTCTCTGCCATAGGTACCATAAATCAATGTCTCATAAGAGACCGTCTGAAAAGGTAACATATTCCAACAAGCAGCCACATAAGACCAAAAGGAGTGAATAAAAGAACACGTAGAAAATAAATGAGACATGGTCTCAGATTGTGCCAAACACTGAGGCCTACTACAAAATCTTTCATGTAAAGCTTTATGTTTATGATTAGCTTTAATATTTAACTTTTCATAGCAACAAAGCCACTGAACATCCCAGAATTTACAAGGCACTCGGGTGTTATGAAACAATCGCGTAATATCAAGTGTCGAAGAAGGGGGGGCATAAAGACAGAGTAATGGGCTCCCTAAAATGTTTGTCCTGCACCACAGAGTACAGCAATTTCTTAAAATGTAATATATTTTATTCAATTTTCGTAGAGAATACCAACAAACAAGTAATTCATTAAATTCAACAGCAGATGTATAATAGATCTAATACATACAAACTGCAATAGATATTCTCCCTCACCCCCCTTTAACCCCCTCCTCCCCCCATCCCCCCATTCCCAAGCCAATTCACTGAGTATGATCCTGCAGGCCACCTCTCTATCCCTATACAGAAAAAGAAATTAAAAGGGAACAAGTTACCCCTTCCCAATTAGAAAGATAGGAGACCGGGGAAAAGAGAAAGTATATCTAGGGAATAATGTTTGGTTTCCTCCACAGTGGACTGCACCTGTGGCTACTAAAGGAAGAACTGTAAGCATCAAATTAATGCGACAAGGGGATTGTCCATAAGTCATGAAACTTCTCCCATTTGGCATTAAATTTAGGCAAAACATTTCTGTAACTAGCTATAGCTTTCTCTATCCTTAAATTATACAGTAGTCCAGCAAGCCATTCCTGGTATGAGATAACAGTCTGATCTTTCCAATGCTTAAGAACCAAGGCCTTAACCGTGAGTGTTATTAAATTAATATAATATCTCCTTTCCTTCACTATGACTGTTGTATAATCTCCCAATAGACAGATTTGCGGAGTGAATAGGTCTTGTATACCCAACAGGGGATCCACTCTAGTCCTAATCTCAGACCATAGGGGGGCCACTGAGGGGCATTCCCAGAAGATATGAAGCGGGGAGCCCTGTGCCTGACCACATCTAAAGCAATCATCTTGTGGGAGTTTCCCCATCTTACATAACTTCAAGAGAGTCAGATGCATAGTATGGAGAATATAAAATTGTATCAACCTAAGTCTATCATTTTTACTATATAGGTATACACCTTTCCATAGGTGTTCCCAGCTAAAAAGATTACTGGGGAATATGTCTGTCCAGTACTGAGAATATGCAGTTTTTTTTTGGTATACTCTCTCCTGCAAGACAGCCACTAGACTGGAAACTATGTGTGGTCACCAAACATAGGACTGAAATACTTGAAAAGCCTCCCCTTCATCATTGTCCCACCGGTTGGTCCCAAACCATGCAATAAGTAAATGTCTAATTTGGTAAATGTGAAAAGCGCATTTAGATGAAAGATGAAATTCCTCTAATATTTGTTGTAATAATTTAAACTTCCCTATCTCAATTAGATCACTGACCTTCGTATTTGAAGATAATCCACATTTACGTGGTAAAAGGGTCTCTGCTCCAACTCTAAAGTTAGGGTTACCAAACAGTGGTTGTGAGACATCTCCAGTATGTTTAATCCCCAAGGACCTACACATTTGGTTATGAACCTTTATCGACGTAAGGATCACTGTGGACCCTATCAATTTAGAAACTGTCTTGGGAAGTACGTACCATAAACTATCAGGTGTCACTTTAGAGTTTTTAATCATATTCCTCTCTATTTGTAACCATGTGGGAGTGTACCCAGCGTTAGAGTCCCCGGATGTATTTAACCACCTCATATATTTTGCCATGTGGCTAGCCAAATAATAATAGTAAAAGTTAAGAAGCTTCAGGCCACCCAAATCTTTCAAGGCACACAAATGACTATAGGATTTTTGTGGAGGTTTAGTTTGTCACAAAAATCTCATAATCATACTATGAAGCTTCCGGAACCATGTATAAGGAAGGTATATATTCAGCATATTCAAAGGATAGAACACTCTAGGTAATATGTTCATTTTAATTACATTAATGCTCCCTTGGAGTGACAAATATAGAGGGGACCATCTGATTAAGTCCTGCTGAATGTTTAGTAGGAGATTATCTAGTTGTATTTCTTCATAAGAGAACTTGACGTCTCTAAAATAATACCTAAATATTTAAGCCTATTTGTCCAGGTCATCCAGAACCCACTTATTTCACCTTTTTGCACATATACATTAAGTGGCATAATTTCAGTTTTGCTAGTATTCAACTTGTAATTTGAGAACCTACTAAACTCTCCTATTATGTCCAACATTTTAGGTATACCCTTGACTGGATCTGATACATGAAGTAGGAGATTGTCCGCATAAGCTGATAATTTCAATTCAAATGGACCAACTGGGATACCAACTATGTCCGGGGATAATTTCAAACTATGAATCAAGGGTTCTAGGTACAAGTTAAGCAACAAAGGTGAGAGTGGGCACCTTTGCCGAGTTCCAGAAAGTAGTGGAAAACTGTTGGAAAACATCTCATTACAATAAAGTCTGGCTCTAGGGTTAGAATATAAATGTTTAATCCACCCAATAAATTCTGAGGAGATACCAAATTGGCCCATAGTGTTGAACAAGAAATTCCAACTTACTCTATCCAAAGCTTTCTCAGCATCCAGGGAGACAAGGGCCATCGGACATTGTGCCTCCCTGGATACGGAGAAGATATGGGTCAATTTCCAAAAATTATCTAATGGATTTCTGCCACCGATAAATCCTATTTGTTCAGGACTAATTAAACCATCCCATACCTTAGTAATTCTAGATGCCAAGATCTTAGCTAAGATCTTAACATCGTAATTCATCGTAATTCAATTCAGAAATCAGCCTATAATTAGAAACTTTATCTTTAGGCTTCCCCGGTTTAGACAAAACAATAATAGTTGCCTCTAGTAACGTCGAGTCGACAATGCCATTGGCACAAATATAACTATATAATTCTTGAAGAATAGAGGTAAGCTCTTTCTCAAATGTACGATAAAAGTTTGAAGGGAATCCATCTGGTCCCGGGGCCTTATTAGGCGATAAGGATTGGATAGCCCTTATTATCTCGGCCGCCGATATAGGGGAAATCAACTGGGCCTTTTGATCTTGATTTAGGGTGGGAAGGGAGAATTTAGACAGATATTGTTGAATCTCAATAGAAGTAATACCATTATTTGAGTGGCCATATAACTTTTTTTAAAAGTTTTCAAATTCGTCCACTATAGCTTTAGCCGTGACTACCATATTTCCCCCAACCCCAGTGGTTAGATGTGTGATCAGCCTGGACTCCTCTTGCTGTCTCAACTTCAGAGCCAGGAGGTGTCCCGGAGTACAGCAATTTCTTTGAATAATGCAATAGAAGTTGAGATGTAATACCCCAACTTTTAAGACACACAAAAATAAGTCTATAATAAGTAGGAGAAAAGGGAACTGATTTAAAAACTTTCATGGTATTTGAAACTCAACCACTATACCAGGCCCGAATCTGATTTTTAAAGAAAGGTGACCAACCAGTAGTCTGCTCACTACAAATAGGACGAAGATTAGTAAACAAAAATTGGATTAACAAAAATAGGATCGGATTAATCATGTTCAAACCGCCATCCGCCACTCTTAGGTACAATATGTTACGTTTAATAGGGTTCAATCTACTACGCCAAATTGCTTGGAAAAATAAACCAGAAAGAGTAGTGTCTTGCACTTTAGAGGAGGAAAAATCATACTCACATAAAAAAAAAAAGGCAACAAATAAGTCCTGATCAAGTGTAGCTGTTTAAGCTTCCCCATAGTGCACTTATTCCAATCTTCTACCAACGCCTTCCCTTGTGCAAGCTTCAAATCCCAATTAAAAAGATCCTGTCTACCAGTATCAAAGGCGATCCCTAAAATAGAGATAGTACCTTTCGTCACCGGCCATATGAGTAGCAGAAAGAGCCAATCCTAAACATTTGAGGATGCATTTGTCTTTATTCAGACGTATACCAGAAGCAGTACCATAAAGAGTACAAAACTCGAGCCCTCTATCCAAATCAGTGGCCTATTTCTGAAGTAGACGAATGTCATCCACATAAGCAGCAGCAGTCCATGGGGCATGACGACCAGAAATCAGAACCGGAGTAAAAAACCGAATGTCATTTAATAACCGAAGTAAAGGGTCAATACAAAAAATAAATAACAAAGGGCTTAAGGGACACCCCTGACGGACACCCCTTTTTACCAGAACCAAAGGCCCCAAAAACCCATTCACCAGTGGTTTAATAAAGATGCAACGATAAATAGCCTGCAACCAAGCAATAAAGGAATCTGGAATACCATATCGGCGGAGAGTCATCCATAAAAACCCATATTCCCCAGAATCAAAAGCCTTTCTCTGATCTAAAGATACCACCAAGCCAGTGGCTGAAGCAAATGAGCCAGATTCAAAAACTTCCCTCAGTACTAGAAGTTGGTCCGTTATCACCTTGCCCGGGATAGCACAAGATTGAGTACAGGAAATAACACAAGATGCAGCCACAGATAAGTGGAGGGCCAATATTTTCATAAGAATTTTAAAATCAACATTTAACAAGCAAATCGGCCTCCAATTATCCAAATCTTCCTGAGCTCCTTTCTTATATAATAAGGTTACTACTCCCATAGTTGTGTGAATGGGAAAATATCCCTCATGTAACATAAAATTATAAACCTGGGCCAATTCCTGAGAAATATGAGGAATAATTAATGCATATAATTCTGATGGAAGGCCATCCAGGCCTAGTATCTTCCGTTTGGGTAATGCAGCAACTGCCTCTAAGACCTCTCCGGGAGAAATAGCTGAGGTAAAGGCAGCGACCGCAGACCCACAGAGGGCAGGAATATCTAAGAAAGGAAACCAGTGGGAGAAGGCAGCAGCATCAGTAAACTGTGTAACAAACTGCTGCCCCAAATGCTTAGACACTACTGATATAATATCTGATTGTTTTGTAACAGTCGACATATCAGAATCCCATACAGCTGACATGGTTTTATGCTGATTTCATGAGGAGCATCTAAGAAAAGGGCAAACCTCCACCAAAGACCCCTGTGTACCAAAATGCTGTTGCATATTCAAGGATGCCATTTGCTTCTCATGAAATTCCTGCATTTGCTGCTTAATAAGCCGAATCTGATATCCATAATCATGTTTGGTTGTATATGCTAAACTCATCGATTGTTGCAGTTGTTGTCTGAGCATCTGATATCTCCACTTCTCTGAATCCGAGACATGTTTGCGCTCACATAATAAAAGGGTCCGTAAATCAGATTTAAGACTATCCCACCAGAGAAAAGGATTATCAAACAACTGAAATAAAGCCTTTTTCCCACCTATCAAATATAATATCTGCTGGTGTATCGAGCCCCTAGAGAGTAATAATGTATTACATTTCCAAAGGCCCGGGATGTGAGGGGGGTCCCATGCACCCACTACCACAGAAAGAGTCTTGTCATCAGAATAAGCCACAGAGTCCACCTGGGATGCTAGTACAGGAATCCATTTACTGAGAAAAAAAAGTCTATACGGATAGCATGTGTTCCCCTCTGAAATGTAGGTATCCCCCTAGAGTGGAGTGATTTATAGACATCTTTTAAGTGAGCTAAGTGAACTGTAGATTGTAAGGCCGACATGTCACAAAAAATCTTTTTGGTAGAGGTGCCACTCCCACGATCTTGAAGCGTGAGACCGCAATTAAAGTCACCGCCCCAAAGCACAGCTTGTGCAGAGAAAAGAAAAGCCCGAAGCAGAAGAAAAATGTCTACTCTGTCAGCTTTCAGTTGTGGTGCGTAAATATTGATGAAACGAAAATAGGTGTCACGCACCTTAACATCCAACAAAAAAACCCTCCCTGGCACCAAATCTATCAATTTTAAGAGCTGAAAAGGTAAACTAAATAGAATCCCCACCCCAGTACATGCACCCAAACCAATAGACCAGTAAGAAGGACCCCTGTACCAGTCGCGTTTAGCATGGCTAACCTCAAGGGCCGTGTGCAATCTAGTGTCCTGCAGAAAAATAACATCTGCATGGGTGGACATTAAGTGGGAAAAGATTCCACCACGTTTCTGTGGATTTTTAATACTATTGACATTAATTGTCAAAAACGTCAGTTGATCGGAAAGGATCATTTAAAGAAGTCAAGGGGGTTTAAGTAGCTTAGATTTGCCAGCACCAGAGGCCCGTTTCTTCCTCCCTTTAGGGGTAGGCTTCCCTTTCAGGGGACCTGAAACCTTCTCATGAACATCACCTAACTCACTGGATTCAGAATCAGAGCAGAGATCAGCACAGTGAGAACCCTCCAACGAGACTTCGGAGCATTTATCCAGAAAATCAGATTCCAAAAGCAATGGTTGATAGTGATTGGAAGTTTGGGTTTCTGAGATTTTATGAACCTTGGGGGCTGGCTGCCTCCAACTCCGGTGGCGTGTCACCCGTTGTTCGGGGTCGACGACTGGGTCTTTGGGGGGTGTGGCGGCATGTCAGGAGAAGAAGGGACAAGCAAAGTCCTTGGTCCCTGCAATGGAAGGACCAAAGCGATAGGAGAGGACTCAGCAGTCTCCACTGATACAGGAGCCTCCCGAGTCACCTGAACTACAGGGGGGGGTCAGAACGGAATTCAGGAGGGGGAGGCTACATTGATAGATCAGAAGATGGTCAAGGATCTGATGGCAAGGGGGTGTCCCCAGACCATACATGTGCCCTCTGAGCAAGTGCTACCATCAATCTCTGTGCCTCCAAATCCCCAGAACCAGATTTGGAAGAAGCAGCTTGTTTGCATTCTCCATAAGAATGACCAGAAAGGCCACAAAAATTACAACTGACAGTTTCTGAACAATGCATGGACATATGACCCAGTTTACCACACAGGGAGCAACGGATTTTGTCACAGACACTACTAAGGTGTACCGGAGCACTACATTTATAACAAGATTTGGGATTGCCCAGGTAAAACAAAACACCACGGTCACCCCCAAGAAAAAGGAGTTTGGCAAATGTTGTAAAGAACCATTCAATTCCTGAAGAATAACCCTAATCTTCCAACCCCCTGTCCAAATGTTTTCGCTATCAAAAATAGCCTCAGGGGCTCCCAAAACAGTACACCATTATTTGAGCCAAAAAAGTAAGTCAGTCACACTGACACCCTCATTGCAAAAGAGGACTGTGACAGACTTCTGAGCAGGTCTGGTAAGAGGGATGACCTCAAATGGGGCCCATAGTGGAGTATTCTTCACCATCCCATACCTGTTCCAAAAGGCCTCTAAACCAGCCTGTAATTTAAAGCTGATGTCAAAGGAATGCTCTCCAGAGACATGTATGAGAGCATACAATTCAGTGGCTAAAAACTGCAAACTATGCTTAAGCAGCATTTTCCCCACATATTCCCTATCCGGAAACACATCAAGGCCACCTCCACTGAAGATCATTGCACCGGACTCCGGAAGTAAGTATGGGGTGAGGGGGTGGGGAGCTAAGTGCGCATTGGGGGAGGGGACCTTATGGTGTGGGACCATTTTCTGTGTTTCAGGTTATAAAAAAATGAATAAAAAACCACTGCAGACTGTTTTCCTTTTTTACAGGTGTAAGAGTTTGGGAGGTCATGTTAGTCACACTGGGGTGGGCTCCCAGTGTGGCACACAATGGGGGTGGGGCAGGGGCAGGAAAATGCTGACATGATGTGGGGTTAAAAATGCCGACATGGGGATTGGGCACCCCATCAGCAAGCATGTCTGTGTTTGGGGGGAGGTGATGCCGAGGGGGATTGGTTACCCCCCTCGGCAGATTGGGGAGAGGGCACTGAACTGATGAGGATTGGTCCTCCCATCAGCAAACATGTTTGTTTGGGGGGATGATGCCTAGGGGAATTGGGCACCCCCCCTTGGCAGACAGAACACAGCAAATGGGCACATATGTCAATGGGGATTGAGCTCCCCCATTGGCAAATGAACTGGGGAGGGGGCATGCTGACAGGGGGATTGGGCACCCCCAAAGTCATCTTGCTGGGGACTGTGAGAGGCAGACAGTGACAGCTGCCACCATGTTTACTGAAATGTTACACCAGGCAAGGCATGCCCTGCAATGAGGGGGCACTCCCTCATTGCAGTGGTGAACTTGTTTTGAGTTAGTGGCACACTTGAAGACTACTGTCATAGCAAGTGTGCTCCTTCATTGGTGACACATAGATGAGCCCCAAAAAGCAGTGGTGGCATTGACTACCACACTGCCGTGCCTCTACAACCTGCTTCTCTAGCAAACTGCCGCAACGTGTTTCTTGAGCATGCACACAAGGAAACATAAAAAGGGTTCAAACAGTGTCTGTGACTATTGTCTCCAAGGATGCTGAGCACCTCTGTCATCCCTTTTGAGAGAGGAGCATATAAAAAAAGAATGAAAGAAAAATAACAGGTTTATCATATGCAACCACCATGTTTCCAAGCTGGTATGTAAAATCCCTTTTTACTGGATTCAGTCTTCTCCCCCAGACCATCTGACAAAAAACAAAACAGCTAAAAAGTCTTGTTTCAATAAGTGTAGGGGGAGGAAAACTATAATTGACATATAAGAAAAATAGGTAACAGGAATGTCTTAATTATAAGAAGCAGTTTTCTCTTTAAAAATGTCCAAGATTTCCATTCTTGTACTTTTCTCTCTCCTATCAGGAGTTTTTCCTCACAATTTAACTGGGCTAAATTCCCTTTGCCAAAATTTTAATGGGGTGATCTGTAATTGTAATTTGTCCAACATTCTGTAGTTGAATATCACTTCCCCCTAGTTAGATGCCTATGCTTTTCTTACAGTTTAATTCAGCCATAGATATGGATGCAAATTTCTGAAAAGTTTGTAATGCTTTAACCCCTGATTCCTGATTTCGAATGAATAAACAAGTATCATCTGCATAAGCTGCTATTTTTTGGAGCACTATGTTTCTAAAAGGGGAAATCCCTTTTATAGTATCGTCCCATATAATGTGCCTAATAATGGGATCTAAAGGAAAAGTGTACAAAAGGGGACTAATGAGACATCCCAGTCGAACTCCTTGTTTCACTGGAATTGTCTTTCCAGGTAGCCCATTAACCAATGAGGTAATGAATGCGTTATTAAATAATATTTTAATCCAAGCTATAAAGGTTTTTGGTATACTATAGTTTTCTAATACTTGAAACAAGAATTTATGAGACACCTTATCAAAGGATTTCTTTTGATCAAGGGCCAATAGAAAACCTTGTAGTTTATCCAGCTTACTAAATTCACAAATATCCCTCAATAGCAGTGAATTTTGCATAATATTTGTATTGGGGATAGAACATATTTGTACTGGATGAATTAATTCCACAACAGATGACTGTAGTCTTTTACACAAAATAGTAGATATGATTTTATAATCAGAGTTCAAAAGACTAAGAGTCTGTCTCCAATTATTTAAAGCATGATGGTCTCCTTTTTTATGCAGAAATATAACTATGGCATTTGCAAAATTGTTAAAAGAAGAAGCTGAATGTAGCATTTCATTATATAAATTAACTAATATATCCCCTAATTCTGTAGAGAATGTCGTATATAATTCATTAGTAAGACCATCTACACCTGAGGATACTCTTGTTTTAAGACTTGTTATGACCTCTTTAACCTCCTCTAAAGTAATAGGGCCTTCCATCTTTTTATTAATATTTAACTGACAATTCGAGGTGGGAAAGGAAATCAGATCCTCCCATGTTAACTTAGGATAGAATTCAGAGCTAAATATATCTGATAGCAAATCTTGAATTACCTCGAGCATTCTACATCTGAGGTTTTGAGGATACAGGAAATAACATATAGGCCATCCATCAACTTTTGGTCCAGTTTCTGTTCACAGGCTGCATAGGGGTCTGAATAGGGCTGTGTCTCTGTACCAAACCTCATTTCTGCATTCAAAGTGTTAGCTCGATTATATTGAAAGGAAAGCATTTTAGATTTTACTGTATGTTATAAATCTGTGCTTTGATTGTGGTGTCAAAAGCATTAGGAAGGGACGTTAGCTTATAATATTGACTTCTGTAGTCCAGGTATTGCAAATAACCATTATTGTCCTTATTCCTTCCATGTTGAATGAAAAATTGTTTTAGTTCTGATTTAGAATCTACCCACAGTGACCACCAATCTCCATATAGGCAGGCAACAGACTTTCTGACAAACATTAATGCTGTTACACCTTTTTTATTTCATCAATATCTAATGGGGAGGAGTTTAATTTCCATCTCTTAGAAACCGGAGGAAATCTAGGGGGTATACGTCTGAATCCAGTATAGCAAACCAGTAACATGTGATCTGAAAATTCATTGTGCCTCAGATGAAATTTGCCAGGTGCCAGGAATTAAGAGAGAAAAATAAAAGCAATATGCGTAGAATAGGCACTCCTTCTATAAGTGAAGCTTGTATCATTATATAATTCCCTGTATGTCTTTCAACCCTGCAGATAAAATTATATTATGGAGGGCATGGGAATCTCAGTAAACTTTTTTCTGGATATTATCTTTGATTTTTATATCTAACCCACAGGTAATGTCACCCCCCAAATCACATGCTTGGCAGTATACTGGAAACACCTTATGAGATTGAAAAGATCTATCCTAGCTGCTTTACTTTGCAGTGCATAAGTGTTAATCAGTCATAGGAAAAACCCTTTATACATGCAGTCTAACAATAGAGCCCTTCCTGGCAAAATGTCAACAATTCTATGGAGCTGTAATTGAGGTGTTTTAAAAAGTATTCCCAACTTGTCAGCTATATCTGGGCCAAAAGACCAACAGGAGGGTCCCACGGCCAACTTTTTTTTTTTACCTGAGAAATGTCAAATAAAGAGCTTAGTCTAGTTTCTTGTAAAAAAATAATATCAGCAGAATGGAACTGAAAAAAAGATAATAAGGCTAACCTCCTTTTATAATTTTTTATACTACATGTAGTTAAAGAAGCTAACTTTAGGGAAGCCATTTTGTATTTTTAAAAATATTTATGTCCTTTTTTTTCCCATTTCCTTCCCTTCTTTATCCTTGGTTTCTGGAGGTCCAGAAGCTGACTCTTCCTCTGCCTCACCTTTTGAAACTTCTTCAGATCATGAAGAGAAATCTGTCTTAGGTTCAGAATCACCTCCCCCATCATCCTGTAGGACTGAAAAAGTATTTTGCACAGGAACTAGAGTAACAGGGCATACCTGTTTATTAGCAGATCTAGTTCTTCTACAGGAACTAGGGAACTGAAAATCGGGGGGGGGGGGGATTATTTTGTCTACCAGAGGCTCCCCTGAAACCCCAGTGGTATCCAATAATACTGGTTCTGGTGGAGACAGCACGGATGCAACAGGAGGGAGGGGGTTTTATCATCAGATTCTTCTGCTACAGGTCTGTCAGTGTCGACTGGTCTGCTAACGTCAAGCTCTGGATCTAAGGTCCTAGATCCCAGTTCTGTGGATCTAGAAAGGTGAGCCTCGTTTGTAATTCTTTTCTCTTGGGCCTGATTGATTAAATGATCCTGAGTGGGGCCTCCTGGTCTATTCTTACCTGCCCATGGGCACTGATGATATACATGTCCTTGTTCATCATATAGATTGCATTTAAAAATACTTCTACAAACAGAGCAAACAGGGTCGAAATCTCCACCCAGGGCACATTTTAAACTGCCACAGACACTGCTTAGATGTGTGTGGCTGCCACACTT
Source organism: Neoceratodus forsteri (assembly GCA_016271365.2). Taxonomy (NCBI): domain Eukaryota; kingdom Metazoa; phylum Chordata; order Ceratodontiformes; family Ceratodontidae; genus Neoceratodus; species Neoceratodus forsteri. The sequence continues at coordinate 511,028,504 of JADMNL010000023.1, read as the reverse complement.
ATAGCAGGCCTTAGGCTGTCCAGGGTAGAAGCACACCCCTCTGTCCCTCCCAAGAAAAAAAAACTGTTAGGAACATGTACCTCTTCATTATTAATGATATTTAACTTAACCGTAAATCTCCAACCCCCGTCCCATATCCCCTCAGAATCTATTATGGCTTCAGGTGGACTTAGTACAGCATATTTATTTTCAAGCCAGAACTAGATATCCCTTACATTTACCCCTTCATTAGGAAACATGATGGTGATCGTCTTAAAAAGAAGTTTTGTTAAAGGGATAACTCCAAAGGGAGTCCATAAAGGGGTGGATTTTAAAGAATCATATTTTTTCCAAAATGTTTCCAGACTTGCAAAGGTCTTAAAACTAATACTGTACTGAACATGTCTTCTCCTTGAATGTTAATCAAAACATAAACATCTGAAGCCTGAAAGTTCATTGATTCTTCAAGTATTTTTTGGGCCACATATACAGTATTCTGTCTGGGTGCTCCAGCAAACCACCCCTATACCTTAAGTGGACCACGTTACGCCTTGGAGCCTTTTCTAGTTTATTATTTTTAAAAACTTCTGAAAAAGTAGGTCCCAATCTTCTTCTTTCATGGATAGGTGGTTTTAAAGGTAAAGAAGAAGAAAGGGCTTCCATTTCCTGCATACTGATGTTAGTTTTCTGAATTTGGTTCCCAAAAGAAGAGGTGCTACCACCCATCTGAAGTAATGGTACCTTCATGTTATGATTAGTCAGTCCTGTAGCTCTGAGGGGGCACCTTGTGTAGCGGTGTTGTCCTGAGAACAAGACTCCCACCAAGTGTCAGGTATCCATTTTCCATCAGGTTGCCTTACCCATCCAGAGTTCAAGAGTGAAGTTTCTGCCAAACAGTTGTCAGCCGAGAAAGAAGCGTCTTGTTCTGACAAAGATAAAGTAGCTTTTACACAATATCTTGTATCCCTCTGAGTAACAGCTGTTTCAGCAGTTTGCTTGACACAAGGCATGTCTCTCTCTCCCAGATGAATGCCAAAATCACCTGAATCATTTTGCACTGGTGTTTTTGATCTGACAGCCAGACCATCACAGTTTAAAGCAGAAGTGGTGCTCACTTTTTGAAATGTTGTAAGAGCAACACAAGGAGCCTGTTGGTTCTCAGATGTAGAAGGCATATTAATCTCATCTGGGAGAGCATCCTCCACTTCCATTGCATTCTCCTTATCAGTGCAGAGTTCTTTCCCATGCATGATAGCACCAGACTCAAACTCCATACCAGTCTTCATATCTTCATCCCCTAACAGGTTACCAGCCGACATTGGGGACCAGACCTTAGCTTGTTGTGCAAACACATCCTCCTCCTCCTCCTTCTTCTCCATCCACACATTGACTGCCATCCTGCAAGTGTGGGACAACAGCTCCCCCCACTACAGAGTAGGGAAATTTTCCTTGTGTTCTCGCCAAATTTCTCCCATTCACTAAAAAAAAAAATACCACCAAAAGTTAAATCTGGTTCAATTTCAGTTGGTTACCATCAGTATCTCTCCCTGCTCCCCACCTGGGTCACCCCTGAAAAAGGGACTTCTAGTCTTAGTGGGTCTACCCGGTCAACAAAATTCAATAAATAAATAAATCCAGGCTAGCCTCTGGCATGATAGCTTTCACATCTGGAATTTTATTTCCCAGATAACTTGCATTGGTGCACGTGACTCTCCATACCTTACTCCTTCTCTTCCTGCTTCCATGCCTCCCCCTTTCCTTCGTGTGCTGTTCTTGAAGCTCCCCTGATCCACCTCTTACCTTTTTACCTTCTTTGTTACATGTCTCCTTTACTCCTTTATTCTTGCCTTCCTGATTTATACTTCCCTTGTCCTCTACCTAGTCCCCATCCCTCTTTTCTTGCACCTCTGCCCTAGGGGAGATTAATTCCCTCAGGCCCTCCCTCTCTGCTGCTCCATCATGTTGTGGGGGGGGGGAATTGTTGCCTCGATTGGTCTTAAGCTTCCCCCTGGTTAGTTTAAATGCTCATCCAAGAAGCATTTAAATCTACCATTATGACTGTGTTCCCCTTCCTGGAAGGATGCAGGCATTCTCCCCAACAGAGGCCTATATCCTACCAGGTTGGCCCCCAATCACCAAAGCAGCTAAAGCACTGTTCCATGCATCATGCCTTCCACCAACTGCTAAATGCCATAGTGGGGACTGCCCTTTCCTCTTCCTGGCCATTCACAAGTAACACCTTGGCAAAAGATACCATGCATTCCACCTGCTTGAGGCCCTCCCCAGTTCCCTGAAGTTTCCCAGTACTTCCGCTAACCTGTCCCATGCCAGGTAATTTGTCCTCAGGGAGACAATGATGTCTAGCTCCCTCCCATCTCTTGCTGCCTCAATGATCCTCTGGATAAACTCTTCACCACAACATGTGAATGATACCACCTTTTTCCCTGCTCTCTACATATCAACAGTTGGAACAGTAGGACTAACTAATGTCCATCACTATAGGAGGGGTGACACCACTTGTTTATCTGAGTCATTACAGCAGCAATAGGATGAAATGCTCATTAAAGAAGTAGTAGAGATGTTTCTGACACAACTTGCTGACATATTTAGCAGCATTAGATTGGGCATGCAATTTAGAATGACAACACTACTGGAGTCCAGATATAAAGATGTGTTAATTCTCCCACATATGTATATACAATAGTATACAGAAACTGCTGTGTATACTTATAATGGTGCAACTGAGACAGCTTAAAGAAACCATCAAAAATTTGTATATATAGCCTCCTTGTCACACGCCTCCTAGTCCTCCTCTTCTGCTGACTGTGTCAATGCTAGATCCTGAAAATCTTGAATTCCTGGCCTTTCTCAAACTCAGTTTACTAATAATCAGCATTAACTAGTCATTTGATTGTTCACATGTCCAACAAGTGACATCTACTAGTATCCCCACTCCTACACCTCCTAGTTGCAAGTCTTCCCAGACTTCTCCCACTGGCTCTGACAACACAGTGCAGTTCACCACTTCCAGCAGTAGTGGCATAACTTCTCCTCCTGATGACACCTGCAACAGTTTTCTCACTGTCATCACCAACAAACTTAATATGATCTGGTGTGCCACTGAGAACACAGAGCACACACAGCTGCTATCAGTTAAAGAAAAGTCATCACAGCCATCTTCATCAAAGATGTCCTGGTGATGACGCTGAAAACTTAGTGATACTCTTTGCTACACGGATGTAAGGCACGAAACTTGGACAACTGGCGGTATTTTCTATTTATTATTCTCAGCTTTTTAAGCTAACTGCAACCACAAATTGGCCCTGTGGCCCCTTAGCTTGACCTCTTCAGCTTTAGTTTTCCAGTATAGTCCTGGGTTTATGATTCTGCACTTCTTTTATTTTTTTGCAAAGGTCGTCTGCTTGATAGAGTCAGCAGTACTAGTTTGAGATTTCCTTATATTAAAGGAGAACTGCACAGAACCTAGAAGTCTGTTTTCCCAGTAGAAGCTGTTTTTTAAATACTGGTTCAAATTTTCTTAATGCTCTAACTATCCAAGCTTTTTAGTTATCTTAGTGGGTGTTTTTGATTTACGTGCTGTTGGTATGAACCATTTTAGAACTGTATGATGTAGTTTGTGTCCCAAACACCTCAGAGTTCTATAGTGGAACATAAATGCATTGTATCAATACAAGACTAGAACAGGGACATAAACTACATCATACAGTTCTGAAATGGTACTTAATAGCAGACTGTAAAGCAAAAACTCCCACTAAGGTTACTAAAAGGCCATTTCCTTCAGAGGAAAAGCACAGAAATGTAGATTCAGCTACCAATGTTTTAGAAAGCTGGTAATAAAATTTGGACTGACTGCAACAAATTTGTAAGCTGTATCTTTTCAAAATTGAGATGGTGTGGTGCTGACCTACTGTATCTGCCATTGTGCAGATTTGTGCTTACTACATTCTGGAGTTAAAATCACTGCACTGCTGGTCAGATTATTATGTAAACTTACTGAATTGTGATGCATTCTAAGACCTGCTTGCCATGGAGCGATCTGGCCCAACCTTTACTTTCTATCTTTCACTCTAGGATGGAGAGAAGGAGAGGATACTCACTTAAAGTGGATTGGAAGTACTGCTGTATTCCAGTTTATGTTTTTATTCTTTGCATCTCCTCCCTTTTTTATCTCTCACTGGTCTTTACAACTAAGTCTGTATGTAGCCCCTTCTCCCTCGTACCATTATAGATGCTGTATTCATCATCTTTTTCCAATCAATCAGAGACTGATGATTCTGGAACTGCTACTTGTCTAGGTTGCTCCTCATGTCTTATCCCCTTTTACTGTACAATGGTCAACATACCCACAGACTTCCCTTGTCATATATGTACTGGCTTCCAGCAAACAGTAATCCAGATCCTCACCATCCTACTCCATTGCATTATGACTTGTTGTCTCTCGTTGGAGCTCAATTCAGCTGGCTGTGTGCTGCCATGAACAGGAGAACAACCTAAAGCAGAGCAGGCATCAAGGAGGGTTATCGAGGCTTTCAGAAGCTCTGAGGTGGACGGGTAGGATGTCCTATTGTGTCATATGCCATGTTTGTACCTTCTGTAATCCAACCCATCACTCTGGCATTTGCTGCAGATACCCTCTGGTTACTAGGGTGTGGGGGCGGCTGATGTCATGTTGTCACCTCTAATGTCAGTGCCACCACCTCTCTCCAAAAGGGATGCTCAAGTAGTGGGAAGACCATCTCTTTCCCCATGAGGTCAGTGTGTGATGCTTCCACATAATGCTGTAGACCACAATGGACAAGGGCAGATGAGTAAGGAAATAGGGCTTGATTCTAGGTCTACCACATGGCACTGCAGTGCCCTACCAGATGGTACCACTAGGCCAGGTGCACAGCTTGCTACTTTAATAAAAACCGAGCACACTGAGGAACTGCTCAATTTTTAACAATGTAGAAGTCCATGCAAGTAGTGGTATCAGTATTACAAGTCGCTGACTGATTGCAACTGATGATGTTACTGGTTGAAGCACGTTTACTGTTACCATTGGGGGTTAATACTGTACACAACTGGTTTTAAAGACCAGGGAGACATAAAATAAAAAAGAGAGTGAGATGTACAGAAAGAAAATGGGGTACACAGACATAAATGGGAATGCTGCAGTGCCCCCTCCCCTTAAAGAGCAAGAAGCTACTAAAATAAGTACATAAGTAAGTAAAAGTAAGTTAAATTTATTTAGTTAGGTGCCCAATCCCAGGTGCTCTGGGCACCATACAGTAGTAGACAGCAGAATAGAGAGGATAATAAAATCACAATTTAAATAATCAGCAGAATAATCATATAAAATATTTAATATGTCAGGCACTATTTAAAATATGTCTGCAGAATAAGCAAGATTAATAAAGTGGGTCTTTAGGCCCCTCCTGAACACTTCCACTGTAGGGGCCTCCCTCAAAGATCATGGAAGCAAGTTCCAGAGGACTGGACTGGCCACCCCGAATGAACAATCACCCAAGGTTTTCAGCCCAGTCCTCGGAGCTGCCAGGAGGCCCTGGGTGGAGGAGCAGAGGGAGCGAGCCAGGATGGCAGGAGTAAGGATGGCTGACTGGTAGCCAGGGCCCGATCTGTATAGGGCCTTATAAGTAAGCAAGCCCACCTTGAAGAGAACCCGTCACCTGACTGGCAGCTAGTGCAGATCCACAAGACTGCAGTCACATGACTGGACCTTGATAGTCCTGTCAGGAGCCTGGCCATTGCATTCTGCACTAGCTGCAGCTGGCTGAGGTTCCCTCCACTGACCCTGAGGTGTAGAGCATAACAGTAGTCAAGTCAATGTCACTAAAGTGTGCATCAGTGATGGCAGATCCTTGGGCAGAATTAGGGGTTTCATCCGGGCGATATTCCTCAAATGGTAAAACCTGCTTTTGATGACCGCCAACACCTGAATCTCAAATGTTGGCCTGTCATCGAAGACCATGCCCAGATTTCTCACCCTGGAGGATGCCATCAATGGTGTCATCCCCAGGACCAAACCTGTTGTTGTCCCGGAGGTCCATGGCCCAGCTCAATCACTAGAACCTCTGTCTTGTCCAGGTCAAGTCTCAGCCAGTTCTAGTTCATCCTGTCCTGGCTCTCAGCAAGGCATTTATTTGGCACTTTGATAGCACCACTTGTCCCTGGTGCAAAAGACATATACAGCTGAGTATCATCTGTGTAGCAATGAAAACTCAGACTGTACAGTCTAATGATCCTCCCCAGGGGCAGGATGTACACCGGGAACAGCACTGGTGTTTAATGTCTGGTTCTTATGAATTATGGAGTCTGGCCCTACACACCATAATAAGCAGCACGTAGGTGCAAGTTACATGCATCCTGAGTGTTGGACACCCACAGATAAACTAACAGCCATCCCCAGCCATGTTGCTGTCCCAAACTCTGACTGCATGTGAACATGAGCAGCTGCATTGCAAGCTAGGGCTGGGGTGGGAGGGGAATTTCAGGGGCTGGGCTGACAGAGTGTGTCATGCATTAAGACATTTGTGTGCAGTCAGACCAGTGACAAAAGGGTAACTTGTCACAATCCTCCTAGCAGGTGCCCAGAAATCCCAGTCAGGCATTAGTGCTATGGACCAGTAACTCACCGCCTTGCCACCAAGGATTGGAGTGACCAGCTAATCGCTGGCATGATGTTTTAGAAAATAAGATGAAGGCATTTATGCCAACTGGGATATGGTAGTCTTCGCATAGACTGCCATATCCCATGATCCCCTACTCCCATGGAGCAGGAGATTCACTATGGTATGGGGCTGGACTTTCTTTTAGATACCTGTTATCCTTCCCTCCCCAAAACTGGCCCCTCCCCGTGTATGAGAGCTATGTGCCTGTGCATAGGGACAGCCATGATAGTGCATCATGGCATCACCTGTTTGTCTGGGTTCAGTGTACAGCCCTGTACAAATCTTTCTGGCACATATCAGGTCAGACAGTGCATAGATATATAGATACTGTCGGCAGATAAGGGCCTATGGCCCACCAGTCTTCCCATTTCTATAGGACCCAATGATATTTTCAATAATTATGTTTAACTTTAGAGTTTTTTTTTTGTTTTGTTGTTTTGTAACTTCTCCTGTTATTGTGCTACTACATATTTCATATAATATAGTATCTATTCACAGTGTCATTCGGAGAGCATATGACCGCTTCATCTGACCTTATATTTGCTCTGTTTGTGACATCACAGTTAGCCATCATGACCAGCACTATGATGTCATGAACAAAGACACTGTGTTTTCAGTTGAGGATGGGCACATTTTTTATACACTCCTTAGATAGGCTACCAAGATGTGTTATTTTCCCTAGAAAGGAAAACTAGAAATGCAAAAAAAAAAAAAAAAAAACCCACACATTTTTTTGTGAATTGTAATATCTCGAATAAAATGTTTATGAAAGCACATGCTGAATAGCTGAGTTGCTCTTTAAGTTGAGGCAGAACCCTGATGTCTACATCCTGGATGTAATTTAAAGGGGGGGGGGGGATGAGTGGCATCATGACTGAACTACTGTAGCATCGGTCAGCACTGTTCTGCCACATCCCTGCACGAAGGCCATTTCACTTCATATGTGACATGGACCAACTGTGCTATTATGGTGCACCATAATAGCGCAGTGACCATGCTCCAGGGTTCCTGACATCTTTTATATCAATATGCCCTTACTCACATCTGACTGACATGGGTATGTGCTGTGGCTATTCTATAGTATTCTCTCACAGTTTCTTTCCACTGGTCTTTGCATACACAGCACTGATGCTGGCCCTTTCTCTGAATGAAAGAAACATTTCGGGAATCGAAGGTCACCAGAGGGACGTTTCGATTACTCCCTGTCAACTGGAAGGAACCTGATTCCCATTAGGGACTCCATAAGGACAGTCAGAATGAAACAGAAACTGTTAAAAAAAAAGCCAGTCTGCTTGTCCATTGAAGACGTGAGCGAAGGTCACTGAGATTGACAGGTGCTTGAAAATATCTCTGTTGCTCATACAGAGACTAGCACCTCACCAGGCTACATATCTGCTTTTCAATTATAGTGATATGAGGCAGTGAGATGAAAAAAATCAAAGGCAGGATTCCAGTCTAAATAAAAGCACAATAAAATGTATTCTTACAAGTATGTCTAGGGGGCTTCTTTCACCTTCTTTTCACATTCTCTTTTTCCTTCATGTAAGCCTCTGATTTTCTTTCTTTAATGTACAGTATTAGAAATGAGTCGTGCTGGGTGGAATTCCACAATTATGTTTAAGGTTGCAGTGGCTTAGTATACAGTAGTACTCATAGTCAAGTGTTGGCAGCTGCCATCATGCTATTGGAAAAGCTTGCTTTGTATACTTTGATCACTATAATTTGCACAGGTGCATTGATGTTGGAGCAGGGCTATTAAATGGAAAATAATATTCCACTGTAGGTCCCGCATGTCTACTTTGCAGGTACTAAGGATACCACAGTAGAAATCTGTAAGAAGGGTTGGGTTATTTGTAAACCCTGTCACTTTTATCAAAGTTCCATTACCCTCATGCGCCATCATGAACCCCTCCATAAAGAAAAGTAAATGCTTAATGGTTGGTGAATATGTTGCAGAGACTCCCAGAGCAAGTGGGTGGTGTCATTCAACACTGTAGCTACTTTTAAACTTGGAATTCACAGGTACTTTGAAGAAAATGGTGTGTTGAGGTATTCCAATAGAGTGGATGGGGAAACAACTCATTGTGCCAATGGCATTCTTTCATTTCTAAAACTATATGTTCATATATTCTTAGCATTATTAAAATAAGGGATTATGGTCCCATATTCAAAAGTCTCAGTGTGCACCGTGAAAAGTTTCTAGCCTGAGCACAGCTTAGCACATTGTCCCCAGAACCCCTCCAGTATGGACACTGACAAGGCTGTGTATGGATGCTCAGTTTGGCAAACAATTTACTGAATGATCCAAAATCATTGTTCACACTAACACAGTCATTCATGAAACATATTCCCCATTTCCATTTTATCATCTCCTCCCAATAATCTTTATATACAGTATATACATATACATTCATGTTCAATGAATGCATTCTATCACTTTATTCTTTGCTTCTGCCCCCCCAGACATACATCATGGGGGGGGGGCTCAGCCTCTTCCTCTTATGTTGTCAAGGGGTATGAGCGTGCACACCATACCTCTGCCTCTTGCTTATCCATGCTGTGTCCTTCAATTGTTTTCCATTTCCCCCCCTTTCTTTCCTGTCCTCCACCTTCAGCAGTCCATATCTGCAGCCTGCCACTGTTCTCCACCTACCACAGAGCCCTCTGCTCCTTCCTTCAGGGTGCGTATGTGACCCTACTGTCCTCCTCCCCATTTGCATCATTTACTGAATCCCCTTCTGGGTAGGACAGGTGATGTATCACCCGGTACTCTCCCGGCTGTTTTTTGGGCACTAAATCCAACAGGGAAATCATCAGGTTTGGCAATGGGGGGAGGCAAATGGACTTTTCACCCTCCCTGCTGCCACCTCCTTTCGAAGTTTGTGTGCCAAAGTGGCCTTCTTACCCTTTGTAGACTTGAGGTTCATTGCCTTCATTGCTTTCTGTAAACTCTGAAACTGTAAACTAAAACCTGACCTAAAACCCTTCCGCAATTTTCTGGCCGCCTCCCTGTCCGGATAGCCCCCCAACCATCTTTCTACCACCTCCACTCTTATAGGTGTCCGAGCCAGGTGGACACCTCCACCTGCTGGTCCTTCAATTGTCCTGGTGTTGGGTTTGATAGGTGTGTCCCCTCCCGCTGCACTCCCTCTTCTACCCCTCCCTCACTGTTACCCCCAAAGGATCCTCGGTTGGCCCAAAAGGGCTGCTGATAAGAGCTATCCTGGTTGCTGGACCCCTTCTCCCAGCCATTCCAGCACTTGGACACTGGATGATGTCCCCCACACTTAGAGCAAATGTGTCAGAACCAACAGTCCAGCCATGAGCAAAAAGCTCTGTTGTATCCCCAGCAGGCCTTTGCCACTGCCCCCTTGTCTCCCTCGGTCTCCTTCTCAGTTGGGCCTTTGTAGATTTCTTGCCACAGGTCAATCTGTCTGGCATCCCACTTTACATCCCTAAAATGTGCCATCCTTTTCCTAAAATTCTCATCATATCTTAACCAGCTGTGACCCCCTTTCTTATATGCATTCTTAATAATGAGGGAATAGGTGAGGAGTGGGGTAGCTAGCTCCGGCCACTTTTCGATGACTATGGCAGTGACATAAGTAAAGCTCATGGCCCAGTTGTCCCAGGTTTTAACTTTCATTGATTTGTCATCCTCCCCCTTTATCAGCAAAACCACTGCCGCTGCCAAATCCTTCTTCTCGAAACTATCCTTCTCCTCGAATTTGTCCATTATGTCGACATTCGCCAGGATGAAGATGTTGACATACTCCCCTTTCCATATTTTTTGTTTTATGGCCATAGGGACATGGTCTGCCAGCCAGACCCCTTGTGCTCCTATCTCCCGCCCCAACATAGGATGCCTCGCCACCATCCTGGTCCCCCCTCAGTCCCTGTCCCCTTGAATTCACCTAGCACCTTCTTCAGCTGCCCCAAACCATTCTCTCCCATACCTTTAAGCATCTGCTCCACGTACTCTTTGACACTGCTCTCTAGCATCTCCCCTTGATTACCTGTTATGCCTGGCAGTGGGGTGTAGTGCCCTGGCTGCCTCACTCCTGCTGGGCCGGGTATGGGTATGGGGACCTGTCTCAGCAGTACTGGTTCTGGCAGAGGCAGCAGGATTACCGGTATGGGGGAATCCAGCACCAGTACCAGTGCTGGGACTGGCTCCTGGGTCAGCTCAGGGATTGGGTCACTGGGAGGCGGAACCAGAGGAGCCGCCGGCTGCGGCGCTGGTACCACATTCCTAGGCTCTGGTATCCCGGGCCCCCTTGGCACCCTCTTATTCCTCTCCTGACCCTTCCCTTGCTTCCCCTTCCACATTGTGCCTTTCTTCCCCCCATCTGGCTCTGCCACCTCCAGCAGCCGGTTCACCTTTTCTACCAGGTCCATCACTGCCCGGTAGCATTCTTCTTTGTTGGGCTTCACTCTCTTTGGTGCCATCCTTCCACTCCGCAATACCTGATAAAGGAAATCGTGAGATGTCAGCCTTTACTACTTTGTTGCTTAAACACCAGTGCCTTAGCATGCTCCATTATGCTTCTTTCATGCCTTGTCCATGGACTACCCCCCCCCTCGCTAGTGAGGCCTGGGCTTCCAAGCCTGCTGCTCCATTCCTTCAGGCATTCCCTTGTGCCCTCACACCCTGACCTCTGTTCCAGATCGCCTTTCTCCAGGGCCAACTGGCCCCCCTAAGACTTGCTATGCTGTGGGCTGAGCTGGTGGCCTGCCCTTTCTTCCCCACCCCCTTAGCAGTCCCTAATTGCTTTCCGCCCTCCAGCAGTAAGGCCCTGTGCCCTTTTCCCACTAAACCATTGGCCGCCCACAGCTTTTAATTGGCCCCCCAGACACTGGGCAGTAACCACCCACCGTCTGCCGTGGTGGATCCCCCTGCCCTTAATTCCTTTCTTGGTCCTGAGCATCCTGTGAAACAGGTGGCAGTTCCCCCATTTTTCTGATCCTCTGTTCTCTTTCTGCCCCCCCAAGGCTGTGTTTCCCTTAATAGACCCCAATCGTGTTGACTCACCCTGGGCCCTTCTTTAATAACTTACTCCCATATCCAAAATGCTCCAAAATGCAGGAACAACCCAACCAAGGTGTAAGGTGGGAGTCCACTTGCTATCCCTTGTTTACCTGCCCCCATGGTCCTGTTTGTTTGGGCTGCTAAACCCCACCCCCCAATCTCCCTGTGACCATCTCCCATTTTCTACTTTTTGTCCAAATTCACCCCCAAATCAGTGGCACAGTCTTCTTCATCCCCTGGAGTGCTTCACTCCTCACTGCTGTCCCACTACACTTTGCTCCCCCCCCCCCCGGGCCTACACTGCATGGTGATGACATCATACACCATCCCTCGCGGTGGGCCCAAGCCTCCAGTGTGCCCTTCCAAAAACTTCCTTTTTATGAGAAAAATACCGTTTTATCCACAAACTCTCCGATGAAGCACTACTTTCTTCTTTTGATCATTTCCCAGCTGGAACTGGGATCTGGCCTCCACCGCCTTGCTCTGCAGTTTGTGCTGCTATGATCTCATGACCCTACTCACCCCAAGCAGCCTCTTCCTTCCCATTCTTAGACAACCTAGCCTCCTAAGCCCTTTTACCCAACCTGAACCATGAGAAACCATCCATTTCTTTGAGGAACCAGCCATTTCTTTAAACTTTCTAGTGGGTCGCTTCTTCTGCCCAGCCTATCCTCGCTCTGCCAGATGCAACGCGACCACACCACCTACCATTATTATCCGAAGGGACTTGGTACACTAGCTCAGCAGAGGCAGAGACGTTGACAAGAGCAACTAATCAGAAATAATTCATCAGTCGTAACATTAATCTAATGCTGTTCTCCCTCTCAAATCCTCCTCTCCTTACCAAAGCAGTCCAGTCTGCATGCAAAACACACCATGGTTCCTTACCTTGTCCCAATGCTTTGCCTTTGTTTTACTCACTTGAAAGCCTCCAAAGTCTCTCTACCTTCACAGATCCACAAGTTTACAGGCAATATTAACCTTAATCTATACAGCATGTAGGTTTTTTTTTTATTTAAATATCTCACTAGTCAAATGCCCATTGGCTCAGAATAACAAATTTGCCAAACTGATGTGCTTCCAGAGTAAAAACTTCTCAGAGCAATTTTGTGGGCTCCCCTTGTTTGCAGCCCCTTATAACTGCCCCCTTCTGTCCTGCCTCCTGACTCTCTCAGCCAGTCATCTGTTGCCACCTCACTGTTCCCACCCCTCCCCTTGTCCGTCCCTTTCGTGACCTCTCCAGGTCCTCCCCTGTCGTGACCTCATGGCCTTCCTGGGTCCTCCCCCCCTCCCTCCTCCACCCCCTTCCTGAGTTTCCCATACTTATTATCTGGCCTTGTGACAATGGGGTCTGCCTTTAATTGGGCAACCCTCTTTGTTCTAAAGTTGCTACAGTATATTCAAACAACTTTGGAGCACAGTGTGAGTACTCACACATGTTTGAATATAACCCCCTTGGTCAATGCTCTAACAAAAGGCACTAAAATGTGCACTCTGTGCTAAGCGCATCCTCCTGTTGACCAAACCACAGAGGTATATGCCTTTACTCACCACAGGCTGTCAAGGAGCAACAGCAGTTAGGATGTCCCAAACCCGGTAGCACACTTGGACTAACTTGCTATATGTAAAGAAACCCATGCAAATCACCCCTTATCTCAAACTAAGAGATCATTTGCATCCCATTATAGCCTCATTAACTTATGAGACACTAGCTGTTGCCCAGTGGATTACTTCTAGAACTGTCCCACCCCCAAGCACATCAGGTGTCATTTATGTGTAAAAATATATCAGCACTAGGGTTCCCCTCTCATCCCGTCACTGCTCAGATTTTTTTTTCCAAAATGGCCCTGGTAGACCAGTGGTAGGTAACCCCCTTCCTAATGTAATTCCCATCCAAAGGTTTGTTTCATTCCAAAATGTCCCTAATAATCTAATGGTACCCACTCCCTTATCAGATCCCCATCAAAATATAAATAAATAAAGGTGCCCTGATAGTTTAGTGGACTCCCCCATCGAATACCAATCAGTATATGCTAAAAATAAAGAAACAGATTTTGTCAGCAGAAAAGGACCTTAGGGCTATCCAGTCTGCTACTTGCCTCTTCCTATTCCATCATCACTGACTCTAGTTGGTCTAGGTGTCACCCCTCCTCCCTCCCTCCATCTACCTAATATGACTCTGTGTGTATCCCATGCATGCTTTTAGCTCCCCAGAAACTTTGCCACCACTACCTCTTCTGGCAGGCTGTTCAAGTCATCCACCACCTTTTCTGTGAAGAAGTATTTCCTCACATCTCTCCTAAACTTTCTTCCTCTTAGCTTCATTGCAATCCCCCCCTTGTTCTAGTGTCTTCCTTTTTCTGAAATCCCATCTGAAATAGACCCTCCTCTTATACCTTGTTCATTCCTCTGAGGTACTTGCAGGTTTCAATCACGTCCCCTCTTTCTCTCCTCTCTTCCAGGAAATACATGTTCAGTTCCTGCAGCCTTCCTCATATGGCTTTTTGTGCAAACACCTCACCATCTTGGTTGTCCTCCTCTGTATCACCTTCACTCTTTCAATGTCCTTGCAGAGGTACAGCCTCCAGAACTAGACACAGTAGTCCAGGTAGTGCCTCACCAGTGAGCAATACAACAGCAGCATCACCTCCTCCTCCTCCTCCTCCTGCTAGAAATCCCTCTCCCAATGCACCCCAGTTTCCTGTTAGACGTTCCCACTGCTTTGTCACATTGCCCAGCTACCCTGAGGTCATCTTTCTTGCTCAGAGACTGTAAGTTCCAGTCCCCTCCCCCATCTTGTACACGACCCCTAGGTTCCACAGCCTGAAGTGCATAACATTGCACTTTTTGGCATTGAAACCCAGCTGCCACCCCCTAGACCATTCCTCTAGTTTCCTACTAGGCACATCATTTCTTGACTTCCCACTTGACTGTCCAGTACTTCAGACTTTGTCCATGACTGGATATACCCCTAGCTTAGTTTCACCCATAGTGGCTGTTCACACTGAGGGACGGGTTGCCCATCGCCCCCACTCTCCACACCCCCTACACACTCCTTTCCCTCCTCCTTCCCTCCTCCCTACCTTACCATCTCTCCAACTGTTATCTTATAATCTCTGTCTTCCTCCCTATCCTTTCACAAGGCTGCTCACCATCTCATCTCGGTTTTAACACTTCTTTCCTGCCTTTTACTGCTATACTATATCCATTGGCTCTTTATGTTACCACTCAATTTACCATCCAGTGCATTCTCTATTTCTGCCTATCTACTTCTCCAGTGTACAATATTATGTGCTTTTACCTGCTTATTACCCGAATATCCACTTTAGTGTACTAAAGAGCATATTTTGTGTTCACATGTGTAAATACCTGTATATTCCTTTAAATCTGTAAACTTTTTTTTTTTATTTCTATCATTATTTACTGCACTCTGTACCTGTATCATACTGTACTCCCCTCTTCCCTTCTCCCAGGACACATCTTTAAACTAGCTATTTCACCTCAGTATGCCTTTCCTGGTTAAACTCTTCAAATAAATAAATAAATACATACATTCCTCAGATCCCTTTCCATTCTTGCTGCACCTTCCTAAATGTCAACCCAGTTGCAGATTTTTGTATCACCCACAAAAAGACATACTTTACCCTCAAGCTTCTCTGCAGTGTCACTAATAGAGACATTAATGAGGGCTGGTCCCAGCACCGAACCCTGTGGCACCCCACTAGTCACTCTCCTATCACCTGAGTGGCTACCATTTACTACAAACTTTTGCCTCCTATCCCATTACCAGTTTGATACCCAGCTGATCAATTTCTCCCCACCCCCCAGGGTGTTTAATGTTTTAACTAACCTCCTGTGCAGCACAGTGTCAAAAGCCATGCTGATGTCCAGATACAGTAGGCCACGTTCTCTATTCTGCCTTGATCTACCTCCATGGTAATTCAAATGTATGAGATCAGTTTGACATGACCTCCCACCATGAAATCATGCTGCCAGTGGTCCTGCAGCCATTTTTGCCTCCAGGTGCTTCACAAGCCTCTCCTTTAGTAGTGTTTCCATTAACATCCTCACAACTGATGAGAGATTTGACTGGTCTGTAGTTGCTAGCATCCTCCCTACTGCTGCTTTTGTGCAGAGAGACCACATCAGCCCTCTTCCAGTCCTCTGGAACTTCCTTATCTCCACTGAGGTGTAAAAAAGCACTGCCAGTGGGGTGACCTGCACTGTGCTCAGTTGTTTTAGGACCCTTGGATGACTTCCATCTAGCCCCATTGCCTTGTTCTCTTTTAAGGCTTCCAGTCCCTTCCAGACCCTCTCCACCGACAATGGACTTGTATCCACTCCTCTCTCTTGCTGTTGCTTACTGTCCATGCTGGTCTGCCCCCCACCCCACCCTGACCATTTACCATGGAGACTGGAAGACATTATTTAGTATTTCTGCTTTCCCTTGATCTTCCTCTGTGCAGATCCCCTCTGTCCTCCTGATTTTCACTATCCCTCCTCTTTTCCAACCACATACCTGAAGAAGGTCTTCTCCCCTTTTTTTCCCTACTTAGCTATCCTCTCCTATGTAAGTGCTTTAGCTGTTCTTGCTCTACTTCCTGCCTCCTTTTTATTTTGTAAGATATACTTCCCTGTCTTTGTCCTTCTGGGACTCTTTGTACTTTCTAAATGCTGTTTTTTTTTTCTCCTTCACTAATTTTGCGACCTCCTTAGAGAACCATAGTGGCCTCTTCCTCCTCTTTACTCTGCTCACTTCCTTCAAGCAGCATGCCATTGCCTGGGCTATACCCTCCTTAATTTTTCTCTATTGAGCATTCACTCCCTCTCTGCCTTCCCCCTCCTTTGAAGCATTCTCTGATGCAGTTTCCCATTTCTTAAAAATTTGCCATACTGAAGTCCATGACCCTAGTCTTAGTGTGTTTTTTTCCTGTCTTATCCTTATGCCAAACTGCACCGTACAGTGATCACGTGTACCCAGAGAACTACCCACTGTGACATCATCAGTGCTGTCTCTGTTTGTAATTACCAGGTCCAGCACTGCCCCATCCCTAGTGGTTTCCTAAACCAGCTGCCTCAGAAATTACCCTTGTATGGAGTTCAGGATGGCCTAGACTCCCTGGCAGCCTATGAATCTGCCACCATCACTTGATCTCGATCAGTATAGTATGTGCAGAAAATATGCCTAAACTCCCTGTCAGTCTAGTGGAACACCCACCCCCACACCCACCCCCACTTCTGCTGCCCAGTAACAGTTAACTTTGGGACTTACCTGTTAGTCCAGTGGTCCCCCAGTCCTCACTGGCAGCATGCACCAACAGTGACACTTCTTGGTTGTCCAGTGGGTTACTCCCCCACCAGTGGCCCTCAAATCCTCTCCCCACACCTCCACTGCCAGGCGCCATCTGCCTTACAGAAGTATAGTTACTGTCAGTACAAGTCACTTTATCGATACTGAACTTAAGCAAGTACAAGATCAATAGAGCAACTTGTACAGACAGTGACTATACTGTATTTGAATGTTGAATGAGGCAGATAGTGGCCAGCAGTGAAGGTGTGCAGACAGATTTTACCAGCCAGTAGTGGAGAGGGGGACCAACTAGACCACCATGCAGTAGCACTGTTGATGCATACTGGCAATGAAGACTGGAGACACCACTGGACCATCAAGTAGATCACATAGTGGGCTGTTACTAGGCAGCAGAAGCATGGGGGGGGGGCCACCAGACTGACAGGGAGTGTATTTATATTTCCACACATACTGATTGGGAGCTGATGAAGGTGTGGGCTCACAAAACTGCTGGGACACCTTTATTAATTTATTGATATACTTATTGAGATCTGGTGTGAGAGGGGGTGCCACTAGACTACCAGTGAAGGTTTAGAATTAACATCTACTATAAAAAAGCAGCACTATCCACCAACATAACCAAAAATACAAATATTTTATTTTGAAACATAGTGCAGCACTAAATAAAGTTGAAAAGCTACTTACAGTTATGTGCAAAAGTTGCCACGGAGGATGCCAAACTCTGACTCAAAAAAACAGCCTGACCGGTCTTGCTCTTGTGTGCTTTATCAGATGAGCAGACCCATGAGACTTCACGGGCTTTAAAAATTAATCGAAGTTCCTATGCTTAATTTAAAGACAGATGAGACAGGTGAATGTGCAAATGTAAACATTATTATGTTAAAAACTGCAGCTGCTATGGCTAGTATAACCACTATATATATATGGAATATATATTTTTGGCAATTGATAATTAACTAAAGTTTTTTAAAGTCCATTTGATTAGTAGTTAGAAAGCTTGAAAATCCATACAATGTGCTGTTTTTAAACCACCATGGATTCCAGGGTCGTTACTCCCACAACTCATGGAAATTTTATTTCGAAAGTACAGAGCATGTCTTAACATTCTTTCAGCCCTTCTAGGACAGACATAAAGACAAAGAATTTGAGACATTCATGCATTCAACAGATGTACTTGCAGCAGTATTTTTTACACTTCTAAGAATGGACATCTCTAAGTCATGTAGATCACAGAGTTCTAAAGGAAAGACCAATAATAATAACCCCCAGGAAAGAAGTTAGGAAGTAGGGAGGGTGTTGTGAAAGGGTATGTGGACACTGGTAAAGAGATAGGGGATGGGGAAGCGGGACAATTTACCTAGACAGTAGAAGAGGATTTAAAGTCTAATGACATTGCCTATACAAGATTATTTCAAAAACTGTATTGTGTCAAAATGGTAATTGAAACTGGGGGATGTAATGCTCCTAACTGATAAATCCAGAAAGCTTCCCTTCTTAGGATTTTAATTCTACTTACCTCCCCTTGTGCCCAAACAGACCTTGTCCACTCCACAGAACTGGAATTTGTGTACCCCAGCACTTTCCACAATGTGTTTAGAAAGTGCATTGTTGTAGTCCTGATGACAAATTTGACTGAGGTGTTCCCTCAATTAGTAGTGGGCGAAGTGGACTCAATCCGCTCCGTGAAGTGATTCACGGAGCAAAGGCGGATTCGCAGAGTGCTCCGCAACACGAAGCAAAACACTTCACGTTATGATGAGGAACGCGAAGTCCATTGGAAACAATGACTTCATGTTACTCTTCCTCCCCAGACCACTACTCCACCAAATTTAAGGAGAAGTGCATTGAGGACAATGCACTTCGCCTCACTTCGCCTTGTTTTTGACTCTGAAGGTGAATTTTGCAGTGATTCATGGGATTTCAGGTCACATGGGCTGTATATTGATCTGCACAACCTCAGTTCAGGGTAGTATGTGTAGGAAGGAGTAACAGACAGTGTGCTCTGATAGCTGCCTGTGATTGAAATCTTCTAAAAGCTGTTAAAAAAGTATTTTTGTGTTTTTTTGGGGGCTCCAACTTTAATTCATCGATTGTAGGAAACCCTCCTATGCTCATATCATTGAGCGTTTTGGTTTTTGTGTGGATTTTGAATGTTAATTTACAACATTGAGTGCGTGTAGTGAAAGACAGTGAAAGTGTGCATTGGGGGAGGTGCGTATCTGTGGTGTAGGTAGAATTAAGTTGGAGAAATAGTGATTTCTTTGTGTTTTAGTTGTATTTTTGTTATATAACTGACTGTGTTAATGCACACACAGTAATATTGTCAGTAATAGTTGAACTTTTCTTGCAGTTTATTGCGTGGATCTGGTGCAGCAGTTCATAATGACATTGCCTATACAAGATTATTTCAAAAATTGTATTGTGTCAAAGTGGTAATTGAAACTGGGGGATGTAATGCTCCTAACTGATAAATCCAGAAGGCTTCTCTTCTGAGGAAGTGGACTCAATGCTCTCCGTGAAGTGATTCGCGGAGCAAAGGGGGATTCACAGAGTGCACTGCAACACGAAGTGAAATACTTCGTGTTATGATGAGGAACGCTGAGTCCATTGGAAACAATGACTTTGAATTACTCCGCCACCCCAGACCACTACTCCACTAAATTTAAGGTGAAGTGCGTTGAGGACATTTTTGAAATAATCTTGTATAGGCAATGTCATTATGAACTGCTGCACCAGATGCACACACCTTGCTGAGATAGTCTGGAGGTCTTTGGAGAGGGGGATTTTTCCAAATCCTCTGAAGGGGGCTGTGGTTTAGCCCCTTCTTAAGAAGTCCTCCTTGGACCCGGATTGTCTGGCTAATTACAGGCTTGTCTCTAACCTGCCCTTTGTGGGTAAGGTTATTGAGAAGGTGGTTGCGTCACAGCTGGATGATCATCTGACCAACCACAATGTCTATGATTCTCTCCAGTCCAGATTTAGGAAAAGACATAGTACAGAGACAGCTCTTGTCCTGGTACTAAATGACCTCCTAATAGTGAGAGATCGAAGGACTTGTTCCATCTTGGTCCTTCTTGATCTCTCTGCAGCATTTGACACCATGGACCATGGTGTGCTATTGGTGCGCATGCGGTTTATTTGTGGGCTGTCTGGTACAGTCCTCAGTTGGTTTTGCTCTTTCCTCGAAGGTAGGACTCAGAGGGTGGTGTCTGGGATTTTTTCCTTGGCATTATTCCCCCTATCCTGTGGGGTGCCACAGTGCCCCATTTTTGGTGCCCATGTTGTTTACGGTGTACATGCTGCTGTTAGGTGCGGTTTGAGTTTTTACTGCTATGCAGATGATACTCAGCTGTACATGTCCTTTGTGCCCGGCCATTTTCGGTCTTTAACAACTGTCTGGCCGAAATAAAGGACTGGATGAATGTGAGTTGGCTGCAGTTGAACCCAGAGAAAACTGAGGTGTTGGTTGTGGACCTGGGTCACCAGGAAGTGGGTTTGTTGGCAGGATCACCCTCAGGTTTATGGCTTGGGGGTGTCCAGCTAACTACCTGAGACCAGGTGCGAAACCTGGGCATTGTGTTTGATGACTGTTTGACACTTAAATCTCAGGTGTTGGCAGTTGTCAAAACCTCTTTTTACCATCTGAGGAACATCGCCCAGGTGAAGCATCTGGTTCTTCCTGACGATCTTCTTACTTTGGTCCATGCTTTTGCTACCTCCTGCCTTGACTACTGCAATACCCTTTATCTTGGGCTACCGGGGGTTGAGATTTGCCACTTGCAGCTACTGCAGAATGCTGCAACCAGGCTACTGACTGGTTCTTCTAGGTCCAGACATATAACGCCTGTGCTCCACGGACTGCACTGGCTGCCAATATGCTGGTGAATCATCTTCAAGGTCAGTTTGCTGACCTATAAAGCCCTACACGATCAGGGACCTGGCTACCTGAAAGATTTCCTTTGTCCCTACTGTCCCTCCTGCTCTCTCTGATCCACTGATGAGGGATTGCTAGAGATTCCCAGGGTTCGCTTAAAAACTTCAGGGGCCAGATCTTTTAGTTTTATGTCTCCAACCCTGTGGAATGCTCTACCTCGTCAGGTGTGAGATTGCCCGACTGTCCAAAGCTTTAAGGAGGCTTTAAAAACATATCTTTTTAGCCTAGCATATAATGAGTTTTGAACGCTGTTGCTTAGATTAATTTGAATATTGTTTTAATTATTTATTGATTTTATCATGTTATGCACAGGCACCTTGGTTTTGGAAAGACACCTTTTATAAACAAAGATTGATTTGATTTGATTTGATTTGATAATTTCAGGTTGTTTACATTACAATATGTAACATGGCATAGTACTGAACTTTTGCATTGCTATGCATTACTCGTTGAGCATTGTAGACAAACTGTTCTGTGTGTGTGTGTGTGCGTGTGTGTGTGTGTGTGTGTGTGTATGAGTGTGTGTGTGCGGTGTTGCATGACAACAAATAATACACCTTTTATTGTGCCACAGACTAGTGTAATTGCAGGCGTAGCAGTGTGAACCTGCTATCCACTGCAGCTGCCTGATTTTGTACTGTGATCGTGGTATCTGTTCTTTGTTTTGCTGCTTGTACTGCTGAAAAATCTGCACTGCAGTCAGTGCTCCCCCCACCCCCACATGCATAATTAATTTTTTACCAGATTGTATTGTTTTTGTGACCTCATCAGCACCAGTGGTTACTGAAGTTGTTTTCATTGCGTGAAAGACCAGTCTCTTATCTGTTGCTGAAGCTACAGTTGTTTTTTTGGCTTCACATCCACCGTCCTCCCAATCAGAGAGTGAAAATATCAAGATCTGAATTTGGTTATAATATTGTGGTTGGCAGATCACGTGATGTCTTCAGCCTGAGCAGACATTCACTGACTCGGTTCCCCCCTGAACTCTCCAAAATTATAAAAATTGTAAGGTTTGATTTAAGATTGACCACTCAAAACCTTATTAATAGTGATCTGAAACTGAGGGGACCCAACAGAAACTATTAGAGCAGCTTTCAATAAGTAAAAAGTGAGAATGGATGCTGAAATGCGGCAGGCTTTCCCGGCCTGGACACCGCTGCAGACGCCAGACAAATTGGCGAAGAGAACCAAGACACAGACCGCAACCCCTCACAAGGCAGCAGCGTCAGCTAGCAACTCTGTTCCCCTGTCGGAAGACACATTCTTGGCAGAAATGGCTGGCATTAAGGACTCGTTTAAAGAATTTACCCTAGACCTGAAGAATATTCAAGCGGAATTGAGGGAAATGAATAAGAAAATATCAGATGTTTCTGCTCGCACATCTTCGTTAGAAAATTGGCAGATAAGATTAGAGCCAGATGTGGTATCATTAAGGCAAAGGCTGGCTAAGGTTGAGAGTAAACTAGAAGATCTAGATGGGAGGAACAGGAGGAATAATATTGTGGTGTTTGGGCTGCCTGAAGAAGCTGATGGAACAGCTACAATTCAGTTTACACAGAAGCTTTTGGCCGAAATAGCTGGTCCCCTACCGCAATTCACAGTGTATCAGGTAGAACGGGCCCATCACTCGCTGAAACCTCGACCTCCTCCAGGGGCTAAGCCTAGGCCTTTTATTATTTGGCTCTTGAGCTACATCGACCGACTGCACATCTTAGGGAAAGTTAAAGAACTTCAAGAGATTAAATGGGAAGATGCCAAGCTTAGATTTTCTCAAGATCTGCCAGTTAGTGACAGACAGAAGTGGGCGGCTTATCATAGTTGCATTAAAAAGCTGATAGCGGCTGGAATTCGATTCCGGATGATTTACCTGGCCAAATTGATGGTGCAACACCAGGATACTTAGAGAAGTTTTGGAGATGCAGACCAGGCAGCTGAAGAACTACTCACTATGTATCCTGATTTGTTTACTCATCGTTGAGTATCCAAAGGATGGTTCAACAGTCTGGCTACTTCACATCATGGCATATGCCTGAGGAGAAGATAATCGCTTCTCTTTTTTTTTTTTTATCATTTTGTTGTCCAATTATAATATGCACACCTCCTTTTGGATCCCTTATTAAGGACGCCTCAGTAGCTGGAGGCCCTATTCTTTCCCTTCCCCCTTTTTTTTCCTTTTTTCTCTTTCTCCCGTTCTTTTTATTTTTTGTGCAGATTTAAATGGATCAAGGAATGAACAACAGGGTCCAGCCCAAATAGTGGGCGAGCATCATGGCCGACCGTGCCCAACATTATGGGACTCATTTTTAATTTTTTTTTCCTTTTCTCTTCCTGCTCAAGTCCTGCTCGGCACTGCAATCTGGGTCACCTTTTATATTTCAATGGGGGGGGGTAATATTTGAATCTTGAAGGAGGGAAAGCTTAGCAATTTATCCACTACCTTTCTGGGGTCTTTAGGTGGATCTTTATGTTATCTTCCAGCATATAAATCGGAGCTGTAATGGCCTGTATTATGCTTCGCTGTAGACCCAAAAGATTTTCCATGGGTTGCGTTGCAGTTTGACTTCAATTTGCTGAGGGTTTAGCTTTAAATATGAGGGATTAGTTACCTGAGTTTGTTAAGGGGGGGTTCGGGAAGATGGGTAAATTTACTTAACGAATGGATAAATATATACATTGGAGCTTACTGTTTGAAAGATAGATACAATTCTGAACTTAAAAGCTAACAAGAACATGGGACTTTATAGAGGGGTATCTATAATGAAGGTGGTATAGGATGGGAAGATTACTCTTTAACTAAAATATTGGATGCTACGCTTTTTGGGGGGAGGGGGGATGAGTCGGGATACGCTTAATCGGGTGGAACATCGCATCTTGGCAAAGGTGGATTGAGCATATGCATTTAATGGGGCATTTCAAATTCAAGGTAACCAATTTGGTGGTTGGGGGTTGCGATGCTCATAAGGGTATGTTGTGTGGGGTCTTATTTCAAGAGGATGGGGGAGGGGTGGGAATGGGTAAAAATCCTTGGGATGGGAGGGTACTGCCGCAGATACTGTCAGTCTAGTAATATATCACTCAATGGTGTCACTGGTTATCACAAAAGTGGGACATAATAAGGTAACAGATAATTAAAAATGTCAGGATATCATTTTTGTACATGGAACATTAAGGGGGCACAAACCCCGGAAAAACGTATGCAAATATTGATACATCTCCGTAATATACAAGCGGACGTAGTTTTTTTTGTAGGAAACACACCTTTTATCCACTCAAGTGAATTACTTTTGTAGGCTTTGGGTGGGGCAAGTTTTTGGGTCTGGCTTTAATTCACGTAAAAGGGGTACTGCAATCTTAATTGGCCGTAGAATCCCATTTCAGTTATTACAAGAGATTTTAGACTCAGAAGGCCGTTACATGATTTTACAGGCAGTAATAGGTCATACGGAGGTTATCCTTGGTTCTATGTATGGCCCAAACTCGGACAATCCTAAATTCTTTACAGATCTTATGGCTATGCTTGCTCCACTGTCCATGACTCCAATAATTGTAGGAGGAGACTGGAATCAGGTGTTGTCAAATAGCCAGGATAGAACAGGGCCCCCTAAAGCATCGCTGTCTCCAGGTCAAAAAGCCCAGATGGAATTAATGCACCTAGTAGGGCTAGCAGACCCCTGGCGAATCATGTACCCTACCAGGAAAGAATACTCATTTCATTCACCTATTCACAATACATTTTCTCATATTGACTATTTTCTGGTCAACAGTGATTGTCTTCCTGGTGTCGCATCAGTTTTTTACTCCTCGAAAACTATATCGGACCATCAGATGGTTCAACTATTGATAGAACTTGTTCCTAACATTCAGCGAGATAAGCTTTGGAGGATTAATAACCAGATTATAAAATCAGAAGATCAAATACAGCATTCACAATCCTTCATCTCCAATTTTATAGCAGATAACTCTTTATCAATGCCCAGAAGAGATATCTTATGGTGTGCACTCAAATGCGTTTTAAGGGGAGAGCTAATACGTTTGGCTGTTAAACGCAAAAAGCAGAGAGATCAAGCCCTTTCCTCTTTAATCGATCAGAGTACATTGGTGGAAGCGAATCTTTCAGCTCTGTCCCCTGATGTGGATTGGGAAAAAGCTGAATCCCTTTGAGCCCAATACAATCACCTGCTGGCCGAAAAGGCTGAATTTCTTATGCTAAAATCCAAAATATCTTATTTTGATCGGGGGGAGAGAGCAGGAAAACTATTGGCACTTAGAAGAAGAGCTCAGGTTGCTGATAGAATAGTGACCTCCCTTCAATCATCTACTGGTACAATTCTGACCTCACCCCAAGACATTTGTGAAAACTTTAAACTTTATTATGAGAGGTTGTATACTCCTACTAATTTTACTTTTTCCCAACAAATGTTGGACTCATACATCAAAAATGTTAAACTACCTACATTTACGGAAGTACAGTCCTCTGTACTTAAAGCCCCAATAGAAATAAAAGAGTTACTACAGGCTATTGATTCGCTTACACCGGACAAATCCCCTGGTCCAGATGGGTTTACATCTAATTTTTATAAGTCCCTAAAAGATACACTA
Source organism: Neoceratodus forsteri (assembly GCA_016271365.2). Taxonomy (NCBI): domain Eukaryota; kingdom Metazoa; phylum Chordata; order Ceratodontiformes; family Ceratodontidae; genus Neoceratodus; species Neoceratodus forsteri. The sequence goes on along the minus strand of JADMNL010000023.1, from coordinate 511,002,960 downwards.
GCGCCCATTCTTTTAAACACTTTTCATTATTTTTATGAGTATGGTATTTCAGATAAATCTTTAACTCAAGCCATTATTATATTATTACCCAAACCGGGAAAGGATCCTTTGCTTGTACATAATTACAGGCTTATTTCACTTATTAATGTGGACCTAAAAATCTTGGCCAAGATTTTAGCTATGAGTTTGGGTCGGGTTTGGGACTCCTTAATTAGTGCAGAACAAGTAGGATTTGTTAAGGGACGACTTTCATCAGACCATCTCAGGAAGTTGGCGTACTTATTTTCTGTCTCCAAAGATTCGTACACGCCGGCAGCTTTAGTTTCCTTGGATGCAGAAAAGGCTTTTGACAGAGTCTCCTGGGAATATCTGTTTCTCTACTTCCCAGATATGGTATCCACCAGAATTTCTCACTTGGATTAAAATACTGTACTCTTTCCCTCCGTAAGAGTTCACTGTAATGGAATACTTCCACAGTTTTTAATTTGAGTCAAGGTACTGCCAAGGTTGTCCCTCTGCCATATTTATTTAATTTGTTTCTCGAACCCCTTATTAGGAAACTTAATTCTTCTCCCTTAATATCGGGGATCACAATAGGGATGTCAGAATATAAACTTTCCGTATATGCGGATGATATTTTATTACATGTTTCATCTCCCTCACAATCCCTCCCAGCAGCACTTGAATTAATATCACAGTTTAGTTTGATCTCCAATTACAAACTGAACCTAGATAAATCGGAAGTACTCCCTCTTAATCAATACTTTCAGAAAGCAGAAATATCTAGATTGGGTTTACAGTGAAACCAGATAAGTTTAAATATTTGGGAATCTTTCTTCACCCTCTCCTAAAATAATGAAAAGCTTAATCTTGACACTACCTTAAATCATATACGAGGATATTAAGCGTTGGTCCTCATTACCTTTATCGATTTGGGGTCAAATGAGTATAATAAAAATGAATGTGTTACTCCGTTTATTATACCCGTTACAAATGTATAATTGGGACTTACCTAAATCTTGGTTTATGCAGGTACACAAAATTATTAAAGCTTTTTTGTGGGCTGGGAAAAAATCAAGAAGAGTATATAGTAAACTTACATGGGCTAAAAATGATGGTGGTCTTCAGGCCCCCAATCTATACTTATATTATCTTGCCATACACCTAACTAGATTTAGGCATTGGATGCTTCCGTCAGAGCACGGGTCTGATTCGATGTACTTTCCTCTCTGGCTTGGAATCGAGAAATCCTGTGTGTGTGCTATGATGGATCTGGAAATCCTTCCTTCCTGAACAAGAAAATCTTCCAAACAAATTGAAGGGATCCCCACTTGATGCTCTTTTGGCTACACAGTACCAACTTAACATGTTACTTAGGACTAATGGGTATAAGGATGTAACACAACCTCTTTTCAATAATCCTAACCTGTTGATTTCTGGTAAACCAATAAAGACTAATGTTTCTTGGCCCAATGTGGGGATTGAAAGAGTAGAGGAATTGATTACTAATCAGAGACTGATACGATTCCAGGAAGCCAATAGTAAATACCATTGGTCCACCAGTCATGTTTTTAAATATCTGCAGATTGGTCACATGTTAACATAGTATTTTGGTACTGGGAGGTGGACTACTCCCCTCTTAACTGTATTAACCCCGTATTTCAAGTCGGTTCCGTCAACTCGCTTAATCTCATACACTTACAAATTTCTACAGACCACGATTGCTGAACTGGAAAGACAGAGATTTTATTGGTGAGATCAATCTCTTCCATCTTCTGACCCCCCTAGATGTTGGTTAAGAATATGGAAACACCTATATAGATATGTTAAGCGGGACAGGTATAGATACACGCAATTCCAAATTGTGCATAACATGTATTATACCCCAGTTAAATTATCTAAGATGGGTTTTCTGCAGTCTAATCTTTGTACCAAATGTTCTTGAGCTCAGGGAGACTTGTTGCATATGTTATGGTCGTGTGATAAAGTCTTTCCATTATGGAGCAGTATTAGGTCCTGGCTGGACCAGCTGCTAGTCCTTTCAGACAAATTTACCCCGGAAATATGTATTGTAGGAGATTACATGACGCTCCATGGCAAAACCCAAAGAGCATATATGGCGTTGATATCTGTTTGTGCCAAAAAACTATTACTTAGACATTGGGTAGATACCCTAATACCAACTTTACCAAATGGTATAAAGAAATTATGTTTGCGTTACAGGTGGAATGGGTTATTGCTGGGTTAACCCAAAGAATGGGGAAATACAAAAAGCTTTGGGACCCTTTTTATAACTTGTTATTAATCCAACCCGATAGAGCAACAGCTAACTCTCATGCCCCTCTATGATCTAACCTATACTTTTAACAGGATTTTCTATCGACATGTATTTAGGACTATCAAGACACTATCTGTGGCAGCCAGGGACTGGGATGGAAGGAGAAGGGAGGGAGGGCAGGGTGGAGGGGTGAGGGGGTTACAGGCATTAAATGTGGTCATGTATTATTGTATGGAGGTCGGATGTCTTGATTAACAAATATATATGCAATATGGTATGGTCTCCTGTATGCAAGATGTCTGTATCTATGAAAATTAATAAAGCATATTTAATGAGAAAAAAAATAATATTGTGGTTGATTCCCCAAAATGCCTGCAAAGAGACGTGCAAGCAAATCTGTTTCTCACCATGGCAATGTTAGCAGTAAGATAGTCTGTGGGCATGGTAGTAGTACGCAGATGCAGAAGTGTATTGCTGATGTGAGGAAAGGTATTTCTCCTGCAATGTTTTTTAGAGCCCAATCAGTAGCTTCACTCATAGTTGGAGGAGATGATGTTTTCCCAGCTGGTGGTGATAGTGTTCCTGGTGGTGGTAGTATTAGTATTGTTGCGTCAAGTTCGAATTCCAGTGTACCATATCCAAAAAGATTGAGTGTGAAGCAGTGCAAGTGATTGGCAGCGTAGATGATGTCATACTTCCCAGTAACATCCCAGTAACTGAACCTAAGGATTCTGATAATCATGTCAATGATAGCATATAATAGCATACAATGTGATATTCCGCCCACCGTGGCAGTTAATGTCACGCATTTTCCATGCAGTGATTCACAGTGTGGTGAAAAAATATCAGGTGATGGTGGTGTAGATGCTGATAATGAACGTGATGATGACAATGATGTTGCTGTTGTTGCAACATGCAGTCCACATGCTGGCATCCAAGCAGAAGATGTGGATGTGTGTGACGCTGATGAATATGATGATGATGTAATTGTTCCTAGTTGGGAACCAGAGAAAAAGAAATTAAAAGTGGCTGTGTCTGAGTCTGTCTGCAGCAATCCCCCCATGTAAAAACTTGTCATCTACCGGTTTTAGTTGATGATGATGACCCAGTAATAAATATGATAGGTAGTCATGGTGATCAGTTGCAATCCAGGTGTGCAGTGCCCGAAACATCCCATGCCACCCCCCCCACTCTTCAGTGCTTAAAATAACAGACTTAAATAAGCTACATCATGGACATGTTAAAATCAGAGCATCACAATCCCTTGTTTGGGATTTTTTTGTTCAAAATGCAAATGATGATTCAGTTGCAATCTGCCAGGTTTGCCATGTTCTTGTGAGTTGAGGTAAAAAGGGGAGCCATCTGGGCACAGGAGGACAGCATATGCATCTTAAGAATAGGCACTTGGCACTGTGGACCCAGCACAAACTGGCAGCTAATACCACAGTGGGCGCTCACCCTCATCCGCAACCGTAGAGAGCATGTCATCCCCTTCCATAATTGTTAAGTCCAGTAGTAAATTAAACGTGTGCAGTAGTGAGGTAATAAGAGCAGAGGATTACTACAGGCATGATGAGGTAGAGGACCATAATGACTTTGAAATGTTGTCCAGTGCTGGAGAGAGTAGCAGTTTTTGTGGTGGTGGTGGTGAATGCAGTATGTCTAGTGCAAGTGGTACATCAACTCCGGTTGGCAAATCTGGCAAAATAACAGCATTGCTGTGTTTGTCGTCATCACCTGTGCAACTGTCTTCATCAAATGTTCACACTCCACCCCCTGCCAATGCCATTCATCACAGAGCACAACCATTTGTGATCACACCCCATGTAAAAAGCTTAAGTCAGCCGACGTTACAGAGTGTTTTTGTGCATAAGCTGAAGTACCCCCCCGAATCATACAGTGTCAAGTGAACTTAATGCTGCTGTAGCAGAAATGCTGGCAATTGATCTTTTGCCCTTCTCCTTTGTGGAGAATTATGGGTTCCAGCGGTTTACTGCATGTGCCTGTCCAAAATGGAAAGTCCCATCCAGGACATACTTTTCTACCTGTGCTGCCCCTGAGTTGTTCCGCACTGTGTCTGACTCAGTAAGACATGCCCTTCAACATTCCTCCTCTCCATTCATACATTTAAGTATGGCTATGTGGACAAGTGGCAAAACAGTGGGGAGTTCATAATTTTGAATAACTGCACACTGGGCTCTGGTGCCGGGGGTTGTTTGTGATGTTGGTAGTGTGAATAATCAATGCAGTAAGGTGGATTGTCATGGTAGCAATCTTCCAGGAATTCAACAGCATGCAACGATTGCTATGAGCAATGTGACCTGTTCACACACTGGTGAGAACATGTTGGACATGGTACTGACTGAAATTGACAATTAGCTAAACCCTCTGTCCCTGAAAGCTGGGTTCATAGCAAGTGACAATGGGTCAAATGTGATGAAATGCATCACGGATGGTGTTTTTTTTCATGTTCCATGCATGGCCCACTATTTAAATCTTGTGGTTCAGGAGTTTCTGCAGCACCCTGATGTAAAGGAAATGCTGATCATTGCACAACATAGCTGCTCTCACTTTTCAAGATCTGGAAAGGCCCATGACCAACTGCGGCAGTTGCAGATACTAAACAGCATGCCTCAGCACTGCTTGAAGCTGGAAGTTGTCACCTGATGGAACTCTACTTTATACATGGCAGAGAGGTTGTATGAACAATACAAAGCCTTCGCAGAATATCTTGTCATGCACACTAGCCGTGACAGTTCCGGGGCCTCCATGTCTATGACAACTGAACAGTGGCGCCTCATGGACTCTGTAATAACAATTTTGTGGCCTTTTGAACATGCCACACAGGCAATGAGTGGAGAGGCTGCCTCCATTAGCCAATTAATTCCACTGCTGTGGGTGCTGAGACAGACATTGGTGAATGTACAGCATAGCTTTGATGTTGCCAGAGATGGTGGTAGCAGTCTGTTGCTGCAACACATACTGACAGTATTCGACCAGAATCATCACATTGTGAGCATTCAGCGTAGTGACAACTTTGCCATAGCAACAATGCTGGACCCATGATACAAATGTGGAATTGCATTAGTTCTAGAGGGAGGGACTGAACAGGTAAAACAATATTAGTGGTCAACTTTTGTGCTTGGTTCATGGGGCACAGAAGTCACATGCCAAGATCAGCAAACCTCAGCAGCATAATCCAGCTGAAAGTGTACCTGGGGGACCATCAAGCACATCCTGCAAGGGGAAGGGGACTGCAGTTCCAGGTGGTCTGTCATCCAAAGTGGCTGGCGTCAACCCACTTTTGGGGGCTTTGTCCCAAGTGGGAATTTGTGAAATAAATGATTCGGGAGAACAGGATGATGCATCAAGAACTGGACTTAGTGCGGCACAGAGAATGGTTGAGTCATATTTGTCTGAAAACAGGCATCTGACAATAACTGAAAATCCTCTTTTGTACTGGAGTGGAAAGGTCAGTGAATGGCCAGAGCTGACTGCAGTGGCACTGAATTACCTCAAATGCCCACCCTCCAGTGTAAGTGTTGAGAGGGTATTCAGCTCAGCAGGTGCAATAGTCAGGGATCATCGGACAAACCTGTCTCCTGCAAATGTTAATTTACTAACATTCATTAAAATGAATGAGAGGCACATGCCAGCACAGACAGCAACCTTGGTATTCATACCCCAGCCTAGTCATAGTGGTTTTGGTGATGTGGAAATGGACCATCCTGGTGGCACTGGCAGTGGCTGCCTGAAATGGCACACCACTGATGTAGAAGATGACACAATGGAGAAAGCATTTCCCAGTGGTCAGACTTCAGACATCGATGACTGTGAGGGCAGCTTTCTTTATGAGGATGATGATGTGGTTAATGTCGGCAGGTTTTAACTGAAGTTTTTAAAAGGCGGTGTGCCCCCCCAGACCACCACTGGGACTGCTGTTAGCCACTGCCACCACTGAGCCTGAGTCTGTCCACTCCTGGACCACCACCACCGGGACTGCTGTTAGCCACTGCCACCACTGAGCCTGAGTCTGTCTGCCCCTTGGACAACCACCACCATGACTGCTGTTAGCCACTGCCACCACTGAGCCTGTGTCTGTCCTCCCCTTAGACCACCACCACCACCGGGACTGCTGTTAGCCACTGCCACCACTGAGCCTGAGTCTGTCCAGACCACCACATCCATTAGCCAGGGACACAAAGCTTCATAATATTTAAACCATAAAGTGAGTATGTGTACTCATGTTTGTTATGGTGCTTCACTTCCTTTAGTTGTATGTTTTGTTTTCTGTAGCTTTTCAGAGCCACAATGGTAAAACACATATGGTACACTTATTTTGTTTCTTTTACAGGTTAACAAAAGAAGTCTCCATCGCTAAAACTCGGTGGGAATGGTACTGCAGCTGTACCATACAGAGAGGAACCGATGGAATATCCATGTGAAATCCATTCTGGTAAGTATGAAGATTGTATTTCATCTATTTCATTGTTTTGGAAAGACTGCAGCAAATATTGCACACAGGTTGTGTCAGTTGACAAGGTGTGGGTTTCAATGTAACTTGGCTTGAGATTCAGAACCAGGAAGGGAAATAACAATTAAGTTGTAAGAAGTCATTCATTGCTTTTTTTTATGAAACTTCTGGATGCTTTGTTGTTCTGTCAAACTGGCCTTATCCAAAAAAGTTCTTCAACATCAGGCACCCCCCCTCCCCCGGGCTTGGGCACACATGCAACATGCAAAAGTCGTTTCATTAGATGACCATGACCATCATTAACAACAGCCAGACTCCAGAAGGATGCAGATGAAATCTGTGAAGAAGTAACAAAATAAGAAACCATTACAGACAAACTAGCAAATATGATCCCCCCACCCCCCCAAAAAAATACCTTCATGTGCTTGAGAGTTATCCATTTCCAATTTCAGCACAAAAAATTCTCATTGAGCACTAGAATGTGCACACCAACAGTTTCTGTGACCTGTGATGCAGAACAATACCATGAGTACATGTCCATGTCAACTCCCCTCCTCAGCTACAAAATACACAACCATATATATATATATATATATATATATATATATATATATATATATATCTACTCACCAAGGCTACTATTAGTGTACAACCAAAGGGCACCCTTCAATCCAGTTGAGATGATCACATTGCATTTGTTCGAATCGCCTCGCAGAACACATTGGACCACCAACAGAATGCTCACTGTCATCATTTTATACTGGGGGACTTTGTATATGCTGAAACACTCCCATTTCCCTGTGTTACCACTTGTCAATTTTCTGCACACAAGGAGGATGCATTTTGGGCCTGCAGAAAAAATCTGGGGACTCTGTGCCACCACTGCGCGCATGACTGAGTGCGTCATTAATTCTGGGGACTTTGTATATGCTGAAACACTCTCATTTCACTGTGCTACAACTTGTCAATTTTCTGCACACAAGGAGGGTGCATTTTAGGCCTGCAGAAAAAATCTCAGGACTCTGTCCCACCACTGCACGCATGACTGAGTGCACCATTAATTCTGGGGAACTTTGTATGTGCTGAAACACTCTCATTTCACTGTGTCACCACTTGTCAATTTTCTGCACACAAGGAGGATGCATTTTGGGCCTGCAGAAAAAATCTGGGGACTCGGTGCCACCACTGCGTGCATGACTGAGTGCGTCATTAATTCTGGGGACTTTGTATATGTTGAAACACTCTCATTTCACTGTGCTACAATTTGTCAATTTTCTGCACACAAGGAGGATGCATTTTGGGCCTGCAGAAGAAATCTGGGGACTCTGTGCCACTTTTATGTGTTATGAGCTCATGATGTCATACTGACATTACAATTAAAGCAGCATTGCAAGAATGTTGTGACAATTTTGAACTGTACTTTTTATGCTACTTTACATTGCCACAGCCACTAGTTACCTCCGAGTCATGACTTGAATGATACGCTTCTTTTCACAATTTATGTCTGCTTTACTTAACTGACTACTTTTTTCATGTATGAAAAAAAAAAATGAGCATTCCTTCCAATATTGTTCTGACCAGGTTTGTATTTATTTGCAGCTGCTTTTTAATAACTATTGTTCCGTGGTGTCATAAAACACTGCCTGCTGCATAACTGTTAATTAACAATAGAAGTGATATATAACAACTAACTAATGTGATGGAGAAAAGCAGAGGAAAACAATGACAAAAACTTGGTCAGCACCAATTTAAAAGGAATGCTCCTTTCATTATTTCACACATGAAAAAATCTAGTACAGCAGACTCAGCTACTGCAAATTCTCGTATCATTCCAGTCAGTCAGGATGTAAGTAAAGGAAGTTGTAACATAGCATTAAAAAATATAGGTCAGAGTTCTCAACAGATTGTTGCGCTGCTGCTTTACAGAGATTCACCACATTGCATCGTTATGGAGATGCACATAATCTAATATGTGGGGGCCTTACTCCCACTGGAATATTTCTTGCTCCACAGAGTGCAATATATTTCTGTGAAAACCACCTGTAATTTCATTACAGTGTGTCACGTGATGGAGGAATTACCATTCAGAAAAGCCACCCACATTTTGCCCCCCCTTTCTCAGCAACGTTAGGACATGATGCCAGGGGGAGCGCAGGTGCATGCTCCACTATAGTGACTGTCCGGCAGCTATCCCAATGTTTCCTTATGTTATAAGGTTCACTTTGTGATGAAATGTGGGAACGTTTTCATTAACAAGGCTCTTCTTACTGGAAACATGCCCACACGTTTCACCACAAACTGACCATTATAACATAAAGAAACATTCAGAAAGCTGCCAGACAATTGGATATAATAGAGCACGCACATGCAGTCTCCCTGGCATCATGTCCTAATGTTGCTGAGAAGGGAGGCAGAATGTGGGCAGCTTTTCAGAACGGGAGTTCCTCCGTCACATGACACACTGTAATGAAATTACTGGTGGTTTTCACAGAAATGTATTGCACTATGTGGCACAAGAAAGGTTCCCCTGGAAGGGAAAATGTGTATTATTAAACAACAACAAAGAAAAAACGCACAAAAACAGTACAACACAGTAGTGGGGTAGGGGGGCCAGAAAAAAATTCTGTAAGTTACTGTGGCAATGGGATGCCGTGGTGGTCCAGCAGCAGGTGCAGCATTCTAACTATTTGCTGCTGCTGTTCTTCTATTGTGTGGACCTGCTGCTGCAAAGCACCAACCTTCTGATTGTTCCCTTCCAGAGCCACTCACACCAGGGAGATGTCATGCTGTGTTGCAGGGACTGTGGCAGGGTCCACTGCAGCTGGGAATCCAGGTAGCAGGGGCGGTGGTGGAGAGGGTGGTGTTGGTGACTGTGGTGGCGGTGGTGCAGCTGCTGTACTGGCCCTCCTCCCGCTGCAGCGGTGACTGCGAGGCACAACTCTGACCTCAGCAGCACACTCAGCCACTGCCATGGAAGGGCCAGCAGGTGGACACCTGGCCCCTTCCGTGGCAGCCTGCCACTCTGCCTTGTGGTGGTTGAGCATGTGGGCGCACTGGTCACCGGTCTCCAAATGTGTCCCATCACCTAGATTTTCCAGGGGCACCTCCTGCGGCTGTGGAGGTGGTGGAGGGGGTGCTGCTGGAGCCCCTACAGCTGCTACCTGTGGTGGTGGTAGTGGTGGAGAAGGTGGATGTACAGCAGCCACCGGTGGCACTGGTGCTGCTGCTGCTGCTGTTGCTTCAACATGGGGGGAAACAACACCCAGGAGTCAGGAGTAGTACAGCAATGACACGACCACCCCCACGTGTCTGCACTCCCCTCTGACCACACCCACGGGCCAGCAACTTGCCTTCTCCAGGGTCCATCCTACCTTACTGACACAACACAAGTCCCTGGGCTGACACACACAGACACACACTGACACTCACTGACACACACAGTCACACACACACAAAACAAAACTTATAAAAAAAAAATCACTAATGAAAAACCAATCACAAATACAATACAAAAATTAAATAAAGAGATAGCTTTTAATAAAGCTGTTGGTTTTCTTCACTACTCAAAGGCAAGCGGCAATCAAGCACTTTCACTCCCTACTACTCTCCTCTAAACAAAGCCTTTTCCCTCTATGAATGCAAAGGAGAAAGTGAAACTGCTTCTTCGACTCACTTCCTTCCTGCCAGGATAAAGCATGTGACTTACAGTACTGTAAGCCATGTGATGTGTGGGGTCTGCCTATTTACTTCTCAATTCACCTTACTTCGCGTTAAGGCATAATGGCAACATGAAGTAATAATGATAACGTGAAGTGAGCACTTTGCAGTGCCCACTTCTCGTTGTGCTCTGCCAACGCGAAGTGGCCATTTTGCGTTCACTTTGCCAGCGGATTAAAAATCCGCTGCATCTCTACCCCCAATCTAGTTTCAAAACCTCTGAGTTTTAATTTCTCAGAAGAAACCAGAAGGGGAAGGAAGGAAACATATTCAATTCATTGCTTTAGAGTAACTGGTAATTGCTATTTTTCTTTTAAACTTAGATTGTAGGCTTTTAGTGACACTATACTTTCTTTGTTGTCTTTACTTATAATTGTTTTTGGGCTGTTGAAAATTTAAAACATAGTGGTGGTGTAATTCTGTGCTGTCTTTAATTGCTGCAAATTTTATCTTGGCTTGTCTGACTGCCCTGTAGTTGGGTGAAGGGTGTTAATTGTCTGGCCTCTGACCTCAGCTACGTGATAACTGGAGGTGGGGCTTAGTCAGAGTTAAAGTAGCAAGCAGAGTTTTAATTTCTCAGAAGAAGTCAGAAGGGGAAGGAAGGAAACATATTCAATTCAGTGCTTTAGAGTAACTGGTAATTGCTATTTTTCTTTTAAACTTAGATTGTAGGCTTTTAGTGACACTAGACTTTCTTTGTTGTCTTTACTTATAATTGTTTTTGGGCTGTTGAAAATTTAAAACATAGTGATGGTGTAATTCTGTGCTGTCTTTAATTGCTGCAAATTTTCACCCCCCCCTTCCCCCAACTCTTAATTATATGCCCTGTTAAATCTGATTGACAGGAGCTAAACACAGGGTATAGAAAGGGTGTGAAGTAGGAGGGCATAAGGAGGAAGCCCACCCTCAGCATGACAAGTGTTTTGACTCATTTGTTTATTTATTGGTTTCTTTTCTTTAAAAATAAAAATTATCTGAGGATCAGTGGCAGGATTTTAGTACAGTAAATTAATAAAAGGGAACTAGGAGAGCTTCAGTAGCAGACAAGTAGTGGAATTGCAGTATGATGTGGGAGTGGTGCAATGCGTGGCTGTGGGGCAGCCATATTCAGGCAGACCTTCTGGACACTGAGGTGCTGCCCTATCTGCATGCATCTCTCTGGACTGCGGGATGAGGTAGCCAGACTCAGAGCAGAAGTAAACTGGGTCAGGAGTACCCTCACCCCTATCCAGGGACCACCCAGTCCAATGCCACTGCCTCAAAGGATGCCGAGAACGAGGAGCACTTGGATGACAGTGGGCTCAGGGAGGGTTAGAGCAGTTAGGCAGAGGCACATCCCAGATCCTATTCCACTCAAGAACTCATATGCCACACTGGCAAATGAGGACAACCAAATAGAGGTACCCAGAGAAGTGGAAGGAAAGGATGTGGAGGTTAGCCAAGGAGGTGACCTCAGCGGGGTAAGCAGTGGACCCCAGAGGAGGAGGAAGCAAATCCTGGTGGGGGACTCCATCATAAGAGGGATCCAGCTAGGAACACAGGAGGGGGAGGACAGGGAGGTAAGGTGTCACCAGGTGCCACGGCATGGAGGGATGGAAGGAAGATCCTGGGATCACTGGGAAGGCAAGATGGGAGGGTGAGCTGAATGTCATTATCCATCTAGGTACTAATGACCTGGCAAATGGGGAGCCAAAGGAAGTTCAGGAAGAGTTTAGAAAATGGGAGGGTCTCAAGCAAGTAGCTACTTCTGTCACTTTCTCAGAGTATTACCTGTGAGAGCAAGGAGAGCATAGGTGTCATGCACCAGGAACTTTAACTCATGGTTGAAGAACTGGTGCTGTGAGAAAGGTTTGGATTCATTGGTGACTGGGGACCCACCTGGAGGGATGGAGGTTTGTTCAAGCCTGACGGACTGCATCCATCCTGGAGGGAATCAAGCACTCAATGATAAGTTTAAATGCTACATTGACAAGCATTTAAACTAGCAAAGGGTGACAGGCCAGCAAGGAGGGTACCTGATTGCTCACCCCCACAGCTAGCAGTGGAACCAGTGAACCAGAGGAGTGGCTATCTCTGCAAAGCAGTGTGCAAAAGATGGAGATTAGTGCCCAAGAGGTGGATAAGCAGAAAAGGGCAAAATTCAGCAGAAGGGCAGACAGCAAGGAGAACCAGGGATAAATGACAACCAAGGAAGGGGCTGGAGTAGAACAGTGAAACAGTCTAAGGAGGTCAAATCATGGAAAGCCATGTGTGCAAATGCCAGGAGCCTTAGCAACAAGATGGAAGATCTGGAGGCTGTCATGGTACTGTCAGACCTGGACATTGTGGCCATCACTGAAACCTGGTGTAATGATAACCACGACTGGAAGATGGCCATACCTGGCTACAACATATTCAGAAGAGACAGAGCAGGCAGGAAGGGAGGAGGAGTGGCACTGTATGTGAAAAATGACATAAGGACCACAGAGATCCAGGAGGAACAAAATGGGGGAGAGATACTGTGGGTTAAGCTGGAAAGGAAAATGGGGACAGCCATCCGCACAGGTGTGGTCTATAGACCACCAGCCCAGGAGGAAGAAACAGATAGGGAGCTGATGCTAGCCATCCAAAGGGTGGCAGACAAAAGTGAGGTAGTACTGGTTGGAGACTTCAATATTCCAGACGTGAACTGGAGCATCCCAGCAGCAGCATCAACTAGGAGCAGATTTATCCTGGACTTCCTTCAGGGTGCCTTCCTCAAGCAACTGGTCATGGAACCAAATCAGCAGAAGGCAATACTGGACCTTGTGCTCACAAACAGGGACAGTGTGATGGGGGTGACAGTGGGGAAGCACCTGAGAAACAGTGACCACCAGTCATTGTGGTTTGAAATCACAGAAAGAGCAGAACCAAACCACACAAAAACACGTATCCTGGATTTTAGGGGGGCAGACTTTGGGAAAATGGGGAGATACTTGAAAGAGGCATTAAGGAATGGGACAGGAATCAGGGGTTGAGGAACAGTGAGCGTATTTAAAATGGGGATTACAAGAACAACAGAATTATGCATTAAGCAGGTTAGCAAGAGGAAAAGGAAGAGGAGACCATTATGGTTTTCCAAAGAGGTAGCAAAGAAAGTGAAAGCCAAAAGATTGCATTCAGGCAATACAAAAGACACAGGCAGAAGAGGATAGGAGAAGTACCAGGAGAAGCAAAGGGAGGCAGGAGGTCAGTAAGGGAAGCCAAAGCTCAGACAGAAGAACACATTGCAAAATCAGTGGGTAGAGGGACAAAACCTTTTACAGGTACATAAGGAAAAAAGAAAGACAAAGGGAGGATAGTGAGGCTGAAGGGGAGGATGGGGCCGTGGAAGATGACAACAGTAAAGCTGACATATTGAACAGGTATATCTGCTCAGTCTTTACTGAGGAAGAGGAGGGTAATGGGTCTGAAGGGAGTACAAGGGGTGAGAATGGTGCAGAAATGGACACAAGTCCCTTTACACGAGAAAGGGTCCTGAAGGAACTGGAAGTAATAAGAGTTGATAAAGCAATGGGGCCAGATGGGGTGCACCCCAGGGTCCTTAAAGAACTAAGAGAGGTGGTGGCTGAACCTCTGGCTATCCTGTTTAGCCGATCACTGGAAACAGGGGAGGTACCCAAAGACTGGAGGACAGCAGATGTAGTCCCTTATACAAAAGTGGGAACAAAGAGGAAGCAGGGAACTACAGACCAGTCAGCCTCACCTCGGTAGTGGGGAAGATCATGGAAGCACTACTGAAGGAGAGATTGGTGGAACATCTGGTTGTCAGTGGACTACAGGACCCAAGGCAGCATGGTTTCACCAGGGGGAGGTCATGTCAGACCAACCTCGTTGAATTTTTTGACTGGGTGACTAGGGAGGTGGATCAGGGGAGGGCAGTGGACATGGCCTATCTGGACTTCAGCAAGGCCTTTGACACTGTGCCACATAGAAGACTATTACACAAACTGAGGAATATGGGTGTAGGCAGGACAGTAGTGTGGTGGGTAGGTAACTGGCTGGGTGGCAGGACACAGAGGGTGGTGGTAAATGGCTGTCACTCCACAGAGGGCAGAGTGACCAGTGGGGTACCACAGGGATCAGTGCTGGGACCGGTCCTATTCAACATCTTCATCAGTGACATTGCGCAGGACCTAGAAGGCAGAATTTCACTGTTCGCTGATGACACAAAGCTCTGTAACAGAGTAGACACACCAGCGGTATAGACAGAATGAGAAGGACCTGCAGAAACTTGAAGAATGGTCAGGATTTGGCAGTTGAAATTCAATGCAAAGAAGTGCAAGATAATGCATATGGGACACAAAAACCCTGGCACAATATATCAGTTGGGGGTGAGAATATAGCATGCACCAAGCAGGAAAGGATCTTGGGTTGTCATCTCTGATGACCTCAAGGTAGGGAAACAGTGTGACAAGGCAGCAGGTAAAGCAAATAGGATGCTGGGATGTATAGGCAGGGCATCACCAGCAGGAAAAAGGAGGTCATAATTCTGCTATACAAGACACTAGTGAGGCCCCACCTGGAGTACAGTGTACAGTTCTGGAGACCATACCTACGTAAGGACACAGACAGGGTAGAGAAGGTTCAGAGGAGGGCAACAAAGATGGTGCATGGATTGCATCACAAGTCCTATGAAGACAGGTTGAAGGAACTGAACATGTACTCCCTGGAGGAGAGGAGGGAGAGAGGGGATATGATAGAGACATACAAGTATTTTACAGGGAGGAACAGGGTGCAGGAAAACACTATTTTTAAGCGAAAAAGATGTTCCAGGACTAGAGGGCATGGGATGAAGTTGGAGGAGGACGATTCAGAGGAAACATGAGAAAGAATTTCTTCACAGAACGGGTGGTGGACAAGTGGAACACCCTGCCAGAGGAAGTGGTGGGGGCTGAAACAATCACGGGATTTAAGAATGCATGGGATAGACATAAAGGAATTCTGGAGGTCAGGGGCAAGGGGCAACAGGCTTCTAGGAAAACAAACTGAACTTACAAGCTCAAATGGGCAGACTGGGTGGGTCATAGGCCCTTATCTGCTGACACTGTCTATGTATCTATGTATCTATGTATCTCTGTTTGTCTTCCCAACATAAAACACCTGGCACATAGAGGTGGCCAAATAAATGACCCCCCTATGTAGACCAATTTAGAAATTGTTTAATATCAGACATTATAGTGCATTCATTACAGCCTCTACCCCAGGCTCCCGGCACATGACTTCCTAACCAGCCCAAAAGTAGCTTTCAATATGGCCACTGTTGGCATTGTACTAATGTAATAAAAACATCATTGTTCAGCACCATATATTACCCAAAAGAGTATGACATTAGATGATTCATAAATTGCTTTACATGGGGGGGGTCATTTATTTGGCCATCTATATGTGCCACACATTTTGTGTCTGGAGACAAAAAGAGCTTTTAAAACTCGACTGGGAGAACACCTCAGTGAAATTCATTGTTAGAACCAAAACACTGCACTTTCTAAACACATTATGGAAAGTGCTGGGATACAAAACCTCCAGTTCTGTGGGGTGGAGAAAGTCTGTTTGGGACCAAGGGGAGGTGATTTGAATTCAAAAATCCTAAGAAGGGAAGCCTTCTGTATTTATCAGGTAGGAGCATTTTGCCCTCCAGGCCTTAATGACCATTTTGATATAATGTTTTTTTTGAAATAATCTGTTATAGAGAATGCCATAAAACTATCAATCCCCTCCTACTGTCTAGGTAAATTATGCCTCTTCCCCTACCCCTACAGTCTTTACCAGTTTGTTTCCACATACCATTTCACAACTCCCCCTTCCCCCTTCCTACCTTCCTTCTATTCAGGAGGAGGGGTATGATAATTTGCCTTTGCTTTATTATAATATCGCAGTCTACATGACATAGAGGAACCCATTCTCACAAATGTAAAAATGTATTACTGTAAGTACATCTGTTGTAGGTACGGATGTCTCAAATTCTTTGTCTTTTTTCATCTCTTCTAGAAAGTCTGAAGGAAATCACATGCTCTGTACTTTCATGATGAAGTACCCACAAGCTATGGGAGTGATGACATTAGAATCCATGATGGTTTAAAAGCAGCGCATCACATGGACTTTCAAGCTTCAGTTATTTATGAACTACTAATCAAATGAGCTTTGAAAAATTTCTATTAATTAAAAACTGCTAAAAATATGTACTCCATATAAATGGTGCTTAAACTGTAACTGGTTATTTTTTCTTAGAAAGTAATCAGTAATCTGTAACTGGTTAATTTTTCAGTGACAGCAATCAATAATCTGTAATTGATTTCTTCTTTGAGCCAGTAATCTGTAACTGATTATATTTTCTGAGCCAATGATTAATAATGTATAAGTAATTTCTTTTCTGAGCCAATTCTCTGCAATCTGTAACTTATTACATTTTTCCAAGACAGTAATTTATAATCTGTAACTGATTTCCTTTTTCTGAGCCAGTTATCAGTAATATATAATTGATTTATTTTCTGAGCCAGTGCTCAGTAATCTGTAACTGATTTATTTTTCTGAACCAGTACTCAGTAATCAATGGCTCAGTGGTGCTGAGGGCTGAGGCATCATCCTTACGTCGCTCCACACTGGTGACCCGGGTTCGGAAATGAGCCTGGGGAGCCAGAAGTCAGTCAGGGAGGAGAGAATTGAGCATCTGATGGACTGCTCTCTTCTCCTGGGAGGGAGGGGGTCTGCATCCCGTGACACTAGTGGTGCCCAGTGGAGACTGGGTACACTGCAGTCGGGGACCTTGAGAAGGGGGACGACATCAGGCATCCAGATCCTGCAGGTGTGGGCGGGAGCACACATGTCACACGCTCGATGGCACTGCATGTCCTGCATCTGGGGGGTACAAAAAGTGGAAAAAAATCCTGTTCCAGGATTTCAACATCTTGCAGGAACATGAGAATATTATGTGCTCTGTGGTCTTCCTCCATCAGTCCAACATTCAGCAAAGCTGACCTAATGAGACAATCAGATTGTGGGTGGAGCCAAGAGTGAGACACAAGGTAATGCATCAGAAACAGCAGCAGCAGGCTGTTGCACACACCAGTGTGCAGGTAAGGAGAAATAGGCATGCAGGGAGTTATCACTAGTCCAGATATCTGATGTGCAGTGAAAAACACCACCAATGGCCTCTGCAAGCAGAGCAGCAACAACAGATCACATGCCATCATATAATCATGCAATATACTCCGTGAAAATGTAGTACAAGATGTGATCTGATAATGTGGGTGCAAAGAGTTGAGAAGCCGTCGGAAGCCAGTATCTTCCACAACTGACATAGGCTGGAGATCCAATGCTATCATCCCGGCAATCAGCTGTGTGATTTGCTGTGATGTTGGATGTGAGACATGATACTTTGTTCGTGCATGCAGTGCATCCATTATTGGAACTGCCATGGGAGACACTGATGTGGACTGCTTCAACAATGGTGGTGTGCAAAGTGCTGATGACTGTCTCTGCCTTGTAATATCACTGGAGTCAGAAGTGACCACCAGAGTAGAGGGACTCTGTGATGGTGAGGGGAATGGAGTGCCATGATCACTGGGTTGCTTGACCTCAGATCTGTTATTACCACCACCACTGCCAACAGTGTATGCCTGAAATCAGATCTGTCAGTACCACCACCACCACTGCCTACAGTGTATGCTTGTCCACCAGAGGGGTTTGATCTTGGTGAAACCAAGGGTCTGGATCCAGACTCCAATGAGCTTCAATACAGCTGAGGCTGCTTTAGCTTCAAATGGTTCTGTAATGATGTGGTTAAGTTAGAGCATGATTTCCCTGTGTTGCAAAAAGAACAGACTGCCTTCCTTGCATCCTTCTTTAATACAGTAAAATGCAGCCACACAGCACTTTTAGCACTCCAGTTAACAGTGATTCTGGTAGCACCATACAACAGATGTGCCTGTCTTGTCCTCATGTTCTTGCCCTGTGACCATTGCCCCTGATGGTTCCATGCCAGTGCTGCCATTTCTTGGCTGTCCTTCTGGCTATGACGGAGCCTGCCTAAGAAACATCAGTGTTGCTTGTTTAGTCTTCTTAGAGGGAGGGGGACCCTTACGCTTACTGCTACTTCTACTACCTGTGGTACTAGTACTACATCTACAGTAGTGGCTGTTTTGCCAGCCACCTTTTCTTACTACCCTCAAGGTACATAGCGTACTCTGCCTTATCCTCAAAGTCACTCACATTTTCCTCTGATGAAGAAGATGACGTGTCACTGGACAATTCATGTGGAAGAAAATGCTCAGAACCAGATGACTGGTCCTCCTCTACAACTTTTTCAGGATACTGAGAAGCTGATAAGCAGGAGGCATAACTGTATCAACTGCAGTGGTCGTACTGGTAATATGCACTGTGGCAGGGATACCAGTCTGTAGTGCTAGTGTTACAGTAGTGATGGTGGCAGGGTTCATAGTGTCATTAGTGGCTGGAGTGACAGTTGCAGGACTGGCTATAGTAGTCATGCTGCCAGTTGTTGTGGAAGACAGGGTCTCTATAGTGGTGGTGGTGGGAATGACAGATGTAATGGTACTGGTGAGAGATGGGGACTCATTCGTGGTTGTGGGAGTCAAGAACAGTGTCCTTCTGCTTGTGCTTCTTGTATCACTTTCTCCTGTGCCAGCCAGAGTACTACTGTTGCTGGAAGAAATATACTTGGAAGTGGTAAAGAATAATTTTGGGCTCCGAATACGGCTTGACCATCGCTCACATTCAGGTTCAGTATCACCAACCTATTCCTCCGTTATAGATTTGCATGGGCTGGACCAAGCACATTTTTTACCACTTCTACCTGCCATTGTCTATGCCATTAAAGTTCTAAACACTCTTAAGTACTTAATACTTTGTAAATATACAAACGTTCTGCTTTATTTTACTACAAAAAAATTCTTGCAAGCATCAATACTGCTTTATTTTAGCACAAAACAATTCCTCCAAGCAGCACGCATGCAGGGCAGGCAAGGGTGTGTGCGCAGTGCAAGCATCACTACCTAACTCTAAACTGTGGGCGGTGGGAGTGCAGTCAGCCAACTGCCATCTGAGACTGCTGGTGGCTACAGAGTTTCATGAAACCTGAGCCCAACCTCAGATTACACCACAAATATTTTTAAAGACAGATTTCTACAGCAGAACTACTGTAAATTTTTTTTTTATTTGTAAATGTACAAAAGTTCTGCTTTAATTTACTACAAAAAAAATTCTTACAAGCAGCACGGATGCAGGGCAGGCAAGGATGTGCACGCAGTGCAAGCATCACTATCTGGCCCTTAACTGTGGGCAGTGGGAGTGCAGTCAGCCAACTGCCCTTTAAGTCTGCCTGTGGCTGCTGACTTTTTTTTATTTGTAAATGTACAAAAATTCTGCTTTATTTCAGTACAAAAAAATTCTTGCAAGCAGCACGTACACAGGGCAAGCAAGGGTGTGCACGCAGTGCAAGCACTCACTACCTGGCCCTAAACTGTGGGTGGTGGGAGTGCAGTCAGCCAACTGTCCTCTGAGTCTGCTAGTGGCTATTGACTTTCATGAAACCCGAGCCTAACCTCCAATTACACCACAAATGTTTTTTAAAGACAGATTTCCACTGTAGAACTACTGTGATTTTTTTTTTCATTTTTAAATGTACAAAAGTTCTGCTTTAATTTAGCACAAAAAAATTCTTGCAAGCACGCACGCAGGGCAGGCAAGGGTGTGCATGCAGTGCAACTGTGTGGCATCCCTTCCTGGCCTAAGCAATGGGCAGTGGGAGTGTAGTCAGCCGACTGCCCTCTGAGACCTCTGGTAGCTACTGACTTTTGTAAAACCTGAGCCCAACCTCAGATTACACCACAAATATTTTTAAAGACAGATTTTTGTACAGCAGAACTACTGTAATTTTTTTTTTATTTGTAAATGTACAAACGTTCTGCTTTATTTTAGCATAAAAAAATTCCTGCAAGCAACACACATGCATGCAGGGCAGGTAAGGGTGTGCACGTACAGTGTGGCATTCACTACCTGGCCCTAAACTGTCAGCAGTGGAAGTGCAGTCAGCCGACTCCCCTCTGAGATTTCTGGCTGCTACTGACTTTTGTGAGACCTGAGCTCCTCCCCCCCAGAATACTTATTACACCACCAAATTAAAGACAGACTTTTTTTTAATAAGTACAGCAGTCAAGCCGTTAGAACTACTGTAATTATTATAGATATAAAATAGTTTCAATAACACTGCATTCTTCTCCTTCACCTCTGAGCACAGAGGCCTGTGAAATCAAGGAGACAGTAGTAAAACTGCACTGCAAGTTTCTCTGCAGCTCCTGGCAAATAAATCACTAGATCAGACAATTTCTCTGAGGGAAAAAGCCTCCCACCAGTACCAGGTAGGCACTAAGAAACAATTTACTCCTTCAGCCCCACAGAGCACAGCACATAGACCCCTGAAATGAAGGTAGTGAGACTAAGTCTCTCCCTGCAGCTCCTGGCAAATAAATCACTAGATCAGATTATTTTTCTTGGACCCCCCCCATTAGTACCTGGCACTAGAAACACAGTGCAAAAGCAAAAACCAAAGGTTTTGTGATATAAAATGTGATTTTCTTCTATTAATCCCTCCCACTCCAAAGCTCTCTCCACTATGCTCTCCACTACGTCTTTCTCTGCAGCAATGTGGCAGTCACACGATCTGGCTTTGTCAAATACTCAGCGATTGGCCAAGAAGTCATGTGAGATCTTAAATTACTGTGGAAACGTCAACCTGAATATCAGCTGAATAGTGCTGTTATTCAGTATACGGGTTCCGAATAATGCATTATTCATGATATTTGGGATATAACATTCATTACTTGCACACCCCTAGATTAAATCACTTCAAGGGGGAGCCATTCAGGGTGGAGAAGACATGGAGGGGGGAAGAGCATAGACAATTTCTATCTGGTGTCAAAGGTCACGGACACCTTTTTTGGTTTGTTTGTTTGTTTGGTGTTGACCCAGTGTTGTTTGGAGTGGAACCAACACAAGACATTGTGGAAATCTTGTTGGAGCAAACCTTCCAGCGCTATAGTCAAAGGGCCATAGATGTGTAACTGTCATCTGCATACATCTGAATATGCAAATTGTTTCAGGCAGAGGGGAAATCATTCAAAAAATGGAGAAGAGAATAGGACTGAAGATGGAAACCTGTGGGACCAAGGCCCGGATAGGTAGGGAATATGATACGATGCCTCCTACGTGCACATAAGTGAGAGAGGAAGGCAAGGAAGTGATAGTGAGGATAAGGATGGAGGTAGTTGGGGAATGCACAGAAGAGGATTAAAACAAAGCAGACATACAGGTACTTCTGCTCAGTCTTCACAGTGGAGGGAGTGTGGAAGGACCACCAGGGAGGAGCAAGAGCAAACAGGGGGAAATGAACACAAGCCCATTTTCAGTGGAAATAGTCCTGACGTGACTTCTAGCTCTGAAAGTGAACAAGGCTATGGGAGCAGATGAGATACACTCCAGGGTACTAAAGGAACTCAGGGAGGTGCTTGGTACCCCATGGAAGGCCCTATCTAACAGCTATCTGGAAACAGGCATGGTTCCAGAGGAACGGAAGAGAGCAGATGTGGTCCCTCTATGTAAGAGCTGCAGTAGGGAGGATGCTAAAAACCCTAGGCTAGTCTGTCTCTCCTTAGTAGTGGGGAAATTAATAGAAACCCTGCTAAATGAAAGGTTAGTAAAGTGTCTTGAATTCAGTGTGCTGCAAGACTACAAGAAGCATGGATTCAAGGGGGAGAGAGGGCATGTCTGGCAAATCTAATTGATTTCTTTGACTGTGTGACCAGGGAAATAGATCAGGGAGGGCAGTGGACATGGTCTATGTGGACTTCAGAAGGCTTTTGATACTATGCCACACAGGAGACTGATAAAGAAATTGGGCAGCCTAGGGGTGGAACAAAAGTGGTACTCAATCTAATGATGGCAGAGTGACCAGCAGCAACAGTGCTCAGCACTGCGACTGGTCCTCTTCAGTGTCTTCATAAGCAACATTTCAGAAGAAGTGGAAGGGAAGGTATGCCTTTTTGCAGATCACAGCAAAGTCTGTAATAGGGTGGACACTCAGGAACAGATGGAGAAAATGCATAGGGATCTTGCAGAAACTTGATGAGTGGTCAAGAGCATGGCAGTTGGTGTTTACTGCAAAAAAGTGCAAAATCATGCCCCTTGGCCATAGGAACCATGGTGCTGAGTATAATATGGAGGGGTGCAAACTATCATTAAGTAGGAAAGGGACCTTTGGGTTACTGTATATGACCTCAAAGTGGCATGGCAATGTGAGAAAGCAGTAGGTATGGCTAGTGTGATACTGGGATATCTAGGCAGAGTTATCTCCAGCAGCAAGAGGGAGGTGGTCTTGCCACTATATTGCTCGCTGCAGAGATCCCACTTGGAGCATTGTGTCCAGTGCTTGGGGCTGAACCTCAGAAATGACATAGACAGGATGGAGGCAGTCCAGATGAGGGCAGCTAAAATGGTGAAGTGGTTGCACCAAAAGCCTGATGAGGAGAGTCTGAGAGATCTTAACATCTACGCCCTGAAAGAGAGTGGAGGAGTGCAAGAGAGCACATGATAGAGACCCACAAGTACCTCACAGAGGTAAACTAAAGATGGTACGGGGGGGGGAGTCTCCTTCAAATGAGAAAGGGTATCAGGACCAGAGGGCATGCAATTGAAGCTGGGGGTAGGGGACACTTAAGAGGGATGTGAGGAAATACTACTTCCCTGAAAGAGCTGTAGATATCTGGAACAGACTGGCAGTGGAAGTGGTGGAAGGGAAAACAGCTGAGGGCTTCAAGAATGCATGGGATAGATACAGAAATATTAATAAATAAGCAGGGAGGATGGATGGTCACTGGAAACCAGATAGGGTCTGTGAGACAGACTAGGCAGGAACCAAATGGGCAGCCTGTTTGGGTCAAATGGTCCTCTTTTGCCAACACATTCTATGTTTCTGTTTTTAAGAAGCTTTTGCCAATACTACCACCTGTTGAGGAGTGACTTTTATTGCAGCCTCACATACATAATCTGATGAACTGTCTGGAGGGACTTGAAATTTCAACCCTCAAGCTCCAAATGCAGAATGCTTACCTTCAAGTGAACAGAGCATTGTTCATAGCAGAGCTACAGTTGTATATCCCTATATACTTTAGCCTGTTTGCTCATATACTTATCTCCCTATCACAGCTTGTCAATACTGTAGATTCAATAATCCCAGCTGAACAAATGAGTATGGCAGGCCACCAGTATACTTCCCCGCAACATACAGATGGCTGCCTTTTGATAGAGCAGCTAGACATTATCATTTCAGACCAGGCATAGCTGGAGTACATTAGCTCCAATTTTTCTAGAACCTTATCAGTTTTTCAGCAAGTTCATTGAGCCTTACATTAAGTGTTAATCATGAAGTCTGGACCAAGGTCCTCATATTCTTGCATGTGTTTCTTGAGCAGAAGAGCATAGGGTACACTCTTTTCACCTGAAGTTTTTAACTTAACTTTCTTGTTCATTGTTACTCATCCAAATAATGTATTTTATTGTAATGGCAAACTCAAATTTCCAATGGCAGTCTTGGAAAGTCTGCAAGGGGTGATGGTCCTAGAGTCAAGAAATAAATTATCTACCAGTGTGAGCCACCTATGGGCTAACAATTAACGAGAACATGAGTCTTGTTTTAGACAATATTTTTAATATAATAAATAATGTGGGCACATGTTAAGTCTGTTTAATTTTCCCAGTGTATTGTTGTATGTGTTTTTCTTTTATAGTTTTTTTTTGCATGGCATAGCTGTCGCCTTCTTTCTTAGACCCCTTCACCCACCCACAGTCCCAGGGTCTTACCTTGGGACTGAAATCCTCATGGATCTAACCCCCATGGCAGGGATGTGCCCTAAAGCCCCGCAGGTGATGCAGTTGCTGGGTGTCTGAGCAGTTATTCTGCCATCGCACTACTTTTGTTTTCCATATTCTGCTCTCCCCTGCTGAGGCACAGATATCCGATTGTGCTATTTGGAGGCACACACCTGCTGCACTAAACTGGCAACTCCCTTCATTCTTGCCACCCCTGTTGCACCATCAGCAAGAGCATCCATTTGATGACAGTTGTTGAGTGGAGCAGTGAACCTCCCTTCCCTGTGAAGACAGTAGTTCCCTGAATGCTCAATCCTCAGTCACAGGCCGACCCCCAGCAACCCATGTCTGCTGCGGAAGCTGGGTGGCCAATGTATTGGGCAGTAGCTTTTTACCACCAAGCTACTGGGCTAGCTTTGTTTATGTGTTTGTTTTAAAATAGTCCTATCTTTTTAGTCTTCAAAATTTTATTAAAGACAGCTAAATAAAACAACAAAGTACATATGAACAAAAAACAAATGGAACGTACCTACAATGCATCATATAGTACATAAAAATATATCAGAAACAACCATTAAACTGTGTAAGCAGAAAGGATAAAAACATCAACAGTAATAGGCCCACATGGGCTCACAGTAACAACTGAACCATTTACAGTCTTCTACAAAACCAGTGAAGGAGAAACAGAACCGCTTAACCAATTAATTATATACAGTACAGCACGCAGTAGAGTAGGGGATCCACAGACAAGGCTCTACAAAAAAGAAACAGAAAAATAAGGAGGAGCTGGGGGCATAAGATAGGACAAAGTATTGTGGTCTAGATATTGTGACAAAAGCCAGAGTCCAGGAAGGACTACCAACAGTGAAAGTATTTATCAAGGGAACCGCAGGTGAAGTTAGGCATCCTCTCATTGGAAGCTAGCTGACCAGTGGAAAGGAGGCATTCCTGAGTACATGAGCACTGTGCAATTAACCAATGAAGATGAAGAAGTCACTTGGACACTGCTCCAACTGCCGGCCCATGACCCATTCAGCACGAAGTTCCTGTTTGGGTGTGTCCTCAGAGCAGCAGCCCAAAAGAAGAAGAGAAGCATTAATATGGAGGTCATGACCCATAACTTGTTGGCAGATCTTTATGACGTCTGACCAAAAAGGTTGAATGGTGGGGCATGTCCAGGGGATGTGAGAAAGCTGAGCATCAAATTGGCCACTTCTCCAGCAGTTGTCAGTAGTGAGGAGGCCTAGCTTCTTCAATTTGGATGGAGTGTGATGCCATTGCAATAGGGTCTTATTCATATTTAGTCTGCTTCTGCCATTCTGGCAAATGTAATATAGTCTATGCATCAGTGAGCCCATTGTGAGTCTGAAATGGAAATGTCTATCTCTTTTTCCCAAT
Source organism: Neoceratodus forsteri (assembly GCA_016271365.2). Lineage (NCBI taxonomy): Eukaryota > Metazoa > Chordata > Ceratodontiformes > Ceratodontidae > Neoceratodus > Neoceratodus forsteri. The sequence goes on along the minus strand of JADMNL010000023.1, from coordinate 510,977,191 downwards.
ACTCTGTGGCCGAAAAGATAGGGTCTGGTAGGGCATCTCTGATGAACTTGTACATTTTGCTGGCCCTGCTTTTCTGAAGCTTGGCCTAGGAAAGCAAGGGAGGAACCTCAGCTTGGTAACCAGATTCAGGGGAGTTTCTGCCAAGGCAAAGGACCACATCCCTGATCTGTAGATATCGCCAGAAGTGGTTCTGAGGAAACTGGAAGTGAACTATGAGGGCAGAAAAGGAATCAATGGACACGGAGCCAGGTAGCAGGAGGTTCTGTACCGTCCATAGGCCCTGGGCCTCCCAGAGGGGTTAGTGCATGGGGGAATCCCCACTGGTTAGAACAGGATTATTCTACAGGGGGTGGATATCCCAGAGATTGGAGATGAGGACTGGATTTTGTGGACTTTCTTCCAATAGTAGATAGACAGTGCAATAGGAGGAGGGAGGGCCGAGAATGCTGGTGAGTGTAGTAAAGCAGAATTGTGGGGGAGGAGGAGCCCATTAGAGCAGACTCTGAGTGCAGCCAAGTTGGAAATTGTGAGGATGGAGCTAAAAACCATTGGGTCATTTGAGCCTTGATGAAGGCCATGTGGTAACTGTAGAAAAATGGTAGCCCCAACCCACCTGTACTCCAATGTTGCTGTAACTTATGCCTGCTGTAATGAGTGGGCTTACTCTCTCATAGAAAATGTCCCATTAGTACATCGATTTTCTGAAACCATTTAGCAGGGATAGAGATGGGTAAGTGCACCAAGAGGTGTAGAAACTTATTGGTCATCATTAGCTTCAGTGCATCAATTTTCACCACAAGGAGACATGCAGGTCCCTCCAATGGCCTAAATCCAGCCAGGAAAATTGTATGAGTTCTGTGAAGTTTAGAGGAACCAATTTGGAGAGGTCTCGATGTAGCTTAACCCTTAGGCTGCCAACAGAATTAGAACATATAAGAATCTTGGACTGATACATCAGTCTGCAGCCATGCAAGGGTTAATCCCCAGGTGTGTGATACCTTCAGGAACCCACTTAAGGCCAAGTGCTTTGAAAGTTTCAGTGCAGCAGTGTTTGTTTAGAGGCAAGACCTCAGTTTTAGAATGGTTGATCCACAAACCGAAGACTTTGGTGAAGTAGGACAGTAGGGGAAGCACACAGTTGATGGCCTGATGAACCTGGGAGGTGGTGATGAGAAGGTCATCCACATAAAGGAAGGCTTTGAAGGTTTTGGAACCTACCTGGAGGCCTGGGATGTCTTTCATCTCCCATAGGGCACTGGCCAGGGATTCAATGGCAAGAACCAAAAGTAAGGGAGAGTTGGGACAACCCTGCCTCGTTCCATTTTGGAGGCTGAAGGAGAGGGATTTGAAACCATTGGTAAGTACTAAAGCCTTGGAGGAGGAGGAGGAGTAGAAAAGGCTTACCCAGTTATGAAAGGCATTCCCTATGGCTATTCTCTCCAAGGTGCTCATCAGAGAAGATCATTTGACAGAGTCGAAGACCTTTTTGAAATCAGCAGCTAGGATGGCCCAAGGGGAAGGAAGATCATTTGACCACTGTATAAGGGAGGTCAGCATCCAAAGATGATCTGAACTAAGATTTCCTTTATTGAACACCACCTGGGATGGATGAAACAGGCCAGGGAGGGCCCTTCCAACCATGTAGCCAGCACTTTTGCCGAGATCTTGACATCAGGGTTAATAAACAAGATGGGTCGATAGCTTCCCAGAGTGGAGGGATAGTTGCCTTTTTTAGGAAGGCCCATAATCACTGCTTCTCACATTGTAGGTGGTAATACTGCCATGGCAATGGAGTCCTGAAAGACTCGTTGTAGGTAGCAGGAGATGTCATCCCCAAGGGTCTGACAAAAATTAATAGAGAAGTCATCCCCCATGTACTTTATGTGAGTTCCCTAATCGAATGGCTTGCTGTATTTCCAACATAGAAACAGGAGCATCCAGAGCAGTCACAACATGAAGTGGAAGCTTGGGGATGGGGAAGTTTGACAGGAAGGCATCGATTGAGGCTGGGTCTGCAGGTGAGGGGGTGGCATACAGCTTCTCATAAAATTGGGCCATGATCATGTTTATGCCTTCCTGGGAAGTGGTAAGAGCCCCAGATGGGTCTGTCAAGTCCACAATGGTTTTGTCAGCCTGCTGACTCCAAAGTCTGTAGGGAGACTACTTACTGGATACCCCACATTCCCAGTAAGAGTTATGCAACCTATGTAAAGCAAGCTCCATCTTCTTGGTGAGGTGAATGTTTAGTTTGACATGGGTGCTATTCAGCTGAGCCAGTAATGTCTGTGGGGGTTGGCCTTGGTGGAAGGATTTGCATTGTGCCTCCAGGGAAGCAAATTTCTTTTCCAAGGAGGCCTGTTCAGCCTCTCATTTTATTGAGCTTGTTAGTGGCATATGCAATGATCCTCCCATGAATGGTGACCTTAAAGGCCCCCCAAAGTGTGGAGTCTAAGACATCACCTGTGTCATTGTCCAACCAGAATTCCTGCATGGCTACTTTCACCCACTGGAAAAAATGTTTATCCTCTAAGAGTAGGGTATCAAGCTGCCATGAGAAGGGTAGATGGACCATAGGTCCACACTGCAGGTGAATTTCTAAAGGGGTGTGGTCTGAGATGATGATGGAGTGGATCTGTGCAAGGGATAGAAGCTCGTAGAGAGATTGGAAGATGAGCCATAGATCAAGCCTGCTACAGAATCTGTGAGAAGAGGAGGACAGGTGCAGTCCCAAACTCTGGGATGGTGGGTGCACCAGGCGTTGATCAGGATGTGTTCAGAGAGGAGCCTGTGGACCACGTGAGCCACCTTGTTATGAGGCTGATCACACTCCTGGCTCCTATCTATAGTGTGGTCTAATGTAAGATTAAATTCTCAACCAATAAGGCTAGGGAGCCAGTCAACATTAAAATCTATTAATTGTTGATTAATTGAATGAAAAAACTCTGGCCTAGATATTCAAAGTAGATGCGCTGCACAACCCGAGATGCACCAGTACAAACCAGAAGATGTGCAGCGGTGCAATATTGAAAGAACAGGGATGCGCAGTGCAAAGCCAGATGCGCCTGAGTGCAAATATCATGTATCCAATCCAATCCATCTTTATTTCTATAGTGCCTTTCAAAACCAAGGCGCTGTACAAGTTATAAATAAAATAAAATACAATGAAAACTGAGTTTACAAATATTTAAAAATCATTATAATCCAGCTCTAATCCGGGAAAGCCAGTGAAAACAAATATGTTTTTAATATCGTTTTAATACTACTGATGGTCAGGCATTCTCTTAACCGATGAGGTAGAGAGTTCCACAGGGTTGGTGCTGCAAATGAAAAAGCATGTGCACCAAATGTTTTAAGATGAACCCTGGGAATTTACAGCAATCCCTCATTGGCAGATTGGAGTGGACGATCAGGGGAGTAGAGAGTCAGGATATCTTTGGGGTAGTCGGGTCCCTGTTCATGTAGGGCTTTAAAGGCAAGCAAGCCTACCTTATAGGTAATCTGCCACCGAACTGGTAGCCAGTGCAGTTCACGCAGGACAGGTGTAATATGACTGGACCTAGAGGTACCAGTAAACAACCTGGCCGCAGCGTTCTGCACCAGCTGCAAGCAGTGGATATCAACCCCTGACAGCCCTAGGTAGAGGGCATTGCAGTAGTCAAGACAGGTAGTAATAAAGGCATGAACCAATGTTGGAAGGTCACTGGGGGGAATCAGATGTTTCACCCGGGCAATATTCCTCAAATTTAAAAATGAGGATTTGACCACAGCCGACACCTGAGCTTCGAAGTTAAGCTATTGTCAAAAATAACACCCAGGTTTCGCACCCAATCTGAGCTGGGCACCATCAAGCCAAAGGCCAGACACTTGTCCAGCACCAACACCCTCCCCCAGGTGACCCGGTTCCACAATCAGCACCTCAGTCTTATCCAGATTCAGTCTCAGCCAAAAAGAGCTCATCCAGTCTTTGATCTCTGAGAGGCAACTGTTTAGAACAGAGACTGCATCAACCTGTCCGGGTACAAAGGACATATACAGCTGAGTATCATTTGCATAGCAGTGAAAACTCAAGCTGTATCACCTAATGATCTTTCCCAAGGGCAGCATATACACTGTGAACAACATGGGCACCAATATGGAGCTCTGGGGCACCACGCAAGGCAGAGGGAGAGCATCACAGGAATAAATTCCTGTGACCACCCTCTGAAACCAGCCTATCAGGAAAGATCGAAACCATTTGAGGACTGTACCTGACAGTCCACAAAGAAGCCGCAGGGTCTTCAAAAGCACCTCATGGTCCACAGTGTCAAAAAGTGGCTGAGCGATCGAGAAGGACCAAGATGGTATGAGCCTTTCAATCTCTTTCCAGTAGGAAATCATTGAATACCTGAACAAGGGCAGTTTCCATGCTATGCCTCTTCCTAAAACCAGACTGGAGAGCCCCATGGACACCGTGAGTTACTAAGTGATTGTCCAATTGTACCGCAACCACCTTCTCAATAACCTTCCCAACAAGGGGAAGGTTAGAGACAGGTCAGTAGTTAGCTGGATCGTCGGGATCTAAGGACGATTTTTTAAGGAGAAGTCAAATGACTGCCTCCTTTAAGTGGTCCAGAAAGGTTCCCCTCTCCAAAGATCTCCAAACAATTTCAGCTAGAATCGGGCAGATAACATCTATACATCCCACCAACAGAGAGGTAGGGCCCGGATCCAAACTACAACAGGTTGGGCACAAAGTTTGGACAATCTTCATGATTTCCATGAATTCTGGTCAGTGGAAATCCGTCCAGACTGACTGGGCACTCATCACCTCCCATCGACCTCCACAACCCCTCATGGACAGAGCTTGGCTGATTCTGGACCTGATGCTGGCAACCTTATCTGCGAAGAACCGAGCAAGATCATCACACTTAATTCGTGAAAAAGCTCTTCCGGACTGCAGACAGATTGGATTGCACAGTCTGTTGACAGTATGAAAGAGTTGTGCCGGTCGGTTCTGCATAGCAATCTCCCTGGGGGCAGGGGATGTTCCCATGATTGTGCCGCACAGCCACATATTCAGCAAAGATGAACTGCTCATCCATGGCACAACCTGCAGATGCACTGCGCAAAGGTAGGCATATAAAAAGCATGCCTAAGTGCAGTCCACCCACAGGCAGAGAGCAGTATAGCAGCCATGGATGGGACAGCCTTCTTGATGGCAGCAGTTATGAGTGGAGTGTGGAGATGGGAGGAACAACAGCGTGGACGTGGAAGAGCCCATAGGCAGTATGCCCAGCAGAGAAGGTACCGCGCCAGTATCACTTACAACCAACTGAGTGACATAGAGATTGTGGGCTGGTACAGACTCAACAGGGCCCAGCTGAAACTGCTCTGTGAGCTGCTCCATGATGACCTGTAGGCACCAACACACAGGAGTCATACCATGATGGTGGAGACAAAGGTGACAGCAGCAATGTGCCTGCTCGCCACGGGCACCTTCCAGATGCCGGTGGGTGACACCACTGGCATAATACAGTCCGCTATGTCCCATCTCCTCACCCAGTTCCTCACTGCTCTGCTGCCACATGCTTTGAAGTAAATCAAATTCCCGAGCACACAGGCAGAGTGGACATAAACCATGCAGCACTTCCACAGGGTGGCATGCATGCAAGGCGTGCTAGGGGCCATAGACTGCACCCATGTAGCAATACATTCACCACCTGGCCCATAGGGAGTGCCATACATCGACAGAAAGGGCTACCTCTCTGTAAACTGCCAGGTGGTGTGTAATGCCATGGGGCACTTTACTAATGTGTGTGCCATGCACCCTGGGGCTTGATATTAGCAACCTCAAGACTGATCGGGTCTGTTGGTCCGATCATTGCACGGTGGGGTTCTCATTCGGGGCTGTTCCTGTGAGCCCTCCCCTGTGGAGATGTTCAGCTGCTGCCCTTTGAGGGGTCTGACCCCGGAGGGATTTCTGGTGGTGGCTGACATATTTAGTGTGGACATTGAATGCGTAGGGGGTTCGGGCATTGCTGTTGCCACCTATAATAGGGTGATGATGGCAGTGCTTGACTCCCTCGTACCAGCCCATGTACAACCCAAATCTTCTCATTGAGGTTCCCCTGGTTTGATGGGGAGCTCAAGGCGATGAACATTGTGGGTCATAGGTTGGAGTGCTTCTGGCGGAGGTCTCGCCTGGAGGCAGATAGACTGACCCTAGGCTCACATTATTGTGAGTATCAGGGGGCAATCACTCCTAAGAAGGCAGAGTTTCTGGCTAGAGAGATTGCTGCTGGGAAGAATTGACCAACTGTGCTTTTTCAGACTGTGGACAGGCTCTTAAATCCAGCCTGTCTCCAACCGAAAAATACTTTTTCATACGCCTTGTGCGAAGCGTTCTCTCAATTCTTCTTGGACAGGGTATCTGCCATCTGGCAGGGTGTGCCACCAGTGAGCCTTTCTGAGGCCTACAGTGATCATCTGGATTGTACAGAGAGTGCTCCACCTAGTTGGGGGGAGTTTAAACCAGTGGAGGTGTCGGAGGTCATTGGGGTTGCTGCCAAATTAAAGCACACATACCATGAGCTGGACCCTGTGCCGACGCGTTTCTTGAAGAGAAGTGGTGACGCTGTTGGTCCAGTGTTCACCTTGGTTGTCCGGTGCTCTTTGACAAAGGGAATTTTTCCAGATACCTTAAAGGAGGCATTGGTTCATCCCCTCTTGAAAAAAACATCATAAGACCCTGATGTCAAGGCGAATTATCATCCGATCTCCAACCTCCCATTTTTGGGAAAAGTTGTTGAGAAGGTTGTGGTGCAACAACTTGAGGAGCACCTCATGGCTTTTGATCTCTATGAGCTATTCCAGTCTGGTTTCCATGCAAGCCATAGTACTGAAACTGCACTGCTCCAGGTGCTCAATGACCTTCTCAGGGCTAGAGATCAGGGGAAGGGGACAATTCTAATCCTTCTCCATCTCTCTTCAGCTTTTGACACGATAGACCATTGTGTGTTGCTCAACCACCTGAGGGAATTTTGTGGGCTCACCAGCTCTGTCATCTGCTGGTTTGAGTCTTACTTAACAAACAGGAGGCAATGAGTAGTGATGGGGAATTTATCCTCCTCCTTTAGCCTCCTGTCATGTGGAGTACCTCAGGGTTCGGTCTTGTCACCAATGCTGTTTGCTGTGTGCATGCTGCCCCTGGGTGAGCTCATTAGAAAGTAAGGTGTGGGTTTTCATTGCTATGCTGATGATATCCAGCTGTATCTTTCTTTTGCCCTGGGAACCTCTAGTACTAAACAGCTGCCTCGTGGAGATAAATGACTGGATGTCCTCCATCTGCTTGCAACTGAACCCTGACAAGACAGAGGTATTGGTGGTGGAGTCAAACAGAAGACGGAACAGGTTGTCCTCTGGCACAGAAACCAGTTTATTCCTGGGATCTGTGTCATTGAGGACCTTCTCTAGGGTGCAAAACCTTAGTGTGACCTTCGACAGCGGAGTGTCATTTGATCATCAGGTGTCATCCATTGTCTGGACCAGCTTTTACCATCTTAGTAATATTGCCAGGGTCAAGCTCCTAGTTCCATCTATGGACCTCCTCACCTTGGTACATGCCTTTGTGACATCCAGACTTAATTACTGTAATGCGCTCTACCGCAGGGTCCCTGGAGGGAACCTTCACCAGCTGCAGCTAGTGCAGAATGCAGCCAGTAGGCTGCTCACTGGACAGCCTAAATTCTGTCATATTACTCCAGTCTTGCATGAGCTGCACTGGCTGCCGGTTAGGTGGAGGATTCTCTTCAAGTGGGCTTGCTCATCTTTAAAGCCCTACGCAGGCTGGGTCCCAGTTACCTTACACCAGTCATCCCAGTCCACTCCCTCTGGTCCTCATCCAGGGGCCTCCTGGAGATTCCCAGGACGAGGCTTAAAACTGCTGGCAGCAGAGCATTCAGTGTCACCAGCCCCATCCTGTGGAATTCGCTTGTCTATGTCAGTTCAGGAGGCCCCTTCAGTTGAGGTCTTTAAAGCCAGCCTTCCTGTTTAATCAGGCCTTCCCAGACCTTAGCCGTTAGTCCACCCTGGGCACCCGGCTTATTTGTTAAGCATCAGTTTTAGATATATATTTATTAATTATATTTATGTACACTGATATTTTACTGCTTTTATATTGATTTATATTATTGTATTGATAGTCTGCTCTCATTGTTCGGCACCCAGAGCCTCGGGGATTGGGCGCCAGAAAAATAAAATTTGCCTTGCCTTAGAAGTGCACATGGTGCCAACATCAGTTGGCCCTGTGCCGCCTGTTCAACAGCGGGATGATACCCAGCAGCCACCTTGTGGGTGAGTGGGACATGACAATGGGCCCACACAGCACACAGTGGCACACAATACAGTGTGCATAATCACTGTGTGGGAAACAAACAGGGCTCACCATGCCAAACAGGCAAGCAGTGCCATGGGCCACGTGTGCCCTCTGCACTGTTAAGCACATGTGGCAGGTGTGTGCTGGGCGGAGGGGGGGCATGTCCGGGGACACACACCACAACCACACATGTACAGGCTTGCAGTGGCACAGGGCATGGCCCCAACACAGGCACCACAGTGCTACAGAGAAACACACCTGGACAGGACAGTGGCTGTCACTGGCAGGGGAAGGGCACATGAACAGCAGTGCCTGGCCATGGGAGGTCATGGCATGCCAGGCACATGTCCAGCATGCAACACACATGCAGTGCACACAATAACGTGATGATGTGTGCATGGCCTGTATGCTGTGAGGTGGGATAGTCAGGGTGGGAGCCACACAGAGTAATGACAGACATGCAGTAACATAGGGCTGTAGTAAACCTGTAAACAACAGATGTACATATAATACTTTTTCACCTCTACAGGTGACTGTGCATAGCCCGTATGGCGTGGATGCTCACCCCCATACACCAGCCCACATCCATGCTGGAGAACCAATACAATGAGGCTCATGCCATGACATGCAACATCATCGAGCGTGTGTTTGGCATGCTCAAAAAGAGATTCAGATGCCTGGACAGGTCTGATGGTGTCCTACAGTACAACCCAGAGAAGGTCTGTGGCATAATCCTGGCCTGTTGCATGCTACACAGCATGGCCATAGACTGTGGAATCCATGCCCAGGCTGAGTCACAAGACAGCTCTGAGGATGAGGGCACACAGGCAGGGGGTGAGCAGGAACACAACGACCATAGGGACCCACAGCTGGTCACCAGGGCGAGGCGGCACGAGGCATCATCATGGAGGAGCACTTTGGAGACCGCAGGTGGGTAACAGAGCGGGATAATGTGGGATTGGGCAATGTCCTGTGTGAATGGGGGGATAATATGTGAAGGTTGGAAGATGTGGCATGGCTGACAGGTCCACAGTGGCGGAGATACACACACACATGCAGGTGTGACAACAGCCGAACAGTCATGCCCGGGCCTACATGGGGCACTGCAGTGTATGGCATGGATCAGTGGACAATGCCCATACACATGCACAGCGGACAAAGAAGGCTGCACTTATCACACCCATGCCAGGCAGCACATCAGCAGTGCCCCACCACAAGCCTGGAATACCACATAGACAGCACGGACATGCAAGCCACAGGCCCACGCATGTGCCCTGCATGTGGACCTGTGAACAGACAGCAGGGTGCGTGGGCAAAGAATGGCTGGAGGGTGACTGTGCCATGACAGCTGCACACAGGTGGGATCACTGTGACCTACCACTGCTGCCACAGACATGTGGGCAGGCACGCCCACGACGTATGCCCCCCTCTAGGGTGACAACCACATAGGCAGGGGACCCAACCACTCTAGCAGGGGTAGACCCATAAGACCATGACTGTGTGCTCATGGTGTCTCATTGCCAAAGTCCAAATGGGACCCAGGGTTGTTGGGATACCTGAGGCAGGGGATGGCATTAGAAGCAATGGGGACATGCTAGGCCATGAGGCGGGAGTGCTGATGTCACTACGTGGTGTGCGTCGGGCAATCCTGCATCTGTGGAGTGCGAGGGTGACACAACCCTCCTCAATGGCCTGTGCTATCCTCGCAAAGCCTACGGTCATGTCCTCTCACAGTTGGCAAATCTCACCAAAAATGTCCACCCAGAGTTGGTATATCTCGCCAAGTAACCTGAAGCAGACCGCAGAGGCATTGTCATCCATGAAGCCCACCTGCAGACGCAGGCCCTGACACACCTCCCCTAAGTGCACCCTGATGCCCCATGGAGGCCTACAGGAGTCGGTTGTGCTCATCAAGCCCATCAGCAAGGGACCTGTCCTGGGGTCACCAACGGGCAGGTGGTGTACCGGCCTGAAGTGCAACATCCACAGCCTGTGGATGCTGCACGGCTGTCAGCTGTTCAGGTGGGGACTGTGCGTAGGCAGGCACAGTGTGTCCATCTACAGTCGCGTCATGTGCATGGGCAGCATGTTGCTGCCACACAATGCCCTGCTGCTCCAGGATGACGATTTGACCTTTTGCAATTCAGCTGACCTTCTGCATTTACTGATAGGGCTAATATACTAAATTGATGCAAAACATAATGGATAATGTTTCCATGAATATACATACCATTAGGATTGAATGATTATACTGATTCTAGTTTTTTTACTAGAAATTTACCTTTTGCACTTTGTCTAACTTCTGTGTTTGTTGTATGTAAAGTTTATATTATGCATGAATTAACATAATGGAATGTATGATGGTAAGAAGAGAAATATGAGGTAGTAAACATTTAAACCATCTTATGATATTTATAACTAAATAAAACATTTTATTAATGCTTAATATTTAGTAATTAGCCACTAGGTAGTATTTAAATAATATTTAAATCATATACTCGGATAGTGTTCCTTACAAAATAAATAATATAGTCGCTATTTTAAAAAATATATGAGTATAAGATACGGATTTTAGTGGCTAAAAGATACTGCTTTTGTTAGACATTCTTTGCACATTTTTTCCTATACAATTGCACAGTTTTTTTTAATTGTATTATAATGACTGATTGATTTATAATTATGGGGTGTATTTAAACAGTCATTTGGATGGCTAACTCAACCACCTGAGGAAGACCCACGTGATAGGGTCGATACATAGGGGTGTTATCCCAGGTGTCTGCTGTGCCTTTGCATTTTGCTAAATAAAAAAAAAAACTTCTATATTCTCAAAGTCTGTGTCTGCACAGCTTTGTTTTTCCGACATTCATGCTCCAGGGTGAGAGCCCCTGTCCCCACAGCCACACCGCGGATCTGGCAACCAACAACCACCACTGGTACAGTAGTCATTGGGCCATCCTGTCTGGGGCTGTGCGTGGGCATAGGGTGCCCCACCCTGTCCGTTGCAATCTGTGTGGCCAACTGTGCTGAGGCAGTGGCACCGCTGTGTGTGGTCACCTCAAGCTGTGTCATCATCATCATCATCATCATCCTCCATTTCTGATGCCAGCACCATGAGGTCATCAGGCAACTCAATGTCAGGCAGGGTGTTCAGACCTACAAATCTGAACAAGTTCTGGAACAGGCCATCCCTGCCCGCACTGGCCACAATCCCAGCCGATGTTGATGGCCTTGGTTCCTCCTCCACTGGCCCACCGCCTGCATGTCATGCCCAGCAGCTCCCCTGAGTCATGATGGCTCTGTAAGGCAGATAGATATGCATGGTCCGGGCTGTATTTCAATGAATGTCCATTAACAGGTGCATATGGGACTGTGTGGCATGAAGCACAGTTGTGCGGACACTGTCACACATGGCATGCACCGGCACTGTGGCCTGTGTTACACACACCACCATGTGCTATGTGCATTGCATGATGAAGGGCCATGCACGCATGTTTCTGTGATGTGGATGACCACCAGGACATGGCTGTGCACAAGCCCACCCCCAGGTAACGGGCACTTCCACCTGTGTGCGGGCACACAATCAACATTGACGGTCCACAGTGGTGCATCGCACCATCATGTGTTGCTGATGTTCACGAACGTGGCATATGAACACAGGTGGACAGTGACCACCACTGGCCACCCCACCTCATCAGGCAGATGTCTGTAGTGTCACAGTCAGTCATGGCGGCAAACATGGACTGCATGGGGGACACTACATAGCCATGTGGGGGCATGCAGTGGTGGATACAGTGCATAGCAGCATGGTAACAACATGTGCATCCATGTGTGGCATGTTCTGCACACCCAGGATCACAGCATACAGCCAGACAGACAATGTGACACATGCATACTCACAGTGCTGTGCAGGGCCTTGGCCAGTTTGGAAGCCACCTCCAGGGATACCCTCCGCAGATGACCAGGACAGTGCAGATATGAATACCTCTTCCACTGCAGTCAGTGGTGACATGGTGCATGGCCCACCCCCTGTGGCATGCAGGAATGCCCGCATGGTGGCCAGGCACTCCCTGGTCCTGGTCCTCTTACTATTCATGCAGTTCATGCATTTCTGGGGGGTGTGGTTGTACACTCCATGGGCGTTCACCACCTGTGCCATCACATCCCATCCCTGTGTCCTCTGCTGCTGCATTCCTGTCTTCCCTGACAGGAAGTCCTCCATCTGGACATATGCCTCGACAAGGGCCCCCAGCTCATCATCTGTGAAGTTCAGATGTCTCCTCCATCTCACCTCCTCCTCAGTTGCCATACTAGTGCCTGTGGGGTAGAAGTGTCACAGCTGTTAGCACAGTACACAGTGATACTGCACAGCTCCCAGGCACGGAGTCCTCCTGACCAGAGACTCATAAACGGTGTAGCTGTGGTAAACAAACCTCCAAGGTGCAGCCTGCTGGTCATCAGTGGTGTGTGGTAGTACAGAGCAGCCCATTTATAGCTCAGCACATGCAAATTAGGGTCTGTGCAGCCTATAATGAGATGCTAATGTGGGGTCTTGCACTAGGATTGGGCAATGAGGCAGTCTGCATATCCTGGCTGAATATGGCTCATTTGCACCCAGCCCATCTCAAGGTGCTCCACGCATGTATTGGGCCCATTACCTCTGCATTGTGCATCTCCACGCATGTGTGGCTCTCTGACACATGCCAGCCATGCAGCTTGGCTGTAAACTGTTACCTGGCAATACATTGCGCACAGCGGTGCAGCGCATCATCATATGAGTGCAATAGTATGTGGCGCGCATGTCATGCATGGTGGTGCATGCGCTGTGATGTTGCACAGTGCATGTACACATCGATATGCTATTCTGTTGGCTGATGTGTGGCATGTTGTGCCCTTCACAATATGGCTGACATTCCAGTTGCACATGTGCAGTGCACGATGATCTAACCCCGTGCTCCCGCCTGGCATTGCGGCAATGTCCATGTGTGCTGATGTGCAATGAACTGCATAGCACTCATTGGCATTGCGCATCCATGTGCTGCACAGGCAATCGCATGCATGCCTATCATGCATCAGCTGCGAGCAGGCCATATGTTGCACAGTGCTGCATGCTGGAAGTGTCTCTGTCAGCACATTGTGTACACAATGGCACATGCACGGGCACTTAATTGGAGCGACACTGAGCTGGCCAACCTTGTGGCATTGGTGCAGCCTGTGGAGTGCCAACTGTTATAAACATAGAAACATAGACTTTGACGGCAGATAAGGACCGCTTGGCCCACCTAGTCTGCCCATTTCCCTACCTAGAGGATAAACTGCAGATCCTATTTAACCAACAGCCTATTTCTTCATACCCCCCACAAAAATTGCCTTATGTCTGTCCCATGCATTCTTGAATTCTCCCTCAGTTTTAGACCCCACAACCTCCTCAGGAAGGCTATTCTATGCGTCCATTACCCTCTCTGTAAAAAAATACTTCCTCACATTGCCCCTGAGCCGTCACCCCTCTATCTTCAGATTGTGTCAACTTGTTCTTGCACATCTCTTTTTCTGAAAGATGCTACCCTCTTGGACTTTGTTGATTCCACTGAGGTACTTAAACGTTTCTATAATGTCCCCTCCCTCCCTCCTTTCCTTAAGGGTATACATATTAAGCTCCTTTAGTCTCTCCTCGTATGGTTTCTCTTGCAGACCCTGCACCATTTTAGTTGCCTCCTCTGAACTGCCTCCATCCTGTCTATGTCCTTGTGGAGATGGGGTCTCCAGAACTGGACGCAGTACTCCAGATGGGGTCACACCAACTGACTGTACAGGGGGATAACAACTTCCTGTGTTCTGCTGGTGATGCCTCTCTCTATACATCCCAGTATCCCCCCAGCCCTCCCTACCACCTTCTCACATTGCTTGCCAACCTTAAGATCATCTGATATGATTACTCCCAGGTCCCTTTCCATTGTTGTTATTGTTACTACCTCCCTTCCCCATTGTATAATTTTCTCCTGGGTTTTTGTTTCCCAGGTGTATTATTTTGCACTTCTTTGCATTGAATCCAAGCTGCCATACTTCTGACCATTCCTCCAACCTTGCCAAGTCCCTTCTCATCCTTTGCATGCCTCTTTGTGTATCAACCCTGTTGCAGATCTGTGTGTCTTCTGCAAAGAGGCATACTTTTCCTTCCAGTCCCTCTGCAATGTCACTTATAAAGACATTAAAAAGGACTGGACACAGTACTGAACCCTGTGGTACCCCACTAGTAACCCCTCTTTCTTCAGAGTGGACTCCATTTACAATTACCTTCTGTGTCCTGTTGTCCAGCCAATGTTTTACCCAGGCTACCACCCTGGGACCCACTCCCAGGCTGCTTAATTTGACTATTAATCTTTTGCGTGGGACTGTGTCAAATGCCTTGCTAAAGTCTAGGTAGGCCATGTCCACAGTCCCTCCCTGGTCTACTGCTTTGGTCACCCAGTCAGTGCTGAGGCCTTGCAGGATGCTAGGTCCCAGGTATGGGCAATGTGTGCAACAGGCTCATAAGGAGGATGGGGGTGCCTCACACTGGGAAGCAGTGCAGGCACTGCTACGTTGACCTGTGGAGAAGGGACTCTGAGCGGCTGAGGGTATGCTGCAGGAGCATACCCGCAGGGCTGCTGTGCCACAACCAGGTATGTACACTGTTTGCTCACTCTGCCATAGCCAGCATGCTGCTCCTGTACTTGACGGGTGATGTTGCTGTATCCTGTGGGTGCTGCGGAGTTCAGGGGTGGGTTGTGTGTATTGTTGCTGGGGGCTGAGGGTGGTGGGGAGTCCTGCTTACTCAGGCTTGTACTACCCTTCCCACTGCTAAGGAGCACAGCCCATTGGGTGAGATATATAACGCACACACGGCTCTTACCTCTGCCCACTGCCTGGAGGGACCTGTTCCTTCCGGGTTACCTCGCTGCCTCCACGAGACCGGGCCATAGCTCCTCTCGTGCCGCCGGTCAACTCACTATCCTGCCATGGTCCCTCAGCAACCCCCTACCCGTCTAAGCCCCTTCTGGCCTGGCTATCCAAAAAAGGCCTAAAAATAGCGCATCTAAACATCTGCAGTATTCTACATAACCTAGTGGAACTGACAGCCTGGGCAACCCTGTATGAACCTGACATCATGGGTATTACGGAAACCTGGCTGAAGCTTTGTATTCCTGACATTGCATGTGCCATTCCGGGTTACAGCCTCATTAAGCAGGACAGGGGTGGTAAGAAACACGGGGGGGGTGTACTCCAATACTATACGGGGCAACTCAATGTATCCCCGGTGTCTCTTTCACCCCCCGACACCACAGGTTGTGAATTCATTCACTCCCTCCTTCTGCTCGGAAACACAAAAAGGTGCACCTGGTCTGTGCCTACAACCCCCCTAAGGGAGGCGTGCCAGGACTCTCCGCTCTACTTGACCACCTAAAAGACAAGGTAGGTTCAAATGAGGTGCTAATCCTGGGGGATTTTAACCTCAACTGGCTGGGGCCAAATACCAAACAATACGAACTGCTTCTCTCAGGCTTCGCCTCAGTCAGACCATCACAGAACCCACCAGGATCTCCTCTGGGGACAAGAGCTCACTAATTGATCGGCTACTGAGCAACAGATTGGATAAAATCCTCCAATCTGGTACACTCCCGGATGCCATCTCTGACCACTCTCCTATATTCTGCATCTGGGGATCTGTGGCCCCCAAAATTCCCAGTAGAGTGATACAGATGAGGGACTACTCCAAGCTCATCCTCGATTACAACCCCAAGCGCTTCTGGCAAAACATCAAAAATATGGTCGGAGGGTCTGCCAAGAATTCGGTCACTGACATGAATGTTGAGGGGGCCAACTGTAACAACCCCCAGACCATAGCCTCAGCAGTCAATGGCTTTTTCTTTGAACTGCCAGCCCCCCCACCCCTACGCTCCACCCCCGAACCTCTGGACACCCCCCCATCCCCCGTCCACCTTTTTACCTTAAACTAATCTCTGTTAGAGAGACTCAAGCTCTCCTTGCTGGTCTTTCACACCATACAAGGGTGGGATATGATAACCTTGAGCAGAAGTTACTTAGTTTGGGGGCGTCCCTCCTCACCCGGCCAATTACTCACATTTTCAACTCTTCCCTCACCTCGGGAATTTTACCTGACGTTTGGAAAGTGGCCAAGGTTGTCCCAGTGTTTAAGCACGGCGACCCCAAAGAGTTGAACAACTATCGCCCCATTGCCATACTCTCTGCTACCAGCAAGCTACTTGAAAAGGCCATAGCTGGACAAATCTCCCATTACCTGCAGGAGTATGCAGTTCTCTCCCCTGCACAGCATGGGTTCAGGAAGTGGCACAGCACGGCGACTGCTATTGCCGTAGTCACCTCAGAGATCAGATCTGCGACGGACCTTGGTAAATTGACTGGAGTCATCTTTGTCGACCTCTCTAAGGCCTTCAACTGGGTCAACCATGACCTCTTTCACTCCACTTTACTCTCAGTTGGTTTCTCCCCCGAGCCCTTTTAAGGTTCTCCAACTACCTTAGGGGTAGACAGCAATACACCTGTTTCAACCATACCCTATTGGACCTTTCACCAGTCCGATGTGGAGTCCCCCAAGGGTCCGTTCTTGGTCGCATTCTGTTCTCCCTTTACGTAAATAAACTCCCCTCTGTTGCTACCTTTGGGTCCGCCACAGTCTATGCGGATGACCTCATACTATTATCTAGCTCCCAGGACATCGCAACAATAACTCCCAACTCAATTCAGACTTTGGGCGTATCCATAACTGGCTCATGGGACACAAGCTCACCATTAACCTAAATAAGACCCATGCCATGTTATTCGGTTCAGTGGCCAAAGCCACCTCCTGCCCTTCCCCCTTGTCATCCACGGGGGCAATGGCTCCCTCCTGCCGGTCCTGGAATCTGCCAGGTAATTAGGTGTGACCCTAGATCCTCAGCTTGATCTCACTGAGCATCTCCGGAACATCTGCAAACCTTCAAATATCAAGCTCGGCTTAGCCTACAGGGCAAAGGACTGCCTCACTCTGGCTGCCTGGCTCGCCATAGCCGGGGGATTCTCCTACCCATACTCTGTTATGGGCTTGTTGCCTTTGTGCCGGTCCCGAACGCCAGACTAGCAAAGTGGGATACGGCTTACAACAACATATGTTGCTTCGCCCTCTCTGCGCCACACCTTATGCACCGATGTGACCTCTACGCCCGACTAGAGTGGCTCCCCCCTGAAAAATACCGAGCCTTTGTCCTTGGCAACTTTGTAGATAATATAGTCCGAACTGCATGCCCCGCTGCTCTTGCACTTCCCTTCAAACACTGTACCCCGGCCTACCGCCTTAGATCTAGCTCAACCCAGGTCTGCACGGTCCCGAGGACCTGCTCCCTCACTGGTGACCGGGTCTTCTCCGTCTACACTCTGAGACTGTGGAACTCCTTCCCCGCCCTAGTCCGGGCCACCCCCTCACACCCCGGATTCAAAACTTCCCTATGGAAGTTCCTCAAAGCAGCCTCCACTTGCCTTTGTGCCCACTAGATGCAGGGGAGTCCCTTCCTCACCCATGACACCTCTCCCCCATGCCGAAATTGGCCTCTACCACTCTCCACTACAGCACTTACCCCCCTTGCCCACTAGCTTCCTTCACAGTAAGCACTTAGATGACTCCATGTTTCCTTGTCCTTCCCTCTAGGATGCAACTGTGGGGGTAGTTCTCTTCCCTCAGCCGGAGCCTTGACTCTGTCGTGGTTTTCCTCCCCCTCTATACTAGCTAAGTACCCTGCTGGCATACTGGACTGTCTACATTCCCCTTTATCTGTTACCTGACAAGTCACCCTGTTAGTTGACTGTTTACACTTCCCTTGTGGTTACCTGATAATCTCCTGCCTCCCCATGCTTCCATGGAACCTTGTGGTTGACATGTCCTCCTTACCACATCTTGCAAGATACTATTGTCTTCTCTACCATTTAATGCAAGTTGAATCTGTATCATGTTTCTACTTCTGATTCTGTATCATGTCTCTATATCGTACTCTGGCTCCACCTGTTAGTGGGCCGGCCCGTGTGTTACCATGACAATGTATCATGTTTGCTGTTTCGTAATTTGCTGTATCGTAATTTTTTTCTTCTGTATTGTAACTTCCCGAGTCGCACCTGAAAATAGGCACTTGTTGTCTAGTGAGCTTATCTGGTTAACAAAATCAAATAAATAAATAAATGCTGCTTGTGTCTCCCTTCCATTGTGTTCCCCTTGCAGGCCAGGAAGAGTGCAAGCGGGCGGCTGACAGGGGCCATGAGTGACGTAGGTCCAGGGGACTGCGGGCAGTGGGTACTGGGCTGCGAAGGGTGCCATCTCAACCTCTGGAAGGTAGGTGTGCTTTTCTGTTCTTGTACTGTTCTGTTTGTGGTGGGGGTGTGGGTTGTGAAGGCTTCCTGTGTCCACCATGGCCACATGGCTGCTAGCCATGTATGCCCCATTTGTGTCAGTCAGCACACTGTGGCCATTATCCTGGCACTGTGTGGTGGTCCCACTGTGCACCATGCCCATGTGTATCTGATGTGTTGTCTGTTTCCCATCAGGACTATGGGTGCCCGGCATAGCACAAGCATGGTTTACAGGGCCTCCAGATGTGTTGCAAGTGGCTATTGGCCATATACGGTGTGTGTGTGTTGTATGTCATCATGTCCCATGGCAATGTCCATTGCATTCACCTGTTGCCATTACATTGTACTGTCCCACAGTCGGGTCACTGTGTGGCACTGTTGAGCAGCTGTTCGCCAGCATATCATGTGCATGGTGCATTGTTGGGTCTGTGCCTGTGTCCCATCATTGTCCAGTGTGCGTATCATTCCTGGGGGGGTGCAAGACTGTGTATATTGTGGCACTGAGTGCATGTCCCTTGTTTTACCACACAGGTCAGCCTGCTGAGGGTGGTTCTTGTGGTATGGGCCGGTGTGGAGGCAGAAGACAGGACCAGGTCCAAGGCTCCTCGGGAACATTGACTGCAATACATTGCAGGAGGAGGAGGGTGATATTCAGGAGGTTGGGGTCAATTCTGCATGCCGTACAGGAGCAGACGGTGGTGCTCAAGGGGTTGAGCCAGATCAACCACCCTTCTGATGGGGACCAGGAACTGTGAGAACTTGTGTGTGGCCATTGGACTGCTGGTGCCCGGACTTTATTTTGTGTACCCGTACATCACTCCCCTTCCCTGTTACATCACCTGCAGTTCTCCATCCCATCTGCATTCCCTGTACCATTATCATTCCCCCTGTTTTGAGGTTTTGGTTGCTGTTCTTGTTATTGTTCCATATTTCTGTTGCCGTTTTACCTGTGTGTTGTATTAAAGCATTTTATAATGGACATTCCCTGTGTCTGTGGTCAGTCTGTACTGTATTAGAAGTCTGCTGTTCTGTTGCTTACACCGGCCACTGCCCCTTGGCCTGCATGTCTTGCCTGTTCATGTCCTGTAGCGCACAACCTCTCTGTCTGCCCATGCAGGCCACTGACCTGCTTGCCATGGTCATCTCTGTGGTGCCTCTGTGCTGACACCCCCTGTTGCCCACAGTGGGATGTTCAGTGTGTCTAATCCCCAGTGCTGTGCATTCTATGGTGCTTTCACCGTGTGCCATGCTACACAGCTTCCCACATCGTGTGCCCCTGGACTTGTGCACCCTATGTGGCCTACGCACATCTGGCACATCTGGCTACCTGGCACTGTTATGCCAGTGCCTGTGTTGGCCATGATGTCCATTGCAATCCCCAGTGTTCTGTCCTGTCATCCATTTCCTTGTTAGTGCTGTGCCATCAGTGTGTGCTGTGCACGGTGCATGCCTCTGTGTGTGTTGCCATGTCTGTGCCCCTGCTGTACTGCACAGTGCCCATCCTGCTCCTGTGCAGTGCCACTCTGTTCACCATGACCATGGTTGCTGGGGCCAACCTGTCTTTGCACTTGCATTGTGCTCATGGCCCACCCTGGGCACTGACATGTTGCTCCAGTCTCAGGCAGGCCTGCTCCACTTGCCATATTCCGTCCTGGCCTTCTGCACTATGCATGTGCAGTTGCACTGTAGTGCATCCGTGATATATTCGGCGGCAGTTGTGCTGCGCATCAGCTGAATATGGCAGTTTTTGGGGGTGGTGCATCTGGGTTGTGCTGCACAGACACTTGCGCTGTGTGCCTGGGGACCTTTGAATAGCTACCCCTCTGGGTCATCATCGTTTGGGGCATAAATGTTAGCAAGGACTAGAGACCCTTCCGGGGCAGATACTTTGGTCAAAATCCATCTACTGCCTTTGTCAGTAAGGGAATAGGTCACTGATCCACCAAGGTCTTTGTGCAGCAGGATTAATGCACCCCTTTTTTTACCTACAGCTTCACTGTGTAATTGCATCCCCATCCTCCACTGTTTCAGTTTTACAGCCTCCTTGGCAGATGATTTTGTTTCCTGTAGGAACACCATGTGAGGCCTCAATTTCTTCAGGTGGGACAGAACTTTTTGACATTTAACTGGAGAACTGAGGCCTCAGATGTTCGTGTGACAAAGTTAGTCTCCATTTGAAAGTTGGAAGTCCTCATGGACCCAAGAGCAGTCAGAACTACCCATCAGTACTCCAAAACAAGCCCTCAAGAGTCCACCCATACCCCTCTGCAGAAACCCCATTGCAAAAAGCAGCAAAAAACAAATAGAATCAACTGCCTGCAGGTAAAAGCAGTGACAAGAAATAATGAAACTCAGATTAAAACACAAATAAAAACAGCACTGATTAACCTCATTCTCCCCCTCAAACACCCCATAAACAGACCAGCTGTCGCCTTAGGCAAAGCACGAGTGTAGCCTACATGCCAGCGACTGTCACTGGGGGAAATATGGCATACCAGATAACCTGTCATGCCCAATTCAGGTCAGATAGCCCCCCTCAGTCAGAGGAAGGAGGTAAAAGAATCAGCTATGAGACAGGTGTAGAGAATGTCTCTGCAACATGAAGATGATAAAGCTAAAAGGAGGGACAGTCTGTCCAACTGTCCAGACTGACCCCCCCCCAAAAAACACTGGAGCAGTGGTAAAGCATGGGAAGCCAGGGCTGAAGGAAGAGACATTAGGAAGCACCATAGTATAGGCTGTAGCAGCACAGAGACATCTGTGTGGCTGAATGAGTCCCATCTTCCGGCAGAAAAGGAGTGAAGTGCACTCAATATAGCAGTGCTATAAATGGATCAGGGAGGGTGGGAAGGCACCATTGGGCAGAGGAACAAGCGAGAACCCCATGGAGATAATGGATTTATGGAAGGGGACGAGGGAAATCCCAGGTATCCACACTGGTTAGCAGAACCTAAATTTAGCTCATGCCCATCCCAAAGGGTAAGATAAGGTAAGGTAAACTTTATTTATATGGCGCCCAATCTCAGGGGCTCTGAGCACCTTACAAAAGATCAAACAGGCAGGGTAAACAACAACAACATACAGAATAAAAGCTGCAGAAGGATTATCTACAAAATCTAAAATTATATAATAAATAAGCATTAATAAAGAATGATAATAAAACAATTAAAATCAGATGCACTTAATCTGGGAATGCCTCTTTAAAAAGATATGTTTTTAGACCCCTCTTAAATGCCCCCACCGACAGTGCCTCCCTCAGAGGTCTAGGTACTGAGTTCCAGAGGACCGGGTCAGTCATCTCAAATGCCAGATCACCCGATGTTTTCAGTCTGGCCCTCAGAACTGTTAGGATGCCC
Organism: Neoceratodus forsteri; assembly: GCA_016271365.2. NCBI lineage: Eukaryota > Metazoa > Chordata > Ceratodontiformes > Ceratodontidae > Neoceratodus > Neoceratodus forsteri. Next base: position 510,955,090 of record JADMNL010000023.1, on the reverse strand, counting down.
CTGGTGGAGGAGCAGAAGGATCGGACCAGGATGGCAGGTGTAAGGAGGTCAGTCAGGTAGCCAGTGCCCTGGGCCATATAGGGCCTTATAGGTGAGCCAGCCCATCTTGAAGATGATCCTCCACCTGACAGGCAGCCAGTGCAGATCCCGCAGGACCAGAGTCACATGATAAGCCCTAAAAAGGCCCGTCAGTAAACTGGCTGCTGCATTCTGCACCAGCTGCAATTGGCAGATGTTCCATCCACTGACCCTGAAGTACAGAGCATCCCAGTAGTCCAATCTGGATATAACAAAGTCATGCACCAGTGAGGGCAGGTCCTCAGGCAGAATTAGGGGATTAATCCAGACAGCATTCCGTTAGTGGTAAAAATCTTTGGACATTGGACTTTGGACAACAGACAACACCTGAGCATCAAGTGTCAGCCTGTTATCAAAGATTATGCCCAGATTTCTCACCCTAGTGGATGCCATCAATGCGGGTCGATCCCAGGACCAGTACTGTTACCACCCTGGAGGCATTCCCATCACCCCCACTACCAAGTTTGATCACCAGCACCTATGTCTTACCAGGGTTCAGCCTCAGCCAATTAGAGGACATCCAGTCCTGGATCTCAGCCAGGCAATAATTTAGCACTTCAACAGCGTAATTTGTTCCAGGGAAAAAGGGCATATACAGCTGAGAATCATCTGCATAGCAGTGAAAACCCAGATTGTAATGTCTAATGAGCTCTCCCAGGAGCAGCATGTACTCCTCGAACAACACTGGCACAGGATTGAACCTTGAGGAACTCTGCATGGCAGGAGCTTTGGTGGGGGGGAGGATGAGAAACTCCCCATTACCACCTGTTGCTTCCTACAGAAGATACAGGACTCAAACCAGTTGATGACCATATCGGCGAGTCTACAATACTCTCTAAGGTGATCCAAAAGCACAATGTGGTCCACAGTGTCAAATGCTGAGAACAGAGGTGTAGGAGGAAATCACACATTGTGGTACATATGGGGACAAATGACCTAGCAGGGGAAATGGTGGAGGTAACAAGGGTGAGGCTTGAGGAAGTGGGAAGGTTGTGCGAGGAGACTGGGGAGTCTGTGGCCTTCTCGGAGGTGCTCCCAGTACCCTGCACAAGCACAGGGGAAAAAGGAGAGGATTGCGACGTTGAACGCATTGTTGGTAGAATGGTGTCAGACTAAGGAGTATGGGGTTGCGGGCAACTGGGGCAGTACCTGGGATAATAACAATCTGTTTGCAAGGAATAGACTGCATCTGAGCAGTGAAGGAAAGGAGGTATTAAAGCAAGGACTGGGGAGTTATATTGCGACAAAGGTGGATTTAAACTAGTTGGGGGGTGGCAAGTGGACAGCAGGTAGGCAGGGATCTGATAGAGTGGAGTCAAAGCCTCCCCCCAGGATAGCAGGGAAGGATACAGGGTGGCCAAAAAGGGAGGGAGTAGAAGGGAGGAGATGAAGGGAATGGGGCAGGATGGAGGGTGGTCTCACTAAACACGAGAAGCTTAGGCATCAAATCAGCTGTGCTACAGGCACTCCAATAACTGGAAGGAGAGAGAGAAAAAGACAAGATAAAAAAAAAAAAACCTTGCAGGATAAACAGGAAGATAGACAGACATGTGGGGAGTAGTGCAAAGTAATGGCTGTGGGGCAGCAGTCTTCCAGGAGTCTTTCTGGAGGCTCAGATGCTGCCCTATTTGCAGACAACTCTCTGCCCTGAGGGAGGAGATTGCCCATCTTCAGGCCACACTGGACAGTAGTAAGGGAACCTCTCCCACCCAGGGAGCACTAGGGCCACCACCACCACCTCAGAGAGTGCCAAGAAAGTGTAGCAGTTAGACCACAGTGGGCTCAGGGAGGGTGAGGGTGGTGGAACAGAGGCACACCCAGTCAGTTGTACCACTTCACAATCCATATACCATTCTGGAGGGCATAGTTCCCCTATGGATGCACCTGCAGAGGAGACTAAGGAGGTTGCGGACAACTGCCACAAGGGAGACCCACAGGAAGGAGGCAGAGGACACCACAGGGAAAGGAAGCAGCTCCTGGTGGGGGACTCAGCTATTAGGGGGATAGAACTGGGGGGAGCAGGGAAAACTGAAGCAAGGTGCCTACCTGGCATCATGGCTTGGAGGGACAGGAAGCGCATCCTCAGGATCACGAGATCAACTGCATGGGAGACTGAGCTGGACATCATTGTCCACCTATGGATGAATGACTTGGCTCAACATGAGAATAGAGCAGTGCAGGAGGACTTTGTGGAGTTGGGGAGGGGCCTAAGACAAGTAGCACACACAGTATCTTTCTCAGAGGTGTTGCCTGTCTATGGCATAGGTGAGGAGAGGGTACTTCACACAATGCGATTCAATGAATGGTTGAAAAAATGATGTGGAGCACAGGGGTTTGGCTTCATTGAGGACTGGGGTTCCACCTGGAGGGATACCAGCCTATACTGGCAGGATGGTCTGCATCTGTTCAGAAAGGGAACAAGTTTTTGGGGCAATCGGCTCCAATGCTTCATTGGCAAGCTTTTAAATTAGTCAAGGGGGGAGGCACTGATAAGCAGCAGGGAATTCCCAGCCTCCCCCTACAAAACAGGGTACTAAATGAGGAAAAGACCAAGGTAGAAAGGTCAGTGGAGGATGTTGCTACAAGAAGTAAAGCCATCAAAAAATGGAGAGCAATGAGAACCAATGCCCATAGTCTGGGTAACAAGCTTTCTGAATTAGTGGCCTTGATGGTGGAGGAACATCTGGATATTGCGGCACTCACAGAAACATGGTACACACAGAACCATGACTGGGATGTAAAAAACCCAGGATACAGTATCTACAGGAGGAACAGGGAGGGTAAAAGAGGAGGAGGAGGAGGAGTACCTCTCTACATAAGGGAAAAAATCAAAGCAACAGAACAAAAGGGTAAACAGGGAGGACAGGAAGCACTGTGGGTCAATTTGGAGACAGGCAATGGCACCACAGTCTGCACAGGGGTTGTAGAGAGACCCTCCTCACAGGAGGAGGGAAATGGATAAGGAAATGCTAGAAAGTATACTTAGAATGGCAGAAAAAGGGGAGGTATTGCTGATGGGGGATCTGAATATACCAGATGTTAACTGGAGTGCAGTTGCAGTAGCCACTTCTAAGAGTGGGGTTATTCTAGATGCCCTACAAGGGGCATGCCTTAGACAACTAGTATTGGAACCCACTCGAGAGGGAGCAATCTTAAACCTGGTACTCTCAAATGGAGAGGGAGAGAGGATCACAGATGTAGAAGTGGGTAGCCATCAGGGAACTAGCGACCATCGAACAGTATGGTTCACGATAAACACAGCAGTAGAGTCAAGCCATAAAAAGGCAAAAGTACTGGACTTTAGGAGGGTTGACTTTGCCAAAATGGGTGAGTGCCTAAGGAATGCACTAGCAAATGGGCAGGAAGGAGGGGTGGAAGAACAATGGGGAATAATCAAGACTGCCATCACAGAGGCAACAAGCCTTTGTGTGAAGCAAATAAAACAAAACAATGTAAGAAACCACTATGGTTCTCAAAGGAGGTGGCAGGGAAGGTTCAAGACAAAAAGAAAGCATTCAGGAAGTACTAAGGAATCAGAGAAGGAGCAGGACAGAGAAGTGTATCAGTTAAAGCAAAAGGAAGCTGGGAAGGCAGTAAGAACAGCAAAGGCCCAAACCGAGGAAAAGATAGCCAGCTCAGTTAAGAAGGGGGCTAAAACCTTTTATAGGTACAACAGGGAGGGAAGGAAGACCAAGGGAGGGATAGTGAGGCTTAATAAAGGGAAGAGGGTGTGGGCAGAGGGTGACTGTGAAAAGGCAGAGATACTAAACAAATATTTTTCTTCAGTATTCACAAATGAAGAGGGGGAGGTACCTAAACCAAACAATAGAAACACTGGATACAGGAGTTGATATCAGCCCATTTACAGAAGAAAGGGTTCTGAAAGAACTCTTACAACTGAAGGTGGACAAAGCAGTGGGGCTTGATGGGATTCATCCCAGAATTCTAAAAGAACTAAAGGTAGAACTAATGACAGTACTCACTACCCTCTTCAGCAAATCATGGGAGGATGGGGTGTTACCTGAGGACTGGAGGAGGGCAGATGTGATTCCACTTCACAAAAGTGGGAGCAGGGTAGAAGAAGGAAACTACAGACCTGTTAGTTTAACCTCAGTGATAGGGAAAATGATGGAATCACTTCTGAAGGAAAGAATTGTTGAGTACCCAGAGGCCAGAGGGGCACAGGATCCAAGGCAGCATGGATTCACAGTGGGTAGGTCATGTCAGATGAATCTAATAGATTTCTTTGACTGGGTGACCAAAGTAGTAGATCAGGGAGGGGCTGTGGACATGGCCTACCTAGACTTTAGCAAGGCATTTGACACAGTCCCACACAAAAGATTAATATACAAGTTAACCAGCCTGGAGTGGGTCCCAAGATGGTAGCCTGGGCAAGAATGGGCTGAAATAGGACACAGAGGGTAATAGTAAACACAGTCCACTCTGAAAGAGGGGTTACTAGTGGGGAGTGCCGCAGGGTTCAGTGCGGACAGGTCCTCTTCAATGTCTTCATAAGCAACATTGCAGAGGGACTGAAGGAAAGATGCCTCTTTGCAGATGACACAAAGATCTGCAATAGGGTTGATACACAAGGAGGCGTGGAAAGGATGAGAAGGGATTTGGCAAGATTGGAGGAATGGTCAAATGTATGGCAGCTTAGATTCAATGCTAAGAAGTGCAAAGTAATGTACCTGGGAAACAAAAACCCATGGGAAGATTACACAATGGGGCAGGGGCGTAGTAACAACAACAAAAATGGAAAGGGACCTGGGGGTAATCATATCAGAAGACCTTAAGGTAAACAAGCAATGTAAGAAGGCAGTAGGGAGGGCTGGAGGGATACTGGGATGTATAGGGAGAGGCATCACCAGTAGAAACCAGGAAGTTGTTATCCCTCTGTACAAACAGTTGGTGAGACCCCATCTGGAGTACTGCATCCAGTTCTGGAGACCCCATCTCCACAAGGACATAGACAGGATGGAGGCAGTACAGCGGAGGGCAACTAAAATGGTGCAGGGTCTGCAAGAGAAGCCATATGAGGAGAGACTAAAGGAGCTTAGTATGTATACCCTTGAGGAAAGGAGAGAGGGAGGAGACATGATAGAAACTTTTAAGTACCTCAGTGGAATCAACAAAGTCTAAGAGGGTAGCATCTTTCAGAAAAAGAGTTGTGCAAGAACAAGGGGACACAATTTGAAGATAGAGGGGGGGTGGTTCAGGGGCAATGTGAGGAAGTATTTTTTCACAGAGAGGGCGGTGAACATATGGAACAGCCTTCCTGAGGAGATTGTGGGGTCTACAACTGTGGGAGAATTCAAGAATGCATGGGACAGACATAAGGCAATTTTTGTGGGGGGTATTAAGAAATAGGATGTTGGTTAAATAGGATCTGCAGCTTATCCTGTAGGTATGGAAATGGGCAGACTAGGGGGGGCCAAGCGGTCCTTATCTGCTGTCAAAGTCTATGTCGATGTAAGGCCTTTGATTTAGTGCCTAATGGGTGGCTTGGGGAGAAGCTAACTGGTTTAGGGGTAGGGGCAAAAATGATGAACTGGATTATAAGCTGTCTGAGTGGGAGGCTGCAACCAGTGGTGGTGGGAGGGGAGCTCTCAACTCCAAAGCTGGTGACAAGTGGGGTGCCACAGGGCTCTGTGCTGGGACCAGTATTAATTGGGCTCTTCATATCAGACATTGCACACGGGGTGGTGAGCAAGGTAAGTCTGTTCTCAGGCAACACCAAAATGAGAGCAGAGGTGGATGGAAAGGAGGGATGGAAGCAGCTGCAGGGGGACCTAAGCAAGCTAGAGGAGTGGTCAGAGAGTTGGCTGCTGGGGTTCAATGCAAAGAAGTATAAGGTTATGTACTTCGGGGTGAAGAACCCAAGGAGAGAATACTGGCTGGGGGGGGGGGTGTTGAGCTGGAGATCACTAAAGAGGAGAAGGACCTAGGAGTAATGGTAACAGAGACCATGGACAATACTGCCCAGTGCAGGACAGCAGCTGCAAAAGTGAACAAAATGCTGGGGTACATAGCAAGGGGGTGTTTCTTCCAGGCGAAAAATGGTGATTTTGCCCCTCTACAGGTCACTGGTAAGGCCGTACTTGGAGTATTGTGTGCAGTTTTGTAGGCCATACCTGAAGCATGATATCAGGCTACTGGAGGGAGTGTAGAGGAGAGCAATGAAAATGATATGTGGAAAGGAGGGGAGAGACTATGACAGCAGGCTGAGACACCTGAATATGTGAACCCTGGAGGATAGAAGGGACAGGGGGGACATGATAGAGACATTCAAGTATCTGAGGGGACTCAAGAAGGATGGGGCAGATGGGGTCTTTAAGCTAAAGAGGGAGAGGGACACCAGGGGACGTGGACTAAGAATAGAGGAGAGAAGATTTGGGAGGGAAATAAGGAGACACTATTTCACAGAGAGGATGGTAGCAAAATGGAACGCACTACCTGAATGGGTGGTATCATGTAAACCTGTGAACAGATTTAAAAGGGCATGGGACAGGGAACAGGGGAGAGTAAGTGTAGAGGAGTTGGGGGGTGGCAGTGGGATGACTAAAGGAAGGGGGTGAGGCAGCTGCAAACTAGGACTGCTAGCGGCAGACTTGAACAGATGTAGATAGACCGAGTGATCAGTTTCTGCTGGCACATTTGTATGTTCGTATGTTCATATGAGACCAAGAACAAGAACTGACCAGTCTTCTCTATTCTGTACCCTGAGGGGGTCATTTTGCACCCTGACCAATGCCATCTTGATGCTATGCCTAGCCCTAAATCTGGATTGCAGTGGTCCTTAGATGTCAAAGGCCGTGAGATGTGCCTCGAGCTGCAGCACCACCACTTTCTCAACAACCTTCCCTAGAAATGGGAGGTTGGAGATAGGTCAATAATTCACCAGGACATCAGGGTCAGGTGATGGTTTCTTCAGATGGGGCCTCACCAATGCCTCCTTCAAAGTGTCAGGTAAAATCTCCTCCAAGATCGAGCACCAGATTATCCTGGTGAACACTGGACCAACGATCTCAGATCATCCTACCAGGAGATGGGTCGGGGCTGGGTCCAGTTCACAAAAGGTGGGCCACAGCTTCAAGATCATCTCAATGACCTCAGCCACCTATACTAGCCGAAACTCCTCCAAGACAACAGAAGTTCCTATGCTCCTACCAGGCCCCCACCACGGGGCTGATCTTGCACTACTTGGGAGATCCAGACCGAACTGAGAACACTGTGTCAGAGAAGAACTGAGCAAACTCTTTGCACAATGTGATTGAAAATGCCCTTTTCAGCTGCAGATAGATGGGATGAAGTAGTCTGTCCACAGCCCAAAATAACTGAGCTGATTTTTGTTCTTCACTGTGGCAATCTCCCTGGAAAGGAACTCTGATTTCTTACGGTCAATTTCCCCTTGATACTCACAATAGTGCGTTCTCAAGGCCCGTGTGTCCTCCTTGGACTGGGTCCTCTGTCAGCAGGGCTTCAACTTCTGACCCTTGATTTTCATCTCCTTGACAGCCCCATCAAACTATGGGGGTCTCAAGTGAGAAGATCTGGGTCATATACAGACCGGTGCAATGGCATCAAGAGCTTCAGAGACAGCCTTATTATAGGCTGCTATCACCTTGCCCATGCCAACTGCACATGCAGTACTCACACTGAACTGATCATGGCTTATCTTAACATTCTTAGGAGCCCCCATATGAAGTTCTGTACCCAACCACTGAAGAAGGACAAGCAATACAGGCCAAGGGGCTCCACATTGTAAGCAGGGACTCCATAGGGTTCACACGGAGAAGATGGGGGTGGGGAGTAACACCCGACCCAGCCCCCCTATTTGGAATATCAGCCCCATAGGGAAGACTTCTGCTAGGAATGAAAATAAAGGAAAGGAAGCACATTTAGCAGGCCAGAGTGCCTCCAAGTAATGTTAAAGGGGCGATGGCACTGGACCCATAGTACAGAAAAAGCCCCAGCCATACCCCAAGAGCTGCAGCTTTAAGAAGGCCCTGAGAAATTATTGCCCAGGTGCCAAGATAGGGCAAATCAGCCAAGTGCCCTACCCCCACAGTTAAAATATTTAAACATCATGCAATGGTATAAATGGGGTAAAACTTGGGTGAAACATAAACCAGTCATGTAGGAAACAGAAGACAGTCAGCCTGTGCTGGACTCTGCAGGCAGTGGCTGTGATGGCAGAGAGCAGTCTTGATTTTCTTTGGCGCTGGATGGAAAAGCTGGAAGGGCCGCCATCTCGGCCCAAGAACGAGTTAGTGGAGAAACAGCAAGAGGAGTCACTGAAACAGGAGTTGCCGATGAAGCAGAAGAAAATCATCCATTAAGTCTCTGAGGGCATCTAATTAGTTGTTCCCCCCCACCGGACCAGTGGAATCAGAGGATGCTTGGAACTCCCGGCTGCAGCTGTGACTGTGAGTGTAGACCCAAGGGGAGCATTTCATATGCCTCCCATCATCTGGTCTTTTCTTCTTCTTGTGACATCATTTTTTTTTCTGGTATCCAGGGGTCAGTGTCTGCAGGCAGGGGATGGTAGAAGCAGGCCTGATCTCTGACTTGTAGCCTGCATAGTGCCCGGGCATGGAGTGATGACCATGTCCTGAGAGGGTTCCCGGGTTGAGGGTGGATGTCAGGGCAGATGGAATTTAGCTAAGTTTCGATGAGGAGTTTGTCAGCAAAGGAAGTCCTCGGCCACCTCTGGAGGGTCAGAAAACTGGGGTACCCCTTTTCAGTGTAATCCACAGGTCAGCTGGATAACGGAGTAAGTACTGCAGGCCAAGCTTGGCACAGGCACTTCTGCACTCCCAGTTCACATTCCCTCTCCTTAGGCCTCCGACCTATGTGCACTCCATCACATCCCTACTCCTCTGCCCCTATTTCATCCCCCTACCTGTGCTTAAGGGCCCAGTCAATTCGTCACAGTACTTCAGGGCACAGTCAATTCGTCATGGTGCTCCAGGGTCCCAGTCGAGTCACCATGACTCTTGTCACCACATCTTTTCACAGTTGCTGACCTTATCTGTATTATTGTTGTTAGCTCAGTTTATTATCTGCAAACTATTGTGTTACTTATCCTGTATTTCCTTACAATTTATTGTCCATGCTTGTTTTTGATCAAGCCTGTGTATTGCTATTTTTGTGTATTACCCTGTTATCTTGTACTTGTGTTCTCCCAGGTAAGCTTTGCTCAATGGTGTCCACCTGGTTAAATAAAGATTTTGATTGATTGATTGATTGATTGATTGATTGATTGACAGGCTCTCCAGGTGATGTAAAAGCTCTTCTGTGCTCGGAGAGTTCTAAGGAGTAATCCATGAAGATTTGGATTCGGTGCCCTTGCCATGAGAGGTTTTGCTTGTCCCTGGCTGCCATCAGGATCTCCTTATGGTCCATGTACCTCAGAAAATGTGCTAGGATTGGCTGGGGACAGGCACCTGGCTCAGGTTTTAGGGGCAATGGATCTGTGGGCCTTATTATTCTCTATCAGGCCTTCCCAGGTGCTGTCGAGAAGAGCGACAGTGGTCTTCTGGAGAAAATGGAGGGCGCTGAATCTTTCATTACCCTCAGGAAACCAAATGAACCATAGATTATTTCTTCTGCTATGGTCCTCTAGGTCTTCAACCTGCTGCCAGAGTAACCTGATGGTGTGGTCTTGTTCACTGATGTACTCAGTGATTCTTTTGCTAAGGTCATAGGTGTCAGCAATCCATTGTTGAGTAACATTTGTGCGGTGGAACAAAGAAATTATGTCAGATGCCACATTTTGAGAGGTTATCTCAAGTGTGTTAAGCTAAGCCATAATTTAAGCAAACATTTGTTTAATTTCTTGCAGGTTTGCATCAGGAGCTTGAATGGCCAAGGATGCCATAGCAAGTCCAGTTTCCATGCTGAAGGCCCGAGACAGAGAGAGAGAGAGAGAGAGAGGGAGAGAGGAGCAAGCAGCACCAAAACACTCATACAGCCCGTTGATCCAAGGTAACAGAGGCAAACCCAAGCAACAGCAGGTAAGTGGCAATCACACTACATAGTGTACTTCACTGAGGGGGCAGTAGAATAGCGGATGCTAAAGTATTTAGTAAGGTCTTTGACAGAGTTCTTGCTTTTCATCCCTCAGGCAGGTAAGCCACGGCCCTGAAATAGTCCTATCTTTACTTATTTAGAGTCTCATCTTACAGCTGCAATATTTACCTCCCTTTATTCATTTTTATCTTACTTATCAGTTCCAGGACCCAGGGAAATCAGTTGAATGGAACCCCTGCATGGAACACAAGGCATCCACGCAACAGATCACATTGTATTCCAGAACTCATAAGTGAAACCGCGGGTTCCCCCTAGGGTTACTAGAACCCTGGCAGTTTAGTGGATTTGCTAGGTAGCCATACCGGGCAGCAAAGGGTTAAGCTTCTAGGGCTCCCTTGTCAGCTTCTGTCAGTCTCTCTGGCAGAGGTTCCAAGTGGGAGTGGCTTTCACAGCAGCATAAGCCACAATAGAATGTTGCTGTGCAGTCAGTTTTCTGCCTCAGAGCAGTTCAATCAGCTTGGGGTGCTGACTGAGGAAAGCCTCAGGAGAGGTGAAACCTCTCTCCTGACTCTTTTCAGCCCCCAGTCAGTTAACAGAGAGACTTGCATTGAGTCGTGTCAGCAGCCTTCTCTTGTGCAGTGCCACTGCAGGGGCAATGAATCCTGAAAGACGATGGTTCCTGTAACCATGGATAACTTACGGGGTCATCCCTTATTTCTGAGAGACTTTTGACTGAAAAAGTGCTGACTAGTTTCTGAAATGGCCAGATTTTGCCCTGTCTCTCTCAGGGAGTTCTTACCTGTTGGAAAAAGTTTGCTTCATGAACTGTCAAGAGGACTGTTTAACACTCAAATGGTGCCTTCACGGTTACGATTACATTTGGAAAGAGTTGCCTCCCTTCTACCCTGAGTTTGGAACAAACACGCTTCTGCCTGGGATATGAAGAAAAGATCCTTTCTTAGCTGGGAATGTTTTTTGGAATTGTTTATCACAGTTTGGAAGACATGCACTGTCCTGTAAAAGACTATGATGTTGGGACTTTGGTAATTGGGGAAGCCTGGTGTTCCTCACCCTTGGGATATGTGAACCCAGCGTTGTTCATTTTCATTCTGGATAAGCTGTGTCCATAGCCCAGAAGAGGGATAGATGGAAATGTTGCTTCTTGTACCCTCCAAAGCAGGGGGTGGGACTTTAACAAATGAACTTAGAGTAAAACACTACTGTGGATTCTGTGGACTCTCTTTTATGTTTCTGCACCTGTAGCACCTGTGAGCAAATGTCTGCCAGTCCATCTTGTCAGAATAAAACCTACTATTTGGCTCTAGTTCTGCTTGTGGAAAATCTTCTGTGAGTGGACTGTGTGATTTCTTGGTGCCCCCAGTGCCATGGCCCACCACAGTTCCTGGTAAAAATACAAATGTTTTTTGTGTGCCCCTTTCTCCCGAGACATATGCCAGGAAAATACCTTACCCAGGGAAGTATATGGACTGTCTGTTGTCAAATGCCATCTGTGTTGCCAACTGCAAAGTCTAAGGTAAAGAAAGGGGTCCTTACATAAGTAACAAAAAAATTAATGCTGGGCAGGAAACAAATTAGCCTTAACAAAGGACCCTCATGAAAAAATTAAACTGTTGCAAAATTACACCATACACTGAGAGTATAAAAAAGATTTCACAGAGGATACATGCCCAAATTCCTAGTTATACTAAAAAATGTAAAACAAAAAGAAGTTTCATGTTCTCTTTAATACCACTACTTTACAACACATAGGACCCATGTTTGATTCCTGAGTTTGGGTACTAATCAGGCCAGTTGGGAGGGATGATGGATGCATATATAATGCATGAATGCCCTCTCACAGCCGAGGCGAATGAACCCATGTGGATGGGTTGAAGGATCCTCCCCTTCCCCAGCTCCACCCCAGTGTGGACACACACATGGTGCCTAATATGTAGAGGCAAAGGCAGCCTTCAATCCATACATGTAGAGATACTGCAGGCAAGGTAGAACACTACAGCATAGGGTGGTATTTGTAGCCCAGAGAGTTCAATATATATAGATAGAAGCTAGAGTGTGGATTTCAGTGAATCAGTGCCGCGTGTCAGCCATATTAGGGAAGAACTGAGGTGCTGGCAAATAGCAGGAACTCTTCTTGAAACTTAGATAGTGGCAGCAGCACACTGTTCTGACAGTAATCTGCTTATCCAGTTGAGTAAGAAGCACTGTTGACATTAGGGAAATGAAGAAGCAGACGAATATTGTGATGAAAAAAAATATGTATGCTCATTTGTCCTTTGCTTGTATAAGCAATGCGTTACTCGATAGCTGTCAGAACTGTGTGATGGTGCTGCTTTCTAAATGTCAAGAAGGGGTCCTGCTAGCTCCTGGCACCTCAATCCTCCATTAACATCATGGATGCACGGCTTCAGCTGAGCCATTGCAGTCTGCACTCTAGCCTCTGTCTATGTATTGGAAATCTGTGGTATAGCCTTGCATTTATTTTTACAATTCTTTTCCCCTCCAGTCACCGGAGAGTTAGCCTCTCTCAAGCGTCGTCCTGGTTGTCTCCTGCCCAACCTGAAACCCCCCACTCTGGGTCCCCTCCCAGGGCTCTGCTAATGCCTTTCCTCTACCTGGTGAGAGACCTCCCTGGCTTACCCCCCAGGGTGGAGCCACCACTCCTAGAGGCACCCTAGACATCAGTATCATCCAGGCAGTGGCACACAGAGGATCGGGACCTAGGTGAGTGGAGTGCAGCAGTGGGCATGGGACCAGGGCGCACCATCGCCTACCACCACTCTGTGATGTTTCCTTGTTCTGGTGGTACCACCCCCCTCCCCTTTGGTGAGCATGATCGTGCAATGATGCCTGGTGGAGGAAATGCACTCGCTCCCGAGCACATTCCTGCCAATGTCTGCTATGCGCTGCCTTCCCTCTTTGCATGCAGGCTGCGGCGCATTGCCTCCCCACCAGGACGCACTCAAGTGCTGATTCCTGCGACCCTCCCTCCCAAGCTCAAGCCTTCTCCTCCCCAGCAGACCCCCGGCGGCCCGTGCTCATTCCCAAACCTGGGTCCCCGACATGATGCAAGGTGTGGCATCCAGCGCCTCAACCCTCAGTCCCACCGGGCCAAGCGTATAGCCATGCTGAAGGCAGGGCTTCCTGGAATGGATGCAGTGTAATTAAGGGTAGAAATAAGTGTTGCCCAAACCACAGAGGAAAAACCAGGAAAGAAGATAATTTTACGGACAGTGAGGCAGTCTTCAGTGCTCCATCAAGAATGATGGAAGCCAAGGAAGGAGGATAAAAATGAGGAGGAAAATTAGGAAAACATATAAAAAATGATCTCCTAGAAGCCTTGGATATATCATTAGGAAACCTGACATTAGAGAAATGTTAAGATTTTGGGTCGTAGCCAGCATGCAGTGGGTTAAAGTTGCAGTGCTGTTGTCCGTATGTTAAGGATCCATGGCAGGTGTGTGCAATGATCCATGCGTTAATAGGACGATTAAGGAAGAAAAGAGCACAGGCCTAGAAAGATGAGCAGCTGATTGTTGTCAAGGCAGTCTGGAGATGGGGCTACTATATAATATGATGGTGATGGAAGTGCATTCAGTCCAACATAAGGTGAAAATTTATGAAAAGTATGAAATATTTAAGAATCAGTCAAGGTTAACAGTTTTTAGTTTTCCTAGTTTTTTTGAATACATATCTTTTAACCAAGACCAAGACCGTTCCCCACATTTTGTTTGTGGTTTTGCATCGTATCTTGTAACATTCCATTTCCTGCATTTGTGACTCATCACTGTTTACAGATCTTAGTTGCAGGTGCTTTTAAAATGTGGGGTGGAACATCAGTGAAATGCATGATTGATACCTTGCACTTCCTCTGTCAGATGCGAATCACACCTTTTGTTGACGTGCTTCACTGCATTTTGAAAGTACCTGCAACTAAATTATATTGCCATAATTAATTTAAGAATTATTTGTGCCTTAGATGTATATGGGCTATATGGGAGGACTAAAGGGGGCTAGAATTATTTATGATAGTTCGATGCTGCGTGACCTACTCCCTTTTATCCCCCTCCCAGTTTCAGATACTACTATTAGACACTGCTGGGAGGTAGGGATTGGAAGGGATGGCGTTGGTCGTGCATTGTCGAACAACCCATGTTTGGGTTGTGGGAGGATTGAGGTTGTCAGGTCCAGTAGGTGCCCTGGATTGCGATGGACACATGGGAGAGGACAGACGTGGTTGGTGCCCATCCCAAGGGAGTCCACCAAATTGAGTGGCCAGGTAACCTGTGGGGCTGCACCACCCCCAAATCCCCTGATGGCAGTGCTCTGTAATGCCAGATCGATCAGAAATAAGACAGCAATTATTGCTGCCTTGATTTCTTCAGTCGATCTGGATTGTATTCCGGAAATCTGGGTGGGAGATGATGCAGGCCCAATTTTCGAGGCCGCAGTCCCTCCCGGGTATACCGTGGTGCACTGCCCCAGAGTGGAACGCAGGGGTGGCGGCGTAGCCATCTGCTTTAGATCCAGTCTGACCTTCACCATGCACCCGGTGAGAACTCCGGGTTCCTTTGAATGTGTGGCCATCCGTGGAGGACCTGATGTGGGCTGCAGGATTTTTCTCATTTATCGCCCTCCTGGGCTGATGGGAGATTTCCTGCAGGAGATCGCAGATTTCGTTGCCGACAGAATGTTGGAATCCCCCAGATATGTTTTTCTGGGGGATTTCAATGTTTGGTTTGACAACGTGAATCATAAATACAGCTATGATTTTTCTCTGACTATGTCCTCCTTAGGTTTGATGCAGGCTGTCACTGCATCGACTCATCGGGATGGCCACATGTTGGACCTGGTGTTCTCACTGGGACTTGAGATTAGTGATCTCAGGATCAATCCGGTCCTCTGGTCCGATCATTGTATGGTGTAGTTCACGCTTGGGGCTCCCGCCATAAGCCCTTCCCCTGTTGAGATGATTAGCTGTCGCCCTTTATGGGGTTTGACCCCTGAGGGTTTTTTGGCAGCAGCGAAATTGTCTAGTGTGGGTGATGCATGTGTGGGAGGTGTTGCTGTCGGGGTTGACACCTATAATGGGGTGTTATCTGACACCATTAACTCCCTCGCACCCGTCCGTGTATGACCCAGAACTTTGTACCTGAGGTCACCATGGTTTGACGGTGAGCTCAGGGAGATGAAGAGGATGGGTCGGAGATTGGAGCGCTGCTGGAGGAGATCCTGTCTGGAAGTGGATAAACTGGTCCTGCGTGCCCACTATGGTGTGTACCAGGAGGCAATCAACCATAAGAAGACAATGTTTTTGTCCAGGGAGATTGCTGCCGGGAAGAACCGACCGGCCTCACTTTTCCGGATTGTGGACAGGCTTTTACATCCTGCTTGTCTACAGCCCGGGAGGGTTTTTTCCAATACAGATTGTGAGGATTTCGCTCGGTTCTTTTCGGACAGGGTGTCCTCGATCTGGCGGGTAGCTTCTTCTCCAGCAATGTTATAGCTGGCAGTGATCGCCTGATGTGTTCTGAGTGCACTCCATCTGGTTGGGGAGAGTTTAGACCAGTGGAGGTTAGTGAGGTTATCGAGGTGGCAACCAATATGAAGCATACCTTTTGTGAACTAGACCCGGTGCCAACGTATGTTTTAATGAGATGTGTTGACTCTGTTGGCCCGGTGTTTGCCTTGATTGTACGGTGTTCCCTTTCTGAGGGTGTCTTTCTGGATGCCTTGAAGGAGGCTCTGGTGAGACCCCTCTTAAAGAAGCCATCTTTGGACCAGGAGATCAAGGCAAATTATCGTCCAATCTCCAACCTTCCATTTTTGGGAAAGGTTGTTGAGAAGGTGGTAGTGCTTCAGTTGGAAAAGCACCTTGTATCTCATGAGTTGTATGAACCCTTCCAGTTGGCTTTTTGTGCCAGATGTAGCACTGAAACTGCACTTGTTCGTGTGCAGAATGATCTACTCAGGGCTAGAGATTGGGGAGACAAGACAATTCTTGTTTTCCTTGCTCTCTCTTCAGCAGTTGACACTGTGGACCATTGTGTGTTGCTCGTCCGCCTTAGGGACCTATGAGGACTCACCAGTATTGTCATCAAATGGTTTGAGTCCTTTCTTACCAACAGGAGGCAACAGGTTATGATGGGAAATTCCTCATCTATACCCAGTCTCCTTTTTTGCGGAGTTCCTCAAGGATCGGTACTGGCCCCAATGCTGTTCGCAGTGTACATGCTGCCTCTGGGTGGGATCATTAGGAAGTATGTTCAGAGTTTTCATTGCTATGCTGATGATACTCAGCTATATCTTTCCTTTGCCCCAGGAACATCAAATGCAGTGGATGTGCTAAACATCTGTCAGGCCAAGATTAACGACTGGATAGCCTCCAGCTGGTTGCAGCTAAACCCCGATAAGACAAAGGTATTGGTAGTGGAGTTGAACAGAGTCCATGATAGGATGGCCTCTGACACAGAAACTGGGCTTGTTCTTGGAACTGTGCCATTGAAGGCCTCCTCTTGGGTGTGAAATCTGGGAGTGATTCTGGACAGGGACTTAACCATGGAGGCTCAAATATCCTCCATGGTTCGTACCTGTTTCTACCATCTCAGAAACATTGCCAGGATTAGGCCCCTTGTTCCGCCTCTGGACCTCCCTACCTTGATACATGCCTTAGTCACATCAAGGCTTGATTACTGTAATGCACTCTATCTCAGGGTCACAGGAGGATCTCTCCGCAGACTGCAGCTGGTGCAAAACGCAGCTGCCTGGTTGTTGACTGGGCAGCAAAAGTCTTGCTATATTACACCGGTTTTGTGCGAATTGCACTGGCTGCCAGTTAGGTGGAGAGTCCTCTTTAAGGTGGGTCTTCTCACCTATAAGGCCCTACATGGGCTGGGCCCTGGTTACCTGTCAGACCTTCTGTTACCTGCCTCTCCTCACGCCCTCTTCGCTCCTCTAGTGGTGGCTTCCTGGCCATTCCCAGAACTAGGCTAAAATCCACTGACGATAGAGCGTTTATGGCCTCGGCTCCTGTTCTGTGGAATTCTCTGCCAATCATGGTCAGAGAAGCCCCCCTTAGTAGATATTTTTAAGGCCCAGTTGAAGACTTTTCTTTTTTCTAAAGCATTTCATGTCTAGATGGACATCTATGGTATTGGTTTTGATTTTATCAGATTCTGTATTTTATTGTGTATAAACTGTATATTTATTATGTTTAAATGTTTGTTTTAAGATTTGTACGGTGCCCAGAGCCTCCGGGATTGGGCGTCTTTTAAATAAATTTTGCCTTGCCTTTCCTTACCTATAATGGACAGGCCTGAGATGTCATAAAAGCACTGTAAGCCTGCAGTATTGACTGGGACCCAAGTTCAAAAGGGGGAGAGGGAAAAGTCAAAACATGTTATAGAGATAATAAGACAAAATACTAGCATAAATTTCTTGATCAGTAAAGGGTTAATACAAATGTAATCCCCAACCCGCCCTCTTTCTTTAACTAGCAGGGCTGCTCCTCTCACTACAGAACATCTAGGGGCAAACGACAGGGATAGGGGTTTACATAAGTGACTACGGATTTGGAAAACAGAGAACTGGCTACCATTAAGCTAGGTGACACGACTATTACACTAGAACAATCAAACCAAAGTGTGGCTACATGAAACACAATTGGGGGGAACCAATTACTATGGCCAGCAACCCAGGTCCCTGAGAGGAAATGTTTGCTCACAATTATGCTAGGTTTGCACTTCTGGACTGGGGCATCCAAGTAAATCCAGACACAAGGAAGCAAAAACAATACTGTCCAAACCAGGTTGGTATTCTAGAGTGTGGCTTTTATTCACGTAACAAAGTAGGAATAATCACAAAGCGAAGATGAACCACCACAGGGCTACACACACTAGTATTGCAGATTCTCCAGAGTACAGAAGTTCCTGAATTCCCATTTAGCATAGGCTGAAGTAACACAAAACAGCGAACACTCTAGTTCTGAAATGGAGATTAGCACACATGGCCAGAACTGGTACATTTCCCATTGACTAGGCACACACGGCCAGTACTAGGACACCTTCCCATTTTTCATGAGGAATGAAGGTGGTACACATGATCACAAAGTAGCACATCCAGGCTCAGTAACTTTCAGAACCCACCATACTGGGGTAAACTGAGAGAAAGCAATCCACATCCAGGGGTAACTACTTCCATTAGGCATTGGCCAGATGCAGTAAATGAAAAATTACTGGTGCCCAAACTGAACCCGGAGAGGTAAACAGGGTCACTCCAGATTGGGGGGCAGGTCTCCCAACTTTTGCTTCCAAGTTTATACTCGGACATTCATCTGGTTAAAAACACCACACTAAACTGTAGATGCTGTCTTGAAATGTATATCACATTTAACATACTACACACACACACACCTGTGAGGTGTCAGAAGTTACAAGTTCTGTACTTGGACGGTCACTTATTGACTCCAACGTAGGCAGACACTTTTAAAACACAGAAAGTCTAGGTGACAGAGTGCCTTTGTCAGAGAAATTCACCAGTAGTTATTGCAGGTGCCCCTCCTGGGCTTACTCAGAAGAAAAGTTGTACTCACAACAAATGAAGATGTCCAAGGCAGCTTCACCAGAAAGAATGGATTGATGGGATTGCCTCGGAACCCTGTAGATCACCCTCATCCCTCCTGGGATGGGGCAAAGGAAACCCACTTAGCAAGGTATCCACCACTTCAGACACTGTCTTCTATGTTCTTCTTCTAGGGTGGGAACAAACTACCCAAAACTAAAGAGGTAGCTCTCTGTCAGAGCTAAATGAGGAGCTGTACAGCAAGTTGCAGCCTCCTTCTGCAAGACCCACTCACAGAGTACTGAATTATACTCTACCTGACAACTGCTTGCCAGAGTGTGGCTTATGCCGCTGTGAGAGTTCTAAGATTACATCATCACTCCAGCTCAGCTGAGGCTAAAAACAGAGTGTAAAAGTGTGAAACCCATTTACCTGGCATTTCACTTGCTGCCTTCCCTGCCTGCCATTGATTCTAACTGGGATTCTGGTAACCCCTGGGAACAAGAGGGTTACACCCACCCTGAGCCAGGAAAATGACTGTCCCCAGTCATTACCTACCTGGCACCAGACCATCCTACCCTATGTGTAACCTACGGAGGGGGGTGATCAGGCCCTCTCCTACCATGTACCAGGCACAGGCAGGCAACACTAAGGGCCCAGAGGCCATTGGCTGATGCATCAGCCCCTATACTATGATCTTACTATGGAAAACCAGTGGCTCTGGAAGAACTGTCCAGAGCATAGCCTGACAGACCACAGCTGTGACCCCTACTGCAGATCAGGACCACAACCTGTCTATCCCCCTAGCCCTCTAGGGAAAACCTATCTAACCCAAAATCTACCCAAAGGGAGGACTGCACCTCAGCCCAGGACACCTGCAAACCAAAAACACAGTGCTTACACTTTACCTAAGCATTACACTTTCACTATCCCCCATGCACTAACACCTGTGGAAGAAAAAACCCATTTAAACTCCTGTTAACCATACACTTCTACAAAACACTGCCAAAGCAGTGAAACTCTGATGAGTTCCCACATCCTCTTCTGGTCTTCTCTTCTTTCTTGTTTAACAGGAATCACCTGAAAGTAAAAAAGAGACAAACACACTCCAAATCTGCAAAATATACAGTATAACAACAATAACCCTTACCATCAAAACAATGGAGAATCCCCCCCAAAACTTTTTTTTAGAAAAGTATAAAACAGTAGAAAACATCTTAGGTACAATACACCTTTTTGGGGGATGGAATGCCCTAAATGTCCAAACTAGTGCCAAACAGTTATGCCCAAAAGCAAGAGTCAATAAAAGAGTCTCTCCTTGGCTGGAGCCCATCAAAGCACAGTTCTTGAAGTACTGACGTCCCAAAGGGGAGAGTCTTTGTGGACTGTTCAACAGTCTGGAGTCTGCCAGGTGTAGGATGTGTATTGCAATGTAAATAAAGTAAGAAAAGTCTGGACTTACCAGTCCCTTGAAGAATGAAAATGAGCATCGGCTGCTTCTCCAGCTGAAGACTCTCCCTGGCAGCATTTTTCAGATACAGCTGGGAAGAAATCTTCTGGAAAAGAGGATGATGAACTGGAAACTGCTGGGAAGATGTCAGCTAGGAGATGAAACCTTGGAACAGGAAAGGAACAGCTGGGTTGATGTAATCTGAAATCTCAGGCGATGAATCAGGAAAACAGCTGGTCTATTGTCATCTAGGCTATCTGGAAGACCAGGCAATGAAATTGGAAAGACACACTGTAGAGGCTGATGAATCTGGATGCAGGTTGGATCCTGGAAAACCAGACTGGTGGAACAACATGGGTACTGCAATGACTGGATGGCAGACACTTGCTACCACAGCTCTGCTTCCCTCTGGGTAGGCAGTGGCATATTCTCAGGACAGTGGCACACTTGAGGGTAGTACCAATTTGGATCTGGTGTAAGAACTGTGACCCTGTCTGGACGTACATAATTCACATTATGGAAAGTCTATTTTCCTGTAGGGTCCACTTATCGTACTGTGTCTATGAACAATGTCCTGCCCAACTTCTAAAACTGCAGTTTGTCTCTTATCACTTTATTTCTGACATAGGAATTTGTACTTGGATCAATATCTTGACTGGACTCTTCCTCTAGCCAGGCTCTCCTGTGTTTTTCAATCTGCACCCAAACTCTCCGAGGAAAGGTAGGAAAGGTCCACCCATAGATGTCATTGGCCTTCCTATGATCCAGTCTTTCCTCCTTACTGCTCTTCATCAGTTTGCGACCCTCGGCCTGGCTTGGGGAGGCCATTTCTGATTCTGCCAGCGTCGCATACTGAAATAAACATAGACCTTGTCCCTGACCCCTCCTTCTGAGGGCAGGGCTGTGAAGTCATCAACTTCTTCTTCTTCTGGCTCTTCCAAGGCAAGAGCTTGAGGCTGCAGACTGGGACCCACAACAGGAAGATACATTTCTTCCTCTCCCTCTTCCTCACTCAGAATTTGGGCCCAGGAGTGAGCAGTCATCCTCACTCCTGAGACAGTCCACTCTTCACTGGGCACGGAGGTAGACACCTCCCATTCTAGAGTGTCTTGAACCTCATCCTCTCCAATGATGCTAGGGCTAGGATCCTCTTTCCATGGATCCACCGATTTACCCTCCACACCGTCCATCCATGACACAGGCATGGAGACATCATAAGAATCTGCTCTGGCAGTACATCTACACCCTCTTCCTTTGTGCCATGCTCTGCTGGGCCTCCCCCAGCAGGTTCAACCTGGTGCTGTATGCTGCTACATGCAGGGTCTTCTACTTTCGTCCAAGTAGGAGCCAAATGAATTTGGGATGTTCAAGTCAGACCTTGCTTCTCTAAACACTCTGAACAGTGAGGAATCAAGAATACTTCCCTCCCAACCTTGAGGCACATTATGCATACACTCACAGGGTAGTTGGGAATCGCAACATGAGGAGGCAAACTTCCACCCTAGAAGAATTGCTCTATTTCTTTTAGCTTGGCAACCTCCTCTGCTATCATAGCTTGGGCATGATCGGGATAGCATATGGTCCCAAAGCCATGTGTGTAAATAAACACACAAACGTTCGCTGTTACTACTGAGTCCACTATACTTGGAACAGTCTCTCAAAATGGCTCCCTGCTGCTGTGTTTACATTACTGCCCCACCCTGTAATGGTGGCGGCAGCATTCCTGATTCATCACAAATCTGTATCTGACTCAAGCCACTGTGCATCCGACTTACTGCTACTGAAATTTTTCTCAAACTGTAACAATTACACTGCTTTTACCTTCCTCAGCACATCTATATGATTTTTGGACTTTATGATTAGTTTTCAATCAGTTTTACTTGCTTAAAGTCACTAAAGGCACAGTATTTCTAGGAGCAGGATTGCCTGCTTGTTGCAGCCTCTCATTCAACTCACAGTCTCTCTTTTGCTCAGAAAATTATACTGTTGCTGAATCCATAATACATGCTTACAGTCTATTGCTCACAATTCTTTCTTGTTTTGATTTCACTTTACAGTCCTTCTTTGCAAAAACAATCACACTGTTTACACACAGATCCATCTGGTTTTTGAAAATCACAACACAGTTTGAGCTCAGTTTTGCTGAATGGTACTCACTGAATCAGTAGCTGGCTTGCTACAATGGAAAATCTTGGCCTAAAGCCTATCCTGGATGGCCTCTGGGTTGAAACAGGCTGGCATCCCACTGATTGTCACTACAGACACCATGCTTGCTTCCCAGTCAGTCGGATTACAGGTTGAGCCCGAACTTGCAAAGAAACAGTCTGTATTTACAGATTTCAGAACATTTGCAGTCACCGCGATGATTCTTCTGCTTCCAGCTCACACGCCACTCACTCTCTCCCTCTCAAACACTGGTCAGCACTCTGAAGCTGGCTAGGGGGTGGGACTGATAGCAGTTTCATCAATCACTTGACACCATGCAAATGAGCGCCTCTCTCTTCTCATGCTCTTCCTCCACGGCGATCGTCGAGCAGGCAAATTTAAAACTCCAAAACAACTTTTTTTTTTCTGCTGAACTTTTTCACAGTGGGAGCGCTGTTTTTGACCATTTCTTGTCAGAACTTGCCTATTTCTTTAGCGACTCCCCAATTCACACAGCAAGCATTTGAAACTTTCAGGGCGCAACTGTCTCTTTGTTTCCCAAAGTCCACAATACTTTTCTGTCACAGAAAACTTGAAAATTAAAGCTGGTAAAAGTTCCACTTTTGATGCAAGACAAGGGGAATACACAGATTGGCTTTACAGCTCCTTGGTAAATGTTGGCACAATCACACCAACACATGAACAGCAGGCACACAGCAGCACATATGGATGGCACTACTCTATGCAAACTCCTTATATGCAAAGCTTCCAATTTTTGGGCTGCCAACTGCCAGAAAGACAAAATGCTAGCCACAACCTGAGAAAACATCTTTAGTTTTCTCCCAAAATTCAAAACACGTCATCGGATGAGCCCCCATTTTGCAACACCCCCACCGGCCCCCCTTCTTTAACTAGCAGGGCTGCTCCTCTCACCACAGAACATCTAGGGTCAAACAAGAGGGGTGGGGGTTTACATAAGTGAATACAGATTTGGAAAACAGAGAAATGGCCACCATTAGGCTGGGTGACCGAACTGTTGCACTAGAACAGTCAAACCCAAGTGTGGCTACATGGCACACACCTGGGGGGTCTAATTACCATGGCCAGCAACCCGGGTCCCTGAGAGAAAATGTTTGCTCACAATTATGCTAGGTTTGCACTTCTGGACAGGGGCACCCAAGTAAATCCAGACACAAGGAAGCAATAACAATACTGTCCAAACCAGGCTGGTATTCTAGAGTGTGGCTTTTATTCACGTAACAAAGTAGGAATAATCACAAAGCAAAGATGGATCCCCCACTGGGCTACATACTGGTATTGCAGATTCCCCAGAGTACAGAAGTTCCTGAATTCCCATTTAGCATAGGCTGAAGCAGTGTTCCCATTAAGGCTGCAGATCTGGGGGTACACTGCACCCTCTCCAAAGATTTTCAATGGTACAAAATAAATTATAAGGGTTCATTCTACCATTTGTACAACATTTTTGTGGGGTACGTATACTTCAAACAGAATTATTGGGGTACAGTGTACCCTCTTCACACAAAAATGTACTTGAATTTCATAATTTGAACTTGAATCAAGTACAGATGGGGGTAAATGGGATCACTGGGCTGAAGTAACACAAACAGTGAACACCCTGGTTCTGAAATGGAGATTGGCACACACGGCCAGGACTGGTACATTTCCCATTGACTAGGCACACACGGCTAACACTAGGGCATTTTCTCATATTTCATGAGAAATGAAGGTGGTATACACAACCCCGAGGGAGCACATCCAGGCTCAGGAACTTTCAGAACCCACCATACTGGGGTAAACTGAGAGAAAACAACCCACATCCAGGGGTAACTACTTCCATTAGGCATCAGCCAGATGCACCAAATGAAAAAGTACTGGTGCCCAGACTGAACCCGGAGAGGTAAACAGGGTCACTCCAGATTCGGGGGCAGGTCTCCCACCTTTTGCTTTCAAGTTTATACTCAGCCATTCATCTGGTTAAAAACACCACACAACTGTAGAAAATGTAGATGCTGTCTTGAAATTTATATGACATTTAGCATACTACACACACACACCTCTGAGGTGTCAGAAATTAAAAGCTCTGTACTTGGATGGTCACATACTGGACTCCAATGTAGGCAGACACTTTTAAAACACAGAAAGTCTAGGTGACTGATTCCCTTTTTCAGAGAAATTCACCCCTAGGTATTGCAGGTGCAGCTCCTGGACTTACTCAGAAGAAAAGTTGTACTCACAACAAATGAAGATGTCCAAGGCAGATTCACCAGACAGAATGGATTAATGGGATTGCCCTGAACCCTGAAGATTGCCCCCATCCCTCCTGGGATGGGGCAAAGGAGAACCCACTTAGCAAGGTCTCCATCAATCCAGACACTGGCTTCTATGATCTTCTTCTAGGGTGAGAACAAACTACCCAAAACTAAAGAGGTAGCTCTCTGCCAGAGCTAAATGAGGAGCTGCACCGCAAGCTTCAGCCTCCTCCTCCTGGAAGACTCACTCACAGACTACTACTAAACATTCTACTCTAGCTGACAACTGCTTGCCAGAGTGTGGCTTATGCCACTGCAAGAGTTCTAAGATTACATCATCACTCCAGCTCAGCTGAGGCTGAAAACAGAGTGTGACAATGTGAAACCCTTTTACCTGCCATTTTACTAGCTGCCTTCTCTGCCTGCCAGCCACTGATTCTAATTGAGATTCTAGTAACCCCTGGGAATAAGGGGGTTACACACATTGCTAGCTTTTTAGTGGGATTGGAAAGTGGGAAGGGTGGCCCAGTGGGTGGGCAATGAATTATGAAGCCTTTTAGAACAAATGCCTTTCTTATTGATGGACACAAAATCCCTTATTGGGAATCAAAACCTGGACCTTGAGTCCTGAATGGAGCAGCTCTAACCATTTGGCTAATGCAGAATTTCCAGTAGCTGAGAGATTAGACTATGCTTTTTAAGGCTGTTTGGCGTAACCAGCTGCAGACATTTTGCCAGTAATACAGGGAGAGTGATGGACATGGCCGAACAGGAAAAGGTAAATTCCCCAGTTTGTTCAGTCCTTGGAATGCTAACACAGCATGAGGTTATCTGTGTGTAGTTGTAATGCAATTGTAAAGATGGCATAGGGATTGACAGTATTACACATCAGAAAGTTTAGAAACTGTCTGCAACAGAAACATTGCTGGGAGCTGTAGTTGTTCTCCCTTTGCAACCAACAGAGAAGTGTTGGCAGGGGAACCTCTGTGATGAGGCTGTAATGGGGATTTCATTGACAAGAATATTTCTGTTTGTCTTGGAGACATATCAGACTGCATGTAATTGCTAAGCACCCAGTCTGTAGTAAGTTGCTCTTACATGGTATTTAAGATGATATAATAGCTGCTAATCAATTTTTCAGTATGGATGGCCAGTTATTATTTGCCATCATGAGCAGCCAGTTATTATGGCAAACATGCATCAGAAGCTGCATGTGCTTGCCGTAATAATGGGTTTTATTCCCACAGTCACCTAGGTGCATACTATGTGATCCTGAGCAAGTCACATAACTTCCTTGTGCTCCCAGGTCACATCTGGAAAGAAGCTTTGGCTTAGTGTGCTACTCCTGGTTAAACAATGTTCCTTTTCCCTAGAAGCAGCTATGCTCGGGACACTCTCAATCATTTCAAAGTGCCAAAGAGAGTATTCTTTTCCTTGCTATTGCCATAAACAGAATAAAACAAGCCTCAGAGTTGGAAGATAAATTTTAAAAAGTTATGTTTAAATGAAAAGCTGACCTCCTTCTTTTTCTCAGACTCTGGCAAATAACCCAACCCTGTAAAATGTGAAAGCAGTGGTGATGATGGAAAAGATTGGCACTCACTGAGGACATTTTTACTGGCACATTAAAAAAAAAAGGAAACTAATGAACCAGGCTATAGTCTTGGAGCATTTCTAATAAAGTAATGACAGTAAAGTTCAGTCGGGGGGGGGGCTCCTAGAGACTTTGAGTATATGATGGAGGGCAGACTAGAAGATACTGGTTGAACTGCAGTAAGAGTGAGCAGCAGAGTTGGAGCAGAGCTGAAACTGCCCAATAAACTGCAGATTGTAAAAGTATTTTTTATTTATTTTAGTTTTTGTTGACTGGGAAAGGAGGACTAGGCAGTTCTGCTTATTTTCAGTCATGTCCCAGGGGAGGGGCGATACAAATGGAGGCCAGTTGATACTGAAACAGATTAAACTGTTGGTGGTATTTTTAGTGAATGTAAAGTAAGTGCTGCTAATTGCAAAATGGGAAATATATAATAATGCATAGGATAGTGTGATTGACAAAAATGTATACACACCCAAGGTGTGTGGTACTACATAAACCCCAAGGGCGAAGCTTAAAGGGTTTATTCAAGCATCACAGGCAAAGGGTATGTATGAAATTCGAGTACTCACATGACTTTATTTTTATGTTATATAATCTATGGGCATTAATTCTTTCCTCATAGTTTGTGGCTCTGTGTTTTGCCCCCACCCACCCAGCGCATGTACACTGAATTGATCACAGCCAGGAAACTAATTAGAAAAGTAAAGATCGAAACTGAAGTCTTTGATAGTGTACATAGAGCAGTGGTTTATGGCTCTGAGCTGCACACCTGGAGACCTGGGTTTGAATCCCACAGTCTCCACTTGCATACTGTGTGATCCCGATCAAGTCACTTAACTTCCATGTGCTCCCAGATTGCACTTGTAAACAAGCTTTAGCTTAGTGTGTCTCTCCTGGTTAAAAAAAAAAGTTGTGTATGGAAATTATGTGATTACTTGATAATATTATTACATTTCAGAAATTATAGCACTGTAAATATGGCAGGCAGTATAGCCTACACTCAAGGTTAGAATACCAAGCTGTGAACCTGAAGACCCAGCAGACTAGGGTTTGAAATCCATAACTACTACTTGCATACTGTGTGCCCATAAACAATACATTTCTTTAACCCTCCTGTGCTCTCCAGTCAAAATTCGATATGAATACAGGCTTAGTATGTTTTTTCCAGACAAAAAGTCTGCAAAAAATACCCCTCATGTTGTAGTTTAGTAATATCATTCTTTTTTTCTTTTGATGACACTTTTTTTTAAAACAGAAGTTTTTGAGCCTGCACTAGTCGGGAGTGATCTGAGTGTCCAGACCACTTAATTACCTAAATAACCCTTGTCTGTCAGGTGTTAAGAGTTGTGTACCCAAACGTAATGGCATGTTTATGTGAACACCTTTGGACACCTACATCTACAGTAACAAATCACTTTAAGTGTTGTGTTTCTGTTTAAAACAGGCTTTTGTTAATATATATTACTGTGCATATACTATGTAAGCCCTGAGACACTGGATAGTTGCAATTTACCTAAAGAAGGGCCATATATTGGTTCCAAAAGTTTTTTGTGTAAAAATATTCTTTTGGTTAGTTGACTAGAAGGAATAGTTGAAAACAAAACTACATTGTGTATATAACTCATGTTAAGCTTCAGAGTTTCCATTTATCAAGCTTCATTCATAGTTTTTAGTTCTTAGTTGTGGTTCCTAGCTAGGGCAGGGTCAGTGGCTCAGTAGGTAGCACACTCCCTTCAGAGACTGGAACATATGGTGGCTGTATATTCTAGTCCAACTCGAGGAATTAAACTGCAGTCTCAGCCACAGTTTAATTGTATATAGCTTATATTAGTAGCCATTTTGGCTCTGTCTAGAGGTTAACTTTCCCATTACTTCATCCTCTCTAGGCTAAGGTATTGTTGCAATTTCTCAAACTTTTGGAGTCTGTTATTACAGTACAGTATCTCACATCCAAATGGTGCTGCAAACAGACTGTTTTTCACATACAGTACTTTATACTGTTCAATACCATTCACCTCATGGCCCAGATTTAAATCCAGTCTAGGCTGTCAGTGGTTAAATGTTATTACATTCTGATGACTGTTCAGTGGCATACCAGAGTGAAGATACAGACCAGGAGATGGACATGTCAAACAGGATGGCTTCATTACAGGTGGAGGAGGTAATGGATGGCTTCCACCTACCAGATGTAGAGTGGAGCATCCCTAAAGCCAGTGGTAGCAGAAGCTAGTTGCTCCTAGATGCAGTCCAAGATGGCTTCATAATCCAGGGGGTGGGTGAGTCAACTAGAGGCTGAGCAACCTTGGTTATTGTACTGACAAACTACAACTATATCAGGGACATTAGCTTCGCTGAGCCCATGGGATGCAGTGATCACCAATCATTGTGGTTTCATCTTGAAATGTGGAAGGAAGTCCTGAACAATAAAATACATATTCTGAATTTCAAAAGAGCAGACTCAACCAAAATGGGAGAATGCCCGAGTGTATACTTGGCCAAACTTGAGCGGCAAGGAGATGGTGGAAGAAAAATGGCCCAATATTAGGGAAGGGATCCAGGAAGTCATCAACACCTGTCTGAGGTAGAAGGATAAAAAGAGTAAGCACAAGAACACCACTGGTACATGGGGAGGTTGCCAGTGCTACCAGGGAGGAAAGGGTTTCCTTTAAAAAATACGGTACAGGAAAACCCAGTGGGGGTAGAACAGAGTGGACTACCTGGAAAAACTCAGAACAGCAAGTAGGAAGGCAAAAAAGGCCAAAGGAGTTGCTGGGCAGAGAACAGCAGACAGAGTCCAGGATGGTAACAAAACCTTTTTTCAGTGTATCTAAGAAAAAAAGAGAATGAAGTAAAGCATTGGCAAACTGAGGCAAGGGACTGAGTGAGTTGAGAATAGCATAGGAAAGGCAGAAGTATTAAACAAATACTTCTGCTCAGTATTCAAGAAGGAGAAGGATGGACCAATACCACTGGCAGAAGATGCAAATGGGGGGAAGTGCAGATGTACAGGGAGCCAATCATAGCTGACATGGTCTTTAAGGGATTAATAGCCCTTAAAGTAGGCACATCTCCAGGGCCAGATGGTATGCACCCTGAGGGAACTGGCAGCAGTTCTGGTAGCCCCAGTGGTTGACCTTTTCAGTATTTCTCTAGACACAGGTGTGGTGCCATGAGAGTGAAGAACTGTAGATATACTGTAGTACCTTTGCATAAAGGTGTGTGTGGGGGTGCCAGTCAGTTCATATCAATTGTTGACAGTCTGATGGAAACCATTCATAAGGAAAATGTGGCCTAGTTTATTGAGACAAACAGGCTTCAAGATGACAGACAGCATGTGTTTATGACAGATACTGTAGGTCATGCCAAATAAACTTGATTAATTTTTTTGACTGTGTCACAAAGGTGGTGAACAAGGGTCAGGCAGTAGACATACTGTACCTGGATTTCAGCAAGGCCTTTGGCTCCGTCACCCATAATAGATTGACAAAGAAGTTGGAAGTCCTGTGGGTGGGGGTCAAAATGTCTAGGTTGGTGGCAAATGGGTTGGGGGAAAAGCCCAGAGAGTAGTGGTTGGGGTGGAATATTCAGAGATGAGGAAAGTTATCAGCGGAATACCACAGGGGTTGCTGCTCATGCCGGTGCTGTTCACCATGTTCATAAATGAACTGGGTATGCCACTAAGAGCAATATCTGCCTTTTTGCACATAACACCAAACTCTGTGGGAAGGTAAGCACAGAGTAAGGGTTCAGGAATATGAGGAAAACCAAGGAGGGTTGGCAAGATGATGTGGAATCTGACAACAGGTTCATTGTGAAAAACTACAAAGCTCCTTTGTTAGGTGTTATGCTACTTAGTT
The DNA here is from genome assembly GCA_016271365.2 of Neoceratodus forsteri. NCBI lineage: Eukaryota > Metazoa > Chordata > Ceratodontiformes > Ceratodontidae > Neoceratodus > Neoceratodus forsteri. The sequence continues at coordinate 510,925,081 of JADMNL010000023.1, read as the reverse complement.
TATCATTTATATAACCTTATATAGTATTGTTATAGGATATACTTGTTGTTTGTTTATCTTTTAAATACTTCAATAAAAAGATCAACTGCGAAAAAAAAAACAACTACAAAGCCATGCAAGTGGGGAGGAAGAACCTGGGGTGGAGTACAAGCTGAGGGAGTGTCCAGCACTGTATCCAAAAGGAGAAGGTTCTGGAGACTGCAATTACTAGTATGGATGTGTGAAAAATAACTTTTGCTGGTGGATTGAAGCAAAAGTCAGACTTTCACTTCCGCGACAATTTGGCAATCAATTTCTGAACTTTTGTGGAATGTCTGCCTCCTCTGCATGGCTGCCTGATATGTAATTTAAGTAATTCCCTGGTGGCTAGTGGTCCCTCACCTCACCGATCACTACATATTTAAAAAAATTACCCTGTAATCCATGGTGGCTAGCAGTCCCTCCTGCCACCTGATCACCTGTCCCATGTTTTAAAAAAAAAATGTAATTCCTGGTGGCTAGTGGTCCCTCCCACCACCCAATCACCAGCCCCATATTAAAAAGAAAAAAATGTAATCCCTGGTGGCTTGAGGTCCCTCATCCCACCTGATTACCCACCCAGCCAGTCCAGAGCAACGTACCTTTAGTCTTTCCAAATAACCCCCATCCCAATCCCGCGGCATATACAATAGTGGGGAAAATAATTGGTGTTCTTGTGAATCTCCTCAAGTCCTCTATAGCCGGTCCTAGTTAAAATCTGTAACCATGTAGGTCTAGTCTACCCCAACCCCTCCACCTCTGGAGGCAAAGTCCCACCACCCAGCTCCAACAGCTTGTATAAGCCCATGCTCATTCATTAATTGCTCAGTGGGCTGGCGGCCATGGAGGAGAGAGGAGGGCTGTGCTAGTGGCCTGCTCTCAAGTTTGGGGTGGGGGTGGGATTTTGCCTCCAGGGGTGGGAGAGTGGGGGTATGCTAGATCAACAGGGATACAGATTTTAATTCAGGGATTGGGGAAAGGGAGGGAGGGTCGTTAGACCACCAGGAAGATTTTTTTTTATAACTACTGTATATGGTGGGGGATTGGGATGGGGGTTACTTGAAAGGGCTAAGGACACATTGCCCTGGACTGGCTGTGTGAGTATTTGGGTGGGGGGAGGGACCACTAGCCACCAGGAATTACATGGGCTTTTTTATTAAAACATGGGGCGAGTGATTGGGTGGTGAGAGGGACTGCTAGCCAGTGATCAGGAATTACGTGGGCTTTTTTTAAACATGGGGAGAGTGATCGGGTGGTGGGAGGGACCACTAGCCACCAGGGATTACATGCACTTTATAAAAAAAAAATGGGGTGGGTGATCAGGCGGCAGGAGGGACTGCTAGCCACCAGGGATTTTTTATTTTAAATTTAGGCAAGGCTTGGGAAGGGAGGCAGCTCTGGACACCACAGTTTACTTTTTTCCACCTCTAGGTGAGTGGAAATGGGCAAAATGTCACCCAAAAACCTTCAGAAGTTTTCATTCCATAGCAGGTGGAACTTCAGAAACTTTGGCGAAAGCTGCCAAATTTTTCGGAAGTTTGTCTACTGTGGGGAAAAAACTACTTTTGCCCATGGCTAATTACTAGCACTCTGAAGCCAGCCATGCAATGTATTAAGGCAGGGCAAGAAGGATGCTGAGTTGCATAAGTAGGGTGCTCACTAGCAAAAAAAAGAGATCTTACTACTTCTGCACAGATCAATGGTGTGACTGCAGCTAGAGTATTGTGTATAGTTCTCTATCAAAAAAGGACATAATCAAGCTGAAGGCAGTAGAGAAAAGGGCCACAAAAAGGATTTGGGGGCAGCAGTGTCTCTTATGCCAGCAGAGGCTGGAAACCTGAATAGGTACTGACTATAGGACAGAAGGGAATAAGGAGACATGATGGAGACTTTAAGTATATCATGGGCATAAACAAGGTAGACCCACAGCAATTTTGCAGGACCAGTGACAACATAAACAAGGGGAAATAGTTACAGACTGGCTGGGGGCAGGTTCAGAAGGAGGCCAGGAGGCACTTCTTCACATAGAGGTAAAGAGTGGCGTAGAGGTGGAACAGGTTACCAGAAAAAGTGTTAAGAAAGAACATTGTAGATGGCTTCAAGAGGGGCTGGCATAAGGTTGGGGGGAGTAAGAGTGTTTGTGGGGACTTAGTGGCATGTAACAGCATACATGGGCTCCACATTAAATAAACTTGATAGACTATAAGACTTTCTTCTGCTGAAAAAATTCCTATGATCATACTTAAAATAATTTGGGTGAACCTAAGTCCAGGTCCCAGTGGAGAAGTGTCCACATCATGAAATCCAACAACCCAAATGGCATGTCTGCTGGTTGGAAACTACAAACTCTAATTTTACCAAAAAATTCCAAAATTCAACTTTGGTTAAATCCAAATTCATTGATTGTGTTCTGTGAGTTTTCATCCCATTATGTGAAAATCTATCTGACTTGTCGAATGCTACACATGAACCATAGAGCGACTCTTCTGAAGACTTCCAGTCTGCACTTTAATATATCAGTTCACGATACATGCAATCATTCCACAGGTCATTAGATAACAGAGTGGTCAGTTCTGTGGAATTGTAATCTGTAATTTACAGAAATACATTGATAACCAATATATACATTCATTTCTCAGTTCTAAGTCAGAATTTTGTGAAAGTTGCCTAAGTGCATTCCAAAATTTTACAGAAGTGAAATTCTGACTTTTGTTGTAATTCTATTGGTGGAATTTTATTTTCATACAGCAATACCTGCCAGTGGTTAGCATTTGTGTTGACAGTCCCACATGAGAAGAAAAAAGGTAAATGCTTATGCTGTTTGAACTATTGTCTTATCTTCAAGGTAGTACCTCCATTGCAGGATTGTGGCTGAATGGGTCTCCAGCAAGGCCACTGAAATTGGGTGCCAACCAAAAAGTCTACTGAATTGTGGTGCCAGTGTTTGTGGCTACCAAGCAGGGGAGTGACTGGATATTAGTGGGGGCGAATACCGTGACAAGAAGTAGCGGGTAGACGTATGCGTGTGCACACGTGTGGGGGAAGAAGAAGGAGAGAGATGGTATGTGGGAGGGGGTGTGGTGGGTAGCTGCTGAGCTGGTCCACTAGCATGATGGGGAGGGCGGTTGGCTGGGAGGCGCAGTGCTGTTTTTTATTTTGCTGACAGGCGATATGTATTTTTTTAAGTTTTTCACACACCCCCAACATGCACACCCCTGGAGTTGAGAATCCTTAAGTAGGGGGGTGAGGGGTGTGCAGCCTCCCACATTAACAATGAGACCTGTAGGTCTTGGGTGCTGTTGTCCGCACTGAGAGTGTGCATCACCGAAATTGATTTTCGGTGATATACACTCGCTGTAACGGTGATCGCATTTCTGCATTCGCTATTATGACATGGAACCAGCAGAATGTGTTTGCACTAGAATCATCAATTCTGTATCTGTCTGGTGGATAAACAGAGGCTTTCAATATCTAGCACTGTCAATCTGATACTTTTCCTGTGCACCAAATTCACTTCAAGGAAGAAAATCTTTTGTGATATCAAATACTATGAACAATGTTTTAAATATTTGGTTGGAATGTAGTGGAATTTCTCCTTGCTGTAAGTTTGGGACACTTTAAAAACTACCTAAAAATGGAAGTCTGCTATCCAATATGAGTGAACATTGACCAGTCCACTTCAATTCAATTGTTTATTTGATGGGCAAGTGAAAATTGTCATTATACATTTGTCACAATGCATTTCACAATAACATATACAGAAAAAAGAAAAAAATAATTTATAAATTACATAAATGTGTCATGTTTTATATTATACAATCTATCAATATTATCCCTAAACTATTCTATACATTGCATTACCTATTCTTTTTCTTAGTATCGGACTTATTGCACAGTTTCTCTTCTTATGATTGTATAGTATAATAGTAATAATAAAATATTCTATTACCCACTTTTGTTTATATTGCACATGCCCCTGTTCTTCATCACAGTTAGAGTAAGTACCTTTTTTATTCAATTATTTTACAAAATTGGATCACTTTTTCCATGATATATGGGCTGTCTGAGCCTAGAAGGGTACTCAATTGGTAGGTAGGGCCCATATTTAATGTGCCCAGGATAGTCACCAAGAGCACTTTTCTTTCTTTATTATATAATGGGCAAAATATCAGTGTGTAGTTGGGTGTCCTTTCCTTGTTTACATCTACATATTGTAGTTATATTTTTATCATAAAATCCCCTTAATCTTAGACTTGTGTGATATCCAAATCTGAATTTTGTTAAGATCCTCTGTTTAGATTTGTTTGTTTGTTTGATCAAGTAAGAAGCCAGCTAAAAGTTTTGTTTGTTTTTTGACAGCCAGATACTTATTTTGTTGTTCTTTGCTAAATTTAATTCTTTATGTATATGAATTTCCTTTATTCTATTTTTAACTTTAATTTCAGTTTCCTCTATGGGTGATATTATGCTCTCAGATATACAATTTAATATAACCCATAAGGTTTAATTAGGACCAGTACACTTTATTAGTTTCATATATTTTTGCAATAAAGTGAAGCCTGCCTATAAGAACTAGAAGTCTTATAGCGAGCCTTTGTAAATTGCCATCAGCTGTGTTGCTACAGGTGGGACTTTTAAAAAATGAACGTCAGCAGAGGAGGAGGGCCAGCAACACTAGAAAATACTTGCGCTGCTGCTGCAGAGAAAGGTATGCTGTTTTTCCACTCTACACCATCTACTGCAGCTAGCTAATTAAGAACTATGTAGTGAGTGACTGTAAACTTTAGTGTGCCAAAGCTCCACCCTGCAGTCTGTCCTGCTAATATGTCCAGCAAGCTCCTGGTTACTGAAGCCTTTGTAAATTGCCATCAGCTGTGTTGCTACTGGCAGGACTTTTAAAAACGAACATCAGCAGAGGAGGAGGGCAGTAATGCTAGAAAAGGCTTGCACTGCTACTGCGTGAGCGTAGTAGCATGAGCATGAGTGCTATGAGTGCCATTCAAAGGAAAAACACTGATAGAAGCAGCTGGTAAATATCCAGAGACAGTGTATGTGGGACTTTAAAAATAGGCCTATGTAATATAAAAGTTCTGCCTAATAAGATGAAGTCCAGAGTGTGATTTGTAGGTTGTTTTTGCTAGATAGTTCCAAGTGTATTAGGGAAAATTTTAAGAGTTCATTTTATTATGAGCTGTACTGTAGTACTTTGAGTTATTGAGCCTCCGGCATAGAAAATTAAGATAATTGGTGAGATTCTGTACTGAGGGCTCAGTACCAGAAGCAAGCTTTTTAGATAAAAGTTTTTCTTGAATGCAAAGCTGCTGTTGTTAGACTAAAAGTATATGTATCTCCTGGGCCCTGTGTTTTGACCTGGAATTAGGATAATTAACTGTTGTTCCTGAAATTCAGTACTCTCAGCGCTGCACATTGAAAGTCTGCACTGGCAGTTTTCTGTTTTAGGAACGCTATTTTATTTTTATTTTTAAATTTTGTTTTTTTAATCTGATTTCTAGGATTTTGAAAATTATTTTGCCTGCCTACGGTGTTAGAAATCCCAGTAATAATGAAGGGTGGTTTGTTGTTTAAAATGATGTGGTTGGTAGTGGGATGGGTCTGTGTGGCTCAGCTGTGTGCCTCCATTGATACTAATGCTTTAATAAAAATATCTTGTGTTTCTGTTAATTGTTCTTTGAATAAATGGAGACAACAACAAGTATTAAAGTTGAACATGTGGAGAAATCCCTTCAACCTGATCAAAAAGGAAATATGAATAACGCATTCTGTATTGTTAATTAGGAATACTTATTCAAGTGATCAGGCTTTGTTGCTGTCTCTGGCCCTTTGTGGGGATATTGAACTGAACCCTGGTCAATGGGGAAACACCATTAAATTGGTCTTAGACAATGCAAGAAGTACGATTAAAAAAATGGATCTCCTCAGGACCTGGGTTGACTACAAAAAGCCAGATACAGTAATACTGACAGAAACATGGTTAAAAAATGAAATTAAATATGAAGAAATGGAACTTAAGGATTTCTATCATCATAGGCAGGATTGAGGAGCCCGGGAGTATTCTTACATATATCAGACACTCAATTGGTTACTCTAAAATTCTATTCTCGGGGATAATTGAAGGAATAGAATGCCTTCTAATGGAGATTCAGGCATTAAAATTGTCTATGGGAGTGGTTTACTCTCCACCTAAAACCAACACCATTCATTTTGATAAATTGACACATGTATTAATGGGACATATACTGTAGGTCAATTACAAACTATTATGACTGGTGATTTCAATGCAGCATGGAATTGTCCTAGGGGTCAGAAACTGGAAGATTCAATGAAATGTTTAAACTTAATACAAATAATAGATGTCCCAATGAGGACAGGTTCCTTAACCAGTAAAGGTAACATTTTAGGTCTGATCTTTGTTTCACCCAAGTTGACTGTCTTGGAAAAAAGAGTATGTGCTCCTAGTCTAGGTGATCATAATGTTGTTAGATGTACTTTTTCCACTGATGAAAGAATTATTCCTGTAACTGTAGTACCAAATATGTTTAAAAGATGTTATTCTAAATTTAACAGTTTGTTATTTAGAAAACATCTTCAGGGATTACTGTGGCATAAGATTTTTCTTATTCCGGATATAAACCTAACAATGTAGGTAATCACAACAATGTTTGGGAAAGTTTGTGATACATTTGCTCCACAGAAAAACGTTAACCAAAGATTGAATCATCTGCCATGGCTAACGGTAAAGATAGAGAAAATAATTAGGTCAAGAAATCAACTACCGAAAAAGGCTAATAAAACATTAAAAAATGAAGTCTGGGAACAGTATAAAAAGATAAGAAATAGAGTTATTCAGGAAATAAGGAAGTCAAAGTTTTTTTTATTATAAACAAAAAATTAAAGAATCAACTGACCCAAGTGCTTGCTGGTCTGTAATAAACAATCCTACAAAACCTGTAAGGAACTGGGCTGAGATAAAATTAAGCAAAAATGGGATGGTAGTTGAAACCAATAGGGCCGCTGATTTTTTTGAATAAATATTTCATAGGCCTTCCTGATTTGAAAACAAAAAAATATATCCTGTGTAAATCAAATGAGTGATGTGTAACAAGGCGATCTCTAAGATGAAAGTATACCAAAATTTAAGTTTAGGAGAGTGACAAAAAAATAATTTTTAAAAAGTATAAATAAGTTAAAGATAGACAAGGCGAGTGGACCAGATAAGATAGATAAATTGTTGAAGGAAGCCACTTGGGAATTATCACCAATATTACAGGATATCTTTAATTGGAGTTTAAGGGAGGGGCAGTTCCCATCAAGCTGGAAACTTGCTAAAGTGGTCCAGATAGATAAAGGAGGTGACCCTGGAAGCTTCAAATTACCGTTCAATAGCCCTGTTGTCCACAGTCTCCAAGATATTTGAAAAATCAGTTAATGGAATATTTGGAGAAATATAATAAATTAACACAATGCCAATCTAGTTTTAGACAGGGCAGGTCCACGTCTACCACACTCATAGACTGTTTAGATCTTATAGCTACTCCTCTTGAGAAGGCAAGGTCCATGGATGCTGTATTCATGGACCTGTCCAAAGCATTTGATCTGGTGAATCATAGCATCCTGATAAGTACTTTAAAGAAAATAGGAGTAGAGGATGAAACTTGTAGATGGTTTATGTCCTACCTCGATAAAAGATCTGTTTGTTGTCTTGAACGGTCAACAGTCAAGAATGGACTATGTGATGATAGGGGAGCCCCAGGGGTCTATCCTGGGCCCCCTCTTGTTCATTGTCTATCTGAACAACCTACCAGACTATATTAAATATTCACAAATTCAATTGTTTGCAGATGACACTGTTCTAGTAATATCAGGAATAAATCCAGGAGAGGTAGAGCAAAAACTACAAAGTGACTACCTTGCAATGCAAGGATATTTTTCATCTATGGGTTTATTAATTAATAACAAAAAAAAAAAAAAAAAAACACAGACTATGTGCTTTGCCCCAGAGAGGAAGGAAGGGAGTTCCAAAATTAAAGATAACGACTCAAGAAGGTAAGATCCTGGAACAAACAGTGACGTATCAATACTTAGGGATTCAAATAGATCAGTACTTAACATTTTAACAGCATATAATAAAATTAATAAGGAAAACCAATGCAAAGATTGGAGCAATAAGACACATAATCAGATTGTATGACAAAAGAAATTAGATTGACTCTGGTAAATCAATTAGCATTGTCCGTAATTGACTATGGAAGTAATATATATATCATACCACAAAAAAACAGTTAAATAATTTAGATGTATTACATAATAAACTCACAAGATATGTATTGAGGTGTGATTTTAGAACTCACCATTGCACAATGTATATAAGATTGGGTTGGACTTCATTAAACCTGTGGGTTAAGGGTATCTGGTTAAGCCAGGTACGGGGTATACTTAAAAATAAACCATTAAACAATTTAAAAATCAGGTTATTGAAGCCAAATTATAGATTAGATTTAAGAAACAAGGGGGCCAGAGATTTAATAACACCAAAAATAATAAAATGATTCAGTGAAATGACCCTTCAATATCAGGTTGCCTCTAGTTGGAATTGTCTCCCTCCTCTTCTCCAAGATTTAACCATTACTGATACTGTTTTTAAAACAGCAATGAATCATGAACTTAGTTTTCATTGTTATTTTAATAGGTGAGAAGAATGAAGTAGTTAAATGCTTGTCTGTTTAGTCCTGCTGGTCTTTGTAATCCTTTGGATTGTCTGTTACCATTTGTATGTCTGATATTTTGTAACTTTTGTACTTTGATAATGCTGTAACAACTTAGCTTTTTTATATGAACAGGTAAGCCTTGTAAATAGGGATTTTCAGAACCATAATGGCTGTATTACTGTATAAAGAAATTTTACCATACCATACCACACCACACAATTTATGAAATCAGGATAGCCTAACTGAACTTCAATATCTCATTTACAGTGGGGTCATGGTTTTTCAACCCAGCTTTAATGGTGACAAGAAACATTTTTCTCACACCTCTAGATGCCTTCTTGTTTTCCTTTTAGTGTCTGTCCAATATTCTGATATGTTCTGACATTTATTTGTTAAATCAATAATCTAATTTGTTTGCCATCTTACCCACCCTGAATCCCTCTCTCTTTAGCTGTTGCTGCTCTCTCTCTCTCCTTTTTCATACTTCCTCAACATTCACTGACATCAGTAACACCATTCCAGGCCAGTCTGACAATGTCTGGAATGTCTTTGAAATGTGCAAAGAAAGAGTAGAGTAGCTGCTGAGGAGAGTGGAACTCTATGTATATATGAGGGCACCAGAAAGTTAGATTATTATCAAAATTGGTCAAAGCATATAAGAATACATAACTGGCATGGAAAGGAAAATGGGAGGACAGCTAACTATGTAAGCAATATGACATGAGTGGGTGTGGGTTGTTGTCTTACAAGCATACACCCCAGGTTCATAGTAAGGCATTAGGTGCTTGTGCTGAGTGACATCAGTGCCTGAAAAGTGCTCTTGTCAGACAAACAACCCACACATTGGAGGTCTTATTGTGCTTATAAAATGGGTCCTAGTGAAAGTTGGAAAATAAAAAAAAAATAACTAATGTTGCTTACAACAATAAAAATGAAAAAAATAAAATAAAAACAGAGAAAAGTAGTCCTTGTATTCTATTTTCACTACAGATTGTATAATGAATATGGTGTTTAAGCCATGAGAGAGCAGTGGTATCTGTGTAATGCATCACTGTCACAGTGCCTTCTTCTCTGCCTCAGCTCCACATTCAGGAATTTCTTTAATATTTGTTTTATTATTTGTCTATTACTTGTTTTCTGCCTTGGGACTGCAGCTTATATGTAACTTATTGTGCACAAATGTGGGATGGTCACATTTCCGACACTGTTTATAGCCAGCAGCCAAGCAAATGACTTCTGGTTTTGCGGCCAGTTCTGAAGGTTGTGTTCCACTCCAAACTATTGCAATTGCATACTGTGGTAGACTTCTCTTTTTAATATTTCAAAAAAGTGTTGATTTACAACAACAACCAAAAAAATTTCTTGCTTCTGTGAGGGAGTTTTTGTAGTGTGGCCAGAGTTTGGAGGAAAAGGCAGGTGGGTGGCCCTGCATTCGGAAGTTGGGTAACTGACAAGCAGAGATTACAAAGCTGCCAACCATTCTACAGTGCAAGGCACTATTTTATCAAGCTAGACTGCTCCCTCTTCTATGGGGCTAGTATGTGATACCTCTGCATTGTGTTCTGCATTCCCACTGGCCCAGATCTAAAGGGGAATGAGACCCATTCCAGTTTGCATCCATTGGTTAAACTGGCATGAATCCCCAGGAATTCAGTTCACCTACTTCTTACAAAATTGTATGAGAGTTTCTGCACTTCTGTCATATTTCTCCATTGAATAATATAGAAGAGTTCCACCAGATGGAGATGACAGCTTACCAACCTACAAACCTGAAAGTAAGAGTTCCTACATGTAAACATTCCCAATTTAACCACTGCCAGTATAGTGATGTAGTGCTCTTCCAGTAGAAATCACTGGGCTGGGTTCAACTTCCTTTAGTGAACTACAGTATTTATACACCTCTTCAGGCAGAGGTTATACTGCATCTGGCCCTTTCCTGAGCCACCCCAGCCCTGTTACTCTGCCATCACATAAGACTTCCCACCAACGTCTTTCGGATGAGACGTTAAACCGAGGTCCCATCTGCCTGGATTGGTGGTAGTTCAGGTGGATGTTAAAGATCCCATGGCACTTATCGAAAAGAGTAGGGGAATTTCCCCGGTGTCCTGGCCAAATTTCCCTCATTAACTAAAAATACCACCAACAGCTTAGTCTGGTTCAAGGTCAGTTGGCATTCATCTGTATCCCCCTCCCCCGGGTCGTGCCTGAAAATAGGCAGGATTTGTCTAGTGCACTTACCCGGTCAACAAAAGCTAAATAAATAAAAAAAAAAAAAAATTTCAAGACTCCATGGCTTGGAACCCACAGCGGGGCCTCAAGACTGGACAGAATCCTAAAGGGATGAGCTAGAGGAGGAGAGGCTGTCTAGGGCATGTGTATGGGGGGCCTCTGGGCACCCAGGGCATTCAGTCTGCTTGGTTGAAGGATTTTGCCCTTAGTTGCAACCAAGTCCTAAGGATGTTGCCTTTGGTTCTTCTCCTATAGTGACACATGTAATGCATGGGCATGATCTGCAATGGCTGACAGTATCTGCTCCCTCCCAGTTTTTGACACCGAACCCCAATATCCATGTTTTTCCTTGAGTTTCTCAAAATCCTGATGCATTTTTCCACACCTTCCTGAGTGTTCACCCGATTGCAGATTTTGGTATCATCTACAAAAAGGTATCATTTTCCATTCAGTTCTTCTGCAATGTCCCTTATAAAGATATTGAAGAAGACTGGTCCCAGTACCGAGCAATGTGGTACCCAACTTGTCACACACACTCTCTTTAGAAAGAGTGTAGTTAACCAGCATCCTCTGCCTCCTATCCTTTAATCAGTTTCTATCCCAGTGTACCACTATAGATCCCACTCCTAGGTTGGTCAACTTCCTAAGCAACATTCTATGTGGTAACATTTCAGAAGCCTTTCTAAAGTCTTAATAGGCCACATCTACTGCTCTTCCCTGGTGAGACAGAGCAAGAGGTTTGTGGAGAGAAAAAGATGCGTACTGAAAACAGATTGTTGTGAGAAAGAAAAAAATGCCCCTATTGAGAATTAGATCCTGGCCCCTCTCAACTACTGAGCTTGTGCTCTGCAACTGCGCTATCATGCCACATGGTGAGATAGATGGTTTCTACTTCAAAGACAGATGCATGCTACTAACATATCTCCTGGTGTTCTGACACAACGCTATCATTCCACATGGTGAGAAAGGTTTATAGGAGCTCTAAGATGGTTGCAAGAGAGCAGCAGGGTTGAGTTGCTGCTGGGATTGCTCGACGAAAGATCTCAGATCTCCTGCTGAATTTTGGCAGACTTCAACATATTTATCAGTATTATGGAGCTAAAACTGTAGTAGTAATCCAGATATAAATTTTTAAGCCTCAGATGGCATAAAGTCAGTAATTTTTCTTTATTAGGTCTACCAATGTTGTTTGCTTATCTTATACTAATGTGCTTTAACTACAGTACACATCTCAAATCCTTCCTGACTCCATGTGCAGTTCTGCTTAGAAAAGCCTGTAATTTAAATAGCAGCATCTTCTTGACTAGTCTTCACATTGTTCATTTAAGTTATGCTACTCCCTGTGGGCTGTGGTACAGCTTATGAGCAATTTGTAGCTTATGTATCAATTCTGAATTACCTAACTACCAAAAATAGTATTTGTTTCTCAGCTCATGAAATCTATGTTGCAGACTTCTAAATACAAGTAATTTTAACTCACATTACCACTTCTCAATATTGTAAGACCGTGTTTAATGTCAGAAAATCCATGTTCATTCAGAGTAAAAGCCACAAAACATAAGTCACCAAACTTCATACTCTTTAAACCCAAAGAGTATTAAAGATTACCTGTAACACTTTCATTGGTAACAAAGCCTTCTGGACTATTATAGTCCCAAACATCCAGCAAACAGCCACTGTTATTTTGGAAGAACTACCGTCTTATTTGACCAGCCTGCCTAACATGCTGAGCCCTTTAACTACACCAGATTTTGCTCTAGATGAATCGATGAAAAACTTCATTTTGCCAGCAGTGTTATCTCCTACAGCTACCATTACTTGTACAAATTTACCTTCTGGAACTTCTCAGAACTTTGTAGTTGTTAGCTCTACAGCTGAAACACAGTAATTTATGGCATCTAAAGCAGCATGAGGGACTCCATGACAGTACCAGAGAATATGCTGAAAGCAGAGCCCAACTAGGAAATGAAGTCATTGTGAAGTGGGACAGCAGAGATACAGACCAGCAATACTGATGAAGCTCAAGGGAGATGTCAGGGAGACTTATGGTGAAGTCAGCAGCCAACATGTCAGACTAAATTTTAGCTCCTGACATCAGCCCCTACAAACTGGCCAAAAACAGGCTATTTGCTTTCTACAAACATTCACTTTGGACTTACCAGGCTGCATTAAGTTCATGGGGAAGAGATCCACAAGTAATAAGGGGTCTGTGACAATGGAACTGATGGATGGGAATCAGTCCTCCAATTCAGCCATGGTGACCAATGGCAGCACATCCACTTCCAGCAACACACAGGAAAAAAGTTAAACCCTATTCTAACTGAGCTACTTGTGTTTCACTCAGACATTAAATCGAATTTTACTAAAGTCCACTCAGAGGTCACTGAGCTCCAGTGTACCACTGAGGATCACCAAACCATGATCTCTGGGTTGTACTACCATACAAAGAAGACAGACTGCCAGTTACTTGAGCCCTTCAGCAAAATATGGACACTGACAACTAAATGTGAGGGCTTGAAGGGCAAGTCTCAGAATAAAAACATGAGGCTATACAGATTTAGAGAAGTGACTGAAGGTTCTGATCTGACCTCCTTTTTGAAATCTTTTTCTGTAGTAAACTCAATCTCCCAGCTGTGTTTTCATTCAATATTGAACAGGAGAGTTGTATACTAGTTCCAGTCCCCACACAAAATCAGCACCACCCCATGTCATATGTCAATTGTTGTACAGTTCATGTCCTATATAACTAAACAGTGGATTTTGACTAGGCTGTGGCAGCAGAAAGAAGTGGTTTATGAGGGGATTAGCATGTATGCTGATCATGATTACTCTCCTGACTCATGGAAAAATATAAGAAAGTGTGCCGTATCTTGACAATGTTAAGGGACAAACAGTCACACTTCCATACCACATTTACAGCTAAACTGATGATATTCTTCCCAGATGGTCCAGTACTGTTTGAGAACCCAGAGGAAGCTTTCTTTAAAGTGAAAAAATATGGGAATGGAACCTGCTAAACCACCGTGAACTCGCTCCAACCCAGAACACAACAAAGAACCCAAACAACTCATGCTGCCAGCATTCCAAGATAGGAAGAAGCATGTGGCCACCACTCTACATGACATCCAGGTGCTGTTGCATTCATTCACAAAACCTGACTGCCAGTATTCTTGTCTGCAATGTTAGTTCTGGGGTCAACTGGGAACTAATACTACTTATTGACCAGATATCTGGGAGCTGGTAACTTGACTGTCACAGATTTCCTCTCCTTTCTATTGTAAAGGGAAAAGGTAAATTGTTTAACCAGGAAAGGCACACTAAGCCAGAACTTGTTTCCATGTGCAACCTGGGAGCACAAGGAAGTTACATGACTTGCTTAGGGTCACACAGTATGCAAGTGGGGGCTGATGGGATTAAAACCCAGGTATCAAGTTTTGTAGCTCAATGCTCTTAACCACTATACTGTACTGCCTCCTATTATAGTGAGTGTTCTGTTTATATTTCTAACAGCTGCCCTCTTATTTACATTTCTATTATATGGCTGAGCTGGTCCTGCCTAGGAGAGGCACTGGGGGGGTTGCCAAGATTGGTTGGCCCTAAGGTACCACAGTTATTTGAACAATGGGGGGAGCCCCTCATCACGTGACCACTCCAATAAAATACTGGAACTGCCATTTCCTTCAACTTAACCTGCTATGGGAAATGCTGCTTGGCAGGGCAGTAGAGGTTCTCGGCAGAGACTGCAGGGCTGTGGCTCTCTGCTACTTTTTAAAACCAGTAATAACTTATGCAGCACATGGTCTTTAATTCATTTATTTTATTCATTACAAATCAAGTTTACAACCTTTAAGTCAGATACTCATTTACAAAAGCATCTTGTCGCGGGGGGGCAGACATCAAGACAGTTATTACAGTGCAGATTAAAACAGAGGATAACATTACAGGTGCAGTAAAAGGAACATTTAACATAGATACACTTAGGTTATATAATGTAGTAGTTTGTATGTTACTTAGGTTACATAATGTTACAAAATTGTGAGTTACACTCATGGATATAGTAGGTCCTCAGAGAAGACAGCAGGTTACATCCCTGTTTGGACCTAGTAGGGAAGAAGTGGGTCTGGGGGAGGGAGACGCTGTCCAGTGGACATTGTCGAGCCAGGGGGCAAGATGGGCGGGTACCACAGGTTACAACAGGGGGTTAGTTGCACCTACAACAGTGGGTATTAAAGATATGGTTCCAAAGGGCTGTTTTGAAGGAACCAATTTTTAGCAAGTAGGAGATGCAGCTAGAGAGGGAGCTGAACCAGGTGGGGGATCAGTAGAGGAAGGATCTCTGGGCAAGAGAGGTCTTGGTTCTGGGCACCTTGAAAGTGGCCTTAACAGAGCTATGGGTGGTGAGGGATGATGATGACTGCTGTAGGGAGGTGGAGACCCACAGGGGGGAGAGTCTTAGCAGTGATTTCTTAGCCTGAAGGCAGGTCTGGTAGAGCAGTTGCTCCTCAAAGTTGAGCAGAATGGTGGTAGTATAGAGAAGGCAGATGCGAGTTTGGCTGGTGGCACTGGTCAGGAGCCTACAGGCCTTATTGATGGAGAGTTGGATTTTGGAGAGGGCAGTGTTGTCAGCTATGGCATAGATGGGCAAGCCATAGTCCACGAGGGACAAGACGGAGGAGGTGATGGCCACCCTGAGGGCAACCTGAGGCAGACAGTCCCCATGCTGGTATAGCAGGCCAATCCGAGAGTTAATGGTGGCTGGCAGGGCATTAATGTGGGTGTGGAAGGAGAGGGCAGTATCGAACGTGATGCCTAGGTACTTGTATGTGGTCACTTGTTCTAGCGGGTACAGAGTGCTGGGGATAATCAAGAGGGGGATATTTTTAGCTTTATTTTGGTGGTGGGAGAAGAGCATTGATTTGGTTTTCTTTAGGTTAATGACCAGTCTGCGGTCGCCGAACCACCTTTCGACTTGGTTCTGAGCTTGTTGGAGGGATAATTGGAGGGAGGTGGGATTGGGATGTGAGGCAACGAGGACTGCATCATCAGTGTAGAGGAGCATTTTACCAGCACATGAGCTGGGAAGGATGTTGAGGTAGAGACTAAAAAGTATTGGACCCAGGATGGAGACCTGAGGGACCCTGGAGCAAACAGGAAGAGTGCTGGAGAGGGAGCTGCTGATCTTGACACACTGGGATCTAGCAGAGAGGTAGCTAGAGAACCAGGAAATGGGACCACCAGAGATGCTAAGTTGGTGGAGAGAGTCGAGTAAAAGGGGATGACAGACAGTGTCAAAGGCCTTGGAGAGGTCAATGAACACTGCTCCTGCAAGGCTGCCAGAGTCAAGAGCAGCATGCAGGTGTTGGGAGAATTCCAGGAAAGCCGTGGTTGTACTGTGTGCTGGGCAGAAACCGTGCTGCTCTGGGCATATAATGTCATACTTGGTTAGGTATTCAGAGAGCTGGATCAACACCACTTTTTTCAAGGGCTTTAGAGAGTGGGGGGAGGATGGAGATTGGCCGGTAATTGTTGGGGGTGTACTGGTCCCCACTCTTGTGTATGGGTGTGATTTCAACAGTTTTCTAAGCACTTGGGAAATGACCTAGGCATAGAGACCAGTTTAGAAGGTCAGTCAGGGGGACTAGGACTTCGTCCAAGACCATACACAGGATCCTGGAGTCGAGGGGGTCACTGCTTGAGTTATTGCTGCCTAAGGCTTTTAGCAAGTGTGGCCTGGCTTCTTGGGGGGACAGACTGTGCAAATAGAATGGTGGGTGATGCAGGACCAGAGGGAGAGAGGTGGGGATAGGGTCAAAGAAGTTGCTGGGGAGGACTGAGCTTAGGTCAGAGAAGGCAGTGTTAAGGCAATTGGCTATAAGGAGTGGATCTGTGGTGAGGGTGCAATTGATGGAGAGCTGAGATGGTGGTGGGGAGCTAGAATTCCCATTTAGCTCTTTCATATTATCCCAGAAGGTCCGGGCTGAACCCCAGGTGGAAGCAAGGGTGGTCAGGTAGTGCTCTGCCTTGGCCCGCCTAATGGCCCAAGTGTACTTATTGTGTTCTGCATTGTAGGCCTGTCTATCAGATGCCTTTCCAGATTCTACAGCAATGTGCCAGAGATTATCTCTGTTTTTGAGTCTCTGGAGGAGGGGTGGGGTGATCCATGGGGCATTGCATTTTTTGGAGCCAATCCTGGTGAGGGGGGAGAAAAGTCACAAGCCTTACAGAAGGCATTTGTGAAGTGGTCAAGAGCTGAGTGAGTGTCAGGGGTACACTGGCTAGGGGAACACTCTAGCTGGGCTAGGTATTGTTTTAATTTTCTGAGGCCACCAGGGCCTAAACAGTGGTGTAGAGTGGCCTGGGACACTGGCTTCAGAGTGGAGGATGACCAGAGACAGAGGACTGGGGAGTGATCACTGAGAGAGTTGGGGAGGACAGTGACATCCCAGATTTTGTAGGGACGTTTAGATATAACAACATCTAGGAGAGTGCTGGTGCCAGTAGAGTGGTTGAATCTGGTGGACTGGGTGACTAACTGGGACATATCCTGGGCAGCAAAAGAGTCCCTTATATGGGAGGCAGTGGAGGTAAGCCAGTTACTATTGAGATCACCTAGGATGACTTGCTTCACTTTGTGAGGGAGAGATGTAAGGTGGTCAATGAGGGATTGGACCACTTGGTTTTGATTCCTCGGGGGTTCGTTGGAGACTGTGAGGAAGAGAGTGCCTTGGGCAGGGTCAGGTGTGATTTTTAAGGTGAGGGCTTGGGCCCCATAATCAAGTTTAGGAGCTGGGAGTGCCTGAGCTATAAGGGAGTCCCATACGAGTAGTGTGCAACCACCACCACGCTTGCCTACTCGATCTTCCCTGTAGATGGTATATCCAGGGATGGTGATAGCAGAGTCAGGGGTGGATTTGGAGAGCCAGGTCTCTACCAGTGCAATTATGTCAGGTTGATGTTGAATGACCCAGCACTGGAGAGCAGCAGATTTCTTTAGGAGACTGCAAATGTTTAAGGATGCAAAGCAGAGGTCAGTTACAGTACAGGGTGTAGAAGGGCTGGAAACCATAGGTCCTGGGTTTGGGTGTACATTACCAGATAATAATAATAGCAGTGCAATAATTCTGGTTAGTGGCTGGTGTGCAATGGAGACCCATGGATTGATACCCAGCTGAGGATTTTACAATCAAGGTGCATGGGATAGATAAAGTGTAAAGGGTGGGAATGGCAGGGGAGAGCTGGGTCCAGGTCAGGCCTTGAAGGGCAGAGGGAGTGGGAGTGTTGGCAGGGTGGGGGTGTTAGGGGGTCTTAGGTGTCTTGAGGGTGGGGAAGGGCTGAGTCACTGTGGGGAAGTCTGGGAATGAGGTGCCTAATGTGGAGGAAAGGTGCTCCAGTCAGTGTGAGGTCTGTACCAAGAGGGTGAAGGAGAGCAGACTTAGTAATGGAGTGTAGGTACCCATAGCAGCTGAGCAGTAAAGGAAGAGTGTCCAGGGTAGTAGAGAGTAAGGAGACGTAGAGTAGCTTTGGCACAGTTAGGGGGAAAATCCATCTAGTGGGCAAAAAGTATAAGCTGCAAATGTGAAAAATCAGTATCAATCAGTAGAAGAGGGAAAGGGCAAAGACTGATGAATAGTGATAAACTGACCACACAATAAGTGAAATGAGACAGGATCTGTATTGGGTTGGATTGGGCAAGTGTGCTTATAACTGGGCCCTCTAGTGGCTAAAAGATATAATCTGCTAATGGAAAAGTCATCACTGAAGGAAGTTGGGGGTTGTAGGGGACACTGCAGTATGCTCAACAGGAGAGAGCAGTAGCCTCAGTACAGTTGTGGAAGGGGATCTGATTAACACTGGGGCACAGAACTGAAAAAAAAAAAACAGGCAGGGAGGTTCTGAAGCAAGTTTTTTGGGGGGGGCACTGCAGCAGCCTCAATGGGACACAGAGGTCAAGGGAGCAGCCCACAGAATTACAGCTCTAAGAGAGGGGGCACAGGGTTCAGGAAAGATAGCAAAATCACACAACCTTAAAACCTCTCTCAAAACTTAAATCAACTCTTAAGAAATCTCCACATCAGACTAAACATTACTTAAAGTGAGAAATCAAGAACATGTCAAGCAGAGGTCAGTCCTAGCATGAATTTCTTGGCAGCAGTTCCTAGAAGTCTTCTGGATTGCTGCACATAGTGTGAGAAACACTGGCAAACAGGAGCAAGTGAGATTTCTCCAGGGATAGATGCCTAAATTCAGAGTTCCAACCCGTACCTTGCTTGGACGGTGAGCGTCAGGCAGCTTCTCCTTAATCTGCTTACCAAACTGCAGAATGCAGTTTGTTTGAGAGGAAACAGCCTGAAAGGGCACAGTAGTCCCCTGGTGAGATAAGGTGAGAGGACAAAATTAAGTGGCAGGCTTGGAGGGGAGGGCAGTCAGAAAACAAAAGAGAAATTAACAGTTTGGGAGGGGTTGAGAATTAAACAGAAATAGTTTAAGCAGAGAAGTCCTGAAACAAGTTGGGGGTTGGAGAGAACACTGCAGCATGCTCAACAGGAGAGAGCAGTAGTATAAATACAGTTGTGGAAGGGGGTCTGATTAACACTGGGGCACAGAGCTGAAAAAAAGTCAGGCAGGGAGATTCTAAAACAAGTTTTGGGGACGCTGCTGCAGCCTCAATGGGACACAGAGGTCAAGGGTGTAGCCCACAGACATACAGCTCTAAGAGAGGGGGCACAGGGCTCAGGGCAGATAGCAAAATCACACTACCTTAAAACCTCTCTCAAGACTTAAATCAACTCTTAAGAAATCTCTACATCAGGCTAAACATTATTTAAAGTGAGAAATCAAGAACATGTCAAGCAGAAGTCAGTCCTAGCATGAATTTCTTGGCATCAGTTCCTAGCAGACTTCTGGACTGCTGTACATAGTGTGATAAACACTCGCAAACAGGAGCAAGTGAGATTTCTCCAGGAGTAGATGCCAAAATTCAGAGTTCCAGCTCGTACTTTGCTTGGAGGGTGAGTGTCGGGCAGCTTCTCCTTAGTCTGCTTACCAAACAGTGTTCCTTGTGATGGTTTTTTACTTCTCCTGATACTGGTAATGGTCATGAGCTCCCCAGGTTTTACCTACAGTGTAATGTCTTATACCACCAGTCCACTTAGCATGTTTTTTTATGTGTATCTCTTCCATTCCTTTGCTTCAAGTTGGGGGGGTCAGTTCCAGTGACATTATGATTCTATTTTTATATCTTACTCTCAGCCTACTCTGGGTGTTTGATGAATGCCCCCCCCCCCGCCGAATAGGGGCCACTCCCATCCCTTCATTTGATGTGTTTCTCCATCTCTGAGGCTCCTACGACATATGAGGAACCATTGGAAAGGTTCCCCTCCCATGGAATTCACCCATCTTTCCACTGGTTAAGTGGGATACATAGTTGATATACAGTATTTTTCAAAGTTGGGTCCCTGCTAAGTTAAAAGAGAAGCTTCTGACATGGAAGACCCATTGAGCTTCACATTTCACTTTGTCCCTCCCTGAATTGGATAGTGGCAAAGAATGCTGGTGTATTTAAGCTAGTATTACTACGTCATGTTATTTGTTTTATCTTGTTGTCTTTATGTATTTGCTGCAAAACTGAGCTATACACTGATGGAATACCCTCTAATGGAATTGTTATTAGAGCTGTGCGAATACCTTTCCCTGAATATTCGGCCGAATATTCAGTATTCGGTATTCATTATTCGGTATTCGGTATTTGGCCAGAAAAGGTGTTTTTTTAAGGAAACTTTAAAAAAGCACTTCAGCAACACCATTAATCACCCATTGAACCTGGTATACCATATCCACTTCAATGACACTTCAGCCACCAACATTGAGCTCTCACTAATGCAACACAAGCTTCATGTGGTACACTCGATCCACCACAACACATACATAGCACTCTGAAAACAATATCAAGCATTACATTGGGTCAGCACTAGAGGGTGTTCATGGTCACAGACACGGGGTTGAAGGTGCTTCAGCCATGGGTGTAGGAATAGTGGTAGCAGTGGCTGCAGTAGTGGTGACAGCTGAAAGGGTGGCTTCTGCAAGAATGGCACTGGTGGTGGTGGGAAGCACACTGGCTGTGGATGTAGCAGCCATAATGGTAGCAGTGGGGACACTGGTGGTGGTGTCTGCTGCTTGCTGCACAAAGTATGCTCTAATTCCCCCCTACTACTGCACAACAGGATGTGACAGTGAATGTACAGATGGACAGGTGGTGACACTAGAAACATAGAAACTTAGACTTTGATGGCAGATAAGGACCGCTTGGCCCACCTAGTCTGCCCATTTCCCTACCTAGAGGATAAGCTGCAGATCCTATTTAACCAACAGCCTATTTCTTCCTACCCTCCACAAAAATTGCCTTATGTCTGTCCCATGCATTCTTGAACTAGTACTGCTAATGGTATTAGTAGTAGTAGTACTATTACTAGTACTACAAGAACTAAAAGGCTTGCTTGGGGAGAACAATATTTGAGCCCATCGAATAAAGAGAGACACCTGTATGTCACTGTCTATGTAGTCTATCTCACCACCTTCTCTGGATTTGTATTATGTATCAATAATTTACAGTGGCGCAAGACAAGATGCAATTCAGTACTTTGCAGTAAATGACATGCCACAAAATATTGGATGGCAGGAGGGCTTAATTGCCATTAAATTACATTGCTCCTTGCAGCATACTGCAGCATTTTACAGCAGTTTTGCAAGATACTGCATTACGTACTGTCTGGCACCACAGTATGAACTATGTTCTATAATCTTGATGCAGTGTTTCATCCTTGGGTATGTTAGTTGTGGATTGTTTTGTTACAAGGGCATCTCAGTCTCATTCATTTTAACTTCACTTATTTATAGTGTGTGTTTCTTTAAGGGTTGTATACTCATAGCGTATCTGTGCATTACCGACATGCACCCTGACAAAGACCATGTTCTGAACAAAGTACCAGGGCTCTATTGGCATCCTCCAGCCTTAGCACACAACAAAAGTATTGGCAACTTTATGCTGCGCTGCTCTTAACTGTATATTTTGTTACTGCAACCCTTCCCCACCCCGCTGAGTGCTTCCTTTGTTCTACATGGATTGCTTGGGGGTTTGGCAGCCCAGGGACAACACTAGCAGTAATTGTGTGGATGTGCTGTATGTTTGTGGTCTATCATCCTGCTCCTCACCACTTAGGGCCAGCGATGCAGATGCTTTGCTGGGGCTGGGTCAAACATGTTTGCAAGATTGCTGAAGACATGATGGATCAGGTCACTACTGGTTACACAAACTATTACTACATAGTGCCTGTGTGTGTGTGATGCTTTACTTAGTGCTTGTGGAACTACAGTAATACACCAACCTCTCCAGTTATACTGCACCACAAAAAAGTAGCAGTAAAGAAAAACGCTGCTACTAAGAAGGGGAAGAAAAGGGCAACCTATTTAGTCAAACATGGAACTGAGCAAGGAACAGACAGAAACATAGAAACATAGAAACATAGAATTTGACGGCAGATAAGGACCGCTTGGCCCACCCAGTCTGCTCATTTCCCTACCTACTGGATAAGCTGCAGATCCTAGTTAACCAGCAGCCTACTTCTTTCTACCCCAACCCCCCAGAATTGCCTTATGACTATCCCATGCATGCTTGAATTCCACCACTGATTTTGACTCACAACTCCTCCGGAAGGCCATTCCATGCATCCACAACCTCTCTGTGAAAAAATACTTCTTAAATTACCTCTGAGCCGCCCCTCTATCTTCAAATTGTGCCCTTTTGTTCTTGCACCTCTTTTTTGAAAGATGCTACCCTCTTGGACTTTGTTGATTCCCTTGAGGTACTTGAAAGTTTCTATCATGTCCCCCCTCCTCCTTTCTCGAGGCTATACATATTAAGATCCTTAAGTCTCTCTTCATATGTCCTCCGGTGCAGACCCTGCACCATTTTAGTTGCCCTCCTCTGGACAGCTTCCATCCTGTCTATGTCTTTGTGGAGATTGGGTCTCAGAACTGCACACAGTACTCCAGATGGGGTCTCACCAGCTGTCTGTACAGAGGGATAATAACTTCCTGTTTTCTACTGGTGATGCTCTCCCTATGCATCCCAGTATCCCCACCCTCCTTGCTGCCTTCTCACATTGCTTGCCCACCTTTAGGTCATCTGATATGACTACCCCAGGTCCCTTTCCATTTTGTTGTTGTTAGTATCTCACCCCCCATTGTGTACTCTTCCCCTGGGTTTTTGTTTCCCAGGTGCATTACCTTGCACTTCTTAGCATTGAATCTAAGCTGCCATACATTTGACAAAAATTGACCCTTTCTACACTCTGTCCCTGAGCTGTGTTCAAACCCAGTGCCCTTGCAGTCGGAGTCAGCTGCTCTACTTCTGCACCACATTGCCTACCGATGACATACAGTTAACTCAGTGAGACAAGCCTGCCCCAACTAAGTGCAATGGTTTAATTAACAAAACAACAATAAACAAACAAAAAAAATGCATGTGCACAACTGTGGACACACACACGGCACAGACTCGCAGGGGGATATATTTCACAGGCACAGCTTAATTGTGTACAGTGGGCTGTAGAAGTGGGGGGGGGGTCAGCTGCTGTGTCAGTGTGGCTCAGTTGGTAGCACATCTGCCTCTGGACCAGAAGGCCGTGGGTTCTCGTCCCACACTGGGATTGGACTTGCACCTAAAAATCGCTGGCATCCGAATGCAGTATTGGGTGGTGCGGTACTGCTGGGGTGTGCCATCCTTTGGATGAGACGTTAAACCGAGGTCCCTTCTGCCCATCCTGGTGTTGTCCAGGTGGAAGTAAAAGAACCCAGGGCACTCTTTGCAAAGAGTAGGGAACATTCCCGATGTCCTGGCCAACATTCCCCTTCCCATAAACCAGTTCATGCAATTATTCAGGCAGTGTGTGGGTGATGATGTGTGATATGGCCACCACCACACATTCAGTCACTTCACTATCAGTCTAGCATTGCTTGTAAAGCACTTTGGGATACACTGTGTATGAAAAGCACAATACAGGGATCTATCCCCAGAAACAGAGGAGACTAACAATACTAATTCAGTGAGTCAAGCCTGACTGGCTTAGAACTGGAGAAGTTTATTTCAAAATCTGTGTGCACACAGCTATGCACACGTGTGGCCCTGCCTCATGAAAAAATATATTAAGCATGCACATAAAGGGTGAAGCCTCACAAAATCAAATATTTTGGACATATACAGCAAATTATAAGCAGTGACCTGCAGGAGGGGGGGTTAGCAGACACCCTCATCAGTCATTCAGGGAACCAAGCCTGGAACCAGACAACAGCAAAAAAAACAAAACAAACACACAAACATAAAATGTGCTCCACCAAAAAAAATCACACTGGAGCTATGTCAGACAGCAGCAGAGAAGGGGTGTTAGCAGATGGCCCTCCTAGTCCCTGTAACTGAGTACAGCAATAAGGACAAAATACCTGTCATAAAGCCAAACATAGCTTTTCTGACACTGATCAAAAAAACTATACTGACCCAAAAAAGCCTGTGAAGCAAAAATCAATTTCTTTTTTAGCAAGTTTAAGGTCTCAAAAGTACTGCAGAGCGGCTCTCAGAAACCATTGTCTCCTGTCTTCTACTAGCTCAGATTGAGGAAGTCACATGGTGTGCTTGCCTTTGAGCTCAAGAAACAGTTTTTGATTGGCCAACAAAGCTCTGCGAGACTTGGAAATCTCACAGAATAGTAGTTCCTGAATAGTGGTCGAATAGTGAACTATTTGGAAAATGCATCCGAATATTCAGGAAGCCTACTATTCGTGGTATTCGGAAAATGCTATTTGGCCCATGCACAGCCCTAGTTGTTATATCACCTTTGTGATATATATTTGTAACCACCCAGTCCCCTGGGGTTACTAGAATTCCATCAGTGTCAGTGCTAGGTAGGGAAAGAAGCTGCTGAATAATGGTTAAATGTTTTTTCACCTGCCCCCTCTCTATTTACTTGGTCTCAACTGAGATGAGAGAGGTGATGTCATTTAGAACTCTTGCAGAAGCATAAGTCACGGCAGCTAGCTGTGAGTGGGGAGTTTTAGAATCTTCAGTTAGTGTGTCAGAGGAATCTCTGAGTGGAGTTTAGTGTGAGTAGTAACAGGAGTAAAGAGCTGCAGTGTGGGCTCTGTGAGGAGAGCCTATTTTCTCACTCTAGTACTGAGAAACATCTGCCTGCAAAGAGAAGCGGTGGAAACTATGGTCTAGCAGGAATTCCTGATTTTTCATCCCCAGTTAGATGAGAAGGACTGCCAAGATAGATCCGAGGGGCAATCCCCTATTTTGATCCAGGACTTTGAAGCTGCCTGTTTGTTTTCCAACAGTGAGTAATCTGACTTTGTGCTTCCCAGGAGGAAAGTACCTGCTGGTTTGGGGTGTACTCTGATAAAGGGAAATATACACCAGTTCTATGCTAAGTTGAGACTGTTGTCATGCTTTTAAAATTGGCTGACAATCGTGGAGTCCCCTGGGAGACTTGGCACATTGTTCAGGACTTCAGTTTTACACAGAGAAGTAGTGTTTTCTTATGCAGGACATGAAAGACATTCCAGGATGCATATTGCTAACTAATTTACTAGACGTTTGAGGTGTAACACTGAAAGAATTGCTGGGTATGGACGTGGAAGCAAAATGTGGACAGCCCCCCTCACCCCATCTGGAGTGATCAGTTCAGCAATACAGGTTCCGTAAGGGCACCTGCTTATTCAGAACATGGTGGCCAATGCCTGAAGAGAAAGTTTACTCCCTGGTGTGGGTTGTGCTAATTTTCAGCACCAGTGTGCTCCATCATGGTCAGTTGCCATATTGCCAAAATGTTAAGTCCTATGCCATATGGGAATCATGTGCTAAGTTGTGGCCAGTGCCACTAGAAGAAAATGTTTAGTCAGCTGAGGCCATTGCAGCTGAAGAGTCCAAGGTCTTATACAATATGTGATATGTAGAGTTTCTGTAAAAGACACATTTCTGATGTTCTGCCATTGCCTTGTGCCATGATGTGTGAACCTTGGGGGTCCACCTTTGCTTTTGTGTACCATCTTTGGAATAAAGCCACACTCTAGAACCCCAACCTGGTTTGGACATTCTTGTTACTGCTTCCTGTGTGGAATTACTGGGTACCCCTCCAGAAGTACAGACCTAGCATAGCCCTAGCAAAATGTTCTCTCCTCAGGACTTGAGTTTATTATGGTAATTTGCAGTATTGATTTTGTACACCCCAACCCCTTTCTGACCTCAAGAAATAATGAACCTGGTATACATTCCCAAAGCCATGGATGGTACTGATTGTTCAAAGTAGTTTGGGTGCCCAGCCAAAGGTACCACGGTGTGGCTTACTGTGCAAAGTAGGGGGGATGGGGGTTGGTGGTTACATATTTAAAGTACATTCTTGCTGTGTGTATTGTTTATGACTTGTTATTAGTGTCAATACCTAATAGCTGGGTTACATTGTGGCCATATGTAAGGTTTGTTCTTATGAGTTTGCAGCCTACACCTTGCCCTAGCCAGGCCACTGGGACCATATGCTGCTCCTATTTGGGCTCTGACTCACCTGGGGTGGGGGAGTTTCTACCCATCCTATCTTAAACTATCCCACAAAATGTATCCACATAATGTGAATGGACTAAACAACCCATAAAGAGACATACAGTACTTACCTCTATTAAGAAAACCCATTCTTCCTTTACTTTATTACAAGAAACCCCACCTGTCAAAAGATTAGCACAAAAAGCTGCATAATTTTTGCTATGCCACGGTGGTGTCCTCCAGTTATGGAAAGGGTAAATGCAGCGGAGTGGCAATTCTGGTCCCTAAAATGACCCCATTTAAACTGGACAATTCCTATTCAGAACCTCAGGGTAGATTGGTCATAGCAACAGGACAGTAAACTATTCCAGGATGTACTTGTGACCTCCCCTTAGTAACCCCTCTAACTGGGTGATGAAGGGCAAGTCTGCTTCCCCATCATGGAACTTAGTGACCATACTGGAAAATAATATGGCCTAATAAAGACAGCTCACAATACACCTCCAAAAGACCTATATCAGTATTAAATCTGATTGCAAAAATTTCACATCTGTGCTCATTAAAAGGCAGGACCCCATTCTCCTATTAGTTATAAAAAAGATCAAATGGGGTTTGTTACGGCTAGACAAACTCAATATCAAATGCACCCTACACATCTTATACCATGCTGCTTGGTCAAATGACCCCTTTTTGCACATAGGTTTGGATGCTGGGAAGCCATTTGACCACATAGCATGGGAATTCCTTTTTGACACATTGCAGAAAAATGGTTTTCCCCCAGCTTTTATATCTATTCTCCAGACATTGTATGGATATAGATGATAAATCATGAAGGATTGCACTTCCCCAAGAACTACAGGATACTTACAATTACTTATGCATAAATTAATGATAATACAAAGTAGTCATAGCTCTTTAAAAAAACTATCAGATGTTTAATCATTCTAAAACTTCAAATAATTGGCCTAATATCATTATTATTCAAACTAAAAACCAAACATTTTGTGTACAAGGTATTATTAAATGTGCTTACCAAAAATAATATGCAAAATAAAATAGAAATAAAAATAAATAACATAATGGCTAAATGGCATAAAGGAAACAAATTCAACCATGTTCTTTCAAGCGACACTGTCAACCCCCTTAGGTCTCAGAGTGCCCCTAGTTTAGAAAACAAATGTTATGATTAATTATATTCTCTAGAGATTGCAGATGCAGCTGGTTGTTTGATTCTGATTCGTTTTTCCTATTGAAAAGTGAAAAATTGACTGCCTTCCATAGTGGTGTTACCACGCCCAAACATGTTTATTTACATTCCTTGATCAACTGCCACTGCATCTTTCCTGGACATGGGAATGCCTCCAGCACAGTCTAGCCTCTCGTTATACAGTGGGAGTTTTGGAGGTTATGGTATCATGAGCGGCTTCACTGTTTGGAGTGTTTCTGGTGTTTAGGGAGTACTCGGTAAGACTAGATTCAGGATTTGAAACAAAACAAGGTTGTTTATGTGATGGGCCGCTCGAGATGAAGATGAGCAACCCAGGGTCCGAATTAAAATTTCGGATAGGATAACTGCTATCCAGACAAGGAGCGGCAGGAGTCAACTTAGTATTTTGCTGCCCGCAGGGTGGGCGTTTATTTGGTACCAAGGGGTAGACAGACACAGTCACAAGAAGGAGTAGGGGATGCCCAATTAACAATAGGGCAATGGAGCAGGGAAATACTGAAATACTTTTTATCTACCACTTTTACGGTTACCACTACAAGCATAAACTTTAGGCCTACTGCCACTCTTATTCTAATACTAGTTTATACTGTACTTCTAAACTCTAAACAAGAATTCAGTTACATGGGCTACTCAGCACTACATTACGGTGATCAGCATCACACATCTACAAAAGAGTCCAGAATTTACAAGAGTCCAGAGATCCGGAAGTCTTCGTGTACACCGTCGTTCTTCATTGGTAGCTACAAGGGGAATAAAACAGAACTGTAGAACCCTAATCTCAATTCCCAGCAAGGACCTAGATAAGGCCACTGGGGTGGTGAGAGGTTTGGTAAACAGACCATATATCTTCAGCAAAAGCCCACTCTCTCCGAGGCTGCTGGAATGTAGAACCACAGCAACTGGTTTCTGAAGTAACACACACTGAAGCAAGAGGTTCCTCGGCCAAAATCCACTTCTAGGGTTGCCAAGGATGAAGAAAGACCAAGATCTGCATGGCGATGAATCCAATGGAGGACTACCACGATCCGACTGATGCTGCAGCACTCCAAGGGCCAGCTGGACTCGGAAGGAACTCTGACAGGACCAGGAACCATAAGAATATGAAGAGATGATGGTTGACTCTGCAATCCTCGGATCAGGAACTAACACAAAACAAAGAAACGGCAGACGCGTCCCAGACTGGGCTTCGACTGACTCGACTTTTTGGCAAATGACCAGGATGTGGCACAGAACAGGTTCTTCAAGATGAGCTCTCTCTCTTCTGTAGAGGGTGACCAACTTCGGGACATCTGGAACAGGAACCATATGGAACGACACTGGCACTGCTGTCATTATGCGTTTCGGCGGACGTACTTTCAAGCTGTGAAAACAAGAAAACGGCGGGTACGACTTGTACAACTGACGACGACGGACTCGACTTCGGAGGATGACACAAACGGACAAGATGAGTTGATTGATGATCTTCCTGAAGTGAAGAACGTTGGAAGGATGTCTTCTTCTGAGTAGAGACTGATTCTGAGCACATGGTGTTACAGATCACACTATGAGACTGCAGTGTGGTAGAAGATTGAGACTGTCTTCGTACAGTAGTAAACATATAACTGAAGAATGCCCAAAGAACTGTGGAATAGTACAATAATTTGCCGGAGGAGGGCAAATTATAACTTTAGGGGTAATTGTTACTGATAAGGGCCAATGTCCAGGTGCTTAGAGCAATGGTTCAGGTACTTGGACCAATAGTTCAGGTACTTTGGACAATAGTTCAGGTACTTAGGACAATAGTTCAGGTACTTAGGGCAATAGTTCAGGTACCTCAGGCAATAGTTCAGGTACTTCGGACAATAGTTCAGGTACTTAGGGCAATAGTTCAGCATAAGCAGTACAGTAATCACAGTAAATTTACAGTATAGGCAAATAGAACAGTCTCAAATGAACCCCTGTTTCTATAGGTAGGGTATTCTGGGATAGGATCCCTTACTGTACGTTGTGGCTAGGGCCTCCCTTTAGTACCACTAGGCTGGCTTGCCCTATTCTGCTAGGCTGGGGCCTCCCTTTAGACCAGGCTTTACCTCGGGCCTAATGCCCTACCATTGCCTGAAGCCCTACGTTAGCTTGAGCGTGCCCTATTCCGCTAGGCCGGGGCCTCCCTTTAGTACCACTAGGCTGGCTTGCCCTATTCCGCTAGTCTGGGGCCTCCCTTTAGTACCACTAGGCTGGCTTGCCCTATTCCGCTAGGCCAGAGCCTCCCTTTAGTACCACTAGGCTGGCTTGCCCTATTCTGCTAGGCTGGGGCCTCCCTTTAGACCAGGCTTTACCTAGGGCCTAATGCCCTACCTTTACCTATGGCCTGAAGCCCTATGTTAGCTTGAACCTGCCCTATTCCGCTAGGCTGGGGCCTCCCTTTAGTACCACTAGGCTGGCTTGCCCTATTCTGCTAGGCCGAGGCCTCCCTATAGTACCACTAGGCTGGCTTGCCCTATTCCACTAGGCCGGGGCCTCCCCTTTAGTACCACTAGGCTGGCTTGCCCTATTCCACTAGGCTGGGGCCTCCCTTTAGTACCACTAGGCTGGTTTGCCCTATTCTGCTAGGCTGGGGCCTCCCTATAGTACCACTAGGCTGGCTTGCCCTATTCCACTAGGCTGGGGCCTCCCTATAAACCAGGCTTTACCTCTGGTCTAATGCCCTACCTTTACCTCAGGCCTGAAGCCCTACGTTGCTTTGGCCTGGTGCACCACGTTACTTTGGGCCTGGTGCACCACCTTAAATTGGGCCTGGTGCCCCTCGTTACTTTGGGCCTGGTGCCCCATCTTAGATTGGGCCTGGTGCCCCAATTTACAATGGGCCTGATGCCCCTCTAAACTTTGGGCCTGATGCCACACTTTACAATGGGCCTAATGCCCTACTTTATATTTTGACCGGAATTGCCCTTTTAACTGGCGTTGCCCCTTTAAATCTTTCAGCTCACTGAGAGCTGCTGTCACTTATATCGCAAATCTCCACCCCAAATCCCACCTCCACATGAATATTTATAAGGCCTTGAACTGGCCTTGTGTTTCTGGCCCCTCCCTGTGGGCGTCGCTAATCCCACCTCCCCAATTGAATATTCAAACGTGGGTCCTAATGACCCGATGCTCCCTGCAGCGCTCAGCCACCTTCTCTAAGCACCTACTGCGCTTTCAAAACTCAAGGCAGTCTCTTTTTTAAACAGGCGGCCAGCACTCTTCTTGTGCTGCCGCCGACTCACCGCTCTGCGATCTCTGGGGTTCTTGCTGTCGCTGGGAGGCAGGAGGGATGGTGGCAGTGGGAGGAAAACCAGACAGGCAGCTGGGGGACAGCTCAGGGGCCTTGGCGGGCCGACAAGGACCGTGGCGTGAAATGCTGGCAGGGCTGCGGCGGGGACCAAATAAACTATTTAAAACACTGGGGCCAAAATAATAAACCAAGGCTTTTAAGCCCAAAAACGCAGCAAACGGATGGTTTCTTTTCTTCTGGTGCCCCAATGGCACCGCGGACCGCAGGACTAACGCTGGGCATGGAGTCTTCAGGCAGGGGAGGCAGCACAGGACCACAGCAAGCCCAGAGGGACGGCTTCAACACAAGGTAAGCCCTAAACTGTCCCTTGATGTCTGTGTCCTGTCTCCTCAACCACTGCCCAGGATCAACTGACTAACTGTGGAATTGTATTTGAAAGTTAAACCTGCCTGGGCTCTAGAATGGCTGGATTGGAATGCTGTGCATGAGCCACTCAGCATAGCATTCCATTCCAAGCCATTATGACATGGAATGCTTACAAAATCTATCTTTTGACCAGCTGTAAGTGCACAGGTGCACTTTTTTTATTATTTACAGTGTTTTGTGTGTATAGGGAGGTTGACTTTTATGTCTAGGGGCCCCTTCGTACAGTACTCTGCTACCTACCCCTGCAGCAGGTACTCTAAGCTCCTGTGTATTCTGCGTTCATTTTAATTTTATTTTATTTTTCTGTAATGACCACCTTTGGGGCATTACATTTATAATTATACATTAGCATGCATTTCAATTCTACTAAGCAAGGAGGGAGACATAACTATCAGCAACATCAATGAATTTCAAAGACGGTAAGCAATCATAAAATGTGAGCTTTTAACTATAAACAATGTGATGCAAAACAGGCTGACAGTGTCCCTTTAATAAATATATGGCAAGCTGCACATAACCTACACAGACATGCTAAACGTAAGACATTACAGTACAGAATACTTTCATGGGACTATATAACCACAATAAGATTGTTTAACTTGGTATACAAACCAGATTCTAAATGTTCGCATAATTGCCAAGAAGGATAGTTGGTACATCTGAGGAATGTCAGTTTTTACAATGGTGGGCAAAGACAATATGAATTACAGAAGTTCTGAATATCATAATTTCTTTAACTGTTCACATATTTATATTTAATGACTTTACACAACTACAAATTTCCTATTCGAAACATAAAATCACAGTCGCAAATCTTATAACAAAAATAATGATTTTAGAAAATTGGAATAATCCAAATATGCTTGATTTCTATAAAATAAGTTACAAACAAAATATTTAGAAATGTTATCAATTGAAAAATGATTAATACATTTCTCAGAACCCATGGATACCTTAAAATCCACATAGAGTGACACTGTCAACATTCTTCCACTATCTTTGTGCATATGATATCTTAAATGCCTGCTTTAAAAATGTTGCTGTATAATATCACATGTGCTGTTTATATACCAGATATGTGTCTAGACCTTTTTCTATGATAGTAAATATTTTACATTTATTTGTGTATCCCCCATGTAAATGTAATCATATCTTATGTAGATGTCTGTATCTGAGTTTCCAAAATAGAAAATCATAATAGGCTACTAGTGAGAAATTTATGCTAACAACATAAACTGTTGTGAGAAAAAAAATGTTCACAACTGGGAATCGAACCTGGGCCCTACCCATCTGCTGCCCAGGTGCTCTGCCACTGTGCTATCACTCCATAGGGAGAGACAGCATGTTTCTAGTGAGAGATGCATGATAACAACATACATTTAGTGAGAAAGAATAAATGTTTCCCACTGGGAAACAAACACAGACACCCCCTCCTCCAAACCACCTACTGTGCTGGTGCTCTGCCACTGTGCTTTCTTTTCATATGGTGAGACACAATCTTTCTATACAAGAGATGCATGCTATGGGGAAAATATTCTGAATTCCTGATTGAGTATGACCCCTCCTCCCCAATGCACATCCATAGTGGTGCTTAGTAATGAACTCTCAGCCAACTTGAGGAAATGCTTCCCTCCAAGTTGCATTCAAACCTAGACATGCCTCAAACTCAGACCCAGAACTAATTAAGTTGACTGCAGCATAGAAGTAACAGCTCAATGTTTTGAAAGTCTGCTTTAAGCTTTGCTAAAACTCTATACCTGACATCAGCCAAGACATTTAATGATTTCTCTCATGCTAAATAAATTGATGTGAGAAAGAAAAAGGGGAGCCCAATTTTTTTCCAGTTCTGAAACACTAGTTCAAGTCCCAAAAACTTTATCACTGACATACTCAATGACATCCTGCAACCGAATCACACAGAATGAATGTAATCTTAAACAACACTAAATACATCCACTCATTATTACAAAAGAGTGTTTTGCAAGCTATGCCTATTCTGGCACCTCAAAATGGGTTTATTCTGAATACACAGCTTTGGGTCCAGAGAATAATTTGAACATGACAAAAAACATTAGGCTGTAGATATGATTAGGCACAGGAGCAGGAATTTTACAGTGAATAATTTTTTCCACATTAAGTTCAGTCTTGAACAGCCAATTTGTAGGTGTCTCATGAATTTTGAGTGGATGTGAGTTACAAAGCTTAGGTGCAAATAAGGAAAAAGCAAGTTCCCCCATTTTTATACAGCATTTTGTGATTAACAATATGGCAAAATCTGCTGTATGGACCTGGAGGTGTAGGCACAGGACTGTTTTGTAAAGTATGTGACTAAGGAAAACTGGGTCTTATGGTGCAAAACTTTATTAATAAAAC
Organism: Neoceratodus forsteri; assembly: GCA_016271365.2. NCBI lineage: Eukaryota > Metazoa > Chordata > Ceratodontiformes > Ceratodontidae > Neoceratodus > Neoceratodus forsteri. The sequence continues at coordinate 510,891,245 of JADMNL010000023.1, read as the reverse complement.
ATTCAAGATTATAGGTGCTCAGTGCATCAGGGGAGAACACACTGAGTCCTGAATAGAGTAAATAGTTATGTATTAGGTAGGTGGCAGCTACAACAAAGTGCAAATGTTGTTATACTGCACATAATATCCCACCTTTTTCAAGTTGGACTTGTATTTGTATTTGTTGAAGTATGCTAAGCTCCATAATTTAATTTGGGCAGTACGATGCCTTGGACAATTGCCACACCAGCTTGGGGGGTAAAATTATGTCTGATTCTGTATGCAAGGCCCAACCTGGAATTAACAGATTTACACACCGTATTTACATGAAGCATAAAATCAAAAGTGAGGCCAAATGTAATGCCTGGCTATTTGAAAGAGTCTACGAACTGGAACAGAGATCAATCAAGGCAAGGGATTTGTAATTTTAGACCACCAAGGAGTTTTGGCCCAGACCCAGATAACATGGCTTCACTTTTTGTTAGTATTTAAAACCAATTTATTTTTTATTAGCCAAGTTTGAAATGAGGTTAAATCCTGATTTATCCATCTGTTGAGGTCATGGATACAATTTGAATTGTATGTAAAGACAAGATCATATGCATTCTGAAGGGAGGTGCAATGGGAATCTCTAATGAGCAAACTGTTACTACAAAGTGAGAATAACAAGAAAATGAGTATCAACACTCACTAGGGTACAAGCAACATCTGCAGATGCCTGTCCGTATTTTACAAATTGACTTCCAGTTTAATTCTTTGGGGGAGCCTCCCAGTTTATGTAACTTGTCACTCAGCAACAGATGGTCGACAAGGTCAAATACCTTAATAAAATCAATGAATACAGCCGCTGCTAGCATGCCTTTGTCCATTGTTGTGGAAATGGCTTAAGTGGGTTTTACTGTAGCTGTAGTGCTACATCCCTGCCTGAAGTTCCGTTGCAACAAACAAAGAGAGCACAGTGTACCACCAATAGTATATCTGAAAAGTTAAAATTTCTTTCTGCTTAAATTAGAATATGCCTTACTTTTATCTGCATGGAAAATGGGGTTTCTTAGTTGTCATTTTGCAGCTACAATGTGAACAAGCCAAACCACCAGACACCAAGGTGGAAGCCCATAATTTGGTCTTAACTATGAAGTGACTACAGTGGCAACTCTTACATAGAGTGCATTGGTTAAATTGGCTCCTTTATAGTAATGTGCTTCCATCTTAGCAATTTACTGGTGATAAAAATGAGCATACTAATAGGAGTACCTCACAACTCCCACACTGTAAACAAAATCTAAAAATAGCATGCTCTGCTCTTGCTTTATTTACAAATTTCAAACCACATTTCTGATGAGGGGTGTTACAGATGTAGTAGAACTAGAATTTTAGAATGGGGTGCAGTTGTGGGTCTTGGGGTGAGGTTTGGTATGCACATTTTCTGGTCACCCCAATAAATTGGCTTTGTCCAGTGTGTGCCACCCAGTTAACAAAGCCTAAATAAATAATAAAGTTAGTGCAAACCCTCTGACAAGCAATCCATCATACCCCAGATACCCCAGGCCATGCCCACCCCTGCTGACACCAAGTTGGGGTTAACAGATAGCCAATAATTATAGACCAATAGCACTGCTACCAACCATATCTAAAATATTTGAGAAAGAGGTTCACACTCAACTTTATGAATATTTAAATAAAAATGCTCTCCTAGCTTCCCAACAATCTGGCTTTAGGCCATCACATTCTACAAAATCTGCTTTATTGGATTTTATGGACACCATCTCCTGCACATTAGATAATAAATTGAGTGTGGGGTGGTGTTCATTTATCTATCTAAGGCTTCTGATGGTTGATTATCCCCTGTTATTAAAAGCCTTGAGTGGGAAGGGGGTTGGTGAGGAGGCTTTCCAGTGGTTTCATTCATACCTTAGTGGGCGGAGACAGGCTGTGTGTATTTTTGGGCATTTGTCTGACTTTAGGGATGTGAGTAGAGGGGTGCCCCAGGGATCAAATATGGGTCCCCTTCTATTCATAACTTTTATTGATGGTCTTCCTGGGGTATGTAATGAATGCTGTGTAAAACTTTACGCTAATGATACTATTTTTTGTGTTCAAGTAGTCACTCTAAAATAGTTGAAACAGTTTTGCAACAGGAATTCCTGAAACCTGACAGATGGCTTAAAGAAAATAAGCTCATAATGAACATAGAAAAGACCAATAATATGATGTTTTCCAGAAGAAAATTTAAAGGCAAGATGAAGGGTAAAACAGCACTGATATAAAAACCGAGCATGGTAAGCTGCTTGGTCAGACCTCAGCTTATAAATATCTGGGTTTATGGGTTGACCCCTACCTGAATCTTGATTTTCATTTGGATCAATTATGTAAAGAAATATTGCAAAAGACAGGAACGCTGCAACGACATAAGATGTGTTTGACCGAGGGAATCAGAGCAAAACTAGTTCAAACGGTAATCCTTCCTTTGATTGATCACAGTTCAATTGTCTATGCAAACTCAACTAAACACAACTTACGGAAGCTTGACAGACTCCAATACAAGTTTGCTAGATTTGTGCTGGATATTAAAGATCCATACACATCTTATCATCATTGCGATTTGCTCTGTAGTTTAAAATGGATACCCCTAAGTTTAAGAAGGGACCAAATACTTTACAACTTTTTGTATAAATGTTATAACGGACTTGACCCTGATTACCTCACTACTAAACTTCTTATGCAAGTTCCTAACTACTCCTTACGAGACATCAGAGGGAGAGGATTAATAGTTCCTACTATAAAAACTAAGTACGGGAAAATGCTATTTGATTATATGGCTTCTGTTAGATGGAATTCATTTCCTCCTACTGTATGCAATATGCCCTCATACCAAACTTTTAAATCTGCTATATTAGACTTGTATTTGTTTAGCTGTACTTGTTACTAATGAATCCTTAAATATTGTATGCATTTTTCAATTGATACCTTAACTTGTTGAATGTTGTATTTGTATTTAATGTTTTATATTTATTGCAACATATGTTTTATGTTTTCACTTTCTGTGCAGGACGGTATTGTAAACAGGCTTGCCTAATTACCTTATCCTGTTGAAATATAAGAAATAAACAAACAAACAACGTATGTCACCAGCCTCAGCTGATAATTACTGCACAGCAGCTGAGAGTGTTGCAACAAAAGCAGTCCTGTAAAGGAACTAAATACATAAATATTCTGTTGCAGGAGAGTTCATAGAGTTAACAATTTCCAAGATGTCCAAATCAGAATGTCACAGCAAAGCAGCACCCATCAGAAATATCTGTCATTCTTCCCTACTCCAACAGGTGTGGTCTCTTAATGCAGTCAAAAACCAAGGCGTCTGTTAATATAGTCAAAGCCAAGGATCCTTATTTTAACATTTACATTGGCTATACCTTAAGGTCACTTAGACAGAATACTTACAAGTCAAAGTATGTGTTTAATGTTTTTGTGGCATACTTTATTTATGTTTCATATTTTGCATATAAAACAGCATTTCCTCATGCACGATACATGACTTTGTAACATCTATAAACAGAGTTAACACCTATAAATGAAACAGTCACATAAGGCTATTGTGCATTCTGGCACAATAGGTCGGGGGACCGAATGAAAACCAGCCCATAACTTAATAACAAAGTGTCACCCCCTTCAACTGCTAAAGGGTGACTTCCTTTAAGGGAGATCATTCTAACCTGAGATAAGGACATTTACCACTTTCCCTGATTTGTGTCAGGAGGTATAAAGCCAAACCAGGGACTATTCTGGTCCATGTAGAACTGGTGGGTATAGTAATGCTATTCCTTGACATTGTGGGATGATCCACACTATTCCTCAGGGAAGGGGTCACATTACTCCTGGTGAAGGCAGCTTCTCTAGTCTAGTGGTGCTGGGGGAATGGTTAACGATTCCCAGTGAGATAACAGCATCACTTTTCAGGAAGAGGGACTTACTACTTCTGGGGGAAATTTGCCCAAACCATTACCCATTGACTGCCATGTTAAAATGTCTGGTTACTGTCCTATAATAACCACAGTACTGACTGGGCAGCTTGTAGCACTACAATCATATTCTCGGGGCAATAGCACAGTCATCATATTGCTGGAGCTAGTACTGAATGGTGTGAGATGCATGGAAGGAGCATGAGAGAAGCAAAGGCATGTTTGTTGCCTATGGGGCTCTCAATTTTTATCCACAAAGTTGTTATAGTACTGTATCTGAGATGGGCTAGAAAAGTAGAAGTGAAGAAAGAGATCAGGTTTGGAGAGAGTGAGATGCCTTGAATGCTACCCACACACGAATGCTACCGATGTGGATATTCAACGAGGAATGAAGAGAGAGAGAGAGAGAGAGAGAGAGAGAGAGACTAGGTCTGGAGAAAGAGAGGAGCCTCGCTATTTTAGGTAAATATGTCCTGAAATCTAATTAAGCTGCATACATGTGTTTTAGTAGTTTAAAATGTATTGTGAATACTTTAGAAATTACTAATTGCCATTTTTTCACAAATTCATGGAAGCACAATAGGTAATTTCACTAGAATTCCACTTGTGGACTTTAACTTTCACAATATGCTGAGCACCAT